>BGZK01000133.1:0-693371 GCA_005406025.1 Eumeta japonica
GTCACGATAACCTTAATTAAGTCATTATAAATACCACACAAGTAAAACGTTTTTACCTAAATTTTGATAATAACTAAAATAATGAAAATACTTATAGACGTATTTTTATATCTACGGTCCTGTCTTTGTATGTCGCTTGGTTTCCTATTAGTGCCTATGTTTACGGATCTGTCTTTGTAGGTATGTCGCTTGGTTTCCCTATTAGTGCCTATGTTTACGGATCTGTCTTTGTACGTATGTCGCTTGGTTCCCTATTAGTGCCTATGTTTACGGATCTGTCTTTGTAGGTATATCGCTTGGTTTCTATTAGTGTCTATGTTTACAGATCTGCCTTTGTAGATATGTCGCTTGGTTTTCCCATTAGTGCCTATGTTTACGGATCCTTTGTACGTATGTCGCTTGGTTCCCCTATTAGTGCCTATGTTTACGGATCTGTCTTTGTAGGTATATCGCTTGGTTTCTATTAGTGTCTATGTTTACAGATCTGCCTTTGTAGATATGTCGCTTGGTTTCCGTTGTTAGTGTCTATATCTACGGACCTGTCTTTCTAGGTATATCGCTTGATTTCCGTTATTAGTGTCCTTTGAAAATCGTTAAAGTGATTATTATTATCATGAAAGTCTGTAATATAATCAAAGTTAAAGTTCATTTTAAGTAGATTTTATTTCTACCTTCGGCATCAGTTTCAGTAAACTATTTCTGCAACTGTGTTGCTCTGTAGTTTTACTAAACATTTATATTACGTGATTCACTAATTATGTAATATAAAATATTTAATGCGATATTTCCTCAAAGCATGAAGGGACATTTGTCAACCGACGATAGAAATCATCAAATTTTTGTAACGTCAACCTAAATTATTTTATATCGATATAAAATGGTCATCAAAAAATAGACTCACCCGTAGTTTTAATTAAACATGAAACGTAAATACGCTTATTATTTTGTTTTTGTTTTGTTTTACGTTTACATATGATCCAATTAAGCTTGTAATAATTTTTTCAATACGAATTCAAATCTAAGAAGTATATTAGTGCGATCTTGTATTTGAAGAGTAAATTTCACATTTTGGTTTGTTATTCTGTACAATTTTAACTGTTGCTAAATGCAAACTTGGTTACTATACGATTTGTAGCGAACAGAAACACAAGCTACACTAGTTGGTGTTTTTAGCAAGAAGATTTAAGGAAAGGTGTTGTAGCTAATAGGTTAATTTAAGCCAATCAGCGATTTAAAAGGCACCCGATCGTTTATTGGACAAAATTAAAAGTACATGGGTGCAATACGTTGAATATTAGTCGTAAACCCATACAGGTTACATTGAATTAATAAATTAAGACACAAAATTTCAAACATGATTTGAAAAAAGGGGTGAATATGAAAACAAAATAGAATTAATGAAATTATTGTACACGTAGTGACTAATTTTGCTAATAGTTCATCCCCGTAGAGTACCCATGCGAAATTAAAATGAAGTGGAAATAAACGCGAACTTGTTCAGAGCGAATACAAAATACCAAGTCGCTTAAAGTCTCTGTCCTCGAAATTGTCGCTTAAGATCATTGTCCTCCGGAATCGTCGCTGCGTACACGCATATTCGTCACTGTACGTTGCTTGCTACCTTACGTACATAACTATGCAGTGACCTGACGAGAGCGCAACGTTCCCACTCGGACACAGTTTCGTAGTATTGTAGTTAAGCGGTAAGCAAGCGTATAATGATGAGTGCACATCTATGCAGAGACGCCTCCGCAGACAGTGGGCCTTAGTTGATAAGGCAAACCTAAGAAAGGTGTGGTATTTATAAGGTTGTATATTAAACAGAACTACTATTTAATCAAAGAGAATCTATTTTGGTATTGTATTATTGGTACCCGCATGTGGTCAATGAGACGAACTGTCCGAGTGATGGCGCTGTAGGACTTGGAAAGGAAGACATAGATAAATAAATGAATGGTCAATACAAAGTACTGCGTAATCACAGTACTGACAGACGACCTGCTCAGAGCCGGCAGCAAATATCCATCTTGGCATACAACGAACTTCAGGACGTGGTATTAAGGTGTGTTCCAATGTTTACCTTGTATAATTTAAGTAAGTTATAGCTTACTCGCAGAAAAGACATCTGCGGCATAAAGAAAACCCATCTCAAAAAGCTAATACACTCACGTACGAGCTTTTCAGTGTACCCTAATGCATTGAAAATTTATGGAATGAATGAGAAAAAATTAGGTACTATGAATGGTCAAAAATGAATTTGTTGTCACTAAAAATATTCTCCATTAGCATGAATGCACTTTTTGCTATGGATCAAACCAATTTTAAGAACATTTATGCCACTCCTTCTGGTGAACTCGGAAACATGTTTGCTATCCTCTACGACAGCCTCTTTTGGTGATGAAAATCGTTCACTGCGTAATTGGTTTTAATTTTGCGAACAAAATAAATCACCAGGTGCCAGTTCGGGACGGTAAGCAAAAGTGCTCAACAGTTCTACGTTTTCTCCTTCAAAATTTATTTGTCTGTTTGGTCGTGTGAGAACTGACATTGTCGTGGTGGGGTACGAGGTTTACAATTATTTTTACAGAGTCCGTCAGTAATTTCCAGCAAAAATGATCGCGTAACAATCACTATTTACGATTCGATAATTTTCCAAAGCAATAGTAATGTGCCTAGTTTTATGTAAAAGAGAAACAATCATCCGCTTAAAGGCATTTTGCTTGCGCGCCACTTTGGTTGCTTTCGGTTCACCTTTATAGACCCACACTGTCGATTGCTGCTTGGTTTTGGAATCTTAGAAATAAACCTATGTTTCTGTCACCTCTTACTATGTCCCACATCAAATTTGAGGCCTCTTTCTTGAATCTGATTAGCATGGTATTTAACTAAGTTACGCGGTTCGGTTTTAAAGTCTCAGTCAAGTTGTATTGGATCTATCGCGAGCATAGCTTTTCATAACCAAATATTTGTGTAAAATTGATTGTATATATTTGACATAAGCCTAGTCTAAGATGTACGAATTGATGGTAAGTCTCAAGCCTGTCACTTTCGATCATATGGCAGCAATCGATGTTTTGTTGTTCACAGCGGTGGACGGTGATCATCATGTAATTCGTCACTGAGAATGACACAACCTGCGCTTGAATTCTGCACATCAGTTACAGATAGTCGTCTTGTACGGCGCTACATCGCCAAAGCAGTTTGAAGCTGAGCAATGTTCTACTGAACTTTCGCATGACACTTGAAATCGTAGAAAATCATATTACGAAAATGCTCATGACTTAAAACCCATAGAGATGAAGAAAGGCATTTTTAAAAAATATAAAAACAATTGACAAGTGCAACAAATTGTATTCTGGAGCCTAAAAATTCTATTATCAAATGTAGTAATTACTATTTAAATATTGTTTATGTGAGTGGCCAGTTCCTGAGACTTATAGTGCGCCCCACGTCCTACCAAAACTGGTGACTAGCATGGAAAGGGTTAATGTAATTGCTTTGCTCCTCTCCCTTTTACAGTAAAGCTCAGTGGAATTATGATCTCTTTAGATTGCAATAAATAGTGCTCGTAGACAAGATGATACCTCCAACACAAAAGTTTTGGTATTTTTCAAAATTCTACTGTCTTTAAATAAGGTTGTCATACCTATATCTTACTTGGCATGCACTTGTTATGATTCATCGTGTGAAACCTTGCAGAGTAAAGCCACTACTTCTTTAGATATTATGTGATAGTGACACGTAATAGTATTATGGTCAAACCAATCTTTAAATACGAGCTGCGTCATTTGACGTAAGTAGCTGGCTTCATCATGAAAATAAATTTACTCACCTAACACCACTAAACATGCATGTAAGGAGTTGAAATTTACTAAGCATCGCAAATTTGTATAGATATCACTCTTTAGGCTTTGTTATATTTTTCCTCAACAGTGCTGTTTCGAGACATCGATGGACTTGTTTGATAAATATATTTGTTGAATTAAACTAAACCTTTTATTATATTTTTGATAAATTTCTTACGTAGCGGCGGAGTAATTAAGAGTATAAATAATGAGAAGGTGTTGATTCGAGTGAATTGTATAACGATTTTTTGAAACTAAATTAAATCAATAGCTTAAAGTCTCGTAAAACATTACGCTATCAGTTCCGACGTTGTTACCACATTGGTGACAAAGGTCGTCTGAAGTCAACCCAATTTTGGCCAACATGGAGGGTTTTATGTTTAAGCACATGAAAAGGACGAAATAAATATTGTCGAAAGTATTATTCGATTAGAAATAGTGACTAGACTTACCACAAAAAAGTATAGTTTGCTATTCAACGGTCAATATCCCAGTGAACACAATTATGTCATATTGAGGTCAGAATGACGTCAGCTACATCATGATTTACGTAAGATAAAAGTCATATATGAGTCATATATGAATCATAATTTCCCACTTTCTGACGTAAGATTTTACGTAAGATAAATGACGTTGATATGACCTCCAATTGACATCACTATGACTTAATTGACGTCAGATTGACATAACTCTGATGTCATAGAGAAGTAAAGTTGCTACCAAATGCTTATGAAAATATGACGTCCAGCTGACGTATTTGTTACTTAGCTGACATCAAGGTGACATAAATTTGCCATAAAATAGTGATGTAAAATGTCGTTTGAATGCTTACAGAATTTTGACGTACTGCAGATGTAATTATAATTTATTACCTGACATCTTGATGACATAACTTTGCTGTCATATTGTTGATAAGTGCTTTTAAATAATTAAAATAATGCGACTTTCACCTGACAAAGAATTATTCACATCATTAGAAATTTACTTGCAACAAGAAGTTTATAAATATGAGTTAAAAATCAAACCTCATTTTGATTCAAAATAAAATTTATTTATTCTTATTTTAGTCACAAATGCGCTTTTGATAATTAGGTTGAAAAAAAAAATATTTATTCTTTGAGTTTAAATAAACATACGAAACTTGAATTAAAGAATAATATTGCAATCTCAGTAATTTTTATGACCTCTAGATAAAATTCCAAAACTGAAAATGACAATTACAGATTTTACTGCTATTATTATCAACTTCAAACATGAAAAATTGTATCAAAATTTTTTGATAGCACTTAAAATAGTTATAAATAAATTTTATCACTGAAAATGACAATTACAGATTTTGTGCTCTTAGTATCAATATCCACTATTAATTATTAAACATTTATATTGCTTTCAAAATTTTGTAATTGTCCATTTTCACTTTTTTAATAGTTATAATACTTTTATAAATAATTAGGTATTAGTCTTTTTGTTTACAAATTATACTATATAAATCCAAAAGTAAAAATGACAATTACAGTTTCTAGTGCATTGAATGCACTTTAGTAATAAAACTCTTAATAAAGTTGGCCATTGCTCTTTTTTACTTTTTGAATTGGAGAATAGCACACATATCTCTAATTATTAATTAAGAGATTGTGCAAAGTCCAACTTAAAAAATTATAATTATATCTTTTAATGTTTAATTTTTTTGTTTCAAAATAGTAATAAAAAAAAATCCAAAAAGTGAAAATGGCAATTACAGATTCTAGTGCAGTCAATGCACTTAAACATTCACCATTATAACGATGTCTGTAATTGCCCATTCTCACTTTTAGATATTAAGTCAGCACACATTTGACAAATAATAAAATTTAATTCCCAGCTGGTGGGCTATTTCGTTCAGTAGCATCAGCATTAGTTTGCGCAGATGCCATTTTTTTCAACATTTGCTTCGGTTGGCTTCCCGCTCTTTGATTTCCAAGTCTGAACCAATTGGTACCAGCTTTACTAAATTCATTCTTATCAAATGATGGATATTTGTCAAAAACAATTTCTAAAAAAAAAATATTGTGTTAGTAATAGTAAATATTGAAAAGCAATAATTAATGCTTTGTAATTTAAATTTATCAAAAAAATCATTCCTTACTTTCACAAATCGCCACTACTTTTAGATTATTTACTTTGTACTTGGTAATTTTTCCTTCCCAAGTATTATCCTTAGCAAAATTGTCAGTAAAAGTAAAAGCTAACGCTCTTTCAGTAAAATCTTTTCCATTGGATCCTCCAACTTGCTTGACTTTCCGAGTCTAGATGAAAATTTAATAGATGGTAATGTCATTAAAATGAAGTGATAGATAAATGAAAAAAGGAGTTAATATATCAACAGAAATATGTCAATTTCCTGTACTTAGTTGAACATCACTTGAAAAAAATATTTCAGAAATCTTTTGCTAAATGAACTGATCAAAATATTTTGATCAATTTTGTAAATCGAACTTTTCTAATAATTATTTTTCTATTAATACAAACAACTTTCTAGTATCTGGTAATTTTAGTACCATGAGATTTTGAAATATTACAAAGTATATTGCACAAAACACTTATTAATGATCACGATATAAATTAATACTAACAGAGTTAGAATTGCAGAAATATCTATTTTTGACTATAAAATAAATACTTAAAATTTTGTTGATCAATTCTTTCAATTCCTCGCTTAATCTTTCAATTAAAAGATGTATTTTTTCTTAAAATTCATACAATTAGATTATTGTCTTGCAGCAGTCAGTACTTTTATTGATTTAAGTAATTTAATAATGTAATAAAAACAATAAATATTTTAAATGAGTTTTTCTCAAATGCTTGACTTCAAATAAATTTAATTTTGTTCAAGTTTAAAAAATAAGTGCACATGTGCTGCAAAACAATGTGAAATATAAATAGTGCTGCAAATGTATGAAAATATTCTAAACGTCAAGATTACAATTTTTTACTTCATCAAATAAAATTATCACTTACAAATTCATTTTCAAATGCAGTTGATGTCGCCAACTTTTCTTCAAAAGCAATCACTGCATCTCTGGTATTAAGTTTCAAATATGTATCCACTTCTTCAGAAATAGCAGAATTTACTCTTGAATTACCATTATTAGAAACGTTTCTTTGCTTTAAATCCGTAACATCTACCACTAACTTTCTCAACAAACGAAGACAGCAATCTAATTTTTCTGAAATCATAAAATAATTATACCGTTAACATTTCATATAATAAAACAGTTTCACTAATTTAATTATTATTCATTCACTTTCAATAATATCATAAATATTTAAGCAATCATATTACTTTCAACAGTATTCCAGTTGCGATTGTTCTCTGTAATACTGTCATCATTCTGACTTCCTGCAGCTGTTTCCCTGATGTGTCTTTATTAAAGTTATTATCATTAAGAAGAGCTCTGGCTCGAGCTAAAGTTTCGTTAACAGAATCATCCGAGCTATCAGCTTCACTGAGACCTTCTCTTGACTCCACCGAATCAGAGCCTTGACATTTATTTTTTATGTGTGTCGTCTTGTTGAATTGCGAGGAAAACTTGGCAGTGCAGGAACTAAAAAATACAACTGAAATTTGGTTTATAACAAATTTTCGTGCAAGTTATTATGTACAACATTTTTAGTTGAAAAAATATCTTGCTATTGTAATATTGATTGCCAATAATTTTACAAATGTCATCTCATTTTATCAATTTGTTAAATTAAAAGTAAAAAATATCATTTTTAAGTAAAAAATACTACGTATTGAATAGATTAATTTATACCTTGATCACCTTCGAACGAGTCATCATCAGATCTCGAGATGATATTTGGTTTCTTCTTGAGATTCAAAGCACAGCGAACAGGAGAGCTTATTTTTCTACTTCTATATCCTCGCCCAACCATTTCTGCTGTCGATGAGTATTGAGAATCGTCTGCTGCTTTTCTTGCTGATTCTAGGGTCTCTACAATTATTATAAATAATATATAGATATATTTGTTTCAAGCTTATTTCAAATTTGATTAATTAATGATTAATAATCTATAGACATCTTTAAAATAAGCTAATTAAAAAGAATATGATTTTAAAAAACTAGAGTATTTTTCAAGCAAAGCATTTTCGAGATTATAAGAAATTTTAAGAAATCAATTTAATTTAAATATGTTATTTTTTAATATTAATAAATAGATTACAAGGTTTAATAATTAACAGGAAGGTTAGTAGAAATCTGACGTGTTTTGTCAGTGGAAAATAAAAAACAAAAATATGCATGTAAATATCTGATAATTCGAGTATCATTAAAAATATTTATAATTACCACAAAATCTTATCACGTTAACTGCGCGAATAGGCCAATCTTTAGAGGGTCAACTCGATTTTATTTTCTGGGTGAAATTCTTTTCTTTCCGCCCTGGCCACCGACATGAAGTTTTATCTTTGACAGCAAAGCTGTCATACAACAGCCAGTTTGAAGGGATTTCAGAGTATAGTTCAGATTCTATAAATTGAACTACAGCATAATCTTTCACTGTTTTTTACCCCTAAAAAATAAAATGAATTAATATTTTTTAAACATCAAAATTTTAGGTTAGTTTTTTTATTATTGTAATTGTTATTGATAATCGTTATGTATCAGTATAAATATACTTACGTTTTACTCATCTTTCAATTATTTTCTTTTAAAATTAATTAGTTTTCGATTCCAAATATTTTTTTCATATAACGGTTTGCAAATAAATAATAAGCCACGAGGTATACCGCCACTTGAATTGTTTATAAACGTGAGACCCACGCCGTGTGGATATATTAAATTTGAATTGGCATATCTTTATTGTAGGTGGAATTTATTTAATTATTAGCAAAATTCTTAAAATTTTATGTCTGTTGGTTAAGATAATTGACACATTGAAAAATAATAAAAGAAAACTTATTAGTATTGCAAGTATAATAAGCAGAAATTTAATATAAGATTTAGGTTATATATATATATATATATATGTTAATAAAATAAAAATAAATTTTTTTGAGTTCCTTATAATATATATTATAAGGAACTCAAAAAATCCAACATTTAAAACAGTTACAACAGATCTTGTAAAATCAAAATGTTTATATTTTTCATCTGTAAATAGTGATCATTTTGTTACTGTACCATTATTACAATACAATAATTAATTTTGAATTAGTTTGTACCTTTTTTTTATAATAACCCTGATCTTTTAAAAGCTAAAAAACATGTTCCATGTGTGAATTAAAGATGATTTGCGGTAAAAGTAAAATTCAGACATCAAAGTCGAAAACCGTTTATTTTCATACTGTCATGACATTAATATTGTGTCAGTCGTACGTAAGAAAATGACCCAAATCTGATGCTGAAGCATGACGGTATGATTATATCACATTTATGTCAGAGTATGACTTGTAATTTACGTCATTGTATGGTTTATTTCTTACGTAAATAATATATAAATTCATGACTTTGATGTGACATCACAGTATGATAGGAATAGGACGTAATATTTATGTCACAATTTTGACGTCACATAAAAGTCAAATTTTAAGTCAGTTCTATGTCATAATGATGTCATACTCTATGACGTCAAATGAAAGTCATCAATAAAGTCATTATTATGTCATATCTACATAAAAACTTTATGACCTCTATATGACCTATCTGTGACGTCATATGGATGTCATGTGTTCACTGGGATCTGCACATTTAGTGCTTGTATTAGGTACTCATAGGTAGGTACATAATGATTACATAATAAGAAACTATGTTTATTTGTACTCAGTTTGCACTTTGTTTATTTCATTACAAATAACTGCATGAAGTAGATTTATTTAAATTTCTATCACAGGGTGTGAGCGTTTCAGCGTTTAATTACTCCGAAATTAATTAATACCTAGCAATTTTGATTCATGGTAAAGGGTGTATCCTTTAGAAATGATGAATGATTTAGAGGCAGGCGGAACCCTAAAATTTAATAACGGTAGAAGGGCCCAGTAGACAATTTGTCTCGGCAATAAATTAACATGTCGCGGTGTTCGTTTGACAATCCGCCCGCGGAAATTAATTCAAAACGCAATTTACGTAGCGCACTCAGTGTGCCAACGAACAGTTTTATGTATATGCTTGTCAGTGTGATACAATATTTGGGAGAGATCACTTGCATTTTATACGATCGGTTTATAAATAAAAAAATATGAAACGGTAGTCTATGGTCGATATAGATTAAAAGCTTATTTTATTTAATAAAATACATCACATTTACATCACTACCATCTCTATCATCAACCAAACCCTTGTTATCCCCACCTCTATCACCCCACCACCACCACCATCAGATATTCTATTCCCACCAAGAGACCAGTAACGCACCGGTGACTCTTCTAAGGTTGTGCATGTCCATCCATGGGCGACGGTGACTTATTATCTGGTGGTTCGCATGTTCATTGCACCTCGAAAATGCATGAAAACGTAGTCTCGTACATTTTCTGCTTGCTTAAACTTTTAGATTATATTTAATTTTGACGTTTCTCCGCGTAAAGGCAATTTAATAATAAATCAAGTAGGCGTCATGTTCTTATTAAAATTAAGCAAACTCGATGCTCTATTTAAAGAACAAAAGGAAAACTTTTTCATTTGCGAAACATTATTAAGAAACTTCTTAAATCGATTCAGGGAATTTTATACTCTGTTTTGTTTATAATTTTGTTATTTTTAAAATAGTGTATAACTTTTTTCTCTTTATTTTGATTAAAATAGAAAACAGATAAATGTCAAGCGCACCGATGCGTATGCGATAAAAATCATCCTTAATTCGTGGTGGACGAAAATCGAGACTGTTACTGCACATATTAATATTTCGTCAATTCGATGAATCTGTGTAGAATATTTTAAGTCGAGTCAAAGCAAAAGCATATTGAGTTCCTTATGTTAGCCCTCGTATATTTTCTGTTTAATCTGGATCATCCGCATTCATTGTAGCCATATTTAAAAGTTTTTGAAACGATCCGGCCGACGTAGAAGGTTGACAAGGTAAAAAAAAAGCTGAAAACTTCGGCTGGCCTGGTTCGACCCGGTCTGTTTTTTTTTTGGGTTTCTTTTTTACTTCTAAGTTAGACGCTATTCTTCTCCACTTGCGAAACTTATTTCGGTGATACGGGATTTAGTCTTTCATTTTCGGCTTCTCTTTTACAGCCCTTCCATTTTGTATTTGTAAAGAATTTTAAAAAATCCCTTAACAAAAAAGCTGATTAATTTTCAATGTCAGACTACAGCGTGTGCTTTGTCCTCCGAATGAGACTTTCTGGAACTTCGATTTCAAAATATCTCTGAAGCAGTATAAAAAATATTTTTTTACCCGGGCCTAAAAAGTTATATGATTTCAAAATTTTAAAAAGAGACGTAAGAAAATTCTACGTGACTGCAATGCGAGCTTATAAATAACTAACTTTTGCCTGCAGCTCCGCCCGCGTGGACTACAATATTTCGACCATTATAGTAGCGCTCGTGGCGTTTATTCATAATTTACCCGCACGACCATTTTAAATGACCTCTCTCTAATGTATGGAAGGCAGCAATTACATAGCAGAATTAGATAAAATATAGCTTAGACGTTAAATTGGATCCCTAACTACCAAACTGGGAAACCTTATCAAAATCAGTTAAGTGGTTTTGGTGATCGCGTCAGGATAACAAACGAACAGGTAGACTGACAGATAAAAATTCTAAAACATTTGTTTTGTTTGCTCTAATAAATACCCCCAATATTAGCTTTTTAATATCTGTAACGTACAGAAATTGTTCCATACAATCTCTTATATATGTATAGATATCATATGCTTCGTGTATCGGAGACTACGTAAAGACACGTTTTCATCAAGTATCGATAACAGCGATCTTTGGAAACCCCAATCTATACTAAGCCATCGGGACAGACTAAGGTCAGACCTATCAACTTGAAATCAAAAGATTATTGGAAATTATATCTCAGCAGTGGCGTGATGAAACCTGATACAACATGATTTTAACACCTTCCAACATAAATACGATAAATTAATACATCTATATCATATCATTCAAATATTCTATATTTTTGTTACCACCATTTATAATCGTGTTATCGAACAGTGCGCGTGATTCAGTGATCGGTCAATGATCAATACCACGATTAAAATTGAAAACGCCCCATAACAACCGCGTAACTCCATTGCAATACAGACGTCTATAATGCGACCGTCGCCTATTACGAGCCCTGCTAGTATAATATTCGATCTCTTCAAACAAACGAACTCGGTGAGGAACTTCGTCAATATCCGGAATCGGTTCCAGCCGGTCGGCGAAGACGATAGAAAACTACTGTAAAAGTCATAGCGCCACGAATCACTCCCCATTTTCACGGCCCCGATTATTTTATCTTATACGAGTCAGTCAATGTAGAGGAAGTTCCAAAAGTTATCCGTAACCTAAAGTAACTTCTAACATTTACGTTGTTCCCGACGTAGATATGAAACTTTATAGATGGCGCGGCTAGTCCATGTTTTGATTGGTCGTGATTGAAACTCACATATTCGCTTTTCCGGTCAGACGCGTCTATAATAAAGTATGGTTATAAAGCTTGTCTATGTACTGCATAGAAAGTGGGAATTTATAGGAATACGTTTTAATCTTGCATTTCGACAACGCGGTAGTTGGCCATCTTATGAGATACGTTATTGGTGGACGAAAGTTCATACTTATGCAATCTTTTTTATCTTTGACAAATTTAGAAATGCCTGCGTTTCAATCATTTTAATATTAAATTTAACCTCTGTATTTTTCTGATTTCCGCTGATTTCAGCAGAAGACTGATTTCAGTAAATATTGTTAAATTATTTTATTTTGTGAAATTGAAAATTATGAGTTTTCTACAAAAGTCAATTTTTTGTTATGTGCATTTATATTAATCAGACTTAGGGATGATAAAATAGGCATTTTGCCTACTCAACCGTAATTTGTTAATGGTAAGCTGATATATCAAGGAAAACATTAGAGTGAGTAGTTGATTCAAGCATAGTATATCTAATATATAAAATTCGTGTCACAGTTTTCGTTGCCATACCTCCGAAATGGTTTTGACCGATTTTGATGAAATTTTTGTGCTTATCCGGTATCTATGAGAATCGGCCAACATCTATTTTTCATCCCCTAAATGTTAGTAGTCCACCCTAAATTTTTATTTTTATTTTTAGACAAAATTTTTAATTTCTTTTTTCATGATACAACATACAAAATACATACAATCCTCAATTTTCACCCTTCTACGATCAACCCTTATTTTTTAATAATAGCCATTTTAGTAATTTAATCATTTTTCCTCTCCGGTCGAAAACTGATCAATCGTCATTTAATTAGTTATCCCCGCCAGATGTTCTACAGGTGTCACTTGACCAGTAAACAGCAAGGAGTAGGGAACGAAGCCGTCCCCTTCTTTCTCTCCTACACAGTTGTCGGCCATCATTATTGTTTATGCATCAAGTGTAGTAGTAACGTTGACAATTATTATTTTGCTATCTCAGTGTAACTCATATTAACTTTAATCATTCTATTTTATCAATAATAATAATTAAATTATCAATTTTGAGTGTATTTTCACGATTACTTAATCAAGTGATTTTATAACCTCAAAAGTACTCAACACGTGATACGAGCTTTCAATAACAACGGATTTTGTGTTGTAAGTATACTTTTTATTTATATCGAAAATGTTGTTGATCTTATAAAAATGTAAATTTTATGAGAACAAGCCGGTCCCCTTTCTTTCACTCCCTACACAGTTGTCGGCCATCATTATTGTTTATGCATCAAGTGTAGTAGTAACGTTGACAATTATTATTTTGCTATCTCAGTGTAACTCTCATATTAACTTTTAATCATTCCTATTTTATCAATAATAATAATTAAATTATCAATTTTGAGTGTATTTTTCACGATTACTTAATCAAGTGATTTTATAACCTCAAAAGTACTCAACACGTGACACGAGCTTTCAATAACAACGGATTTTGTGTTGTAAGTATACTTTTTATTTATATCGAAAATGTTGTTGATCTTATAAAATGTAATTTTAATTTAATTTCATTAAAAATGTAATTGAACAATTAAGATTTTCACAGTTTCCAAAAATCAATCATTATGAATCTTTATTTTGAAATGTCAATGGAAATATTGGTTGTATGAAAAAGTATAAGAGACAATGTTTTCATAAAATTTAATTTTTACTTTTGTTTGAAATTTTTTCCATAAAACTTATATTTTGTTATAATTTCATAAATTAATACTAATCATTTCAAAACTGCGGCAAAATCCTGGCCCTAATTATACTTTTAACATTTTCATCATTAAATAATTTAATTAATTCTATTTATGTATGTTTTGTACAGTGAGCAATGCCAAGAAAACGCAAAGGGGCTGATTTGAGCCGCAGTACAAGCAAAGCTCGAAAGTTGCGAAATAGCAGATCCGAAAGAACAGAAGAACAAATCCAGCAACAAAATACTGATGCACGTGTCAGAATGACGCGATTGCATCAAGAAGAGCCAGAAGATACACGAGATGAACGCAATGAAGTCAGAAGATTAGAACAACGACAATCACGCCGTTTCACAGTCAATAGACGAAGAACAAATGACCAACAACGACAACAGGTACATCGAGCATTTATATCTGATTCATTCCTGCGTCTAGCATTCCAGTATGAGCCCGATATTGAATATTATGCTCATTCAAAAGTGGTAATTGGTGCTATGGACAAGGAATGTCCGCATTGTCATGCTCTGAAATTCAAAATGAGCCAGCTGGGATGTGTTGCGCGTCAGGAAAAGTGCAACTACCTGAAATTGAAACACCACCTGAACCATTGAACGGCTTACTTATCGGCACGGATCCAGATTCTAACGTGTTCCTGAAGTCAATTCTAAGATTCAATTCATGCTTTCAAATGACATCGTTCGGAGCAACAGAAATAGTTCGAAATACTAATGCAAATGGTCAACAATTCAATTCTACATTCAAAATCAGAGGCCAAGTTTATCATAAAATGGGCTCACTGCTGCCAATGCCAAACGAACCACATAAATTCTTACAAATCTACTTTATGGGCGGCGAGGATTCCGGAAGCGCACTTGCCAATCGCGTGAATGCACGTTGTAATTATAATAACCTTGATTCACTTTATGCCAGGCGCATCGTCAGCGAGCTAGATGCTCTTTTGAACGAGCACAACGAGTTGTTGAAAATATTCAAATCACATATGCACCAATTACAAAGCGATAATCACGCTATCGTCATTAATCCTGATAAAACACCAGCTGGAGAGCATATTCGTAGATTCAATGCACCCGTTGTTGATGATGTTGCTGGAATCATGGTTGGCGATTGTACAGCTGCACGAGAAATTGTGATTCGTAGAAGAAATAATAATCTTCAGTTCATTGCTGACACATCGTTCATATGACGCTCTCCAATATCCGCTAATATTCTGGAAGGGACAAGACGGATATTGCATAAACATAAAACAACGAGATACCGTATCAGGTACTTCATTGATTATTAATTTGATCATTAATCATTTAACAAAACAATTAAATTATTGAACGTAATAAATTTAAATTATTTTTTATGAACAAATATTACAGGAGCTGAAACAAACAAGAACGTTAGCTCAAAGGATTATTATGCGTACCGATTAATGATTAGACGTGGCCTGGACAACGTCATTTTACGATGTCGTGAGCTTTGTCAACAATTCATGGTCGACATGTACGCGAAGATTGAGAGCGAACGACTACGATACTTACGATATAATCAACAAAAGCTGCGCGCGGAAGAGTACATTCATTTGCGAGACGCTATCAACAACAACGCCGACGTCGCCGAAATTGGTAACCATGTCATTTTACCATCATCGTACGTAGGCAGTCCACGTCATATGCAAGAATATATACAGGATGCTCTGACTTTCGTGCGCGAATATGGACGACCATGTTTATTTATCACGTTCACATGTAATCCAAAATGGCCAGAGATTACATCTTTGCTACTGCCTGGCCAAAATGCAATACATCGCCATGACATTACAGCACGTGTGTTCAGACAAAAGTTGAAGTCTTTAATAAGTTTCATTACTAAATCACATGTATTTGGTCCCACACGTTGCTGGATGTATTCGGTTGAGTGGCAAAAGCGAGGATTACCTCATGCACACATTTTGGTTTGGTTCATCGACAAAATCCGTCCTGAAGAAATCGATAGCATCATTTCTGCGGAAATTCCAGATCCATCCACTGACCAACTGCTGTTTGATACAACAAACATGATTCATGGTCCATGTGGTACTTTTAATAGTTCATCGCCTTGCATGGCTGATGGAAAATGTACTAAAATTTCCTAAAGATTTTACCAATGATACGGTCACAAATGTCGACGGATACCCAATATATCGTCGAAGAAATCCAAAATGGCGGACAATCATTTATTAAAATATCATCAACACAGACATTGATATTGACAATCGTTGGTGGTGCCATATTCGCCCTGCTGAGCAAGACATATAATGCCATATTAATGTTGAGTTCTGCAGTTCTGTGAAGAGCATCAAATACATTTGCAAGTATGTCCATAAAGCAGTGATATGGCTGTTTAGAGTGGAAAATACTAATGTGAATGTCCTCCAGTGAATAAAAACGATGAAATAACGCTCTACCAAATTGGTCGGTACATCAGCTCCAATGAAGCTGCTTGGCGTATCTTTGGTTTTCCATTCATGAACGGGATCCAGCAGTTGTTCAGTTAGCCATCCATCTTGAAAACGGTCAGCGTGTATTTTCACGAACGAGACAGCGATTGATTGTGCAATAAATCCACCTAAAACTACACTCACTGCATTTTTGAATTGTGTAATCGTGCGGATGATTTTGGTGCCTTTGCACGAACATTACTCTATTCACAAGTACCACGCTATTACATGGACTCAAACAAAACATGGATGCCCCGCAAGCAAGGCTCACCAGTTGCTGCATGTCTCAATTTATTTAAATCAAACGCCTTGGGGCGATTATTTACAGTCAATCCAAGACACATGCTTTTATCTTCGACTGTTGTTGGTTAATGTTACTGGCCCATTATCATTTCAAGATATACGTAAAGTGAATGGGCAACAATATCCAACGTATAAAGATGCATGCCTTGCACTCGGCTTGCTGGAAGACGACAACCAGTGGGAATGCATGCTTGCTGAAGCTGCATTGAACTGTACAGCAATACAAATTCGTCTACTATTCTATAGTGTTGACTACATGTTCCCAGCCCGAGCACAGATATTATGGGAAAATCACAAAGATTCAATGACTGATGATATATTGCATCAACATCGTATACGGTGCCACGATCTAACCATAACATTCAGCGACGAAATGTACAATGAAGCATTGATTGCTATTGAGGATCTTTGCATTGTCATTGCCAACTTACCACTTAGTAATTTCGGTATGAATTCGCCAAATCGAACTGCATCTGATTTAATGAATACTGAAATGAATCGTGAACTGCAGTACAGTACTGTAGAAATGGCAGCGATTGTTGCCCGCAATGTCCCACTAATGAATGAGGAACAAAGAACCATTTATGATCGCATTATGCTCGCAGTTTCAGCTGGACAAGGTGGGTTCTTCTTTGGATGCACCGGGTGGAACTGGCAAAACATTCGTTATTTCGCTAATTCTTGCTGAAATACGATCAAATAATGGCATCGCATTGGCCGTTGCATCATCGGGCATTGCAGCAACTTTATTGATGGAGGTAGAACAGCTCATTCAGTATTTAAGCTGCCACTAAATATTCAGAATAACCCTGACGCAGTATGCAACATTAAGAAACAATCGTCCATGGCCACTGTGCTGAAACGGTGTAAACTTATTATTTGGGATGAATGTACTATGGCACACAAACATTCACTTGAGGCGTTGAACAGGACATTGAAAGATATTAAAACAGTGACAAACTATTTGGCGGAACTCTGTTGGTCCTTTCAGGTGATTTCAGACAAACACTTCCAGTCATTCCACGTTCAACATACGCTGATGAGATCAACGCTTGCTTAAAATCATCTCCATTGTGGCGTAATGTTGAAAAATTACAGCTAAAATAAATATGCGCGTTCAAATGCTTCAAGATCCATCCGCTGAAACATTTTCAAAACAACTTTAGATATCGGTGATGGAAAAGTTGCTATAGATGAAACTGGATACGTAAAATTACCGACCGATTTCTGCACAATCGCTGATTCGCAAGATACTCTCATTGAACAAATATTTCCGATGTACACACAGTACATAAATCATGAGTGGCTTGCAGAAAGAGCGATTTTAGCGGCAAAAATGTAGACGTTGACAATTTAAATCTGAAGATACAAATGTTGTTGCCAGGGAACTTGGTATCATATAAATCTATTGATACAGTTTGCGACGACAGCGAAGCAGTAAATTTTCCCACAGAGTTTTGAACTCACTGGATTTGCCAGGCATGCCACCACATAATTTACAATTAAAGGTTGGATCTCCAATTATCTTGCTTCGTAATTTGAACCCGCCCCGGCTGTGCAACGGTACGCGATTAGTCATTCAAAATTAATGAAAAACGTGATCGAAGCCAGGATTTTAAATGGCAAGTTCAGAGGTGAAAATATACTCATACCACGGATTCCTATTATACCTACAGATGTGCCAATTCAATTCAAACGTCTTCAGTTTCCGATTAGATTGGCATTTGCAATGACTATCAACAAATCCCAAGGTCAAACGATGTCTGTTTGTGGATTAGATTTGAGAACACCCTGTTTTTCACACGGACAATTATACGTGGCATGCTCTCGAGTGGGTAAACCATCCAGTTTGTTTGTGTTAGCTAAGGATGGACTAACAAAAAATATTGTTCACGCTATAGCATTAAGAGATTGATATTTTTTAATAGTGTTACTGTCGTAATTGTTTAATTAATGATATATAATTTTAAGGAATAAATTATAATACCTTAAAAATAATGTTTGCCTTTTGTTATTTTTATATTCCCTCATCGTTCACAGCGCTCCATGCTTATTTCACGCATATACCACATTCTTACATACATACAATATACACATTCTAACATACATACATACTTACAATAAGTAAGCTATTTTTTGTCTACACTAGAAATTACTAGGAAATTATTTATATGGCAAAACAACGTTTGCCGGGTCAGCTAGTAATACAGTAAAAATATTGCATCTGTAATACTTGCCCTTTTTATACCTAAAAAATGGCATTTTTTTGGACCAAGTCATAAAAATAGTTTATATAAAAGAAAAAAAAAACTGTAAAACGGTCGATCTTGCAGGCCATCCTCGAAACTTCCTCTGTGATATTAATCAATGTATTTTTGAGCTTCTTAAGTTCAAAAATATAGGTGTCTCGAAGTTTAAGAGTTATATTTAAGATTTTCGAGTTCTAAAATTCGAAAAACGGTTGATCTTATATTCTATTCCACAAATATTTCACCAATTTAAAGTTCAGCCTTCAAAAATATACCCAACATAAATTATTGAGTAAGAACTCAAAAGATCGATTTTTGTGTTCATTCAAGGTTGACGAGCTCAAAAATATAATTTCAAATTCGCTTTCAGCTCTTATTATGAAAAGAAAATTGATCGATTCCAAATATGAATCTAACAAGAACTTTAGCTCAAATAAAAAGTTTTTGCTAATTTTTCTTTGACAGTATCTCTTGAACGTACGTTGCTTTCTAAGCAGAAGAGCTAGTTACATTTTACAACTTTTCAGTACAGTAATTTAAAAAATAGTTAAAAAAAAGTTTTTGCAATTTATATGAACTAGACAACAAACATCGCTCGGGAAATGGTTGAAATAGATTCCTAAGACGCGGGGACGTCAAAACCTGGTGAAAACATAATTTTCAAAAATCGGATGAAAATAGTAATTTCCCAACTTTATTTAAAATTTAAAATTTTTGTAGCGGATATTAAAAAACGATATTTTTTAATATTACAAATACGATATCTTCCGAACACTTCATTCAATTTACGACACTCGTGATAGTTTTCTAAACAGAAAAACATCAGAGTACCAAACGCCAATCCATCAAGAATTTCATATTTTTTCGAATTTTTGGTTAACGATGTTCCTCGAATGAATCAACCGATTTTGATGCAATTAGTGATGATCAACGTTATCTTATAAGTCGAATAGCTGAATAGAATATGAATTTATCGTTGGAGCACGTTACAACATTTGGAAAAAACGCCACTTTATAAAAAATTTTTCTCCAACGACATCTCTTGGACGCATCATCCGATTTTCATGCAATTTACAGCAGTTGATGCGCTTGTTTGGGGGAAGAAAATTACATTTTGGTATTGATCGGTTGAGTTATTTCAAAAAGACATTAATCGGAAATCTTCGTGTTTGAGATTCCTCAAAATCTATTGGACGCACTCAGTTCGACGTTTAAGGTAGTCTAAGTTAAGCGAACTTTCGAATGCAGCAAATTCCGGTTCAATCGGGTGACCGGTCGAAAAGGTCGGAATCGATTCCTAGGAACCTAAAACGTCGAGATCCGGTGAAAATTCGTTTTTAGAAATTCGGAATGTGAACAGCAACTTCCCCACTTTATGAAAATCTTTTGATTTTCATAGCGGGAAGTTATTAATAACTTGTACTATAATGTTGTTTTATGTTAAAGATAAAAAATATCCACTATTAATTTTTAATGCTGCATAATGTATGCATAAACTCACACTTATATCCCCGAGGAATAGAATATACATCAGTTTGACTTGCATAAAGCAATATAGCGCATCTCTTTTTCGAATGTTAAATCTCAAACAATTGTTGCACTCGTGTTGATCTGGTTTCATTAAATTTATCTAGGCGACCAAATCACATCAATATAAGGTTTTCCTCTCTAATGAGTACATATTATTTCCACGTATTCTTTCAAGAAAATTAACTAAATACTAACAGATATTGCTTCTCTACTGCCTTAATTTTACTTCGATATTCTTTTGATACATCTTAGAATTCGTATACCGCACTTAAGATAGAAGTTAGGGACTAGGAAAATAAACAAGAATTATGAATGGATAACATCGGTTACCGTATGATTTTTTGCGAGCTTATTCATAAAAAATAACATTATGCAACACTGCATTCACTTTACTCATAAATTGTCTCACCTTTTAAGATATTCATCAGGCTTGCCAACATTACTAAATATTAGGTCCTTACATATGAAATTGACGTATTATATGGAAAAAGGCAAAGGTAAAAAGTACAGGAAATTATATATTTAATCAATCGAATTATGTACCATTATTATCTATGCACTTTCGACATTTTATAGGTAGTTAGTTCATTGATTCCACAGTTGAAAAAATTGTGAGAGCGAGAATCAATAAAATCTTTGACGGCGGTTTAGACTGCTCTATTGGAATTGAATTCTTTTCCTAGCAAGAAATAGTCCGAATTGTGTAAAAAGTGATAATCAGTTGAAGAGAGGATCGGAAAGTATGGTGAGTGCCGGAGACATTCCAATCGCAGCTCCCCTAAATTAGCGACCGTCTGTCGTGAAGTGTGAGGTCTAGCGTTGTCCTGAAGTAGCAATGGGCTAGACCAATCGACCAGTCTCGATTATTGAATAGCAAGCTTTTCCATCATAGTGTACAATTGCTGACAATACAGATCTGCCGTAATCATCTGGCCAGATCTTAAGAAGCCGTAGTGAATGACACCAGCATTGGTCCACCAAACACACACCAGTACCTTTTTTTGAGTCAACTTTCGCTTGGCACAGGATTTAGCCTGTTCTCCCGGGTTCAAATACTGTGATGAGCGTTTACATTATCGTACAGGATCCGTTTTTCATCACAAATGAAAATGCGATTCAAAATTCTTTCGTTATTGTTACGGTTGAGTAATGTAACTGCGCACTCAATGCGTATTTATTGGTTTGTTTCAATGAATTAATGGGGTACCGGTTTCTCGAGTTTTTTCACTTTCCTAATTTGTTTCAAGTGAACCAAAATCGTTTTGCCACTTACACCGAAGCCTGCCGCTGCTAACTCTGACGTGGCCAGCGATGGATCTCCTTCGACGATCACCTTTAATTCTTCGTTGTCGTCTAGGATCTCTGGTCATCCACAGGGTTGATTCTGTAGGTTAAAA
The DNA here is from genome assembly GCA_005406025.1 of Eumeta japonica. Lineage (NCBI taxonomy): Eukaryota > Metazoa > Arthropoda > Insecta > Lepidoptera > Psychidae > Eumeta > Eumeta japonica. The sequence continues at coordinate 22,117 of BGZK01000133.1, forward strand.
TTTTCAAAACCAAAACATTGGAACCAAAAAGGTTCCGTGTTTTCTTTTACAGTAGCTTCCCCATACATATTAATCCTTCGAACTATTTTTGCAGCGTTAGTGCCACGGAGGAACTCGTATTCGTAAATAACGCAATATTTTAAGTTTTCCATATTGTGAACAGAACGATGTCAAAAAAATCAAATGGCGTGAAAACAAATGAATCACTAAATTGAAAACACAAATAGAAAAGCCTAAATTTGAAATATATTTGAATTTTGAATTCCTAGTTAAACGCCAGATATTTGAGATTAAGGTGGCTAGTTCAACAAAACGTCAATGTCATATATAAGGACCTAATAAATAACTCTGAAATGCACATAGTCAGACATTTTCAAATATTCTTAGTTTTGTCATAATATCGAATTCCAGGCTTAGTTAAAATTTTACGACTCTAATTTTTTTTACAATGTTATGGAAGCAATACATACATTAAGTATGCGACGACTCAAACACAAGTGCTACTCGATCTTTGAGCCGCGGGAAATATTTTAAAAGTCACCTATTAACACATCCTTAATCCATTTGCATATTCTTTCATATCATTTAAACAACTTTACATGAATAGGTTGAATATCAGGACAATACTATACCTTTGTAATACTCTTAAAAGTATCAAAAATAAAAAGGTATGCCTTATTTTTTTTAATTAGCATTAGAGATGGCGTCGTCAAGCCTATATCTAGACATTGTTGTAAATTCTCACCATCTGCTCATGAGATTTTAGATATATACGAAAGACCAACAATGTCGACTCTCGTGGTGTAATGTACAGACGTGCCCCTTTGTACAATGGAGTTTTTAGATTTGGTTCTTGGCCCGCGCTAAACATTTGTAACATGTACACCATTGACGTTTTCTCAACCTGAACTTTGTACAATAAATGCGATAAAACAATTATACTTAAATAAATTGCAGTCTTATATATTGTACTGAAATTACGAGGAAATGTTGGTTTTCTCATTTCCTCCATACTTGAGAGATCTTTTTGAATTCGTCTCTCGCTCCTCTTTAAGTATGTTCTCGCTCTATATTTCGGATACAGAAGTTTTGTATTAAATATTTTATTGGGCTGGGCCGGACGATGTTTTCGTTTTTGTTGCTATTTTCTGTATACTAATATAAACGTGAAAGCTTATTCTTGTAACTTTTAGCGCGGCCCGAACAGTAATCTAATGAATTAATGGCTTTGCTACCTGTAATTTCGTTAAGAGGAAAAGTAAGAAAATATTTATTCGTAGTCCCGAAATGGAGGTTCTATGAGACCGGGAATATCTCGATGTTGCTTTGAGAAGTCGAGATGCTGTTTCAATTCATTAAAAATACATAGGGATAGGATTGGAACTATTGAGTTCACTTTACTATCAAAATTAAGATTGGGATAACATAAGATCTTTTTTATTTAATACAAAGTGAAATGATAAATAATCCAGTAGATGAAGATACTTCAATATATCATTCGCATTTAAAAAGTAGATGGTTATTATATTATTCTGCATTTTTTTAATATCAAGATAAAGGTCAATCGCGAACCGTGCTAATTTTATTACGTAAATAATAGATGTCCGAATCCAATTGAATTGCGTGAATTGAATCAGACAGTCTGCAGACTGTCAAATTCAATTTAGACAATATCACTCCATAACGAAGAGCAATCGAACAGCTTTTCTTTCATTCTGCGCTATTTTTATTGTATTATTATTATTATTATGAAAAAGACTATTTTGCAAAAAAAATATGTGTATATATTAGTGACACACGTAAGAAGTGACACTTCTTTATTTCACTGCTGTTGCTATTTTTAATGAAATTATGTACATTTACGGATACAATCAAAAACTGAGGAACACCTAAAATAACCTAAAAAAATAAATACCATAATCACGCCAACGTGTTAGATGTTTAGAAAAAAAGATATAATTACTTACTTTTGTTAGAAATCCACTGGAATTAGAATAAGACTTTTATTTTTTTTTGCCAATCAGTTTATTATTGAAATATTATTTTTCACGTCACTATCAAGTTTTAGAAATAAACAAGGCGCGTAACAGAAAAACGTAACTTAGAAATAAATATGGCGCGTAAAAGAAAAATGTGGCTTTTTGCCATTTACTGAGTTTAAACGTTTCGTTAAAAGAAAATTATATGGCAAGGGCTATTACACCGTATTGGAATATCTTAATGAAAAAAGCCCCTTGGATTGAACTGCTCGCCTATCAGGTTATTTCATATTATTTTTAAATGTCAACTAAATTATAAATGACTAAATCTTTTGTATTGATGAGTAAGAAGAGCAAGCTTGGAGTTTCTTGCCCATTCTTCTCTCGGTGAATCAGCATTGGGAATGGGCGGTAATGTCGAAATGAATTTATTAATGACGATTTCAAGCGTAATTTCATTACCTACGAAATAAAGATATTTTTGATTTTTTGATTTTGATTGTTTAGAAATAAATATGGCGCGTAACAGAAAAACGTGACTACTAAAATTTCTGTCATACGTCGATAAAGAAGTTTCATTTCAAAAATTCCGTTAATGTTTTTGCTGTTAGGTATTTACGATAATTATTACCCTCAGATTACTATGAGCCATGCTTTAAGTTATAAGCTTGAGACAACCGATTTTAACTGAATATACATATTCGAAAAAATCAAAAATCGTGTCATACCTAGTTTCATGTGTTATTAACAGTATGATGTCAGCTTATTATTTTTTTATGAACACTATAGAACTATAACTGTAGGTACCATTTTAGTGTTCTTGTTTCTAAGTGAAGAATATCAGTTGACCGAATACCCTTAAAAACATTCCCTCATCATGCCCTACACTCAATATTATGACGATATTATTTTGCTATCATCTCGCTTTACAGAAATGATAATTATGTTATCTTTTTTACCTTAAAAATACTACTTTTAACAATAACTATTACTTTCATTGAGTAAAGAATAATAAATTATTTTAAAATTGATTTTATTTCTTTGTCCCACCAAAACAGAATCATTCCCTCACATTTTATAAACACTTGTCCAGTACTTTTGCATTTGACTTTTCGCTACCACATTAATGAATCATAAACATTTGGAAACTCTGTCAGTGTGACCTTATCATCATTGTTGTCCGACGCGAAAGGATTTAATGAAGTGCAGTATTTTTTTTATGAATTATTTAAATATTACATTTACACGTATCATTTCCTCATTTGAAGTTTGAAAAAAAAAATTGTTTTATTTTTTAATCATTTTAATATATTTTTTTGCAGCTTTTAGGAAGTAGTATTAGCTTCTAAAAACAAATCAAACTCAAATAATATATAACCACGTTTTGTTGATTATACTTGATTTTCTTCATTCCCTCATGAATTTATAAATGAGGGAATAATTATTATAAGTATTATGAGTAAATTAACGATATACCAGTTCTCTATCGTCAATATTATTATTCACCTTTACCTTGGGAATATTTTTATACCATATGCAAAGAAAAACTTAACGATATCGCAGTATTTTGAAATATAAGAGCTGAAAATAGCTGTTGCGATTTTAAACAAGTTCCAAATGTTAAAAACTAATTTTTGCAATGAATGAATCTATATTATTAAAAAAAATTGATAAGTGTTTCCTAAATTAACCATATCGATTAAAAGTATGAAAAGTTAGGGACTACCTCGTCAACTAAAATAAGGCTGTTATATGTTACATTTAGAAAATCGTAAATTATGTAAAGTTATATTTTCTATTTCTGATTGTCGGTTTCGATTTTTTGCAGAACTACTGGAAATAATGTGTGATATTTTATGATTTTTTTTTCGTTTCATAGAGCTATCGTGTGTTACTCGACGCGATGGCCTCAAATTGCTTGTTTATTAATCCTCCAAAAGCAATTAATTGTCTATGCCGTAAATTCCACCTCTGAACCTCATGTGTGTTTGTGTGACTGCTCATTGCAACTGTATTAAATCTGGTTTATATGTGCAATTGTCTCTGAGAAAGACGCTTGTAACAGGCAGAGAGTCTGATCGACACCAAGATTGTTGCATAGATCGACATATAATGAAGCATTCTTATACATGCAAAAATTTTAATTGTTCATTTTCGCTTTTTGTTTTACACGTTATTATCAACAAAATAATAAAAAATTTGGACGTATATAAAAAGCATAAACGTCCCGTCATAAAGCGTCCCCTCGTAACAGGTGCAGAGTGCCGCTTTGCTCGGGGAGAAGGGACAGGCGGTGCATTAGCTTTCCTTAATATTTAATGATTTGACACCACGTTTCTTTGTTTATGGCCGTAATTAGGTAATGTATCGAAACTGCGAATACTGAACAACACTAATAGATAGCATGATCCTGACACACGCAGTTTTTTAACAGACCGTAAAATCGAAAGGGAGGGTTAAAATTTTATTAGCGACTCTTTCGTATTATTGATATATTTTTTTTGACACAGCCCGAATAATTAATTTAAGATAAGCCCGATATTGGAATCTTAAAGAAGCCCGACTGGTCGTTTCTGTGCTTTCGTTGATGATAAATTCCACTTTAGGCTGCCTCCAGACGTGCCTACGATGTGCCCGCGTTAAATATTAACGGGCGTTAATGCGCGTCCACACTCGGCCGCGTTCCTTCAATAAATAATTTCACTTAGCGCGCAGCCGCACCTGCAGCCGGAGCGAGGGTAGTGTGACGTACGGACTGTTCTGAATGTGATAAGTGACGGAAAGAAATAATCGGAAACCCGACTGCGCAAAAGAGAAGGGATATCACAAAGTGGGAAAAGCCACCTATTAGTGTAATATTTATTCTTAAGTGTAGATAGAAGCCCTCGAGCTTCATATTCATGTTAATTTGGCTTCGTTAGAGACCAGAATTTGTAATCCTAACTGAATACTGGTATTTTCTCATTTCAGTGCTTTTTTTCGTATACTGCTTAGAATAATAAGTTTAAATCTCAGTTTTTGTCTTGTATAAAAATCTAGGGACAGGTTTCGATTGTAAAAATTAAATTTTCATGCATCGGGATATTTAAAAACTACTTTTGATTTGAGAATTAATAAAAAAGACAGAAGATTATATTACTAAAAAGATACTGAACCGATTTTACTAAAAAAAATTGGTTGTCTGTAAAGTCAGTTTACGGACAATAATTTTACGTGATAACGTCATAATAAAATATTGATGAACAATTGCATGCTTTTATGAATTGAATTGAATTATTATCACTGAATTATTACTATTATTTTGTATCATTATAAGAGATGAAAAATAACCATCATTATCTTGCATCTCTTTTCCACTCCATCGACCGATGAAGTGGAAGAGAGTTAAATGCGTCACAAGCTGAATGCTTAGGCCGATCGTGCCTCTCTATCGCTTGTTCCGCGCTCTCGCTCGCATGCTCGGCTCAGGCGGAACGCGACAATGAGTCATGCTTTTTCAGTGAGCTGGTGTTTTGTCTACTTAGGTACAGAAAGAAATTTGGAAAAAATATTTTATTAATTGTTATATAACATTCATTTTATTAATAAATTTATAAATTTTATTGATCAGCTTTTTGCTTTTAGTATGATGAGATTGTAAATTTTATTGGCTAGATTTTTAATTTTGGTACTTAAAACTTATATTTTTTAGGCCGCAGGTCTTTTAGTTTGCTGTTTTTTGCGTTTATTTACCGATGAAGAAACGAAATTTTCTTCCGAGTTAGTTATATGAATTTTTAACAACACTTGTTTTATAAGGTTTCAAATGATTTTTTTCATTACTCTTGTCTTTTATAAATTTTTCACATAATAATTGTCAATTAAAATAAGCACTGTAATCACAAAGATTGTCACAACAAAATATAGGGTTATAATGTTTTGGGTCAGTTCCACGTTATTCGTGTAGATAATGTCTCAATATATAGTATATTGTGTGACTAGGAATGAAACAAAACGATTTCAGACCAGAGTGAAGTTGGCTGCCCGAGCGAAGCGAGGGCTGACATCACTCGGTCTGAAATCGTGTTTCATCCCGCGTCACACACTATATTTTTCATTTCAACTGTATTGAAAAATTTATTGTACTCTTTTAAATATTTTGATTTTGATATTGACATATCATGACACAGGGTTATAATATGTCAATACAATTGACGGTTAGAATGACAATTATAAAGGCATGAAATAAACAAAAGATACTCTGACAGGATTGAAAATAAATCTGCAACTTCGTTCAGCGGGCAGAAAATGATCAATTCAATTGCTCAATTGCTGCCCGGCGACGGTCGCATTGGTCTGAAATTGACTAGTTTCTGTCGGCTCAACAGGCATGAAACTAGGCATTTTCAATGCAAGCGATATGAAAAAGTAGTTGTATATCCGCAGTGTTATTATTACATACATATAAGTATAGATATTCGATTGGTAATGAAGAGAATATCATGTCCGTCCGAAAACTGTTACTTGCGTTTGAAAAAGATCTGAGTTACTTTAGAGACGCGGCTAGAAAAGTTTTGCTTCAAAAAAAGTACTCGAATATGTCGTAGATCACTGTAAATATAATGCACCATCAATAACACAATTCAACTGTCGTGTTTTCGAAAAATATCACAAAGACCGTGAAAAGCACACATAGATAATAATACTGTAAAACTGTTCCTCTTCGATTTTTTCAGAAACCATAGTTCTCGTCGTAGAAATATATGAGATATAAATGCAACACTGTTGAAACGATTCAAATCCGTTGAGATGTTTCCGAGAAATTTTTGAATACACTTATAAAAATACACACACACACGCAAACACACACGCAGATGTACACGCTCACACATACACACACTTCTGTATTGTAACAATTTTAAATATTATTCAGAATGTTCAAGAATCTCACATCGCACGTTCGTCCCACACGAATACGTACCACGAAACGGCGTTGTCCCAGCGAGATTTTCTATTTTCCGGCGGAGTGTGGGACGGGAGAGCGGAAATGGAAGTTGTGGTTGGCGAAGTTTTATTCTGTCTGGTCAACCGAAGACAAACGCGCCGCCGATACATCATCCCGCTAGGTTTACATTGATCGAAGTCAAAAAATTCGAATATTGACTAGTTTAGGATTCCTTATAATATTATTATTGCGAAAGTGTTATTTATGCATTTGTCTTTCTTTCGCGTAACATGAAAATGCAGGACACGGCAGAGTGATATAGGTTATCTTTTATCTTAGAAATTTGCACTGTTTCTATGAAATAGTAATTAACACAACTCTAAAATTGGTATGCTTATTCGAATAAAACCTGATTTACTGATTAGTGCGGTGTTGGTACATTATCTTAGATGTTTTTTGTCGTCTCAAATTATATAGAACTACTGGAATCTGAAATTAGGTCAATATAAAGAGTTTTATAAAAATATGAAATTACAGAGCATTTGATTAATATAATTTACGATCGGAATTGAGAACAGCAATCAAATCGATAGTTGAATCAGTCTTCAAAGTGAAATTAACATCTCAATGGAGATTGGAATTAGGATCGGAAATGAGAGCAGGAATCAAATCGATAGCGGAATCAGTCTTCAAAGTGAAATTAGCATCCCAATGGAGATTGGAATTAGGATCGGAATTGAGAGCAGGAATCAAATTAATAGCGGAATCAGTCTTCGAAGTGAAATTAGCATCTCAATGGAGATTGGAATTAGGATCGGAATTAAGAGCAGGAATCAAATTGATAGCGAAATCAGCCTTCAAAGTAGAATTAGCATCCCAATGGAGATTGGAATTAGGATCGGAATTGAGAGCATGAAACAAATCGATAACGGAATCAGTCTTCATAGTGAAATTAGCATCCCAATGGAGATTGGAATTAGGATCGGAATTGAGAGCATGAAACAAATCGATAACGGAATCAGTCTTCATAGTGAAATTAGCATCCCAATGGAGATTGGAATTAGGATCGGAATTGAGAGCAGGAATCAAATCGATAGCGGAATCAGTCTTTAAAGTGAAATTAGCATCTCAATGGAGATTGGAATTAGGATTGGAATTGAGAGCAGGAATCAAATCGATAGCGGAATCAGTCTTCAAAGTGAAATTAGCATCCCAATGGAGATTGGAATTAGGATCGGAATTGAGAGCGGGAATCAAATTGACAGCGAAATAAGGTTTCAAAGTGGAATTAGCATCGCAATGGAGATTGGGGCTAGGGTCAGAATCTAGAGTGATAAAAGAATTAGAACTGGAATTGAGAATGAAGTTGAACTCGTCACAGACAGTGGAATTGTAATTGATATCGAGAATAAGATCGATCATGAATGAAGGGTTTAGGATCATGACAGAATGAGAAGTCGTTTGGTATAAAACTCGAAGAAATTCAATTCATAGTAGAAGTTTGTTAGTATTATGAAATGATCTATCTGCTCTGTCGAAAACTCAATACATTTTTGTCTTACTTATTTTAGTAATATAATAATGGCACTGAACTTTTTGCCTATTATGATAACAAAAAAAAAGAAATAGGTGTATTTGATGTATAATATATTTTATCTCTTTTTATCCCTATTACAACCGATCAATATCAATATGTTTTTTACATAAACTTTGGCTTAGTTCGTTCGGAGCATGCGATTATATTTAATATGCTCTAGACTATTTACCGAACTTCAATCGTTTCTGTATTACCCATTCGTCTAGAACGATTATTATAAAACGACGCCTTGGAAATATTTTCTGGGCGCACAATAGATATTCAATTTTATTGTATAATACAACCTTAAGTGAAGGCGTCAGCGGCAGACGAGTTTTGCCAAGTACGCCGCAGAAGGCGAACCGATCTCGCGAAAGAAAACGGCGGAGTTCTATTGTTATTCAAATATTTATTTTTTATGCTTTCTGTATAAAGTCAAGGCTAGTATGTTCATGCATTCGTTGACCGATCACCTAGACTGGCGGACCTACACCAAATGTCTGAGACACGTTGCATCTCTACACCTACTTTGCATATCCGTAAGAATTATTGGCTTAAGATTTCATTTAAGGGGTGATAGCAGTTAGCAGCAGTAAAAGACTATGGAAAATGATCGAAGTTACAAGTTAACTTTTGAACTTCTTGGTTTTTCGTGTACAGAGAACTGTCAAAATTTACAAATACATTTATATTTTAATAACTGAGGTATGTAGGTGGCATGTGAGGCATCCGGCCTCCGTGCTGAATTTCGCTAACGTGGGTTCGGTTCATGATTTGAGTTTTAAAATCAAAGAATGTTAGTTGGGACGGAAAAAACCAAAAAGGAGTTAAATAGGAAAAATAGTTCCTACATATGTTCTTTGAACTCAGTATACTTTATTGCACACACACGCACACAGGCGCAGCAGAGAGGGAGATCCAGACAAATATACACCCATGCGCGCGTGCGCGCACACACACACATACAGCAAAGTCATAACTAACCACTTATGATGATAATGCCTAACATTATTAGAATGGGCACTCTATGTGATATATACATATATATACTGGTGAAAACGTACATCGAACATCGTATCAAAAGTAACGCAAGTCTTTCTAAATTAATAACGTAAGCAAAACAACGACGTTCCAAATTGTTTGCCAGTATTTGTCAAAACTTATGGAAATTCGATAAGCGATAAAGTGCTGTGTAATGCCATGTCTATTAACTTAATAAACTCAAAGGTTTACTAGATCACTTCGGTATGTCTCTTTACACACCACAGCCTTTTTTGATCAAACACATGTTGGCGCAAAAAACCGTCATTTGTAGTGATACATAGTTATTATAAATGACGTCTCAAAATCATTGCATGCAAAACTAAAATTTTGAAATGTCGATTCTTGTCATACGAAGCAATGATTCTGCCGAAGAAATTTTTGAGAGTTCATGGAATGGGTTGACAGTAAAGCTATAAATAAAATCGAATGCACTTTATTGTTTTACGGGAACCAAAAAAAAAAAATTGGTTGCCTGTAAAGTCGGTATACGGGCGAAAGTTTTACGTGACAACGACTTTGAGTGGTAAAATCATTTTAATGTGAATATTCATTCGTATAGTAGGAAGAAGGATGAAATAATAGTAACAATTTAAAACATTTATTTATACAAAGAATTATATTTAAAACATTAATTTATACAAAGAATCTCGCACTGAATTTCATATTAACAAAATTTTATTTTTACCTTTACACATACATACGTATTTATATACAAATATACATACAATAACTTGCAATACATTTGCGTACAATGAAACAGCGTTTACTACAACTTAACTTGTTCCTATCTGAGTGGAAGGGACGCGTGCCTTTCACTTTTTATGTCTGTCTCTCTCGCTCTTAGGCGGGCTAACCATGCCCGAGTGGAAGGGACGCGTGCCTCTCACTCGCTCTCATTGTGAGCGCATAACGTGAGCGGAGCGTAACGCAGTTTCTTGAAGTGTCACCCGGCAAACCAATTTATAAGACGTTGTCACGTCAAAATTGTTTAGTCTATTCATTCGTAAAAGTACTTTATTTTCGCTATAATGTCGGTCCATTAGTTAAGTACTTGAGAGAAAATAATTATTTTCTCTAAAGTACTTAAGTAATGGATCGCAAATACTTACTATAATAAGTATTTGTGATCAAGTCTAATTTGAATGAAGATTAGCCAGAACTCTGACGGATCAAATTATTATTATTATTAACTCGCGCCTATTTTTCAGAAGGGTAGGCAGAAACCACAGACTCATACATGACACGACTTTTACATATCTCTGTTGGTGCACTGAGAACCAGTTTCATGAAAGATCGTCGGTTTCAATGTGTTTAAAATTTGATTTCCTCTTTAAAATGCCACTTATTAGTCTCGTCGGCGCTACTTTTTTTTTTGTATAAACGTTGTGAATTGTTTTAAGTTTATTAGATGTACAGGCGAATATATTGTGTAGATATCAATCACTTCCGTTCTCAGATAAAAAAAAATAAAGTAACACGACCACGGTTCCGCTTATCGGGTTTGGGTGATTGTCTTTCTTGTCAATAAGTCAACATGTATCGTTTATATAAGGTATTTCGGTCCATGAACATAGAATTTGTTATTAACTTGATCAACGCACTACTTATTTGATCCTAACGCAGCTATGAACCATAGTGTTACAAAACAAATTGTTACTTATATTGTGAAAACATGACCTTGGTTCAGAAGTTACACAATCACTCGACACAATCACAAACGGATCAACTGTATAAAATATAACTGAGTGCCATATAAATTTTATCACTATATAGGACTTTCCTAGAAAAGTGCGATATCTGAACAGTGAAAAATGGAAAGTCAAAGTCTTGACCGAATTTCCTTGTAGGTATTATTATATAGCATAAAAAATATTCTTCGGCGAATGGATGTGTCTTGTATCACCTTAGAGGCATGAATATTGGATTTAGACCGGTCCCGAGGGATGATTAAAGCACTTAAAAGTTTTCAAATCGCATCCGCGAGGGGGCTCGAACACGTCCATAATGGCGACGCATTTTCGTTTTTTTTCCCCCACCCCCCCGCAACTCCCGGCAATTTCACACTCCATTTGCAGCGTAACCCGAGTTACGGATCCGCCGGATTCGCGCGCCGCACAGCCTTTTGTTTATTTGTTGTATTGGTTTTTTCCCCGTCGGTCTCGAAAGGATTTCGCGCTTTCACGGCGTGCTCGGGTGTGCGGCTGCGATCAATTATCGTTAATTTAGCGTTGAATTTTTACGATTCGCGGAACGTGGTCGCGGCATTCGTCCAAGATATTGGAACTTTCTCAAATGATTCCGGATACATCTCAGCCTTTTTTTTTTTAAGAACTCTACAATAGTTTAGAGTAAGGATTGAATATAACGCACAGACCGTATATAGAATCGTACAGGAAGATAAAACTTTTTGTATACGTCTTATGTATTTATCTGTCTGTATGTCACAATACACGAATCAGAGATACATAATACTGAGAGATAAATAAAGTATTGATAAGAGTAACTCATCACTTGTTCCTGGCATATATGATCTGTAGAACACCATAATTGTGATGATCAGCCCACGAGATGGACTCATAATAGTCATAAGCGACGTAGTAACAAGTGGTTATTAAGAAGAATAAACAATTTTTGATGACAAACAAACAATCATAAAGTTAATTATGAGAAATAAATTACATGCAATAAAATAGATAAGTCTAGACCAGACGCGAATAAATGGTATTGAAAATTATATATGATATTACTTTCGGCATTATTTATTTTCGGTTAATCGTTAGGAGTCACTTGATATGTGAAATTCAATGATTTAGTTATGAATTTCTTTGATTAAACTTTTGCATTACCAACTACATTTAATACAAGGAAATATTTTTCAATCGAGAGCAAAGCCGGAATCAAAACCGAAAGCGAGGTTGGGATCGAAATAAAAATCAGGACGGGGATTAGAATATTTGGTATTGGAACGGGCAGCGAAGCCGGATGGGAAATCGAGAACAGAATCAGGTTGGTCATCATACAATTGAAAGGGCGACGGTTCTGCATGAAAATGGAGAAACTCGCTTCTTGTTCACGTAGGCAGAGCCGTGAGCGAAAGTCAGTATTGTTATGAAGAATGTTAAACTGTTGCATTGTGATTTTTGGAGATTAGGTATAGCCATTCTCAATAACATTCTTACATCAAGTTAACACCATAGTAATCAGTATATTTTCGTTAGTAAGATCGTGCTTTTATATGCTTACATTTGACATGCTCTAAATTGAAAAATAATCTTTATTTACGATACAATTTATAAAAATGACTTCCAAAATAAAAATATAATTTGGATAAAAATAAATCGCACACAATCTTTATTTTATGACTGGCATATTAAAAGTAAAATTAACAATGAAACTAGAGATTATTACAGCAAGATTATACAAAAAATATTACTTTCTTTGTATACTGGAATTAAGTTTTTGATTATTGCTTCTGTTTATGGGTTCTGTATACCTCGATGGGTTTTCGTATAGTTCGATTGGTCCCGTATTAAATTGTACGAAAGGACCACTACGAGATCGCTCTGTTTGTTCACAGTTCACGTGTGACATTTGCTTCAGAGACAATTTAATTTTAAAGTGAAACATTAAAATAGAAAATGAAGAATGAGGTGATGACTGAGATGCGTATTTAAATTTATATTTCCAAACATTATCTGGCGCAAAATAATGGATTGAAGCCGATGCGACAAAGGTGCTTTTGATCAAGTCTAAGGGAGATAAATGATACAAGAAAAAAAATTGAAACGGCATGGATTAAGAGAAAAGAATTAAAAAAAAATAACAATAAGACTGAGGGAGCGAAATAATGGAAATAAAAATTAAACGTCAATGAAGGAAAGAAATGAGATTATGAATAGGAAATCATAAATATGTATTAAATACGAATTAATACTTCAATTAAATTGTTTTATTTGTACAACAGTTGCACAAATTTTCGTCTTGGACAAGATTATGTAATGAATTGCAAAAAAAAAAAAAAATATTAGAAAGAGGGTCTCGAATTTTTCTTTTGTTCACACTTATGACGTAATTAAGTCTGCTATAAAAATAATATTGAGTTTATGTATCAAATTCAAGTAGACATAAGCTTATAAAAACGTTTTTTTTTTTGTTTTTGTGCTAAAGTAGTTTCAAAGATGAAGAAAGCAACATTTTTTTGAATTTATTTTGCGCAATGCAATACGTGACGAATATTATACTTGAATTAATGAAAACAAAAAAAAAAATAAAACCTATAATACCTTTATTACTCTCATAACTTTATAATTTTGATGACGACGTAAGGGACCTTATTAGAATTTTTTGTTTCGAGATATTGAATTCTGAAAATTACGCATAATTACTTATGAAGATTATATCGAAACAATGCCGCTTGAAAGTTAAAATCAATTATGCGAACCAATAATGACGCACTTGTATCGCACTTGGCCGCCGCTTAATCCCGCGGCGAAGACAAAAACGAACGAGCAGTAGTGACATACAAATATAATCTCAAACGCATGCTTTCCGTAACCTTAGCAATGTCTAATAAATAGTTTCAAATTCAAAATGTAACAAGGCAATATCGCTTCGGAAGCGATATTGCTAGCCGAAGTCCCGGCGGCGCACATCGGGTAAATATTGTATAAGCGATATAAACATCTCGGCTCCGGGCGCGATTCGCTCTCGAAACGAAATCGAAAAGTATTCGAATACGCGGCTCAACACGTCGTTGATCGAAAATGTATGTGATTTCTGACGCGTTTCACGAAATATTCGCTCCCCGATACGGCTATTTCGAAGTTTTGATACTCCATGCATTCGAAGTGATTGTAAATGCACGTCAAACGAGTTGCGAATTCGTGACGTGTGATAACACTTCGATGACCGTTTCTCTGTTTGCGTGTCGTAGCCGACTTCGTCAATAACTGTATTGCTGTCGAATTGATGTTATCGGCTGCAATGAGTGATTGTCAAATTAGACCAGTTTTCCTAGACGGCTCAAAGTATTTTCCAAGGATGCTCCGTACCTTGAAAAGTGCATTCAGCCATCATACAGGCATAGGCGATAGAGGTCGCTTGCAACTAGTATTTTGAGTCAACGTGACGGATTTGAGTTCCAAAATTCTTCACTCAAAATTTAAAAGATTGTGGTAAAAACCTTACACACCAACTTCGAATTCGCTATTGGTTAGTCATTGAAGTTGTTTGCCCGTGTTTGCTTCCAATGAAATAATTGAATAAGACTTACTTTATTGAAATTAAAAAATGTAGGATTTATTATAAATCGCCTTTCTTTTCCTTTCATATGCAATGAGATGTTTTTAAATGGCTCAATATATCATTGTATGTTAAAATAGTGATGACGTATTCCATTACGCTTCATTAAGCATAATGGAATTGGTAGTAAAGTAGACATTTCTACGATATGAGAAAAAAAATGCCACTGGTGATAAATCAATGCAAAGTAAAAATAAATAAAATTTAATGCATCTAAGTCCGATAGAGCTCCATTGGTCTATGACAGGGGTCGGCAACCTGCGGCTCGCGAGCCACATGCGGCTCTTTGGATGTGAGGCTGCGGCTCTTTAGTTCCAGTCGCAAATATTATTTATTTTATAAAAAAAAATGTTCTGAAACGATTGACGAGGTTTAGGCATTATTTCTATCTCTCAGCTACTTATACTCGCTTTTCACCGCAGCACCCCTCCCTCGCGACCCGCGTCGTCACTGTCGTCATTCCGTCGGAAGCTCTCGAATATGACACCCGCGCCGTCGTATTCGGATGTTTCTATGTAGGTTTTGATTCACTTTCGACGCAAGACAGTTTAGCGTCTGCACCAGTGCGTTGGTTGTGATGTATAGTTTGTTGTTTCAAGTAGAAGAGTTAGAAGTGAATTTTATCTTCTTAAAGGTATGTATGTATATAATAATAATAAAAAACCGAAGTAAAGGTAGGCAACTTATTAAATATTACATTTTTAAATACATATTATACATATTTTTATACATATTAGGTATCTAATATTTGCTAAAATTTAAAAGCTTAACACGGCGGCAGACTGCGCCATGATAAACACGTTCTGACAAGTCCGTTCGTGCCAGTCGGTGATTGCGACGAAATTATGTAGGTACCTACTTAAAGTCAATCACGTACGTGACAGAGTGAGACAAACAGTGTTTCGTGTCTACATTATTTATTTTAATAATTACATTATTAGAGATTTATTTATTTTATTTAGGTAAGTCGGTATTTTTAATAGGAAATATCGTTGCAAAATGTTTTTGATAAATTATATTTCATTATGCTCAGCTTCTCGTGTATTTACGTAGGCATACATTGACATAAGTAGTAAATAATTGCAAAACTTGTCATCTGCTGTTTTGGATTCATAAATAATAATTTTAAAAATTATTTGTTACAGCTTCACCGCCAGTATGGCATCTACAAAAAAAAAGAGAAGAACTGAAGAAGAGCATCGAGAATTCGATCGGGATTGGACAGATTCGTTCGCTTTCATATGCAACTCAGATGGCTTTCCGACTTGTCTCATTTGCCACGAAAAACTAGCACACAATAAGAAATCAAATTTAGAAAGACATTTCAATACAAAACATACTCAGTTTGCTAGTAAATATCCAGCCGGCGAAGAACGAAAAAAAGCTGTCGACGAGCTCCAAAAACAAATACAGCAATCAAGTTCCATGTTAAGTAACTGGGCGCAATCTACAAGTAATGTTAATCTGGCAAGCTTCGCGGTATCACTAGAAATTGCAAAAAAAGGCAAACCATTCACAGATGGCGAGTATGTCAAAGATTGCTTCATACGTGCATCTGAAGAACTGTTTCGTGATTTCAAAAACAAACCAGAAATTTTGAAAAAAATCAAAGATTTGCCACTATCTGCTAAAACAGTACAAGATAGAATAGCTAAAATGTCTTCAAATGTAACATATTTGCAGGTGGAAGACATTCAACTGGCTTCTGCCTTGTCACTTGCTATAGATGAGTCTTGCGACATAAAAGACACGGCACAAGTTGCCCTTTTGTCAGGTATATATCTTCCAAGGTCCAAAAGAAGAACTTCTAGGATTACTACCGCTCTCGGGACAAACTAGAGGGAAGATTTAGCGAATGCCGTGCAAAAATGCTTCGAAGATAATAAGATCGATTTAAATAAAATCGTTTCAATAGCAACTGATGGAGTCAGAAGTATGACAGGAAAAAATAAAGGGACAACAACGATTCTTCAGAGCAAAATAAACCACGAAGTTCTTACGTTTCACTGCATAATACACCAAGAAGCGTTTTGTGCCCAAACATTTCCGGCCGAAATAGTTGAGGTCATGAATTTGGTAATCAAGATTGTTAACAGCATCTTGTCAAGAGCACTCTACCATCGTCAGTTTAAAGAATTTTTAAACGAAATGGAGACTCAGTATTCCGACCTCCTTTTTCACAATAAAGTGCGATGGCTTTCCAAAGGTAAGGTGTTGAAGCGTTTTGCTTAATGCTTGAATGAAATAAATACATTCCTCAATGAAAAAGGCATTAATCACCCTGAATTGGAGAACGACAAATGGTTGCGAAAATTGCATTTTCAATTTTTAAAGCAATATCGCGATAAAACCAGTGCAACTTTCGACACGAATTACTTCAGCACAGATATACAAAATATTAAAGATGAATTTGCTGGCAGATTTCAGCAATTCAAAACCATCAAAACCACTCTAGCATTTATTGTAAATCCTCTTAACACAAACAGTAACGAAATACACGTTGAGCCATTTGGAGTTGATACTGCATCTCTAGAAATGCAATTGATCGATTTAAAAAGTAAAGATTTGTGGAGTAGAAAATTTACAGAGTTGAAAAGTAAGTTAGAAGAGTTGGAGGTCCAGAAATGTATGTACGTAACGCAACAAAAATGGACAGCTTTAAAAAAAATGCCCCGAGTTGAGGCACTTATATTCGACGCATGGAATAGTCTTCCAGATTGTTACAGTGAGGTGAAGAAGTTGGCATTTGGAGTGCTGACATATTCGTGTAAGCAAGCGTTTTCTTGCATAAATATAATTAAAAGTAAAGTAAGAAGCCAACTAACAAATGAAAATTTAGAGTCGTGTTTGAAACTTAAAACAACACGTTATGAGCCAAATTTATTCCAACTTTCTAAAGACATGCAAAGCCAACGCTCCCATTGAATTGGTTGCTCAAATGTATGTTATTGTTATTTTTTAATTTTAAGTACAAGTTAAATTGTTTAATAAAGTTTAAATTTTCTACTTGAATAACCATACAGAGCCATCGCTCTTATTGAATTTGTTTGCTATTGTATTTGTTGTGAAAAACACTACTTATATATGAATAAATAGATATTTTTCTTATGAATAAATAGATTACTTTTTTTTATCAACAAACTTTATGAAAGTATTGAGGCTATTTATTGTTGGTTAGAAAAAAATTTGTGGCTCTTTAAAAACTTGAAATTTTGTAAATAGTAATTTTTGGCTCTTCCGACTCAAAAGTTTGCCGACCCCTGGTCTATGAGAATGATGATTCATGAAGTAGACGATTAAAATCGACTTCAAGGAATAGTTTCAAAACGAATCTTTCTTCGATACGTTTCTTGATCGCTTCAACTGTCGAATAGACTTCGAATTTACATTTGTTTTAGTATCGGATCTAGTTTTGCGCAAAGGACCTTAACCTATTTGAATTTAGTTAGTTTCATAAAAGGCCAGAATTATAGTATTTTATAGAATATATAACTTTATAGAATAGTCGAGGGGTAAGCGAACAGGAGAGCCATCGGAGAGTCACCGCCGCCCATGAACGTCCACAACCGGGAGTCACCGGTGCGTTGCCGGTCCCTTGGGAGGAAATAAGATATGTATTGGAGGGGATCGGGTCGATGAAAAGGGAAAAGGGGAGTGGGCCATCTGAACTCTTACTTACTGGATGAAACAGAATAGCGCAAGCTGCAACTTCACGCCCGTATTCTATGAGAGTGTGATACTCCAGCGGTCGATTTTTGTGCTGTAGCCAAGTAGGCAGTATAGCCCTACTCTACCTATTAAAAAATAAAATAAATCGGTACCTTATTTTGCTAAGGGTCCAATCGACTTAAACAACAAGCCTTTGACCGTTAAATGAATAGAAGTTGTTAAGTTAACGTGAGATTTCAAATATATTTAAGCATTCAAAGGCGTTGTCCTATTAATCCGGGGAGCGCATCTCAGTGTGCAAGACACGGAGATCTCCGTTAGTCCTAATAATTAGATATCAATCAAAATATCCTCTTTACAATAAATACAATGATATAAAACCTGTGAATATAAATCACAAAACGACCGTGATTTAAATATAGATTATTTTTTTATTAATGCCTAAACAAAATAATATCTCAACTAAATTTTTCTTTAGTTTAATTGCGTGTTTATTGTATTTAGCAAACACAGTATTATTTCTCGTAATGTGAAACTTTTCTAAACGGTCATAACGATATCAAAAACAAAATCACGTAACGCACCCAAGATTTATTAGAGGCGAAACCGTGTCGAATAAGCCGGCACACGTTAATCCGAAATCGGGTGTAGCGGTGACCGTAATAATCTTTCTCCCATACAAATCGGCGAGCGAGGGAGATTCCCGAAAAAATCTGACGTCGTTCCTCCAGATTTGTCGGCGTGCTTCTTCAATCAGAGGGATCACCCCCCGGCGCGCGGGCTCGCCCTTTACGCGGTCACCCGGTCGCCGACGCTTCCCTCGCCTCTGCGGTCGGAGTGCGTGTTTGGGAACCACTTTTTTTTCCCGATGAAAACGAATTTATGTATGCGAGAAGGAAGTTTAGTTTTGACAGTTTTCAAAATGATCTCTTGCTGTGGCGGCGCCTCCTCTTGTCGTATAACGCGTTTCTGCTTTAGGCAAGAAAAGTCGTCTTAAATGTTTCTCTGGTACACTCGTTTAGAGATTTTATAGATTTTTTTTTTTTTTATAATTTACCTATGAGTGTTTTTGTCTAACAAATTAAACAAATGTTGAGTGTCATATTTTAAGCACATTAATGCTAAGGCATAACGGTTTAAAACTTTTTCTTTTCGGATATATATATATATATATTTAGGCTTTCAGGTTTATCCACCACAAACTCACAGGAAGGGTCAAAAGTGACCCTAGTGGCTTCCAGAAAAGGATGGTATGACTGTGCTTGACTTGGGGGAGGTACGGCCAAGTCTTCAGATTTTGCCTATTACCATGTCTTATAGGGTGTCTTCGAGTAGTTCTTTGAAATTCACTTCATCGAAGTATTTCAAGTAACTTTTTTTCTCTTTGGTAAACATGTCACTGTCATGTTTTTTAACACAGATATTATATCTATTTATTTAATACACATATTATATCTATTTATTCGGCTAATATCTAATTCGGTTAAGGCTACGCCTGTCCGTAACACTCTATAAACTTGAGTGAGGAAAATTTGGTATAAAAAAAAGCCATATGTAACGGCGATTTCTGATATCGCCGCGTAAGCCCATACTTTGGGATTGTCCTTCACGGGCTTCGGAAAGCAGATTTCTTGCGGTGTGATGGGCGAATGATGGACAGCGTTTTCAGGCGATCAAGATTTCTATATTTTAGCCGAGCTTCATTTGTGACGGCCGGAGTACAACTGCCGTGGATGCACCAATCTAGCTGTATTCTATAGATGGTGCATCCTTTTGCACATATAAGTTGCATACATTTTAAATGGGGTGGCTTAGTCATGCACTTTCCATTCTTTACGCGTTGGCGCCACGTGCGCTCGGAACACCGATTCGCAACCGTACCGTAACTACCGCCGTTGTTCTAGGCCTCTGATTGGTCTTCCCTTCCAAGGCACAATTTCGTATGCAACTCATATGCACATTACACTTAATTCGCATTTACAATGTCATAATATATAAAACAAGGTAAAACAAAGTAAATACATGAAAAAAATAGGCGAAATACAATTTCTTATAACTAATCCCTACTCGGGTAATAAAACAAGGTAAACAAAATTCTTTAATAAAACACACACATATATGGTAAATCACAAAACAATTCTTAATCTAAGTCCGTACAAAACAAAACAATATTTTTAACATCCGATTTAACATTAAATGCGCGGCTGTCCGTAACACCATAAATGTGTAACAAAATAGAGAAGCTTGGGCACACGTTCTTTTACATACTCAGGCGTTCTATACGTAACACGGATGTAACTTTCATACGTGTCGATCCGGTTTTACAAAAAAAAAAAGATATGTTTTAATCGAACGAATTTCACGAGAAAATAGAACATGTAATTCGTATCAAATCTGTTGATTCATAAATCGCAGTCCTACTAATTGCTCGACACAGATGCGTTTTATTCGCCGTATATAAAAGCTGCTGGTGTTTTTATCACTTACAGTATTTCATATCGCTTACAGTAATGTATGTTATTAATGTGAAACGGTCAAAAGTGAATATGTTCTCCAGAAAGGAAATAAACGCAGAGAGTGTCTTTAGGAACAGATATATAGACCCCATAGAATTAACATTTATTTTTAGTTGTTTCATTTCATTTGTAACATTCGTGTGTATTTCGTCAGTTCGGTTCCAATTTTTTTAATTTTGAAATATGTAGTGTTTTCAATTGGATTTCCAAAGAATAAGTTATCGTCAGATTTGGACGTTTCAGGGTCCCAATAAACGATTATGATCACTTTAGAAAAAAATATTGATTTGTTCAAAGGACATTGTCGGAGAAAAATTTTCCAAAAAGTATTTTAACGGGATAACGCCATAAATGGATGAACGCCTGCTGCACGCACGAAAAAGCATGACTCATTGTCGTGTTCCGCCTGAGCCGAGCGTGCGAGCGAGAGCGCGGAACAATAGACAGGCACCAGCGGCCTAAGCGTTCGGATTGTGACGCATCTATCTCTTTACTGATAACGGCAATGTTTAAGAAACATCAAGATCAATGGGACCGAAATCCCTAGAAGGACTGCGATTGGGATCAATAACGCAAACGAGATTTTTAAATAGATTATTCAGGGGCAGGATGTGTCTTTTCAGTGTGCATACACACACAGGGACTTGTAGTGTTTGAATAAAACGCCTGTGACATACGGACGGACGGACGGACATGACGAAAGTATAAGGGTTCCGTTTTTTCCATTTTCCTCGAAACCCTAAAAAGGGTGCTCATGCATATTATGGTATTACATTCCATACACGTCTAAAGGAAGCAAGTGTTACTATTCACTACTATTTTGTACAGAAATTTATTTTATATGAGAATCGTACTGTACATTTCCTATCTTCCATCCCTATTAAATAATTCACCCTTTTTGCTACCCCCCTATGAAGGCTAAGGCTAACTTAATTAGTACACATAAAATATCCTCAGACAAGAGGCCCCAAGACCGCACTAAGTTCTCAGTTCAGAATTCGAAACTAAACCGCAGGACCCTCTGTCGCCATGAAATACTGGCTTTTCTTACGGGCGCCCGGACGCCGTGGGAGCTGAGCCGTTTTGACCGTTTTGCCTGTGGGGTCTCGTATCTTATATTATGAGATTGTGTTAGTGCGAAAAAGTGTCCAGACCAAATATATCATATAAAATACTATCTACCAGCTTTACGTTAAAAATATTTCACTGTCACAATTTTGATTACAATAGCGTAGAATTTAATTGTAGTTTAGATAAATTAAGTTTTTATGTGTATATACCGAATTTTTTTTCAGCATCTATTCTCTAACAGTGTGAATTTTCATATTGTACATCACGCATTAAATACTCAAATTTATATTATAATAACGAAAGACAATAAAAATATTCGTTTCACTATTTATTGTCATACGTCAAACTTAGAATAAACGTCGTTTGCAATGGGTGTTCAGTGACTGCAAACGTTGCTATGGCACGGAAAGGTGCCGCGTTGGCTTCTGATCACGGGCTATTTGCCCAAAGAATATTCTACTTAAGTCAAAATAGACCACTTGAAGACCATGTTAGACCACTTGTTCAGTGCCTCGAAGGCCACCGGCCTCGGCCGTTGTCAAAATATCGGCAAAAGTATCTTTTAGCGGCTTCCAAACCGTGCTGGCTTCTCCGTTTTAACTATATTTTATTTTAAAGAACCAATTTTTAAAAATAATTGTTATTAAAATCGAGTACTAGTTATATGGGGTATTTGAAAAGACGGTTGCAAACTTTTTGAACGCTACGTGGAACAGGACCTAGTTTAGGGAGACCATTAAAATTATGAGTGAGTGAGTTTTAGAGCTTCTCCCGCCATCTTCTTTTGAAATGACTTTTGATATGAAATTGGGCTTCCATGTTCTATTTTTAAGGTTTTTAGAGCTAAACTTTGTTAAAATAGGATCCGTAATGTTTTTTAAATGTGTATGCCTGTCTCTGTTCATCGCACAAACTATAATTTAATTATTGAATTATATAAATAAAATAAATGTGTATTAAAACAATTAATATTTATAACAGCTGGACTTAAATTGATAGATTGCTTTAAGATTTGTCTTCATTTTGCGAGTAACATAACAATATTTAAATATGACGCAAGTGTCATATTTAAATGTTAAAGGAAATGTCTAGAGAAAAATTGACTATAAAAATATTTTATAATTATAGTAATATCAGTAGTAGTTTATGAAATAAAAGATGATGGTATAGGGGAGGTATATGATAAAATAAATTAAAATGCGTCCAACGATTTTGGAAATTAGCACCGACAAACAAACTACCAACACTTTATCGACATGATATATAACCTTTCATTTGCAAAACTGGATCCCATTTTTCATTTAAATCAAATGAACGTGCCTTCAGTATCTGTTAAATTTGATTTCAGACAATTAAGAAAAACAAGTAGTAACGAACCGAAATCTTTACAGTCGCAAAACATTGACGAACTAAAATTTGATATCTGTGTATTTGAGTATTCAAAATGCGAGTTCCAACAGATTTACATACGAAAAAATTGTGTTTACTTATATCTCTTTGGACTCAATTTAGACAAACTTTTCAGACCTACCAAACATATGACGACCCCAAATTTACTTTTTTGAAGTGATGAAATGACTATACGTTCTGTTTGAAAACTTAATTCAGTTGGCGAACGTCAGTTTGAATTTGAGTTGAATCAAATGTTAACCAAGGCATTAGTTTTAGCGATATTAGAGAAAACTCTATTAGTAGAAAGCTCATTTTAAAGTTAAAAGTTGATTGTTAAAGTTAGTTTTAAAACTTCAACAAATACGAATTACGATCGGATTAAAAATGCTAAGAGTCGAGAAAGCTTGAGGCTGAGTTCGAATTTTATTTCACCCCCACACCACGGCACTGCAGTCGCTAGGGTGTGAAACTTATTCGTATTTTATTGGTTTCAAGGGACGCCACGTTGGGTTCTGATGCTAGTATAATAACGATAACTATTCTTATTTACTTTTTTTTAATTATGTATCGTATCGCATCAAAATTAGTTAACAATTTAACACGGATCGGATCATATGTTTCAGTTCTGTCATTGTTTGGTAACATACTAAAATTTAAGAAATACGACAGTCTATCTTTCATCTCATAGTATCACTGTTAAGAGAATTTGTTGAAAACTTAGAAAAAATCATTACGAGCGATCAGTGAATGGACGTTATCGACTGATAGACAAACAAACAGACAGAGAAATTCCAGCGAGAACGGGCGGGGGTAGTAAGAATAATTAATGTTAATGAAGGTGCCGAACCCGGCGGCCGGCGCGGACGACCCCCATTCGTCATCGACCGCCCGCCCGCGACATCACGAATTAAAGGATTCATAACCGGCCGTTATAAATCGAGATGTTTATCTGGTTGCGGCGCAGGAATCTATTAAAATGATCTATGCTGTTGTCGGTTCACTTCGATATACGGCCGGTACTTATTCCTTAGATTTATAAGCTACGTCCAAAACAGGCCACGCATTCAGGCCGGAAACAATCGACGCGGGCGCATTGCAAGTTATTGGTTTTTTTTTAGATACCGTCATCTTATATTTCCTTCAAAGTAAGTAAAGAAATGATTTCGTTTCTTAAGCGCCCTATGGTTTTGAAATCAAATGTTATGCTTCAATACAAACACGGTTTAAACTCGGTCTCTTTTGGGGTAGGCGTTGATATTAAAAGCCAACCACGGTCAAATTGCATTTCATGATAATGGCACCAAGCCCAAACATAACTAAATTACTTTCCTTTGTTATGGAGTTCCAGGGCTAAGCCTTCAGTTCTATCATCAGATCCTGAAAAACACCATGGTCAAAATGCACTTCGAAGTAATTTTCAATAAACTGAAACATAACAAGTATATGTTATTGCGTAAAACCGTTTCTTTACCTACCTTTTTGTATTGTATTGTCATTATAAATTTGTATTGTCAACCAAATCAAAGTTATACGTGTTCACTACAATTTCCAAGTTTAATAATGATTCAACAATTCGAAATATCCGAAATCCAGTCTCTAAGAATCTATTACATAATCAAAGATTATAGTTAGACACAAGTAAATCTTATTCACATATAAGAGTGTTAAATAAATGCAAGTTGAATGTTGTTTCCAGAAGCCGTGTTGTCGGCAATTACAGAAAACACGCATCATTATATGTCAGATCAGATGACTATCTGCCAAGGTATATAATAAAAGTAAATATTGTTAAGGAACCAACTAAATAATGAGAACATAGTTACATATATTATTATGAACAATATGTAACTAGTAGAAGACGATTATAGAGTGAACGAAAGCAAACAGTTCACTGTATAAATAATACTAGAATATATTGCTAAGGTTAAAGGTAAATTTGTTAAACAGGCCCTTACAATTTTTATGAATCGTTGTTGAGGGACTTGATAAACTGCGATAACGAGCAACTTGTCAATCTTTATCTGCTGAGTGATTTATGATAACTTAGTCGGTGGGGATATTACGAAGAAAAGTTGTTTGTAACACAAAGACAACAACTGAATAGGTAGCGATCTGGGGAGTGGCGAAGGGCTGACTTCGAGATTGGCTACTTTAGAAAGAATTGTAATGGAAGTGAGTATTTTGTTTCCAAAGCACTGTATGAAAAAAAAAGAGTGTCCGATCCGTAAGATTTATTTTACTAGCGAGCCCAAACTTTCACAATAATTTAATATTTGAACTATACGAGGCACATACATATACATGACGTGAAAACTTAACGCGTTAAGTGGACAGCCATTCGTCAGATAGGAGCGTCCTCGACGCTCGCCGCAGTAGCGGGCTACAAGGATATCCGATATCGTGTAAGGAAACCCCTGATTCGCTTGACGTACGTTACTAAGCCGCAAAGAGGTGTGTGCGATGTGGACTTTTCTGAGTGTGCAGTGAAGTGTACATGTTACAGTGAAGTGAAGTGTACGGTGAAGTTACGTATGATAAAGAGCGAAAAAGGATATCTAAAATATAATAAAAGAAAAGTCTTTAGTCCTCATTCTTCTCGGTGATCGGGTGGAATATGAAAGAGAAGAAAGTGATTATACAATATAATAGCAAGTGAGAAGAAATCGGGATTTTTTTACAGTCATGGTGGTATCGATGAGTATGTCTATTAAATGTATAAATAAAGCGCTAACTCTTAAAAATATGCTGTGATTATTGTTAAGTTATCTATAGCGTTGCAACGCTTACTTTTAGAGTGATGATCACATGAATTTGATTAACGTTGGTCATCCTAGTTTTCGCGCATAAATTTCCATACAAATAACGCATCCATCTAATATATAAAATTCTCGTGTCACAGTTTTCGTTGCCATACTCCTCCGAAATGGCTTGACCGATTTTGATGAAATTTTTTGTGCTTATCCGGTATCTATGAGAATCGGCCAACATCTATTTTTCATCCCCCTAAATGTTAGGGGTAGTCCACCCCTAAATTTTTATTTTTATTTTAGACAAAATTTTTAATTTCTCTTTTTCATGATACAACATACAAAATACATACAATCCTCAATTTTCACCCTTCTACGATCAACCCTTATTTTTAATAGCCATTTTAGTAATTTAATCATTTTCCTCTCCGGTCGAAAACTGATCAATCGTCATTAATTAGTTATCCCCGCCAGATGTCTACAGGTGTCACTTCTGACCCAGTAAACAGCAAAGGTAGGGATGAGAACGAAGCCGGTCCCTCTTCTCACCCACACAGTTGTCGGCCATCATTATTGTTTGCATCAAGTGTAGTAGTAACGTTGACAATTATTATTTTGCTATCTCAGTGTAACTCTCATATTAATAACTTTTAATCATTCCTATTTTATCAATAATAATAATTAAATTATCAATTTTGAGTGTATTTTCACGATTACTTAATCAAGTGATTTTATAACCTCAAAAGTACTCAACACGTGACACGAGCTTTCAATAACAACGGATTTTGTGTTGTAAGTATGCTTTTTATTTATATCGAAAATGTTGTTGATCTTATAAAAATGTAATTTTATGAGAACGAAGCCGGTCCCCTTCTTTCTCACTCCCTACACAGTTGTCGGCCATCATTATTGTTTATGCATCAAGTGTAGTAGTAACGTTGACAATTATTATTTTGCTATCTCAGTGTAACTCTCATATTAACTTTTAATCATTCCTATTTTATCAATAATAATAATTAAATTATCAATTTTGAGTGTATTTTCACGATTACTTAATCAAGTGATTTTATAACCTCAAAAGTACTCAACGTGACACGAGCTTTCAATAACAACGGATTTTGTGTTGTAAGTATACTTTTTTTTATTTATATCGAAAATGTTGTTGATCTTATAAAAATGTAATTTTAATTTAATTTCATTAAAAAAATGTAATTGAACAATTAAGATTTTCACAGTTTCCAAAAAATCAATCATTATGAATCTTTATTTTGAAATGTCAATGGAAATATTGGTTGTATGAAAAAGTATAAGAGACATAAAAATTTTTACTTTTGTTTGAAATTTTTTCCATAAAACTTATATTTTGTTATAATTTCATAAATTAATACTAATCATTTCAAAACTGCGGCAAAAATCCTGGCCCTAATTATACTTTTAACATTTTCATCATTAAATAATTTAATTAATTCTATTTATGTATGTTTTGTACAGTGAGCAATGCCAAGAAAACGCAAAGGGGCTGATTTGAGCCGCAGTACAAGCAAAGCTCGAAAGTTGCGAAATAGCAGATCCGAAAGAACAGAAGAACAAATCCAGCAACAAAATACTGATGCACGTGTCAGAATGACGCGATTGCATCAAGAACCAGAAGATACACGAGATGAACGCAATGAAGTCAGAAGATTAGAACAACGACAATCACGCCGTTTCACAGTCAATAGACGAAGAACAAATGACCAACAACGACAACAGGTACATCGAGCATTTATATCTGATTCATTCCTGCGTCTAGCATTCCAGTATGAGCCCGATATTGAATATTATGCTCATTCAAAAGTGGTAATTGGTGCTATGGACAAGGAATGTCCGCATTGTCATGCTCTGAAATTCAAAAATGAGCCAGCTGGGATGTGTTGCGCGTCAGGAAAAGTGCAACTACCTGAAATTGAAACACCACCTGAACCATTGAACGGCTTACTTATCGGCACGGATCCAGATTCTAACGTGTTCCTGAATTCTAAGATTCAATTCATGCTTTCAAATGACATCGTTCGGAGCAACAGAAATAGTTCGAAATACTAATGCAAATGGTCAACAATTCAATTCTACATTCAAAATCAGAGGCCAAGTTTATCATAAATGGGCTCACTGCTGCCAAAGAACCACATAAATTCTTACAAATCTACTTTATGGGCGGCGAGGATTCCGGAAGCGCACTTGCCAATCGCGTGAATGCACGTTGTAATTATAATAACCTTGATTCACTTTATGCCAGGCGCATCGTCAGCGAGCTAGATGCTCTTTGAACGAGCACAACGAGTTGTTGAAAATATTCAAATCACATATGCACCAATTACAAAGCGATAATCACGCTATCGTCATTAATCCTGATAAAACACCAGCTGGAGAGCATATTCGTAGATTCAATGCACCCGTTGTTGATGATGTTGCTGGAATCATGGTTGGCGATTGTACAGCTGCACGAGAAATTGTGATTCGTAGAAGAAATAATAATCTTCAGTTCATTGCTGACACACATCGTTCATATGACGCTCTCCAATATCCGCTAATATTCTGGAAGGGACAAGACGGATATTGCATAAACATAAAACAACGAGATACCGTATCAGGTACTTCATTGATTATTAATTTGATCATTAATCATTTAACAAAACAATTAAATTATTGAACGTAATAAATTTAAATTATTTTTTATGAACAAATATTACAGGAGCTGAAACAAACAAGAACGTTAGCTCAAAGGATTATTATGCGTACCGATTAATGATTAGACGTGGCCTGGACAACGTCATTTTACGATGTCGTGAGCTTTGTCAACAATTCATGGTCGACATGTACGCGAAGATTGAGAGCGAACGACTACGATACTTACGATATAATCAACAAAAGCTGCGCGCGGAAGAGTACATTCATTTGCGAGACGCTATCAACAACAACGCCGACGTCGCCGAAATTGGTAACCATGTCATTTTACCATCATCGTACGTAGGCAGTCCACGTCATATGCAAGAATATATACAGGATGCTCTGACTTTCGTGCGCGAATATGGACGACCATGTTTATTTATCACGTTCACATGTAATCCAAAATGGCCAGAGATTACATCTTTGCTACTGCCTGGCCAAAATGCAATACATCGCCATGACATTACAGCACGTGTGTTCAGACAAAAGTTGAAGTCTTTAATAAGTTTCATTACTAAATCACATGTATTTGGTCCCACACGTTGCTGGATGTATTCGGTTGAGTGGCAAAAGCGAGGATTACCTCATGCACACATTTTGGTTTGGTTCATCGACAAAATCCGTCCTGAAGAAATCGATAGCATCATTTCTGCGGAAATTCCAGATCCATCCACTGACCAACTGCTGTTTGATATTGTTACAACAAACATGATTCATGGTCCATGTGGTACTCTTAATAGTTCATCGCCTTGCATGGCTGATGGAAAATGTACTAAAATTTCCCTAAAGATTTTACCAATGATACGGTCACAAATGTCGACGGATACCCAATATATCGTCGAAGAAATCCTGAAAATGGCGGACAATCATTTATTAAAAATATCATCAACACAGACATTGATATTGACAATCGTTGGGTGGTGCCATATTCGCCTCTGCTGAGCAAGACATATAATGCTCATATTAATGTTGAGTTCTGCAGTTCTGTGAAGAGCATCAAATACATTTGCAAGTATGTCCATAAAGGCAGTGATATGGCTGTGTTTAGAGTGGAAAATACTAATGTGAATGCTCCTCCAGTGAATAAAACGATGAAATAACGCTCTACCAAATTGGTCGGTACATCAGCTCCAATGAAGCTGCTTGGCGTATCTTTGGTTTTCCAATTCATGAACGGGATCCAGCAGTTGTTCAGTTAGCCATCCATCTTGAAAACGGTCAGCGTGTATTTTCACGAACGAGACAGCGATTGATCGTGCAATAAATCCACCTAAAACTACACTCACTGCATTTTTGAATTGTGTAATCGTGCGGATGATTTTGGTGCCTTTGCACGAACATTACTCTATTCACAAGTACCACGCTATTTCACATGGACTCAAACAAAAACATGGATGCCCCAAGCAAGGCTCACCAGTTGCTGCATGTCTCAATTTATTTAAATCAAACGCCTTGGGGCGATTATTTACAGTCAATCCAAGACACACGGAGTGCTTTATCTTCGACTGTTGTTGGTTAATGTTACTGGCCCATTATCATTTCAAGATATACGTAAAGTGAATGGGCAACAATATCCAACGTATAAAGATGCATGCCTTGCACTCGGCTTGCTGGAAGACGACAACCAGTGGGATGCATGCTTGCTGAAGCTGCATTGAACTGTACAGCAATACAAATTCGTCTACTATTCGCTATAGTGTTGACTACATGTTTCCCAGCCCGAGCACAGATATTATGGGAAAATCACAAGATTCAATGACTGATGATATATTGCATCAACATCGTATACGGTGCCACGATCTAACCATAACATTCAGCGACGAAATGTACAATGAAGCATTGATTGCTATTGAGGATCTTTGCATTGTCATTGCCAACTTACCACTTAGTAATTTCGGTATGAATTCGCCAAATCGAACTGCATCTGATTTAATGAATACTGAAATGAATCGTGAACTGCAGTACAGTACTGTAGAAATGGCAGCGATTGTTGCCCGCAATGTCCCACTAATGAATGAGGAACAAAGAACCATTTATGATCGCATTATGCTCGCAGTTTCAGCTGGACAAGGTGGGTTCTTCTTTTGATGCACCGGGTGGAACTGGCAAAACATTCGTTATTTCGCTAATTCTTGCTGAAATACGATCAAATAATGGCATCGCATTGGCCGTTGCATCATCGGGCATTGCAGCAACTTTATTGGATGGAGGTAGAACAGCTCATTCAGTATTTAAGCTGCCACTAAATATTCAGAATAACCCTGACGCAGTATGCAACATTAAGAAACAATCGTCCATGGCCACTGTGCTGAAACGGTGTAAACTTATTATTTGGGATGAATGTACTATGGCACACAAACATTCACTTGAGGCGTTGAACAGGACATTGAAAGATATTAAAACAGTGACAAACTATTTGGCGGAACTCTGTTGGTCCTTTCAGGTGATTTCAGACAAACACTTCCAGTCATTCCACGTTCAACATACGCTGATGAGATCAACGCTTGCTTAAATCATCTCCATTGTGGCGTAATGTTGAAAAACAGCTAAAATAAATATGCGCGTTCAAATGCTTCAAGATCCATCCGCTGAAACATTTTCAAAACAACTTTTAGATATCGGTGATGGAAAAGTTGCTATAGATGAAACTGGATACGTAAAATTACCGACCGATTTCTGCACAATCGCTGATTCGCAAGATACTCTCATTGAACAAATATTTCCCGATGTACACACACAGTACATAAATCATGAGTGGCTTGCAGAAAGAGCGATTTTAGCGGCAAAAAATGTAGACGTTGACAATTTAAATCTGAAGATACAAATGTTGTTGCCAGGGAACTTGGTATCATATAAATCTATTGATACAGTTTGCGACGACAGCGAAGCATAAATTTTCCCACAGAGTTTTGAACTCACTGGATTTGCCAGGCATGCCACCACATAATTTACAATTAAAGGTTGGATCTCCAATTATCTTGCTTCGTAATTTGAACCCGCCCCGGCTGTGCAACGGTACGCGATTAGTCATTCAAAATTAATGAAAAACGTGATCGAAGCCAGGATTTTAAATGGCAAGTTCAGAGGTGAAAATATACTCATACCACGGATTCCTATTATACCTACAGATGTGCCAATTCAATTCAAACGTCTTCAGTTTCCGATTAGATTGGCATTTGCAATGACTATCAACAAATCCCAAGGTCAAACGATGTCTGTTTGTGGATTAGATTTGA
Organism: Eumeta japonica; assembly: GCA_005406025.1. Lineage (NCBI taxonomy): Eukaryota > Metazoa > Arthropoda > Insecta > Lepidoptera > Psychidae > Eumeta > Eumeta japonica. Next base: position 54,278 of record BGZK01000133.1, read on the forward strand.
GAACACCCTGTTTTCACACGGACAATTATACGTGGCATGCTCTCGAGTGGGTAAACCATCCAGTTTGTTTGTGTTAGCTAAGGATGGACTAACAAAAATATTGTTCACGCTATAGCATTAAGAGATTGATATTTTTAATAGTGTTACTGTCGTAATTGTTTAATTAATGATATATAATTTTAAGGAATAAATTATAATACCTTAAAAATAATGTTTGCCTTTTGTTATTTTTATATTCCCTCATCGTTCACAGCGCTCCATGCTTATTTCACGCATATACCACATTCTTACATACATACAATATACACATTCTAACATACATACATACTTACAATAAGTAAGCTATTTTTTGTCTACACTAGAAATTACTAGGAAATTATTTATATGGCAAAACAACGTTTGCCGGGTCAGCTAGTAGTAATATATTATTAAGCGCACTAGGGCATTATAAAATAAGTGTTACTTTGGAATTGTGCTTAATATTGTCCTTTAAAGCCAATAATCAAAATTTTCGATCCTGTGTTAGGGTTTACTTATGCAAAGCCAGTGAGCGAATAGATCGAAAAGACAGCGATACGACTGATTAATATGAATCATCTGTATAATTTTCATATTAAAATGTAGATCCTAGCGTTGGGGTTGTGGTATATGGATATAACCGATTATGATTTAGGAAACGGTTGAAGTTCTGTAGATATCTATCTATTTGGGAAATAGAATATTTGAGAAATAGGGGCGTACGTTAAGGGAAAAAGGAGTATGTATTAGGTCGGAGAAAAAGTATTTTATGAATTCAAAGTTACCGTAAAATATCTTTGGTTGTGCTGTTGGTATTTGGCTAGTTTTGAAACCATGAAATAGATAACATTTTTAAAAAATAAAAATATAAAGTAAAAACGGTGTGCCGCCATTTTTCTATTGTTTTTTGTCACTAGAATGAATCTAACTTAGGAATTCGATACATTTTGTAGTTTTTTAAACAAACAGGGAAAAATGCAACACAGGCCGCGAACAAAATTTGAGACGTTTATGGACCTAATTCAGTGTCGGTAAGATTAGCAGAAAATCGGTTCAATTGTTTTCAGTCTGTTAATTTTGATGTCAAACATGAACTTCACTCTAGCCGACTTATTACGGATATAATCGATGTTATTGTGGAAAAAGTAGAGCAAAATTGGCATATTTCTTACGACATAGCTGAGGAGTTGGTGATTGGCTAGAAAACTTCTTGGCTAATTTAAAAAAGCTGGATATACAAAAAAGATCATTACTTGGGTCCCACTTGAGGTCATTGAAAGAAATCTTATGATTAGTGTACGCCTTTGCTATTCTCTATTGAAGCGTAATGAAACCGAACCATTTTTTAAAAGATTGATCACTGGTGATGAAAAATGGTTTATCTACGACAAGAACGTGCTAAAAAAACCATGGTCGAAAACCAAGCAAGCTCCACAGATATTAGCAAAACCCGGATTTTCTCGCAAAATGATGATGCTGTGTATGGTGGGATCGAAAGGGCATTATTCATCCTGAGCTTTACTGCCGGTCAAAATCATTAAATCAGATCTTTACTGACAATAGTTGATGATACTCAAGCAAGAAGCAGAGAAAAAACGGCCGAATCGATCCCAATCACACAGAAAAGGTGTGGTTTTTCAGCGTGATGACGTCAGACCACACACATCTTTTGCCACTCAGCAAACATTGAGAGGGTTTGGTTGGGAAGTATTAATGCATTCACCATATAGATCTGACTTTGCAGTTTCATCTATTTACGTAACACTACCTAAAGAATTATCTACATAATTCTTTAGGTAGTGTTAGGTTAACGTCAAGAGAGAACTCTCAAAACAACTTATCCTATTTTTGTAATCAGAAGTCCAAAAATTATTATAGCTATGGAATTGTCACTACCTATTGAATGGCAACTAGTTGATGAATAATATATATATACATAAATTTAAATAAAATATAATGAACAGTTATCTTGAATTTGTCTATAAAATACGAAAAAACCATTTCCCTGAACTAATATTTGTAACCTGGTATAAATTTTCGGGGAAAGTTTCGTTGGGATATTTATCTTGCACCGTTACGTAACGGTTACAGTTATACCCTGTAGGATGATTATCCTGCAGGGTAATTGCCCGGGTCACCATGTTTGGGTCAATACGTTACGTATTTATTTCCCGTACTATAAAAATGAACGATGTTCCGTTAGGATCTCTGTCTCGTACCGTTACGTATTTTATATCCCGTGGAATAAGCACCCGGGCGAAGTTTTGTTATAGTTGATATCTTGTAGCATTATTTTTTTTGTATATTTTCGGATAAACAATATTATGGTGTTCCGTTAAGACCTTTTATCTCATGGCGTTATGTCTTTATAACCTGTGATATTAACACTCAGACGATATTACGTTAAGATGTTTCTCTCGTAGCGTTACGTACTTTAATTATTTGGGATAAACACCTGGACGATGTTACGAAAAGATATATATTTTTCATTATAACGTTTTTATATCTAATAGTATAAATGTCCAAATAATCTGAAAGCAGGAGACATTGAAAATAGACGTTGGTTTTCAGCTCATTTAGAAGTGTATGTAAACATGTGACCACACGTGATGTGATATTTTTTAAGTGACACCGCTTTTGTTGGCTTGGGCATACCGGCTGGTTGTATTCGCCATGTCTGTGAGTTGATATTTTTTAGGTTTTTTTTTTCGCTAAGCGATATTGGAGTCCGCATTATTATGCGAGTTGTGGAATTTGTTAAGAGATCGAATCATCATTGTATTACCATTGACTTATAGTCAATGTTTGTTGCATCCGTTATAAAACCAAACAAAACTTTTATGTATAATACGTGATCCCTTATGTGTTAGGGTATTTAGAAAGAATTTAGTTTGTATTCTATCTATTAAATCAGATAAAAAGAAATACAGAAACGATGACGTCACAGTTCTAAAGCTCTATTTAAATTAACATTTTATTACCATATATATTTTAAAGTTCATTTTGAGATTCTTATCTCCTAGTTCTGATATGTCCTACCTTTTTTGCGTATGTCTACATTAATAATCGACCATTTGCAGTTTCTTTTAACAACGCATATTTCAAAATAGAAACAATTAACAGATATAGACTACCTACATAATTTTGTGAACTAAACATAAGTAGAATATAAAATTACTTAATTTAAATATAGCGTATCGACGTATGGTCCATTAATTATTTTCGTACCTCGTTAAGTAAACGCGTTATAATATTGAAAAAAAACGCTATAATTTCATATTTCCCCTTCAAATATTCCACCGAAAGTATTTAGCTGAAAGGTCCTGCCCAAAATGCGTAAAAATAATGGGTGTTGCCGGCTTAATTTGAATAAATTAAAAGCAAAGCGGTCGCCGGGCGCGGAGCGCGCCGAATTTAATGCATGCCGTTATACAACTTTATTTTTCGCTTTCGCACGCCCATCATTAATTCGCCCATTATTAATTCGAAGGTCGGTTTTCGTGCGGCTAAACGCGACGTGTCGGAGGGTCGAATTTCAACTGTCGTCGTGTTCGTCGGCGGACGCCGACCGGGGGTTTTGAATGGACGCAGATGTCGGAGAGTACGGCGTAGTCGTACTGATAGTCATAACGTTAGAAATGAAATTTTTAAGCACGTGTAGAGAAAATTTAGTACGGTATTAAAAAAAACGTCACATTTATTCGTCAAATTTGCTCGTTCTTTTGTCACGAGGAATCGAAATTATGTTGAATGTAAGATAAGCGTTTACGCGTTTCTTATTTTAGCTACCACGCCTTTATATTGCAAAAGTGTATAATAATAATGCTATGATTATAAGTAAAGTTGAATAACATTTTTATAATTGTCATTTATTTTATAATTGTTGATGAGCTGAAAACTGAAAACTATATTTATTTAGCTAATTCGTGCATTTGCATTTATATTTATAATTATATGTTATGTCGATAACGAAGAGTCTAACACTAATAAGCGCACACTTCTACATTTAATAAATTTTGAATTCTACTAATTTCTTACGTACGGATTTCTAGCGAATTTCGTAAAACTCTGTGGCTGTTGTCGCTGTCCCCGCGCACATTAATTAAGATTCACCGTATTCCATTTCCGCTCATAAACATCATCTCTATCGGCCACGGATCGGTTTCTCGGCCACGTCTGAGCAGATTTAGCGGTCCGTTAATTACGACCAGCGAGCGCGCGGCGCGAAGGGCGTTCGCTTTTGCACACCGCGTCATTATAAATTCGGCGAGCTAATTCACTAACGAATTCCAAGTATTTGTTTGTTCTCATTTAGAGTACACACATGCTGGCGATGGGTGTGTGTGTGTGTATATATATAGACATTATACAATTTTCTAAATTTAACAAGAAAAGAAAAGGAATACGAGAAGTTTGGACTTTCCAGTGTGATGAAAAATTAAAAGAGAATGACGTTGTATTGGTTTGATCATAAAAACGTTTTATGTGAAGGTATTTTTCGAGCTATATTCTGTTTTATACAATGTATTTTTGTGTAAATTAAAGATAATTTACACGAAAATACATATCAAAATAAAAATTATTAAAAAAATGAAAAGGTTTGGAGAAATTTTTCACTTATTTATTTTATATTATCAAAATTCCTTTAAATATAACAATTTAAAGGAAATTCGATAATTGTATTATTTTCCGGGAGAGCATTACAACTGAACTTTACAATACTCCAACAGTTCAGGCGTCCAACAGGCGTTCGATTACCTTCCAGCTGAAGTTCGAGATGGGAGTCACGGGGAGGTCGTTCATTGCGTTCATCAATACACACTTTTGACTCCTTTGACTCTGAACAACTGCTGCAACTATTTTCAGCTGCAAAACGGATAGCACTCAAAGATACAGATTTGGTCCGAGGGGTTTGGCGCACTTCTATGTTTGGCAAATTGTGGTTAAATATGTAGCGATACATCTTATCCTAAAGACGATGACTAGTTATTAGAGACAGACGATAATGAAGGCGATAATGCATTTGAAATGAAAGAGTCCAATCAAATGAGCGTATCTGGTTCACTACGATTTTTCAACAATTCATGTCATTATAAATAACCATTTTATTTGATAAATTGAGTACTTTTTTTAGACTGACTGGATGAAAACATATGTTCTTAAATATCAATAATTTGTTTTAGGAGAATAAACGCGGAGAACGAAATAAATACGGCCGTACTTGCTGTTAAGAAAACCAAAAATCTCTCGTAACTTATACAGAACCGAATTTAGATCCCTGGGACGACGTACGGTAGTAAAAGTTGGGTGTGATAGAAGAAAAATGAAAGTAGATTCAATACGAGGGTAAGACAACCCCCGAATAGTGTACTCGTACGTGGAGTGTCTTTAAAAAATAAGCTATAAGAGTAGCGATGTCGGAATACGTGCTGGTTTGAAAGAAGATGTAGTGACTAGAGTAGAAGTGTGTTGTGGTGGTTTGGCCATCGGATGGCCACCTTTGTGTACTAGAAATGTTCTGTGGCCAACTTCGTTTCTGCACGAAAACGATCCGGCTGAACCTGCGATGTAACACTCGCACAGAATACAAACGTGAAATATCAACTTTTACTGTTGGATATGTTGAAAATCTACATAGCTCAGCTGACTTAAATATCAATTGTTTTCGGTTTATTGGTTTATTTTGAGTATCGTTGTCCCAGGCAATTTATATTTCATACCTCTAGTTGGTATGTTAAGCATTTTTTATTGCAAACTCGATAATAATTTGAAAGTAATTTTATTGCATTTGGCAATTACTTTCAGATTACTTTCAAGTTCTTATATTTACTTTAATTTGCTATATAACATTAATAACCTACGATTTTGTTATATCGTTACTATTCTATTTCCATATTATTCAAAAGTTTTAGTAGTTTATTAAACAGTTTGTGTTAGGTATATATTTTATGGTGAATTGAATTGAAAAATGATTTTATCTTGTATTATTTTTGCAATCCAATGTGTAAATCTAATCACGGTAATTGTTCAAGTAGCACAAAATTCTCTACAATCGTTCACTTCTAGAGTAAATGTGAATTTCAAGCTTTTGTAAACTCTTACTATAGTTTCACATTCAAATTAACTTTTTAACATTATGCCAGTACAATCATAAACATTGAAGCAGTAACTGACTTACAGCTTGCCAATCGAAAGCTGCATACAAACGTTGTCGACAGCTTCTCTAACACCAGCTACGCTACGACTCACTTTTACACATAAATTATGTAATTTATAGTACGATTTTCAGCTTTGAAATCAAAAGCGCACCGTAATAATAATTTACAAATGCTTGAATTTCACATTTACTATAGAAGTGAACAATCATGGAGAATCTTGGGACGTAAAACAGTGCTTGCTCATTTCTTTTCAAGTTTAGTATTTGTTTTTAGATTCATCGTGTTATCTGTATGGTACCACAAAAGTTGGATGAATTGTTTCCACCTTTTTTAAGGTTCTGAGGCAAAATGGCAAAAACGGAACCCTTATAATTTCGTCATGTCCGTCCGTATGTCACAGAGATTTTATTCAAAAACTACCAGACATATATCGATGAAATTAATAGAGTAAGCGTCCTTCTATAAGCCGCTTCTTAGTTTAATAGTTAAATAACGAAAATGAATATTTCTATGGGGGCATTCCATATATCTAACAGAAGTTGAAAACAAAAATTCCAGAAAACAGCAACGTGTAGCACAAATTTCGACGGTCCTTTTAAAAACATTTCAAAGTTTTTAAGCAATTTTTCTGATTAAGTGAAAAATTTCGGAAATAATCGCTCTAAAAGTTGCAGAAATTGTATGTCCCCCTCTATATTCTAAACCGTAATTCTGAAAAATATGAAAAAAATAGCTAAGGTAATGCTTAATAAATAATTTCAATAAAAATCATTTTGAACATGATCGAATATACTATCTTTGAACTATTGTTGAAAAACTGCGCTTCTCTACAAAAAGACGTAAGTACCATGAAGATACGCTCTCATGCTGATACACTTTAGTTTACACTAATTTAAAACATACCTTCTTGTTTTTCTAGTTATAGGCGACTAAAGTGCTTATAACTATTCAGTGCGGGAAACATGGAAAAAGGATAACAACGTCCTATTTTTATCTGTAATGCCTTTCTTTGTAATAATGGCTTTGGTAGTTCTATAATGAGCAATGTCCGACATGCTCTTGGTCAATTTTTTTTTATAAGCGTATTGCAGTACATAAGACTCCGAATGTATATGCACATAGCGGCAACAATGTCTTGCCTCCTTAGGTAACCATTGAGAAATAAGTTATCACCGTTAAGACATGTCGCTATGGCTGGTGATTTGCGTTGTGGTTTCGACAATGTTCTCGCTTATATTACACTAATTATGTGTCGTGTCTAGTTTATATAGACGAGCGCACAAACACAGAACTGCGTTCAGTATGAGAGTTTTAAATTTGCATCTTAATCGTTGTAGCGTGTTCGTTTATCAGTATTACGATACGAAACCTCGAACCCTAGGTTTGGTGATGTTACTTCTACGCATACAACTACTCTTGATATGTGTAGATACTATGTGTCATTGTGTTTAACATAGCCATCTTAGTTATGTGATGAAATTGAATTGAATTCAATTTCAGACGAAATTGAAGTAAAGGCCTTCAACTGGACGGGGCTGTAGAATTTCTTAACGAATAATTAGTGATTGTGGTATTCGATATTTATAAAATGGTTTACGAGTGGCGTTCACTTATTGAATATCCGTCTATTGTAGGGTTATTGAGGGCGTCGTGGAGAATATTAAAAATTAGATGTTTGGGAAAAATACTGGTACCATATTTCGATGCGTCTCTAAAAATCATGTTCAAAGGTAAAATTTATTAAAACACACAAAATTTCACAAAAGCACTATTCCTTCACTTAGTATGAAGCAAATATCAAAGGCTATTAACCTCCATTGCTGCAAAAGTTGTGTTAAAATAAATTTTGTTCATGAAGACAAAAATACTTTGTAAATGCCTTCTCACGTTTTACATTATTATTTTAATTACATTATTAGTAGTTAAATTATATTACATTATTATGTTATTTAAAACTCAAGAACGTGCTTAGAAAGTGGTTTTAAAGAGTTTGCATTTCAAAGCATCTCTCTCGTTATATATTTGATTATATTAGGGAATAGTAGAAGGTTTTCCATGCATAATTCATTTTCTGAGAAGAGTCTAGAAAAACTTAATTTAGTAATTTTTGAAACGTTATTATTTTTTATAGCTTTTTTTTGAGAGAATGCGCAGGTAACAAGTATACTAAAATCAGCACAAAAGGAAAAAAAAAAACTGTTTCTTCATTGTTTATTGTAGAGATATAGGTTACGCTTAAGTTTGTTAAAATTGACTTTTAACATTTGATGTATTTATTTTTGACTTAAAAGTAAAATAATTCTATCAGTTACTAAAGACATTGTAGGTATTTATGGCCCATCCGACAATATGTTGATGTTATTTTAAACTTACAAAGAAAAAATATATATGCAGTAAAATTTTTATTCAAGATTCAATTACATTTGTTACATGAATTTAAAAATAATTAAGTTCAAATAAAATTATGAAATTGTTTTTGATTGTGCCGCAGTATATACCTATTTATTTTATTTCAGTTATAAAATTCTGAAAATTAATAAACGAGTGATAGTGGGCTTGCAAAAGGTGACCTCTTTTTTTGGTTTTGTATAATATTATTTTTGCATTATATCGCTGTATGAAACATTATTAATTTGTATTTTATCGCGGAGCTCGAAGACAAGCTACACGAGCAAGGCCTTGTTACGTAAGGACGGCCGACCGACGTGCTTGTCTAACGTCTCATTAGGATGGTAGACGGTTCAAAATTCTTTTTAACTAGCTTTCGCTAGCGGCTTCTTCCGCGCGGACATAGCATGAACGATTTCGCTGTCGACCGCGACAGTGGTATCGATTCCTATCCCGGTTTCGCCTTCGGTTCGTTTCCGATTGTATTATCCAAAGGGACAACACACGTAGGTCCTGCAGCCAATTTATTGTGCAACGATCTTGTTCACAATCTTGATGTTGAAATCATCAGGGTCGATGCTGACACATCAAAGTGCCGACTTTGAAAACGGGATCGAAGCGACTCCGACCCTTCGACAACACCACATCGGCCGTTAACCAGACGCGACGAGAGGAACGCATCGAAGTCTTTAAACACCGCTCCGATTAACGTTGGGCTTTATTAACTCGCCGAGCTCGAGTCGTCGGTAGTTCGGAGCCTGACAAGCGCGCTTTGAAATTGAAACTTTTCTCAAGAGGTCCTGAGCGCCGTGAGGGACTCTTTAACGGCGATAGTTTCGCACAGAACGAACTATTTAATGCTCCACCGTCGGTATATATTTCGGTTAGAAATTGAACTTTGTCGGGAATCACACCGTTGCGGACTTTTAGCGAGGCCAGTTACAAAGTTCCAAGTCGTGAAGGAGAGCGACACTAATAATAAATTTTATTTTATATCATATTACACATTTCATGTATAGAACTTTGTTACTTACTTGTCTTAGTTCTGTGATTAAATAATATGCACAGAACACGGCACTCAGAAACACAAACGAAGCTATTCTACTAAAATCATAAAGATGAAAGTTTATGAAGATGGACGAATGAATATTTGTTACGGTTTCATGCAAAAACTGGGCGACGGATTTTGATGAAACTTTACAGTATTATAACTGACATATTAAAATGAATTATGTGCTATCATTTATAGAGATACTACTTTCTGCTCGCCGTTTCGCTCATGTCAACGTTGAACGATTTTTTTATTCACGCTAATCGGTCATTAACAACAGTAATATAGAAACGAGGAATAAGTTGAACGTCGGTTCAGGATCGGAATCGCAAGCAGGACAGGGACCCGCATTAGGACCGTGATCGATTTTTGTAATAGAAAAAATATAGCGAAACCCACGTGCGCTTGCGGTGTAAAGTCCTTTGGCATAAGTTCCATCGGAATTGAATCAAAAGCACAACCAAAGTCTTTATTGAAAACGTGATCGGAATTTAGAGCGGGACCGAGATGGGGATTATGGTCGATAGCCCGATCGATCGACCTGAAACAATGAAAAAATCCATTCTGTATTCACGCGGATGGAGCTACGGGTGAAAGCTAGTCGTATTGTATAATGTCAAGTTTTGATCACTCCCATGGTGATACCCTCCCATAAACTTTTATTTCTGATTGCGGGGCTTGGCTCATAAACCGTTGTCACCAATATGATGACAACGTCCGACGGCGTAACCTACACTTTGAGGCATAAAGCGAGAGGTACAGTTTTTTTTTCACCATAAGTGCAATTTTTTTAATATATCCTTTGACTCGCTCTATCGGAGATTTCATTTGATTTTAAACTAAGTTAGAAATTTTAGAATAACCAAGGTATGGATTGCATTTTAATTTGCCGATTAGACGGAGAAGTTGCTTCAATACTCTTAATAAATAAGTACATGTACGATGTCGTATTGAAAAGCTTTCAAGGAAAAAAGGTAAAGAAATTTGTAACCGACTAAAATACCACTGTTTTATATTCGACTGCCAAGAAGAATCATTCTCATATATAAAGTATTACAAACACACATACGTACGTACATACTAAGTATGTATGTACGTATGTATGTGTATTTGTAATACTCTTTATTATTTCGTATCTTACAAAGGGTTAGGTGAATACTTACAATTAAATAATCATTAGAATTGTCTTGACAACCTAAGTATTCTAGAATAGGTGATATCCAGAAAAATTATGATAAAACGTTCGATTTTAGGCGCAATAAAGTGTATTTAGCAAAATTTTTTTCTTCCGAGCCAATCGATTATGGTTGAAGTATTTTTTAAAACTTAAACCCTAAGTAGTTTAAGATTTGAAACGTGTTTTTAAAAATGTATGATACTTATATTTTTAAGTGAAATTTGAAATGATAAATTGAATAATTGAACTATTCTTAATCTCAAAAAAAAAAGACTAAACTGAAATAAGAAGAAAAACCACGATTTAAAAAACATAACTAAAGCGAGTTGACTTAACGAGTTCAGTTGTGAAATATAAATTAAATTAAATTTAGAATGCACCGCACCGTGCAGTTCAACATATTCAATACCTACCTGTCTGAAAAAATAAAATATACTTTAATACAGATAATTAAAATGTTATAAATTATTGCAAGCGGGGAGGAGCCAAAAATTACAGAACATAATAAAAAAGGCTTGTTCCATTCTTAACATATAAAATTACCGCGTCATGTTGGTCTGCGATCAACTCCAAATTTGCTTAATCTATAATAAGTAAGAAGTTTGGTCAAATTTTAGTTATAGTTCTTATCTTAGTATAGTTTTCATCCAGGTAAGTGGCGTAGTTGCCGAGATCTATTTTTTATTCTTTTCAACGAAATCGTTATGTTTTTAACCTTTTTCAGATTTATTATTTTAAAATACGTGCAACCATAAATTTTAATTTCGTTACATCTCCGCCGTTTCGTTACATTTCGTAATCCAATATACTTTACATCTTCGTATATTGGATTAGGAAAATATTGTTCATCAAGTCCCACCGCATTACATTTAAAATCGTAACTATTCTTTAAAATAATTATATTATGTAGACTTAGACTGCTAACGATATTTGTATGTGAAACGGGTCGGGGAGCTGAATAAGAATGACAGCCAGAACCGGCACCGAAAACTGAAAACGAGACCGGGGTCAAAACTAAGCTTGGAATAGTCATCAAAAACAAGAGCCTGATTGTAGTTAAAATAGAAAAATACGGAACTATTTGCTCTTGGCTTTACCTATCTGCGACTACTAGTCACAGTTTCGATTTGGAATGCAATGGAGAAGTGGAAAAATAATACTGAATGGAAAACGGTACGGGGGACAGAATCAAGAACAGGATCAGGTTTAGAATCGAAAGCAGGACCGGGATTGAAATTAAGAATGGGGCTGAAGTCGAAAACGACTGTGGAGATCAGAAGCAAAAGTGCGACTGGGATCTGATTAGAAAGAGAGACCGAGATTGAGATTGACATAGATCGACACAAAAGGTAAATAAATTTATTTTATGTCCATGCTGACAGAGCTGCAGGCATTAACTAGATGAGCGAGCAACCCACAAGAAAGGGCAGAACAGCATCTGCCGGGCCAGCTAAGCCAGTAAACAATATATCACGAATGTCACAGCGAGCCACTAGTGTGACACTACTAATGGTGAGAACGAAATTCTAGCATGTACCTTAAACAGAACTAAAAAGTGATTAATATAAAAGCGAAATAATTAATGTATATATATATGTATGTATGTTTCTTATGGACTCCAAAACGGATGGACCGACATTAATGAGATATTCAGAATATCTTTAAATTAGCCCAGCGGGTGATTCTGTGAAGTTTGATAGCGATCGGGCCAATACCTAATTAGATTGTTTCTATTTTTCTTCAATTTTTTGAACATTCACAATGAAAAGAAGTTTGGTAAAGATCGCATAAACACATATTTTTTGGCAAATCTTTAAAATTGTCCAGCGGGTTTTCCTGTGAAATTTGCTAGCGAACGGATAAAGAAATTTTTCTTTTGTTTTTTGGTAATTACGTGATGTACCATTTCTACAAACTAATGCAAAATTAAATTTTGTGTATTTTTCGTCAATTTTTAAAAATTCACAGTTAAAAAAATTTGATAACGTATATCGAATACAAACATAAAATACAAAAAATATTTTTTTGTATTATTAGCAAAATTTGTGTCATATTTTCCTTACAAATTATTACATAATAAGATTTTTTCTATTTTTCTTCGGTTTTTGAATATTTACCATTAAAAAAAATTTGATAGCGATCAAATCAGTGAATTTTTTTCTTTCTCTCGTTTTTGGCAATTTGTGTCATATTTCCTTACAAATTAATTCTTTTCTGGGCGTAGCAAGGCGTAGTGCCTTGCTACGCACAAAAAAGAATTAATTAACTATTGAAATCTGCTAAAACTTCGTCATTTGATCGCCCCCAACCAACCCCCAGAAGTCATGTGGCCATAGATAATTAGTGCTACCCTAGTGATGCTGGGGTGGGTCGCTAGTGAAAAATAAATATTTTTCACTACTACACTGCGCCGGGCTGCAAATGTAGTCTGGCGCATGATATTCATGTTTCATTGCTGCAACCTCTACTATATACATGTATATTTCCTATTGCGATTATTTGTTATATTTGATTTGATGATTTTTTACGTTATCTTCATTTTCAAGTTTTTAGTATATTTCTTTAATTAATGCTTATTATATTTTTCAGTGATATTAATTACAATTTGTTGACGTTATTATCTCCTTATATATTCTACCAGCGGACACGACAGACGTCATCCTGTTCGAACGTTGGCTAGTCTGCTATTAGAGGCATCAGCAAATACTTATTCGATAAACTATACTCGCTAAGTGACATTTGACTTTTAATTTGATATTTCAATCTTTTAATTTCGACGTTGTGTGATTTGCTGTTGCCCAAGAAAAATAAAAAAAAACGGGTGTAAGATCTCGGCGGTTGTCGGGAAATATCACGTTTACGCCAGTGGATACTTTATACCCCACAGACAAAAGACAACTGAGGTGGGAGGGAAATGCGCGAGAGACGCAAACAGGCTCGCTTGGCGCGTCGGAGAGTACTTTTCTTATTCACGGACGAGTGAAAATCGAAAACGCGGGCCGGTGGGAGTCAATACAGTTTTATATTTAAAATACATTAGCGGGAGTGTGAATACAATAAAACTAAATGATCGGGGTCCCAAAGCGTCTGGACACTTGAGACGCAGCGTTGGCAAAGTCTAGATGAGCCCCCGAACTGACTATCCTCAGGACCGTCCCGGCGCGTACATATCCTATTTTATATCTATCGAAACGCAGTAATGAAAATTAATATGTCAAAACAACGCCAAGCTAGGGCGTAAGAGACTTGCGCACGCATTCATAAGCTTTTCAAAAGATTTAAACGGTTAGTTATACATTAAAAAAACATTGGAGGGTACTAAGGAGTGAAATTTTTGAGGTAATATATTCTTATACGCAGAAAAAGATTTCATCAAAGAAATAAATAAATAGTAGAACTCGATCGCAGCGCCACTTACGGATTCAACTGTAAATCTAAGCTATCTAAGGACCTATTCAAACAAACATAAAATTTTTCATCGTAATCGGTCTAACCGTTTAGGTGGAGTTCGATGACAAAGTCACGTACAGAAAAATTGTGTATATTGAAATTGAGATTTTTTTTCACTATTATCAGTGGATGGCCTTGTTTTCGAAATCATGATAGCAATATCGAGACGATGTTAGACACATCAAAATTCTGCACCTTGTATGAAACACTTGAGAGAGAATAGCGGCGTCGTATGCGCATTCCGTATGGGTTTTACATAAGAATGACAACGTTTCGATATACGGCCCCCGTATGGCCGCATGGATATTTGATCCACAAAGGGCTACCCAGAATAATAACTAGAGTATTACATATATTCTATAGGCAAAGCTCGACCATTTCCGCTTCATCTATTCGCTTTGCTTCTTACATTGTGAGTCCTAATTTTAAGGGATTTCATACAAAAACGCGAGACACTAAACTTTATGCTTCATTATTTATTATATAGATTATTGGTTGATTGATTTCCTCTATAAATTAACAACGAAATACATTACAATTAATAATCACAAAAAAAATAATTAAATATTATAAGAGCCTCTCCATATAGGATTTTACATAGATCGTATGCAAATATATCTGTTTGGAATTTAACACCTTGCACCATAAAAACCAAAACGTTTTTACATTGTTGCTCAAAATACATAGAACTGTAAATGGACACATGTAAATAATAAGCATCAACGATACGGGGATACGTATCGGAATCTGGATCCGATATGGAGATATGTGGCGCGATCGCGCGGCGAAGAAGCCGGCCGGTGGACGGTACAACGAACGGCAGCGACCTCACAAATCATCCCTCGGGCTAATAGAGCATAAACATTGACCGAAGGCGCGCGCCGTGTCAGCGACTCGGCGACGCCCCGCCCCGGAGTCGACTCGCGAACTTGTACCGCTTCCGAAGTTATAATTCGGCCGTAAATCCTTCAGAACATTAAATTTATAAGTCCGCGCAAACTCCTTTCCGAGATAAGCGCGCTGCATTTGTGATGGCTGAGAATGAGTCTCGTTAAAATATCAAAGCGGACTCAACGTGAATTTATATCCGTTTTGTCTCCGCTCCGGCCGGCGGCGCCACTGGCGTGGGCGTGGGGACGCGGCACGATCACGAATCGGTGTCGAGTCTGTCGAAGCTGAAGTCGTATTACGGTAGAGGATTTTCACAGCATGTTATTTTAAGGACACGTTCCGATAACGCACTGAATGCTTATTACGATATGTGACTTTCAATCGATTATACTTATTAATTGAATATTGTAAGCTTTGATCGTGTAATTAAGGTGATAATTGTTGCAAAAGATGTTCCAATCTGAAAGACTTATGGCGTTGCCGTGTGTAGGCAAATAATTTGTTTGGTTTTGTTTCTACCTATGCAGATATTTTATGCATAGTTTTAAATTGATAACTTTCTATGGATGGTCATCGAATGACAATATGTATAATATTAAATAAGAGTGTTTTCTCTACATCGATTATGTATATATAATTTTATATTTTAAACATTTCATTTAGAAAACTAAAAGCTTCATAACTATTTTAATGGCGTAAAAACAAAAATGTAACGCATTTAAAATGTTGGAAGATCACACGCTAAATGTAAAAGTAAAATTTATCATAAAACTGCAAAATCACTCGTAACCTAAGTTTATATAAAATTATAAATTGAATACATAATTACGGCGAATTATATGTGTTTCAAATTCAACAGGTAAACAGTCTAAAACGGTTTCAAAATAATTATGTAATTTTACGACAGATTTCTGCTACGGCGCCATGTCTAACGTTTTTCGTAATGCGGTAGTGCACCTTCTACGTGCTCTATTGTA
This sequence comes from Eumeta japonica, assembly GCA_005406025.1. Classification (NCBI taxonomy): domain Eukaryota; kingdom Metazoa; phylum Arthropoda; class Insecta; order Lepidoptera; family Psychidae; genus Eumeta; species Eumeta japonica. The sequence continues at coordinate 70,388 of BGZK01000133.1, forward strand.
TAAGAGATAGCTTTATTAATTAATTTGCTCTGACTCATCTAGTGTCCGACTGCAGTTTATTTTGTCTTTTACTCGAATAACACGGACGACTTTGCCTTTATGGCAAATAACAAACAATAACACGGAATATTTTTGTTTCCAGCATTTAATGCGGTCACACTGCCTTTCTATTAAGTATCCGTAAGTACAAGGATTTTTGTTTGTCAAGTCCTCGTCACCTACTAAGGTATTTTCATTTAAATGCGAGACTTGGTCTTTACGGTCTCACTCGGGGTTCCTTTCTTCCTTACAAAATTAGAATTCCATACATATTCTATCGGGATTGAACGCAAACAATGATTGTATAAAAAAAAAAGGCCTTCGGATAATTATGGGGACAGTTTTGTTTACTATCCTGCTGCTTGTATTATATGAAGTAGCTCGGTCAACCGAGCTTTGTTAGACGTCTTTCAAGTTTTCTGTGGGACTACAGTCACTTCTAATGGGAAAAGTAACTTATGTACATTTCCAAAAATAAATATTTATGTATATCATCTACATACACTACGTGATATGGAATATTTGCTTGCTACTTGTTTTCGTTCCGAGCAGTGCTATTTGTCTAGTTTGTTACATTGCGACATCTTGTTGAGAAAATCAAATTAAGACTAAAGGTACATATAACAAAAAATTTTGCATTGGATTTTAATCTTCTCAATGCCGAGGCGTACTCTATCATTATTTTTTTTATTTCAGTTTGGGAAGCGGGTCGGGGAACATACAAATAGCTACAATGAAATTGCCATAATAATAATACGAGACAGTGCTATAATGCTAAAGAAAGAGATTATACAGTGAAACGGATTCTTAGGTCTGCAAAAAAATACTAAAATATATTTCGAGTTCGTAGAAACGCAGAGCAAGTAAGTCTTTTAATGAGCTTGTGCCGTTGGAAATAATAATAATAGAAAACTGTCTTTTGTTACAAACGTTAGCTCGACTAACGAATTTTCTATTTGTTATATATAAAATAAAAAAGGAAATAAAAAAAGAAATAAAAAAAACATTGTGAGAGTTTCGCTTCACATTAATTGACATGGATATGTGTCGTTGTTTAAAGGCACGCTAGACCATTTGTAAAGTAAAAAGGAAGGGGAGACGTTCACAGTACGTCTTTTACTATAAGAAAATGGCCCTGATTTGGCTGTCCGAAAATATTAGATTTGATTTTATTATAAATTTATATACATTTCACTACGCGTATTGTGTTATCATGTTTTATTCGAATCTTAATATAGGGACAATTTATGGTTAATATCATTAGTTATATTACTGGATATAATTGTAATTGACCTTATGAATTGAATTAGGTGTGATATTTGTGTACTTCGATATAGATGATTAGGTGAAATATCGATGATTTAATTGGTTAAGAATGAGTCGATGATAGATTTATTTATAATTAATTAGGTGAGATAATAGTTATCGCTTTATGTGACGGTTTAGGTTTAATGGTTGATTTATTTCATTGATTAATTGATATTCATTGGTAGGTGATTTGATTTTATTGTATGCCTTAAGCGCGAATCTAGGTATGCTTCTACTGTCGCCTGAAAATCACGTATAATCACGATAACTAGAAAACTATTTAACTTTTAAACTTAATTTCGTTTCCAATCTCATCACTAATAGATTGGGAATAACTGTATTGAAAATCACAGCTTGATATAGTACCCATTAGCTGTAATTGGATTTTTTAACTCGCAGTTATTCATGTTTTTATCTGTCATTTTGCGTAAATATCTGAAATGGACATTGAAATGATTTTTTATGTTTTGGCGGTAGTAATATCAAAAATAAAACAACGATTTTCGTCCGATGATCAGCTGTACGATTAAGTTCAACTGTTAAGCTTTAAGTCCCGCGCGCAGGGTGCCCGTGTTCAAATCTGTCTTAGAATTTGTTTTTTTTTTTATTTCTTTTTAATTACTTTCAAACGTTTTAATTAATTCTAAAGTTATTTTTAATGTGATTAGTAATACGTTTATATTAACAACAATTATTGTACAATAATTTTAATTAGTGACTTCGGGAAAGTTTTGAAGAATTTCAAAAAGGATTTTTGGTGAAAAGCTGATATATTATCATTAACCTCTAATTTAAATAACATGCGTATGTCACGAGCGCTTAAGGCATGTACATTTGGTTTTACCAAATTTCTTAATAATGTGTATTAAGACCTAACCGACATCTTTTTGATTATTTTATTGAAATTGATTATTTCAATTTATGACGTGAAGTGGGTTATTATTGTTTATTTGTGACTTATTTTGTGACTTTTTAATAAAATTTCATGTATATGTGTCTTTAAATGAATGTAAATAACAAATGGCAATATGCGCACTTTTGCGTCAGTGTTTCTAGGCAAAAAAGAAAGAATAAGCTGCATTTGTTGTTACAAAAAACAATTGAAGGGAAAAAAATACAGCCGGGCGTGGTAGGATGCGCCGACGCTGAACTGGGCACGCGGATAAGGCAACTGATTTTGTGACACGGGAAAGGGAAGTCGATTTTTGAACTACGAGAGACACAGTTAGGTTATTGGAAACGGTGGTTGGCCCGCGATTCGCTCCAGAGGCCGCGATCGACTCTGAACTCTGCGCGAATGCGCAAATGAGTCAAGCCGAGCTAGCAGTTAAACGAAGGAGCATTTTTCAATCCAGCGAAAGAGCTATAGACCGTGGCTGCCAGGAAAGAAACTCAATTTTATTACATACTTTGTATTTTATTATTGTTTTTTTGTGTATGAAGATTCCCTAATAAATAGTTATCTTTCAGGTTGGCAGTTTATTCGCCTGAATTAGCATTTGCTTCCGGGAATCATCCCTAATTTTGAAATAAAGTTTATTAACTAAGATATTAAATTTCCCCTTTCGCATTTGATATATCTCAGTGATGTCATATTTACAAGTACTGGAGGTAGTAGAGCAGGTCTGATACTCATCAGAACTGTTCGTCAAGTGTTACGTGGGTCCGACAGCGTGACCTCATCTGCAAGGAGGTCAGGTAAAATTCATTGCGAATTGAACTCCTATCCCCAAAGATGGTTTTTGTACAAAAAAATTGAACATTGTAATAAAGTCACGCAATAAACAATTTGCTAAAACAATTACGGTTTAAATATAGGAATCTTGCACAATATAATAATGATAGATATATTTTAACTGCTTACATTTGATATAATTTTATTTCCTTTTTTAATTTTTTTTGCATACTATTTTATTTCACTGTGTATTGTGTAAAATATGTTATTTGCCCGTTGCATTTTAATTTTAAGGTATAATTTACTAGAAGTTTATTTATTAGAAGAAACTTATGGAATTAGCCTTTTAATACTTATATGAATGAATCGGAGTGCTGTAATGCACTTAGGAAATTCGATTGTAGGTTTGATTGAATTTATTGAGAGTTATATGTCATTTGATACTATTTGTCTCATTTGGGAACTGAGTTAATATCAAACGATGCTTTGAGGATATAATGTTTAATCTGACTATAATATAAATAGTCTCATACTGAGCTTCTACGTTGATATCTCTTGTGCTAAAGACGTTTATTCTGAGGTTGCTATGCTTGATAAGTATCAAGTACACAATTTTACTTTATACAGACATTTATAATGTGACCGAAACTCTTGAAAATTAGAGAACTAAATATTTTTTTCTTTATAATTGACATAAAGCATATATATGTACATACATGTAAAGTTAATTGTCTACACTTTATTATCATTCGGATTGAAGAGGTTTCATTGGGCCAAATAATGCAATCAACTCGGTCGCGCAAAATGTGACGCTCGATCCTAGATTCAAAACGAAACAGAGATGAGGTCGGTGTTACGGACAGCCGCGCAACTAATGTAAATTGAAAGATTGTATTGTGTCTTATACGGACTTGATAAAGATTATTTGTAATTGATATTTATGTTTGTGTTGATTTTTATTATTTTTGTATAAAGAGTTTTTTATATTTTTTGTTTAGGGATTAGTTTGAAACTATTTGTTTGTTTTACGAAATGTAATGTGGAGTTGATAAATTAATAGGTCTTAAAAGCGGCCGTCATTACGGCACGGCCGCTAATCGGCGTCTCGGACGCTAGTGGCGCCAATGCATATGCAAACGAAGTGCATGGCCACGCCTCCCCAATTAAAATGTATGCAACTCACATGTGCAACGGATGCACCACCTATAAAATGCAGTGGGAGTGGTGCATCCGACACAGTTGCTAGCCAACCGTCATATGTGAAGCTCGGCTGAATAAAGGAGTCTGAAAGAAAACGCTGTCCATCATTTAATCGCCGCCACACCGCAAGAAATCCGCTGACCACAGAAGCGTGCACTCGTGAAGAGAGGCAATCCGAGGTGCAGGCTTACGCGGCGATAGCTGAAATCGCCGTTACAGTCGGTCTAATGCCTAATGGTCTTGCTACGGTAGACCGTAGACGGATACGGTAGACGGATGTTGGTACAGTATATCGAACGAGTGGGAAACGCTCTGACGCTGTAAGCGCGGAAAGAGAGCACACAGTTCCATTTTTCGTAGAGCGTAAAAAGCACGCGAAACGAAACATCAACCCGTGGAGTTTCGCGACAATCCGATAAAATCTATGTTTAGATCGTGAACTCTGTAAGAGTCGAACTTCTGTTGCCGATTCAATGCCAGACTGTTCCGCGCTACATAATTTTAATAAATTAACGTTTATATGATCACGCGTGCTAAAGCACACATGTATATTCAAACAGTAGATATACATGTAGGTCCTACAGGGCTCCATTTCAATTGGATAAACTTGAAAAGTAAAACGTTATCAAAATACAAATTCACGTCTAAACTGTTACAGCATTTTCCGAGACACCAATGCATTTTATATATATATATATATAAAATTGCCGACTGAAACTAATAACATTTCAAGTTTTTGTATGTCTATAAATACCAGTAGATACATAATATGTGTATTTAATATTGTTTTAACATTTTATGCGTTCAGAATCGCAGTTTTCATCTTTAGGCTCGTGATACAGTCGTCCAAAGAGGGTTCATTCAAAGACTGTGGTGAATCATATTGACTGTGTTTAACTTCTTGGATGGAAAGAGTTATCATTCCTTTAATTTGCAGAGAATCCACACAGTCTGTTTAATTTTTCCGAGTTTCCGCATTGAAAATGGAAAAGTATTTAAAATTGGCTAGATTTGTATGTTATCGCCATGGTTTTATGTTATCACCATAGTTGATTCTTCATCACACGTTGACATTCTGAAGTCCAAAGAAACTATTCCCAGATTTGTAGCCGGACAAGTACGTACCTCTCGTATGATCTCAAAAATATATTTGGTCTCTTGAAAAAGGAAAAAAGTAAAGATTGAATAATCAAATTCGAAATTTTAATAATCGTTCAATTCCAAAAACTAATCAATTCTGTCGCTCAAAAAGTTACGTCGAGTTCCGGAAACACGACCAAGACAATTTTTGACATCTCTTCCAAATAAAATCTTTTTTATTTAAAATTGTCATTATCTTGAATAACTCAAGTCAGTAATTATCGAAATCTAGTGAGCTAGCTTTAATGCTTAATGAAGTTCATCGAATACCGTAAAGTTCATTAAAACCAGAAAAGTTAATCAAGAGATATCATTGGATAAAAAATATAAAAAACCAAAGATATTTTTTCCAATGACTTCTAAAATGAATTAACTCATGAAAGTTTGCCGTTAATGAGTTAATTCATTTTGAAAGTCACAACTTTCAAACAATTTCATTGCTTTAGATTCTTTGTTATATTGAAAAATCTCAAGATTACATTCTTTTCTTATTTCTTTTAGACGTAACATATTTTTGTAACCCTTGAAAGAAATTTTACATTAATTATATTATGTAATATTTATAAATGTGCATTAATTAATTACTTTTTTTATCTAATCTAATTTAACTGGTGACAAATTTTTATTTCATACACAGCCGTTTTAATTCGTAAAAATAAGATTTTTTATTTACTTAACAGACCAAATATATTATCATTTAGTTTTATTTAATATCAGCTAATTATATCACAGTTCATTATTAATCTACATTTTTATTGCATTGTTTACAATTAAAATTGATTTGTAAATTAACATAGCTTTTTTTAATATTGTATTGTGTGAGGTGTTAATTCGCGGAAATCCATAGTAGACGCTTGCCTGCAACATGCATTAACATGCAGCATGCAACCCACCGCTGACCCTCGAATCTGCCTCTCCACTACGAATCTCTATCCAAATTATTAAATATTGATTCCAGAGGATTGACAGATATCGAACACCTAAGCAAGTGTTATTTATTTTTATAATTATCTTATTCCGCTAACCGTTAAATTGTTAATTCTACGTATGTTTCATGCCAACCAGGCACATCCATCAGGGGGCAAGGAGCGTTAAAACAACCAATATAACCTCGTTAAGCGGGCCGCTGTCATGCAATGGTCAAAGAGCGACGAAAACATTCTTAAGGCAGCAACAGACCACCACCAATAGACATGCCTGTCAAATGTCACAGACTAACCATCACCAACATTACCCAAATAATTACAGGCAAGCGTCCAATAATGGCGATTTATAAACGTCAATTTAGTCAATGAGCATATACTGTAAATATTGGATAGCATTGGCAAACGGATGTAGTAAAAAATGTATTGATGGTCTCATTAATAAAAAACCAAAACGTATTGTAAAGAAAAGTATCTATTCAACACAATCAAAAGACCAAAAGAAATATATAGCTAGTTTAACATATTTTGGTACAATTTCGGAGAAAATTTCAAGATTATTAAAAAAACTTAATATTTATACGGCCCTTAAAACAAATAACAATTTGAAAACTTTATGTAACAATAAAGATAAATTACACAATAATAAAAAATCTGGAATTTATAAATTAACTTGTGATGACTGTAAATCAATATATATAGGACAAACCGGACGTTGTTTTGAAAAAAGATACAAAGAACATATTTCGGACTTTAGAAGTAATAAATTAGACAGATCCCATTTTGCTAAACATCTAATAGAAACCGGTCATAAGCTTAATAACGATTACAAATTCGATGTTTTGCATGTGTGTGAGAAGGGGTTACGTTTAAATGTTTTGGAATCCTTCGAAATTTTTAAAAATAAATATAGTAATAATATGCTCAATAACGAAATTGACGTTTATAAATCGCCATTATTGGACGCTTGCATGTAACTATTTGGGTAATGTTGGTGATGGCTAGTCTGTGACATTTGACAGGCATGTCTATTGGTGGTGGTCTGTGGCTGCTTTAAGAATGTTTTCGTCACTCTTTGACCATTGCATGCAGCGGCCCGCTTAACGAGGTTATGTTGGTTGTTTTAACGCTTCTTGCACCCTGATGGATGTGACTGTTGGCATGAAACGTACGTAGAATTAACAATTTAACGGTTAACGGAATAAGATAATTATAAAAATAAATAACCCTTGCTCAGGTGTTCGATATCTGTCAATCCTCTGGAATCAAAATTCAATCATTTGGATAGAGATTCGTAGTGGAGAGGCAGATTCGAGGGTCAGCGGTGGGTTGCATGCTGCATGTCAATGCATGTTGCAGGCAAGCGTATAGCTTTTTCAATATACGTTTTTTCCGAATCGCTTTCTTCCATCCAGGCCATTTTTTATTGATTCGGCTGCAGTCATATGTAAGTACAAAATGTCCTGCACAGTATGTTTCGGTTTGATTGTAAACATTAGAACGTTAATTTTGTTTAGCATCGATTGTATTATTTATTTAACACTCGTAATTTTATTTTAATTTCGACTAATATTAGACATATTTAAAATTTTTATTTGTTTAGTAAAAACAGGTGTCGCCGGTCAAAGGAAATCTGTTTCACATATCCTCAATATAATGATTTATCGCAAATACGATAGTATATCGTATTTAATCTAATTCAATATCTACGACTTGTTCGGAAACAAAGTTTACTATTCAGGTACAATTTACGCTGCAAGCGTTATTGTCTCTCTAAGTTAAAATAATAACGGGTGGCGGTATGCACCGCGCGGTAGCCGAGTTGAGACGCCGTTGCAACTTAGTAAACTCTATAAGCCGAATTAATTCTAACGTAACTAGATTACTACAAAGTGCATGAGCTCGTCTGGTGCAGTTAGAATTCGTGTATTATTGTGGATAACATGTAGGTAGAATAATTATTGTAACAAAGAATTGTCGTCAGAAACTCGATGGGTTACATCAAAAGTAAAATCGTAATTGATGATGATGTATGGACGAACTGTCAAATCATATGGATTGCGTTTACAAATTAGGTTTTACGTGCAATCAGCTGTTTATGTATAGACTCTTCATATGTGGGTTATTCTAAAACTGGAAATCAACTTATTATGAAAAATTGTTAAAATGGCATTTCTATTTAAAGTTGAATATTAAAATCGGAATTTGAAAATGGCCGTTTTAATACTCACTTAATCAGAAAAAAATATTTAAGTTGGTACACTGCGCTGTACCAGCATGGGATTACGGCATGCGACGTGCTCCATGAAGGAACAAATTTAATATAATATTATTTGTAAAATAAATAATAAATGACTTATAAAACTTGCACTTGTTCGAATAATAATGACTTTTAAAGATCTTCTAAAGGAAAATGAGTTCTACGATCAGAATCATTAAAGCAAGTCGTTGATGCCACTTTTTCCACTTATTCCTAATATTTTAGTTAAATTTTGAAGCCAACTGGAATTTATATGTAATTTTCAATTATTTTTTTTTAATCTTTTGTATTAAATACCTTACCATAATAGTAATAATCCAGTTTGCAGGCTATGAGCTACTCGTAGCATTCCTAAGTTTTTTTTTCTAATTAATGTGCATATATAAATTATTATTTACCAATAATTGTTAAATGCATTAATCGCCAAAGGATTATTATTGATTAAAACTGCAGTAAATAAATTTTCGACACGTATTGGGCCAGGCGGAAGGACAACAGTTTAACACCCATTTTTGCCGACTGCTAAGGAAGGGCATTGTTTTTCACGCGTATCTCGTGTTTGTTTGTAAATTTCTTTATTGCCACGTATCTTCCAAAAGGCTGGATGGATTTCGGCAATTAAGGTATCGTTAGATTTGTCTCAAAAACCCAATTCCTCAGATAGTTATTAACGGAATAGCGGATTTTTGGCACCAAATTGTAAGTACCTAGTGCAATTTTTTTTAACCAAACCTATCGAGTAGGGTATCAAAATAAAGGAAATTAAAAGGAGATTACAAAAATAAACATATGTGATTTATTTACATTTAATCTGGAATAATCACAACCATTTTAATTAAATCTTTCGAATAAGTTAATCGAACAATAAGTCACTGTTAGACGGGGCTGTATGTATTTTAAACAGTACACGCTTTTGTTCATAGCAATGTGCCGGAAAGGGCACACTAAAAAGTCTAAAAATATATAAATAAAAAAATAAAAAAACCCAACACCAAAAAAATCAACAAATAAGCAACGCACTAAAAAGACTGAAAAAGATTGAGAAAACAAACTACTAAAACCTAATATCTAAGAGGTAGGGCCCATTAGTTTTCTTACCATTTATAATTTGCAAATTAATGCCGCCTGCTAACAAACATAATGTAAATTATTTAATTTAGGCTTTCAGCTCATAATGCAGTTTGCTGAACCAAAGTAGAGTTTATTAGAATTTATAGTTTGTTTTCTCAATGTTGCTTCGGACTTTTAGTTTGATGCTTATCTGATGATTTTTACAGTCGGGTTTTTTATTTTTTAATTATTTATTTTTAGATAAGGTTTTTGTCTGGTGCGGGGACGTTATATCAACTATGTATTGTGAAAATAGTACCTACATCTAAAAAGACATAAGAAAAACAATTGTTTTTATTCAAGATAAGTTGTTGTTATTGTTTACCACTACCAAAGGAGGAAAAACGAGATAGAAATTTCTACAGGTCTATAATTTAAGATTCTATTTGGAAGTCTATCTCTAAATCTACTAATCTTTTGAACTGTAATAGGTAGATATACCGATTACTATTATTTTCACCGATTGCTATAATGATACTAGTCATTTAGCCGATTAGAATAATACTAGCCATTTCTCGCCATTATCGCTGGAAGCAAATTACAATTTAGCTATGATTGCTTTATTTTATTATTTGAATTTGTTCGCGGTTTCTAATTACTGCTTTCATTTTTTTGGTATTCGTACATCTTTGCTTTAGTAAGAAATTGAATACAATCATAAAACTTACTTTCGAGTTGTCGCTACTAATGCATTTCCTCTTTATTGAAAATAGGTCCCTTGTACGTAATAATTTATTCTTTGGTTTATTAAACACAACTTTCTATTCCAAATCAAAATGTTTTTTTTTTTATTTGTGCTAAACTTTCACAGTTTTGTATAAGTAGCATCTTGTCTTATTTTAGGACATAACATCTCTATGTAAAATTTTATTATAACTCGTTTATTAAATATAGTGTAATTGAAGGACAGACATTCAAATAAACATCCATTCATATTTATATTATAAAAATATTCTTTACCTGTACAATTACATGCAGTTTTTAAATTTTCAAATCAAAATTTAAATTCAAATTATTTCTATTTCATAGGTTGTACGTGAGTCAAAGAGAAATTTGTTGGAAAATCAAAAAATGAGCACACCAGGAAGTTATTTTTTCTATTATCGTTTTTGAAAATAGTGTCCGTTTAGGTCAATACATCACTGCATTTGATAGAATCACTGAGAGAAACACTTTGCCCACTCGCACTTGGGGGTTGTTTCGACGGCCTTTTCATATGGAACCACTGCTTCCTGGACATCCGTAAGCCACTTTCTTGGAGGTTTTTCTTTTATTTAATGAAATAAATAAAAATCACGTAGTGCGATATCGGGACTATAAGGCGGGTGAACGGATTCTGTAGTTCTAATTCCTAACTTCCTTAAATTGTTAGTCGTTCGTAAAACAAAAGGCAAGAATTTATTAGTGTAATAACTAGTGACTGTTTTTTTTATCTTCTAAGACAATGGTTCCATATCAATCTGACATTTCGAAGAAGGAAGCCACCATCTTTTTTCCGACGCTTCAACCTCGTTTTACTTTAGAAGGCTACTCCCCGAAAGGAAATATTTTCCGAGCAGCCTGTCTTTTGGTTTCGATCGTAACAGTAAGTCCAGCTTTTGGAACCTGTAACCACGTCGTATACAGTAAGTTAGTCTCCAAGAGCATATCTTTGCATCGTTTCCTGGCACCAATTAATACGACGGAGTTTTTGAGCGTTCCTCTGATTATGAGATGTTCATCGAGTACAAAGCTTCCTGACCACTAAATATTTATAAAGGGTTTTGTGCACTTGACTCATATCTATGTCTACGCTCGTACAAATCTGCTGATAGGTTGCTAATTTGTCAGTGTCTATCATGAGCCGCTCAGCACTGATTTTGTCTTAGGTCGTCGCTGTAGAAGGACGTCCTTCACACAGATCGTCGGTCAGATTAGTTACATCTACTACGTTTGAACTAGTCTAACTAGTTAAAACAGTGGCAAGGGATGAAGCTTCCTCATGAAAGGCCAATTGAAGTTTGTTATAACTTTCTTGTTAACTTTAATAGCAACGAAACTCATAGAAAATCATTTCACGAAAATTTCCTCGCTTTGAATTTATGTTGACGGTAAACAAACAATTCTCTTTTTACCGCCAATTTGTAAAAACAAATGATAGATGAATACACTATACAAAAAAAGGTTGACAGAATTCTTTTCTTAAAATTTAAATACGTTTTATTATTTTGCAGTTTCTAAGTGGCCAATTCTAAAAAGATTAAGTGTAACCTACGTAAAATAACACTTAAAATACGTCATAATTTTTAGCGAATTTACACTTTACCATTCTTTTTGAAGACAGTTTTTCCTCAAGAAGAACGATCAAGAAACTTAAGGGTAGCTCTTATCTAATTTCATCACGAATAGAGACAATAAATACAAAAACATTGATGAACAAAACATTGCCGTAAGAAGCCGAGCCACTTATAGATTTTTGTCTTCCAAATATTAGGTGATTGTATTTATTTCTTACTGAGTGGTTGTAGAATAACGTCTTTAAATTTATATAAGGGTAAATTTTTTATATCCAGAAGGACCCTAATGAATGTGCGACCACAGAGCCCCTAAATAAATTTGTGACTTTGCATAGTAGACTAACATGTAAATACATTTATTTTTATTTGTGATACTGAGTTTATGTCGATCACTATTTCTTTTAAACATTTCCATATTTAATTTACATTTTCATATATGATTTGGAATGCCGAAGTTAAAAAATTACAATATCCTTATACTTACTTTTAAGAGATACAAAAGTTCCGAGCTTGTAAGTCGCGCGGATGGCTCATTTTTGCAACTTGAAATTTCTATGAAATTATTGGAATCTGTCTTTAATAATTTCGTTGTATTACTCGAAAATCGATAGAATTTAGGGTAATTTTAAATTTGACCTTTAATAACTTTTGAACAAGTGGATTTATCAATAAATGACTTAAGATCTTCTTGTTAAACATTTAATCCTCTATAAAAGTTTATAAGGAGATTTTATTTGTACGATCTATACGTCCCTTTAGCTAGTCAAAAGACTCGGAAGAAGCAAAAATAATTTTTCCCATACATTTCCTTCGAAAAATGGAAGTGTGATGTGGTCTATATTATATTAAGACCTCGTGCCTTAACAGACGTATTATTACACTTTACCGAAGCTTTTAAGCCTATTTTAGAGTTAATTTTTTTTAATCACTTCAATATATACGTACACCGATAAAAATTATATTTATGCATTATGGTCGAATAATAAACGAGGTATACAAAATGTTTTAAATCGAGGAGCCGTGTCGAATCTGTACATTTATGGTTAATGTTTAATAGGCTTAAGGTTAGAATTGCTAGGTACAAAAACAGTTGCGTTTCTATATAAAACGAAATTCTCGGAAAAAGGCATTATTGGAAATGAAAGTATTGAAAAAAGTAAGATTGTGTCCGGTAATAGGTAATCCCATTTTTTTTTTGTATACTTACAAAGATGGACTGAGAGAAAAATAATTCACGAAATCTTTAATACTAGAAATTATGAGGTTGTTTGTGCGTAGGAATAGGAGGTTGCGTCACGCCCGCGGCGGTAGCGGGGCGTGGTGACTTTGTGCTTATGTAACTGTTTTTGTCTATAACATATATGTACCATGGTTGATTTAAAAAAAAAAAACACTGATAGACAGTTTTTGGGGACTGCAGAAAGAAGTGAAAAATTAAAGCAGTGAAATAACAGTGTTATTTTGGGAATTCTAAATTATTTTTTTTTGAAATTAAAAATTGTAATATCAAAAATTAAAATAACATAATTAGTAAATTGATATCATTAAAATTAGTCTGGTTTTCACATCTATCGGCACTCCGAACAACGATTTTTATATGGTATTCTTATTAATCAAAGCACGATTTTATCCATCCGAAAATCGCTTATAGGCATGTTATAGAAGTTTCTATTTCAAAATTACATTGCATAAAAACCTGTCTTTGGTGACATTGTAACATCGCTCGAGTAAAAAAATATACAATAAGGTCGGACTTCATTCATACTGTTTAAATAAAGAAAACTGTGCGTAGAGTGATTTATTTGATATGTAAATATTGACAAAAATATTGTTGTCAGGTTTGTAGTGCACCACACTATAGGCTCTATAGCGTGGTGTACTAAACCTTTCTACTATTATCTCTATTTCTAACTGAAGGGCTCGCAACTTAAGCCCCTACACGTTGTGCCAGAGCGAGTTGGCAGTTGCTAATGCTTGTCGTCCTTGATGACAATAATCGAGACCAATGTGTTCTAAGAAGTAATGTAACAGTAACAGAGCAAATGATTTATTTAATATGTTTGAACCAAAAAAGTCTCCGATCAATTCGGTCGTGATATGGATTGGAACTCGTCACCTTGTGAATTGACGGCAGCCCGCCGACCGCTCGGCCACAACAGGAAAGTTATTGCTTTGTTAAGTTTATTTAATGCCAGCTTTTCGCCCGCCGGTTCGCCTATTTGTACATAAAATGTAATCCTTATTTTTTTATGTTGATTGCTAATCCTGGTCGCATTCTTAATTACGATCTCGTCCTGGATCTTGATTCTGCTTCACATTTCGCACTCGATTTCGATTCCACTACCTGTTACGATTCCGAATTGGACGAAGTCGGGGTAAATGCCAATGTCAAAACAAATTACAAGCTATATAATTCGGAGGTTGTGTAACTGTCTATGAGATTTTGTCTGTACATTTTTAGAAGCGGTGTAGCAGTTCGCTTCAGTAGTACAAATACGCGGATGTAGTTGGGGACAAATGCGTGTAATAAAACACATTTAAATTCAATTAAATCTTAAATCTTTGAAAATTCTTTTAGTATATTAAATTGATATATCAATGCACAGCCCAAACTATGGGGTCTAGAGACTTGAAATTTTTTAGAAAGACTTCTGTTTTACGTACACGAGTACAAAGAAACGATTTTTAGAAATTGAACCCCTAATGGGGTGTAATTGATGAAATATTGTGGTGTGGGAACTCGAAACCGTTCAAGTTACAGATGTCAAAATTAACGTTTTAGTTACTTATAAAAACGTGAAAAATATATATTAAAATATGAATGGGCTAAAATAGATAAAATGTAATAAAATATAAATGTTGTATTTTACTTTATTCAGATATTACAACTTTTTTGTTTTCACATTACTCGCGGGGTCCCTACCCGTACCTCGTACGTACTCTACGACACATGTTTTTTCAGACACCTTTACTCTATTCGAAGTTTAAATTATTTAAATAGTATCCACGACAGTAAGCATTTAAAACAACCTTTATGGTTGTGTACCTTTGATTCGGCTTTCCTTACAATATTCACGGTGAGAAATGGCCGAGAATGGCACGAATTATGGACGATGGTAATGACGGTAGTATGCCCTGTCACTAAGACCAAAAACCTGTCTTAGACATTAATATACAAAATAGCAAAAAGCTGACATCGAGCGATATCCCCAGGCTAGGCGGTCGCCTTGCGGTCGGCGCGGTCGCTTTCTCCATTCCCGATAATGCTTAGCTTTGGTTCCTTTAACCTACATTGAGCTTTTGTAACTTCATCATTCCATCGTTTTTTTTAAAGCAATTATTAAACTCGAAATGTTGACCGAATATCTTAAAAATCCTTTCGTTCTTCCTAAACTATACTATTCCTGATGATGTAATGTATGCTATGATCAAAATCTGGATAGGAATACAGATAAGTTATTCATACCTACATAAAAGGGATACATTTAATCCGAGTCTGTATGAGTAAGGGTGGCTACTGGTATTCCACATAAACATGATACGTTTATCTGTAAATAGCTATTTTTGTCATAATGTAGATATTTTGCGATGGTTCTTGAAAAAAAAAATTATTAATTTTTTGGTACAGACATTTAAAGTTCACATAAAGTCGCACTACATAAATAAAGCAAAAAGAAAGTCTTCCTTTCGAAAGGCCCTCGATCAATATGCAACAATGATCCTTAAGGGACTGATAGGGAAAAAGCCGGAATAAATAGGATTAGTGGAATTTGGAAAGGTAACTGTAAGTATGCATTCCCAATAAGGTGGGAAAAGACCTGCAACTAACAAAGAGAAGAAATATAAATGAATTATATTAGGTTTCTGTTACTACATTGCAGGAACATCAACTACTGAAAGGGTTTTATTTCAAGCCGAGTTTAGAACTTTAAAGACCGCCGTACTGCAGCAGTGCCATTAACGACCGTTATAGTCAGTGCGGTGCTAACGTCTTCCATTACCGGATCAGCATGCTTTTTATGACTCAAAGCCAGTAATTGTACTTAAGCTAAAAACTCATCGGTCATTTTGAGCACTTCGTCTCTGATTCGAAAGGCAGGCGTCTATCATTAGGCCGTCATCCTACAAATATTATAGTCACTTTCACAACTGTTCGTTGGAGCCGTCCGTTGCAATTATTCCTTTTGGCTAATTTGAAATTCCATACGACGAATGCAAACAACCCTTACTTTGATTGACTGTACAGCTATACAGGCATAACATTTACGTGTTTATACTTGCGCCTAAGCCAGTGATGTACTAGTGGTAAGTACACCCCCGCCTGCAATTCAGAAGATTCGCAGTTTGAGCCTAAATCACAAGTGTCTTTGAAATTACCTTTTTGACTAGACACATTGAAACTATCAATTGTCTTTAGCATTGACGGCGAAGAAAAACATCCTAGTTATGATCTGCAGGTCGGAATGCTTGAATTTTCGGTGACGTGCACAGCTTCTATGTGTTCAGCCAGCGTGGCCAGTTCTGCCTCCTATTCTGTTTTCATACGAGTTCTTACACCAGTAGTGTGAGGTTATGTGAGTTTTATAAGTGTATACGTGCTTTATTACTTATAATCATACTGGCGATCAAAGAAATGGTGAGGCTTCGCTTAGAATTTAAAAAAAAAAAGGTATTAAGAGTGCTTTTGTTGAACACTCCGTTTAGATTTGTAATGAAGTTTTAATTTATTTTCATTGGATTTTTAATACCATTGTTATTTTTGATGAAACAAATTAGAAGATACAAATTCATTTGAGTTAATTTTAAATGCAAATATATTATGATTTATAAACTTGTAACTACATTCCCTTTTGAAGATCCTACTCCGCGTCAGGAGCCATGACCTTAGAATTGGAGGTATCTACATTATCGTCCTCTTTGGGAGTTTTCGCGTTCATTTTTAGATACCATCAATTGTTTAAATAGGAAGGTAATGGATATATTTTGTAGGGGGGGGGGATCTACCTGAAGTTCGTGAATTTTGCTCTAGTTAGCTTATGACAGTATAAGTAAATAGTATATTACATTATCAGTTCCACCTGAGTAGTATTAAGGGTCAAAGTATTCATGTGGATTTTTTTTACTACTATTCTTTTATTAGCAGAACACAGTTTTATCCTTGGACGTCGTTATTAGTCAATCCGTATGAGTCAGTCTTTCACATCACTTCGTAACATATAGCTATATTTACCGAGACCGTAGGATCTCGTCTGAACAATACTCCTCCAGAAGTTTTTCAAAACTAAATCTGCATATTTGTAGTACGACTCCCACGTATTATTACCACGATGTGCCCTTTGACCTACTCCCTCGGGAGCGCGTTAAGTCCTTCTACGTGACACGCCAATAAAAACGTCGGAAGCGCCGCGTCCGCGCGCCGTTTTACGATCGGCACGTCAAAGTGTCGAAAATCCGATTCGTCCCGCCGCAAAGGACGTCGTAAAAATGTCCACGTAGCGATAATGTAACGCTTAATATTTACGTCATTGAGTTTGAGTTGTTCCGGGGAGCGCACGCTCGGAATTTTAATACAAACGGGATTTAAGTTCCGAAGTTTCTGGAACGATAACAAATGGTTTTTTTTGTTGATAAAATTTCGATATCAGCAATAGGTAATTTTAAAAATAGTTTAAGGCGCAAAATTCAGATGCAGATATTTATAGGTTTCTACAATATATTTAGCAATGTAATTAAACAGTTTTTTCAGTGTTCAAGTTCGTAATTTTCCAGTGGGTAACTGCACAATGTTTAATATGATGAACTCTAGATGAATCGCGGAGTAGTAATTTTTAGATACATAAAATTTGTATAACGAGACTATTACGTTTTAGTGAATACATTCTTTAAGTGGGCTCTGTGTTTCGTATCTTCTTTATTATTGTTAGTTAATTCAATATCTGCCTTTCGTAAATACGTCGAGAAAGTGTGGTATCGTGCATGAGACGTAGATCAAAATTTGAAATTTGGGTTTCATCGCTGTCTTTCAACGATGCAAAAGAAGAATACTTAAGTCTTTGAAGCAAGCTTCGGCTCCGCTTTTGATGCTACTGTCAGGAATGATGCATGACAAGCCAAAAATTAAGTTAGTAAGCACAAGTCGTATAACATTACTTTCTGTGAACGATTTTATTATAAACGGTGAAATGACTGTCGGAAGTATCAAGGAGAATAAAAAAGCAAACAAAATGCTACAAAATTATTAATTTATCTCTGACTATACTTTAACACAAAAATTATAATCACCTAGTTCCATTGATGGTACCTCTGGTTTGCTTAATTGCTACGGAATTGTTTGATTATTAATTAAAGTTACGAATGGTCGTAGATTCAGCCTTAATGCTGTTCTATTTTCTGACGTGTCCAAGTAAGCCCTGAAATTTTGTAAGCATACTGTATTAATGGCAATTGGGTCACAAATTAGGCCTTTTTTGTACAGAAGATTGTACAACTTCGTCCGCGACATACTTCTCACTAATTCTTGGGGTTGTTAGTTTATAATTTGAAAAAGTTTTTTATTATATACCGTAATAGAGAGCAAGCCTAGGCTATAATAAAACATTTTTTTTAGTCTAAATCGACTGTTCATTTGCCAATGACTTGATAATTTTAACGATAATTACTATTTTAAAAAATAGAGCGTGTATATTTATGTACATGCCTTAGAAGATATAGTTCTTTTGTGTGATTAGAAAAATGTTAATTTTAGATAATGATTATAAAATTTAAATTAAAGTACGTATATTATTATATTTAATATCGATTATTTGGTAAATATGCTTTCTATTTAATAGTTATTTCGACAAATATCGCCAATATTAACAATCAATCCGCTCCGTATGTAATATAAAAGCGCATATGTTTTTATACATTTAATAAATCAAAACTGTACAGATATTTTGTGCATACAAATCTATCTCTACCCATTCTCTATTCTTGCTGTTTTTGTAATTATTTTTAACTCATTATATAATGATACATTATTCTGGTGATAAAATTTTGCTGAAAATGCTTACGCTTTTGTTAGTATTTAATATATCAGTCTCACGATTTTTCCATAATGGTCTTAAAGTAGCAGAACTCCAAAAATGTTTGTATAAAAAAAGACACGTATAATTATTTTACATATAGACGAATAATATATAATTCGTGCATAGTAAAACGGACACACTTACTATTTGTATTTAAATAAAAATACGTAGCGTAAGTCGATCTGCCCAATTGTACCAGCGCATGGAGTACGGACTGGCGGCGCGCCGGAGGTCTTATGGCAACTTGTCTAATAAACTTCGCAACAAACGGCCGCGACCCGCGGGCAACTACTAACTGTGAAAGTTCGACGAAATCCGGCATCAAATTGTAAATTGAAATAACTGTAATGGTGTCGCACCCGCGCGCTGTTGTGTGGACTTTAATACGGTGCCATGATTTGTAAAATTTTAACAAATACCGTAACACTCGTTTTTGCATATAACATTTATTACATTTGCACCTAGATTACGATGTAAAATAAGACATTTATTAACGACCTTATTTCGTTTGCGTCTGATGAAAACTAGTTAATTTTACATAACCTCACAATCAAATCAATTTTTATGCGTGCGGTGTATAAGTACGTAAAATGAAGCAAAAATATTATAAGAATGCATGCAAATGTACATTCACCCTGCATGCTCTCAGTGAGGCTACGACTTGCATGCCTCTGAATCAACAGCAGTCATGGTGTGTGTATTATAACATCTCGGAAGAAATCTCTATGTTTCTACAAATATTTTTGTTCAGAGGTTAAATTTTCGACGTTCAACATTTGACGAGGTCCCGCTCCTGCTGTAGGTAAGTGTCCCAACCAGCCTATAGGCCAGGCCGTTAGCTTGGGTATACTGTTATTTCGGCCGGCAAATAGTGTATGTAGCTTTTTGCTTTAAAATATATTTACTGGTCGCAGCGTTAACAGATAGAAAAAGATTATTCCAGCATTTTCTATTACACCCGGAAAAGGATATTCAATTAGTAACGTATACTTAGATGATTGTTATTAAAAGTGTTCAGAAACGGTTTATCTATCAATTGTGTGTTGCACTGTGTATTGGTGAGCATTTGATAACAGTCACTAACTAATAGCTAACGAAGCATTTAACTAAGCTTTATGAGTGCAGTAGTTCGTTGTCCCATACTTAACATGGCATAATGGGCCTTATATTATACTTGTGTGTATCAAATAACCAATTTAGTGTGTTTAATAAGTAACCGGGACAGCATCAAACAACGTCACGTCAAGATCTGATTGCACCATCACTTGCATTTTTAACGACTTTGCTTTATTTAAACGAGCGTGCTATGGAAAAATAGAGGGGTTTCGGCAAACAAAAAAAAAAAAGGAATTAATGCGCTCTAAATTCGTTAAAATCTCTATAAATAACAATGAATATAACTACTACAGAAAAAATTACAATAAATAAACTCTAATAGTACAGGTATATTGTAATGTTAGATAAGCCTATCTACACTTACATAATAAAAAAATGAATACATTAGTACTAAAATTTGGACATTATCAAAAAACCTAGCATACGAGTGTCCTTAGGAATAATGGTGTCCGCTTCGCCATTTTTCGGTTCTTCGAGTGAATTTGTGATTTGAAACTGCTGTTGATTATATCTGTCAAAAATGTCTAATATCTTTAGCGTGGTCAGTATTGATATGCCACTATTAATTAAGTGCATTACCGTGACTTTTATCATAATAAATGTGATTATTTTTCAACCTAGTCAGACTTGTTCAAATAAGTCGTAATTTGAAAAAAAGGATTCTCCTATTGTATAAATTAAAAAAAAGTTTGATATTTTTAAATTTAGTTTTCCAGGCATATTAAGAAATTAACGATTAATGTAATCAGTCATTTACAACATCATTTGCAAGTGTGTATCGCAACTCCCATCCATCTCGCTTTTACTTGCTATAACATGTCGCTTCAAATTTTTCTGTAGTGTGTTCGAGATTCATCGGTGTCATCAGTATTACATTCATAATATAGCAGCTTTCCAGCATACGTAGTGCCTAATAATTAAGCTTTTAAGCTATCTGAATTATTGTCTATGTGTTTTGTCTTTAGTTATCTTACTCCGATCATAGAGGCAATTACGTTGATGTGTAGTTTACCATTAACGTATTTTTTCTATACTTTTTTTTTATAGCATTTTAAGGGGTAAAGAGAGCAGATGATCACTGCTACTCATGGACGCTCACAACTCCAGAGGAGTCACAAATACGTTACCGGCCTTTGAGGACGGAATAGGGCATCTGATGGAGGAGGAAGTGGGCAAACCAAACAACGGCAACTGCTACTTCACGACTGTATTCTATGAGTGTATGGTAGGCATCCCGCGGATTGTGTCGCCCATTTTCGTGATGCAGCCAAGTTGGCCGAAGCATGGCTCTACGACTTCAAAAGCATTTGCTTCTCTTAGTATTACTGACTTTTCCTTTGCATTTGTGTTAAAAAGTCTTGTAATATTAGCATTAAAACAGTTAAACATTTCATTTTTATTGTCTATATGTTATTATTGTCCGGTCTTTAATGAAATGTTTTGTAGAGTGTTCCGTTTCTTACTATACGTAATGAATTGTATACTTTTTGTTCCATTTCTTTGTCTGGCGTAGTAGCGTTTCAATTTATTGACTTTCATTTTTATTTGTACAATGGTGAGTCGTTAAGGGGCTGTAGTATTCAATGTGTGAGCGTTTTAAACAAACACTTCGCAGACATCGGACGTTGGCCTCTGATAATAAACAATCTAACCGCGCACAGCAACGCGGATAATCCCGCGCACGGTCATTAAACTCGTCATCAATCTCCGCTGGAGTGCGCACGAGTCTTATCGCGGCATTAATTCGCAAATATTAACTTTGTAAATAGTTCATTAACGCCCCACCAGTCATCAAGCCGAACTAAATCCTCGCGCCGCCCATTTAGTTAATCCGCCGTCGCGCGGTTTAATTACTACGATATATGTAGAGCTTTCGATATTACACGGCGTTATACAGGATGTTTGTTGCGTCACCATAAAAAGATATTCGTCGAGTGTAAAAGCAGTAAATACCTTTCAAGAAAAAAACATATAGCAAGTAATTCCGGGATTTATAAAGGTCCAGACGAGTGCTATTGTAACACGCAACTTGAAGTTCCATCGTTCGTATTCGCTTTCTTTTTACTTAGTAGTCTTTAGTTTTCTTGCAGGTCTAATAATTTATATGGACTAGCGGACCCGAAACACGTTGTCCTATCCGAACGTTGGATTGTTTGTTATTGGCGTGCTCAATAATAGTTTTTTTCAATAACTCATATACTAAGTGACATTTAACATTGAATTTGACATTACAATCTTTTCGTTTAGTCACTGTGCGATTTTATGTTGAGAAAAATGAAATCAAAAATTAGTGCGATTTCTCGGCGTTCATTGGAAAATATTCAATATCATATCTATCGAAATGCAAGGAACAGAAATTGAAATGTCAAAGAAACACTAAGATACTACGCAAGTAAAGTGCGCATGTATCAATACGAGAGTCGATACCGCAGAATTAGACATTAGGGTACATATAGCGTGTAGAACGAGCTCAGTTTCGACAGCGACCGAGTCCTAGTTCCCAGCACCTACACGCGAGTGTTGATGCGGCCTACAGTAGATCGGACAGGGATTTATTTTGTTTAAAATTAAAAATCATATATTTTATAATGAACGTGAAGAGTTTCTTCTTGAAAATGGTATTAAGCCGAATGTGGAATGAATGTTAGCAATATGGGGTCTGGTATGTAAGGAAAAAAACTGAATGGTTCTATTATTCTATTGCATTATGGACTGATCGTGATCTGACCGATTTATACAATTTACAGTCCGCGGAAGTTGATAGAGTGAAAAGAAATTATCTATGGAGAACCCTATGCATGCATGGTGTGAGTAGCGGATTGATACCCTATATAATCCCTATACAGGGACTCCAGTGTTTACGTCAGAATAAACGGGACATACACTGACTGGTTTGACATCCACAGGGGTATCATACAGGGACGTGTAGTATCACTGTGGCCATTAAACCTATTCATGGATAGTTATCTGTATGATTTGAAAGAATACGAGTGTGGACTAAGGATGGATGAGCTAGCTGCCAAATGAAGTGCCTGACTGCAGGAGATGGTAAACGAAAAAATGATTCGGTTAAGAAAAGGGTCATAAAAGTAAATAGCGATAAGAAGATGGTGATGGTGTTTGAAAGGGGCGAAAGCACGACTGAATGCGATATACTTATAGAAGGTGAGAGAGTCGAATAAATGAAAGAATTTGTATACTCGGGTAGTCTGTTTAAAAATGATGGTAAACATGACAGAGATATCGAAAGGAGAGTGAATGCTGGGAATAAAGTGAATGGGGCCTTGCTCGTTATTATGAACAATAAAAGCGTCTCACGAAAAGCGCGCTTGGCTATCCGTAATGTGATTCTAATCCCCACGCTTATATATGGTAGTGAAAGCTGAGCATTGCAGAAGAAACATGAAAGTAGGATCAATGCAGTGGAGATGCGATCGCTGCGTAGTATGCGTGGAGTGTCTCGGAAAGATAAATGTAGAGACAGCGATGTTAGATAGCGATGTGGTTTAAAGGAAGATGTAGTGACTAAAGTAGAAAGAGATATGTTACGGTGGTTTGGCCATCTGGAAATGATGAATGAAAGTAGACTGTCAAAACAAATCTATAGAACGAATGTGTGTGATGGAAAGGTCGGCAAGGGTCATCTTAGAAAATTCTATGCACACCATATTGGTGGCATATTCAAAAAGGGCCAAATTTTAAATACCCGAAACCGATTTGGACAGTGAGGCAAAAGGGATATGCGAAGATCGTACCGTGTGGAAATCTATAGTCTCTGCTTACCCTTCTGAAAAATAAGCGTGAGTTTATATTATCATTATCATAACAATTTCTGAGCATGGGACCGGGATAATGTATCACTCAATTTGTAGGATAATATGGCTGTAAAATTATATAAATATTAAATAAGCAACAGTAAAACAGTCCCCTGGTTAGCAATCATTTTTGTTGACCTCGTTATCGGTATATGTTGGAAGGAGGGGACTCTGATCAAATCATATATTATGTAGGACAAATATTTTTTTGAGCAATATTAATCTTATCTTATCTTGAGATTTAATAAAAAACCCACAGTTAGTAATGAATGTTTGATAATCGTCAAGTTGATATCTTTTATCTCTGCCATCTCTGTTAGCTACCACACTCGAGGATTTTCATATGAAAAAAAGAAAATGAAACTATTCACGTAAAATTTGATAGTAATCGATTGTAAAAGTGGACAATGGATCTTGGATTATTAACCATGTACATGAAACAAAAATTGCAAGATAAATTTGTCGTAGCGAACATAAACCTATCTGTTGCAAACACAATAATCAAGAGTACTTCTCAGAAGGTCAATTATTTATGAACTCCTCAGAATATTTTAACGGTTTGTTACTCTTTATAAAAAATGTCACCCATAGACAAAAATCAACCGACAGAGGCGGAGTGGGAAGGGAAATGCGAGAGACGTCATTCACTCTCGCTAGCCGGCGGTCACGAAAAGTACTTCGCTCACACGCGGACGCGTGAAAGACGGGAAACGCGGGTCAGTGCGGATTGATTCGTTTTTCGGTTAAAATAGCTATCAGCGGGAGTGAAAAACAAAAAAAAACGACACAACGTAGCCACTAGACGATCGCGGTTGGCGCATCCCGGACACCTGGACGAGAAGCATCGGAAGGGTGAGCTCCCGAACTAACTATTTCTAGGACTGTCTCGGCAAGTACATTTTCTGGCGTCTTAGACAGAGTTTAAGTTTACTGCAGGCTTAAAAACGGTTTTTATACGGGTTTTCTTTTTATTATTATTAAATTGTAAAATCGTATTTATTGCGGGTTTTTGCGGGTACTTTAATTATATTTGGATTTCCCTTAACATAAAATTATATTGCGGGGTTTGTTAAGGTGAGGTGCAAGCTGGTTATCGGAAAAGGCTTGAACGAACAATGTAAATCGTGCGATTTCCCTTCAAACCTTCAGCGGTCAAGGTCAAAACTTATTAACTTCGGCGATGTTACATATTAAGTATTACAAAGCGACTACAATAATTTATTTTTTGAAAGGCAAACATATGTGTTTAAAATCAAAATAACGATAGCGGGATACGTACGCGCAAACGGTCAAGAGCGACAGTATTTTGTTTTTATTTTATAAATATTATATTGTTTAAGTTATGTAAAGCGGGCGGTTAACTTTTTACTCAATATAAGGTGGACATATTATTTGATATAATATTACGATTATAATTAGGTTAAGCAGGTTTTCATCGATAGCTATTCTTTTCTTATTACATTAAATATTAACATTTACAAGTACGTTAAGCGATTTTTTCAATAGTTAGGTATTCTACATTAAAATACTTCGTGGGCAGTTAATACAACATTTTTTGGTAAGTAGTTCGTAGCGGTTTAGAATAGTTTATTTTGTTCTAAATAAGTTTATATTAATTTGCGGGCAATTTCTTCAGGTATTTTTAGTTCGAAACATTTTCCTTTTAATATCTTATTTTAATGTTTAGTACCTTAAGTAGATTTTAATTCGGATAAGTTATTGCAGATGACATTATTGAATGTAAGTGAACGTTTAGTTTTGTTTGTGTACCATATTTTTTGGGGGGTATTATTAGGATAGTAACTCGATGTATAAAGGCATAATAACGTGGTTAACGATTATGATATCTGAAAGATGGGAAGTGTAATAATAATTCAATTTATTAAGATATAAGGTACATTTCTTAAATTTAATAATAAGGAGCAACGCCTCATTTGATACATTAATTTTCATTAACATTTCGTTACACACAACAATAAATATTTATTAGGGTTGTAAAAACAGCGGTTTGAAAAGTTCGAGTTGAGATATACAATTTCAATGGTAACTGTGATACTAAGTGTTGCGTAAAAGATACCTTTATATCGTAAAATATTTACAAGACCTTCTAAACATTTTTGAAATGTATGCAATGCTCAGCGGTATGATATTTTAATATGGTGATAACCTATTTATTTATCAGAAATTTGTACCATAATTAAAATAATAATGATAATTATCAAAAACTGTAATAAATGCAATTTCTAAAGAAATAATGATGTATCGATGGAGAGGCAGACGGACATGGAGAAATTACAATATTACAGCGGGCCTAGCATGACGGTCTAAACAAGAGTCTTTCTATAGGGCTATCCTTGTTACGTCAATTGAATTAGCGAAAGGGATAATCCTATAGACAGATACTTGTGTAGGGGTCATGCTAAGCCCGCTGACCTTTATTTTCGACTTTCCGATCAGAACCCTTAAATAAATATAATGGCATGAATTATATTTTATTAAATCTATATAAATATTTACTGATCCTGTTCTGGATCTCAATATCGCGGTTTTTTTTTTGTACTACCGCAATAAATAAAATGTATCGCGGAATTAATTTTACGTTTTATAACTTTAGGTATTTCATAAATAGTAAAAACCGTTTTTCTTTTTACACATTTTCCGAATTTTAATTTGACGGAGAAATTATGTAAATTTGGTGGAATTTAATTATCCACACTTATATAGATACTTACAAAACGGTACGACTTTGTACCGTATTATCATTGCACCGTACCGTACCGGTTTTGTACCGTATTATAACCTTCAAAATATTCCTAATACTATAAAAGGAATCTCTCGATCAAGTAACCAAACTATAAACTACATTAGATGTCACACAGCAAGTGTACGGGGTCGCGTTGACGTACAAATTTATTAAGATAAGCGATTTGTAATATTCAATAACTACGGACAAACGATTAGTCGTACAAGTTGGCTTTTAAAACGAAACGAGTTAAATTTGAATCCATTGAACTTCGCTTAATTAAGATGATTGACTTTCAAAAGTTCAGGCTCGGGAAAAGTTGCGATGAAAATTTCATCGAATCCCGGGCGAGCAATTTATCAGAACTTTTAAGATTCCATCCGAAATTTCGACTAAATGTATAAAGAATTGATAATAATCATTATTCTTGATTAAAACCTCATTATCGAATATTGATGGCAATATAGCTTTAAGTTATCGAAGAATATTTTTTTCTACGGTAAAGGTAAAAATAGGGTTCTTTGTCGTCCACTCAATGAGGTGATCAATTAGAGTAACCAATTATCGAACGAGTTGATCTATAGTTAAATTACTCTCAAATGAAAATTATGAGTCGTGCAAAACTGTCAAAGTCACGTATCGAAGGTTCAGCAACATATTATATTAAAATGTGTCGTTAGTTGTTTACAATTAAGAAGTTAGAAGGCGGAAAAAAATTAATACTCTCACATAATACAGACGTAAAGTAATAACTTCCGCTTCTGCATTTTGTCCAGTGAGTGAAAATACCGGTGGTTCACTCCCCCTTCCAACACCCCATGATCTCCTATTCCTAACCAAGAATCTGGTAACGCACTGGTGACTCCTCTGGGATTGCGAGTGTCCATGGGCGGCGATGACCACCTACGGTGTAGTGGCTTGCAAGTTTGTTCGTGCGTTGAAAATGCTTTAAAAAATTTTTTATTGAAAAACCAAAAATATTAGAAACTGTACTATTTTTTCTGTCAAATCAAATCAAATCAAAAACATCTTTATTTCGTAGGTAATAGAAATTACACTTGAAATGCGTCATAAACGATTATTTTCGTCATTAATATTCCAAATGCTGATTCTGTGGAAAAAATATAGATATGCTTATAAAAAAAGGAATTCTGAAATGTTCATATATTTTTAATAACGTATAAAAAAAACAATCAAAGCTTAGGTTATTATACTTATTAACTATTTCTCGTGCATTTCCTGTATTCATCTATTAATCGTGCGGATCATTTTACGCCGGTCTAGTAGATTATCGTGGTACGACACGCAGTAAATGAATGTATACATCTGCGACATCACTGGTCAACAACACGAGGATGTGCGCAAGTCTATCCTATTCTGGCTATGGACGGGTCGCGCTGTGGTCGACTCGGCTGCAGCACAGAAATGGGTAGGCGCGTTCTGTGAGGTACCGCACTCTATTCCCTTAATGTGTTTCGTTGAATGAGTCAAAGCTCCGGTGGCCCACTTCCCTTCAACGAGTCGTCCTGTTTATATCGAATAGGCCAGGAACGGACCGCTGACTCCTCCGGGGTTGTGAGTGTACACGAGCGGCGGTGGCCACCTACTTTGTGATGGCTCATATGTTCGTTTGTCCCTCGAAAATTCTGTAAAGTAATTCAGTATCATATTTTTTAAAGCTATCGCATAGCGTCTATCGCGGGTCTTGAGCGTGGAGACCGAATCCAGAAATTCCGTAACGAAAATAACCTAACACCCCCCACTCCAACCGGCACAATGGAGATACTTTTTACTTTTGCCATCTATCGATGAATAGCAGAACTATTAATGACTTTTTGAAATATTACGCTTGTATCTTTAGTTCAGCAACTCGCCTCTAGGTGGCATTGGTTGTATCGGCGTTACTGCGCATGCGTAATCCCCCTCTTCGCCCCGCAATCTCGTGACTCATGCCTGCTTAGAGTTTCGGCGTTAGGGCATCTCCTCTTTGTATTTACTTCATGGTACGACTCTACGAAGCTCGCACGAATCGAGACGAGCTGCTCCGAAATCGGACAAATACGTAATCAGCTGTTTGTGAGAAAGTATATAGGTGTATAGGTATTTATCATCTATGTACAACAGTGAATATCTGTACTCGTATAATTTGTGTACAAAGTGTTTTAAATATGAATAAATAAAGTGCATTTATTAAATTATATATTCAATATATAATATTCAATGATAAATATTCCTGAATAACCTACATGTATTGTAAGATAATAAAAATATTTTGAACAATATTAACTTCTCATTTATTCAATAAAAGAAAAAAAATTGTTTTCTTATCGGTCACCAAATGTAACTTGAATTAATATCAAAGAAAAAAAAAACAAAGGAAAAAAAATACTGCATAAATAAAATAAATAAATAATTATAATTGCATAAGTTGATAAAAAATACTATGCAATAGCTTTACCGCGGCAGTCCCCGAGTGCCACACGTGTTTTTTAACCAATTTTGTCAAACGAACACATAGATGAATATAGACAAATACATAAACTAGTGAACATGGCGAGTCTCGTTTTAAATTTAAAAACAATTATGTAAATGAAAAATAAAATTATGTAAATAAACTAACCTGTAGAGCTCATCTAACCAACAGCTTCCGTTGTTGGTTTTCGTCCAGTGAGTGAGAGTTCCGGTAGTTCACTCTCTCTTCAATCAGATATCCTATTTACACTCAAATCGCCGGCAATGCTCTGATGATTCATCTGGGGCTGTGAGTGTCCATGGGCGGCAGTGACAATCTATGTCCCGGTGGCTTGCACGCTTGTTTACCCCTGGAAAATACTATAAAAAAATTATTATTTTGCAAACGTTTATCGCTTTTACGAGCGATGAGCACTGTCATTTACATTTGCTGATTTTTTGAAATATATCAATAAGCAGACTTTCTTATACATGGAAAATCGTAAATAAAACCAAATTGTTTACTATGAATGGTTTCACATGTCAATATTTTTCATAGTAAACTAAAATAAATAAATCAAATCCTAAACGATATATCTCTAATTGATTGGTATCTTTATATGAAGTTTTATTGTGTATGTCGTATTACAATATCAAATATACATTATGAAATTAAAATTTGTATTAAATCTGTATTAAGGCTTTTCAGCGAAATGAAACAACCTATTTATATATTAACATTTTCATAAGTACTAATTTCCACACATGTCCCCGATGTATTCACCTATTTCGCGAAAGTAAAGTACAAGGTGTTTTGGTTGGGATCAAAATAAATATTACAAGATTTTAAGGGTAGGCCGTATACGCGTCACAAAGGACTTTGCACGATTTAATGAAACAAAGTTTATTTTCGCGCTTCCTGCAACCGCGGGGCGAGTCGGCGCCGTCCGGAAATTCACCAAAACGGATGTATGAAAGGACTCGTGGAGTTCCCTTTCGCGAAATGACAGGAATTCTCTGTATATGCCCTGATAATAGAAAGTGACTCTTGTGACTGTAGAATTTACAGTCCATTACGCCGGTTCACTGCGGGTCTGCCTATGACGTCCTCGTATTGCAGTGGTCGTAAGTGCGGGTTCACAGTACGTAATAAAATTTGTTTCGGACGATTATATTTATATACTTCGTTGCATCTTTTTTTAATTTTATTTAATTTTTTGCTCGTCAGACATTTTTTAGACGTGGCAAAATAATTAAAAAAAAAAAGGGTGTCTGCTACCGTCGGCATATCAGCGCATAAACCAAATCCAAAGATCTATAGAAAAATTAGTTCCTTTTATAGCGCTGATAATCACTATTAGATTGAAGTTACTTAACGCGGCTTGCACTGGAAGTTGACGGATGTAAATCGTAACATAAGGATAAAGCGTTACGCCCTGATCATTCTTGCTGACTTGCTCTCTCTCGCTCTCTCTTTTGGATTTTATTACTCAGAATTTTTTAAAGTAATTCCTTAAAATTTTATGAAACTCTTTGATTTTATTCTTCACTTGAGGTACTTGGTTTCCTGGAAAAGTATTTCGTGCTTGTAAGGAGACCATCACAATATATTTACTGTAACGTGTTTTTAACTTCCCGCTATGAAAATTGAAATATTTCTAAAATTGTCGGGAAGTTATTGGTTTCACCTCATTTTGCGAAAATCGACTTCTCATCAAATCTCGACGTTCTGAGGGTCTAGAAAGCTTCCCTGACAAAAATTTTTTTTTAAGTGCTTTTTTTTTAAATAACTTTAAAATGGCTTAACCGATCAATTCCAAAATCTAATTAACTATTAACCTATTAAAAACACGTCGATTGCCGCAAACCGAGTCAAAATGGGTTGATTCGTTTGCGAGAAATCGTTGTCGAAAGAAATCGAAACAAACCGTTTTTTTGAAATAACTACGAAACGGATAAAATTAGCGGGAAGTTGCAGAGTTGGCCTTTAGGGTTAACCGTTTTCCAAATTTTTTTTAAATGAATATATCTATATTTTTGTATACGAAAACCAAAGAGAATGATCGACACGCAAAATCAGACTCAGATTTTGAGTAGATTTATGAGTGGAGACACTATCGGGATTGAGATCGTGGTAAATATAACAAAAATTATGCTAGGACGGGTGAAACTACAGGCAGTCGCTTGAAATTTAAAAACGTGTCGATCTATCCGTATTTATTCATAAAAAATCAAAAGCAATTCTAACTCTTATTCTAGCTACGAAACCATTATCATATTAAAACCCGTTGCAGACGATGCGGGGTGGCTGGCACAAGCACTCCCACGAATACATGCGCACGCGTTCAAAGGATAAAGTTGACTTCGCACCGGATCTGTACGATGCAAGTTCAAAGTAACATTGGTAACAAAAGGTATAAGTATGTTGATCAAATGGCTATTAATTTCTTCAGGGCCATTAAAGCGCGATGGTAGGTCCAAGTTCTTTTTATTTTATGTGACATGCCGTTTCGTTTTCCACATTTTCTTCAATCGAATTTGACGTTGAAGACGATCCTCGCTCTGGTCGACGTGTTACGAATAAAGTTGATGCCAGTGAAAAAAGTAGAGGAAGATCAGCATATTAGTTCCTACGACATAACTGAAGAATTGGGCATTGACTACAAAACGCTTTCGACCCTTTTGAAAAAGCTGTTTATACAAAAAAGCTATATATTTGGATCCCATACGAGCTCACTGAAAGAAATCTAATGAATCATGTACTAATTTGTTATTTTCTATTGAAATGTAATGAAAGCGAACCGTTTTTGAAAAGATCACTGGTGATAAAAAATGGATTATTTACGACAAGAACTGTGAAAAAGTTCATAGTTAAAAAGCAAGCAAACTGTACAGACTATAGGAAAACCCGGATTAACTCGCAATAAGTTGATGCCATGTGTATTATTTATGAGATTTTACCGTCTGGCAAAACCATCAGTTCGGATCTCAACTGTCAATAGTTGATGAGACTCAAACAATAAGTAGAGAAAATCGGCCAGAATTGATCAACAGAAAAAGTGTGATTTTTCAGCATGATAATGTCAGAGCACGCACATGTTTAGCCACTCAGCAAATATTGAAAGATTTTTGTTGGGAAGTGTCAATGCATCCATCATATAGCCCTGACCTTGCACCCTTCGATTTACACCTGCTTCGGTCTCTTCGAAATTCATTGGGAAAATGACATTTATGACCAATATAAGCTTTACATTACAATAAAAAGTTCCTTGAGAGATACTTTGTACAAATTCCTCAATTGGGTTTTTGAATACTTTTTTTTTGTGATAAATGGAATGATCATATATAAGTTTTATAACAAAACTATTTTTTTCGCAATAATTCAAAAGTTATTTCAAAATAAATTAATTTTTGAATCCAGTACCGAAGACATGCCGACAGCTCCCGAACAAACCGAGCGCGTGTGACGTCATAATGTTAGTTGTCACTCATTGCAGTTGATACAGAAATAATAAGTACAATGTTTTGATTGATTTAATTCTATTGTCATTGTTAAATATTCAAATTTATATTGATAACGTCGAACCTTAAAAGTTATCGTTCTTGTTCTGAACTATAATGTACGAATACTAAAAAAAACGCCTGACAAAATGTTTTAAATGTTCCCCAAGATGACAAACGTCGAAATAAATGGTTTCCAACGGTGCATCGTGATAATCCCAAAACAAAATCGATTTTTTTTGTTGTGAAGATTATTTCGATGTAAGTATTTATTAATATATCAACATCAGGAATATTATCAGACTTTGCCTTTATAAATCCTTTATCACCATAGCTAATCGGAATCAACTAACGACTGGTTTTTTAGCAATAAATTTTTAATATTATTGTCTAGTCACGTGTAATAGCCGTAAACGCTGTAGTGTTATTAAATAGTTATAACATTGTTACGTCACAACTATTGTGACAAATCATGGCGCGTTTATAGTCACGTGTTTTTTTTTTAATTTTATCAATTTTTAATCGTTTATAATTAATTGGAATTTTTTTTTCAGTTTCTTTCATTAAATATCAATATTATTAATAATAAAGTTTTAAAATACATGAATCAAATCAATAAATTTTTTTTTCAAATTCCCAATTACTAAGTGTGTTTTTGTACTACTTTGGATGACTTCTAGTTTTCTATTAGATATAGGTTTATGATTTATTTGTATAAAATGGAGCTATCAAATCTCATAGTTATAGTTACTAAGCCCCTAATAACATTTACATGCGTATTTGAGGATCCAACTAAAACAATTACTGAAAAAATTTCAAAAGACATAGAGAAATTCGTTTTCTATGAGCATACATATTCAAGCGTATGAAATAAATAGTGGTTTCATTATTCCACTGCTTTTAATTTATTTTTATAGAGAAGGCCTTCAAATAAATAAAAGCAAAGAAGCCACAAAAACGGCCGTAACACACAAAACAAAGAGAAGAATGATTATTTGCAGTTGCTTCTACCATAGTTTTTTTAGAAGTACGGAAGCAAAGTGAGGAGAAGAGTCACGAGAGGAAATCGAATCACACTACCGTCATAATTCGAGGAAATTTAACTTCAAACTTGATTCCGCGTCTTTACTAAGCTTTTACGCAATGAAATTTCATGCTTAACTTTTAGTAGTTGCGCAAGTTACTAAACATCTTCTGCTACGGCTCGAAATAAATATTTGGAGGAAAATCGATTGCATTAAAATCATATGTTAATTTTTGTTTGTCAAATGAAATTAATGATGTTTCGACATATTTACGCATTTCATTGGACTCTTTATTTGTACAATTTTTTTTTCTTACTTATAGGATATTCCGAAATTAATCTTAAAACATTTTTGTTTCATTAAAATTTCCGTTACAATATGGGGTGCAGTGAAAAAAATTTAAATCGCTCAGACAAAGGACTGGAGTTTCCCGCTACTTGTCAACGTACCCTCGAAAAAGCTGAGTACACAGCGTAGCATTTTAATGACGCCGTGTACTTGCACGGTGCAGCCGGCGGGACTGGAGGGTGCATGCCATAGCATCGATAACTACTAGAAGTGGCGTAAAAACGAAAAAAAAGTTTCATATTTATTTGTGAAACAAGTTTAATAATGTTTATTCGTTTATTGTGTTATACAATTATTCGTTTGTTTACTTTTTATCTTTGTAGAATTACAGTTCTCAAAGAATGCTCTTCTAGCCTTGTGTTAGAAATTTATGTCAAGTAGAGTATATTTTTTACCTACACAAAATATTAAGTTTTTGTTAAATATTATTTTTTTAATTTGTAATCGTTATTTGTACTTTGCGATTAATTCGGCAGTGAAGTTTTGTGAATGTAAAAGAAAAACTAATAGAATGCATTCATATTTCTTAATATTACTGTACAGGTCCAAAATTTCTTCTGTGAACTATATATGTATATATATATATATATATATATATATATATATATATATATATATATAAAAGAGTAGTCATATATATGACAATTTGGAATAACACTCACGGTTCAAAATAATATACCTGATAATGTATCCGATAATAGATTAGTATCTTTCGTGTATTATGTAAAAAAAAATTGGAAGTATTTTCCCAATGCATTGTCAGCAGACATGATTTTTCATAACTTATTTTCAATAGCGTTCCAAATTATACATTGATTTAATAATTATTTAATTTTAGATTAAAAATTATGATTCTAGGCATGAATTAGGCATGCCTACATTAATTTGCTAAGTTGGAATTTTATTGTAATTATATTTACTTAGAAAACAACAACATAAAGGAAAATTTATTGTAATAACTTTAATGCCACATTAAATTAACGTAACGTACATTAAAAGCGCAATGTTTACGTAATTATATAATGAAAACTATTTTCGCTAATGAGACTGCTAGACAAAGGCTCCCTTAATGAATAATAAGAAAAGGCCTATTCCGATATTGAACATCGGTACTTTTTTAAATTAATATGCAAACATAATTATGATCACGATTATGAGTACAGGATATTCGAGAGCATATAATCGATTCTCTGAGGATGAAATAGTAGCAAAAGCAATTTCAAAAAATATACCCACATAAATAAGTGCGGTATCTTTCAGATGCTATGTAATATTAGTGATTCGGAGACTGTCGCACTTGTCAGTTATCAGACCATGAAGTAAAATATTAAATAAATCTGTCTCTTCGTCGTGCGTTTTTGTCTCATTTAGTATCATGTTCACACATGAAAAAAAAATGCTGAATAAGTATAAAGCTTTTGAAACATCATTTTCGAGTCACAGTTTCCTATGAACACGAAAAGGTTTGACGAAACAAATCTCTTACGAACTATGCGGATACAAATTGTGTGTACATTAGGCATACGCATGAGCAAGTAAATTGCGACACGAGGCATGTCTGTTTGTTCTCGTAACAGTTTTTAACTGATTTGTCCGATTCCAAATGAGTCGGTGGGCTTGCAAGATGGAAAAACCATAGACCGCGTTTAACCCGGAAAATTCGAGAATTCGCCATTAATGTACGTAAATATGAAAATGTATTGGATGGGCGGTACTTTTAAAATGGTTATTCACAAATTCTTCTCTCTACCTAAATGATGTTTATCTATCTAAACAAAACGACCTGTAAATTGCAAAGGGTTATAAGTCTACGGCGTAAATGTTTGATTTAAATGAGAAAACAAATGTGTCGTGTCTAAATAGGAAGCGAAACATATCTAAATTAATATCATATGGAATGAAATATAGATTCGGATCGGTATTAAAATCTTAACCATTTTGTTGCGTGAGAGGCACAAACAGACATGACGTTGCCATATCGTTTTTCAAGACCCATTATATTATAACCGCACCACTTGAGGATAAGCGAAAATCTAAACCGAATTGGAAGAATTTTGCGTCAATTTACATTCGTGTGGTAGGGCAATCCTTTGGTCAACTTTGTTGCAGTACGAAAATGGGCTGGTTCAACCGATCAGACACCACACCCTCATACAATATAGACGTAAAGTAACAGCTTTCGTCACTGGAATTCGTCCAATAAGTTAGAATTACAGTGGCCTGTTTCCCCTACATCATCTTGCTACTCACTTTATCAACTCGTTTCACCTCTACTAGTTATTCTATTCTTATTCAAAAGTCTAGTAACGCACGTGTGATTCCTCTGAGGTTGCGCGTGTTTATGGGCGGCGATGTCCAACTAATTTATGACGACTGCATGCTAATTTGCAAATATTGCCTCAAAAACGCTACAAAAAAATTCAATAACACTGAATCTTTTAAGCTGATTTTTGTCAAACGAAAAAATATAAATATAAGCAAATATAAAGTATTAAATATAATAAGTCTTGTTTTACATTTTAAAACAATAAATAGAGTGAGTTAGAAATAAAGAAAACATTTCTAAGAGCTATTTAAGTCTGTGGACTCCTCTGTCCCGCCGGTCGCTAGGTGGGGCCGAGCTATGATAAAGACCCGGAGTGCACTTGTCGCCGGCGCGTGCCGCCGTGACCTAACATTTTAATGAACAAGCGCCAAGTCACTCATCCTCTACCTACTGGAAGCTTATAAAGTTATACTGAAATTTAAGCTATTTATTAGCTACTTTTTCAGAGAACCATTAAATTACTTTTAAAATAAAAATAGTAAAGTTAAATTAGTAGGGTTCGCTGGTATATATTTTTTCCTCATCTCTTCTAGTTACATTTTCAATTTTTAAATAAATAAATCATGGATGTCGGACGCCTGAGAATGGCCGAGTGGGTAAAATTACACAATTTGTAAAACTCTATTTTAAATACTACAAATTAGTTTAATACGCAACAACTATCGCCACCTCGTATCATTAATGAGTTCTATAGACAAGTAGCGAGACAAATCCACGAGGAAATATAAGTGAAAGCGAGGACGATAAACAAGCGTTAGATTTAAGCACCGTGCGCGCAAAAAATACACACTATGCCAAACAGACGCAAGATCCAAGAATGTGTAATAAAGTTTTCTATGCTACACAGGCGCGTGCGCCTCTCTAGCAGCGGGTGTCCGACTGTCCAACGATTTCTTCAGGAGATGCGAAAGCGGGCCGGAGGTAGTATCAACTGTCAGAAAATATCGAACCTACTTAGGGGGTGTCGTCTTTATAATGGATACACATACACAGAGCTCTGTAGATTTTACTTTAGCGAAGGTTTGGGTATCAGATATGAAATTGATGGAGTTAAAATATTATGGTGCAAGATAAATATTTTGATCTTTTAAAAAGGTTTTGGTTGAAAAACGATACAATGATAACAGCAACTCACAAGAGAAATATTTGGAATTCGTGGAAGGCGATACTCATAAAATTAGGCCATGTTTAAAAGTAACATAAATAATTTATTAAACTGTGTAGTGACGGCCGATGTTACAGGCTTAAAAGGTTTCTATTTCAGAATCAAAATTTTTAAGTTTTTGACTTTTTTCTCTTTATTTTGTGCAATAAGCATATGATGCACTAGATTGAAAAATTGAAAGAATATAGTTATCAAGAGCTATATACTATTATAATGTCCAAAACTAATATAATGCAATTGCGATGGACGTAAAGTGCATTCGTACTAAAATGAATGTACCTTTGTAGACTTCGTGAATGTCAAAAGGATTAACACAACTTTTGAATTAGTTTGAATTTTAAAAGGTCGTCAATGTAAAAAATCGATTTGGAAAGATATTTGAGTGGTATCCAAGTTGAAATCTTACATTATCATTTATCAAGAAACAATTTTGTGTTTATATTAATTTATTTCCATTTGGGATCAAATTCTACGCTTACCGAAAAACGGTTAGACGGATTATCCGGTACTTATCGAAATGTGAATGAAATCAAATAAAAAAACACGTGTGGCACTCGGGGACTGCCGCGGTAAAGCTATTGCATAGTATTTTTTATCAACTTATGCAATTATAATTATTTATTTATTTTATTTATGCAGTATTTTTTTGAGGAGGTGCTCTAACGCCGAAACTCTAAGCAGGCATGAGTCAACAGATTGCGGGGCGAAGAGGGGGATTACGCATGCGCAGTAACGCCGATACAACCAATGCCACCTAGAGGCGAGTTGCTGAACTAAAGAGGCAAGCGTGATATTTCAAAAAAGTCATTAAAACTTCTGCTATTCATCGATAGATGGCAAAAGTAAAAAGTATCACCGCTGTGCCGGTCGGAGTGGGGGTGTTAGGTTATTTTCATTACGAAATTTCTAGATTCGGCCTCCACGCTCAAGGCCCGCGATAGAAGCTATGCAATAGCTTAAAAATACTTTTATTTCGTAGGTAATGGAATTACACTTACAATAGTCTTTTAAAATTTTTCATCACGTCAATTTCAAATTTTCGCAAGGTCTCTCTGACTATCTGCAATTTTCTACACTTACAACTCGAGGATCATTGATACGATTTACATAATCCTTCATTTAGTACAAAAACAGGTTATCTGACCAGGTACTAGTGCACGCTAGCTACTTGTTTGAACATATAACAATTTTTTTCCTTTTCGTATGGTGTGGATATGGATATTGATAAGTGTGTCTAAGGAATCTCTAATGAAGTATCAAGACCATAACTGATTGGGATTGGAATCGCGATCAAAGCTAAAGTTGAAATCAAAATCCGAAGTGACATACTTTTCTAATAAAATAAAATAGCATTAGTACATGTGTTTTCGATTTAAGAATATAGCAATATATTCTTGTAGGCTGTTCAGCTACATTTATTATATATTACAAATTACATTTTTACATTAATACATGCGTACATACGCATACCATTTATCACATCTTATTATTTTTTTTATATTATATCTACATATTAATTATCAAAAACGAAAAAAACCTTCAATGCCGACGTATGTCTCGCAGTTTTTTCATTGATGTAACGCCTCGTCGCTTAATTGTATCATTTATTTTATATTTTATGCTTAATAATCATGTTATAATATTGTACAAATAGTACTTCTCCCTCCGATACTCCCTACGGATTATCCTCTATATTGTGTTGTGTGTCCATATCAGTAG
Organism: Eumeta japonica; assembly: GCA_005406025.1. Lineage (NCBI taxonomy): Eukaryota > Metazoa > Arthropoda > Insecta > Lepidoptera > Psychidae > Eumeta > Eumeta japonica. The sequence goes on from BGZK01000133.1 coordinate 109,595, forward strand.
AAGTCATAAGTGTTAAGTGTGTTTTACTTATCCTGTTTGTCGCAGCCGATTTAAAACCCCGGACTATCACGGTAACACAGGCCACTTATACGCAAATAAAACAAACAATCCTAAATTCCTTTGGAATAATTTGTCGGAATCGAAGTGAGGACAAACTAGGATTTAGCATCTAAATGGGAATTGTGATCTGAATTGAGAGTGGGACGACATCGAAACCGACATCGCGTCATCTTTGCGTCGGAGACTTTCTCTGTCTTTAGACGTTTCGGTAAAGCTTCTGTGACGTATCATTCTTACAGTTTTTCCTTCGACCTTTCAGAAAATTATAACTACTATTCTAATATGCATTGGAGTTAGAAATACAGTTATGAGTACTAACTACGAGGCTCCTCTCCTTGGGCTTTCGCCTATTGTATCTTCTAAAAACAAACTACAAATTCGCTTTCAGGAGACACCATAAAAAACAGTTTATTGCACTCGCCAGTTTCATCAGTGTCTATCTCTTAAAAAAAAAACCCTTTCGTTGCGGTTATTCGTTCACGTCAACACACCAAAATCGTAAACTTCGAACAATCGAGAACTCGTCGAGCCGCCGACGCTGCAGCCAGTCAGAATTTCCAATATCCTTTGAACCAACCCTCTAATAACTCTAAAGCGCAATTTCAAAGGTAGCTGGCAACACTCATATTGAGGCGCGACAGGTAACGATGGCGGCTATTTGTTACCGGGGGGCTGCCAGCCGCTCGCCGCGTTCGCTGCTCGATAATTCGGCTCATAATTGAAAATCACTGTATTGACGTTTGACAAATTAATTGAGCACACTTTGTGTTTGTGTAAAAGTTTTATTGCGCGAATTTCTCGGTACGAAAATACACAGTATATTTTTCTCGTTCTCCGTTGGATGTAGAATTGTAAGAAACTAACTCGGAGTCGTAAATTGCGGCTTTTGTATTTTGTAGAAGTAGAAAAGGGCAAAATTATGCGTTGCCTAACTTTAAGTAATTACTTTGAATGCTACCTACATACATGATTGTGGTCTTGTGTTTTAAACAGGTATTGAACATGATCATTGTTAAGCAAATGCCTACTATGAAATTAAGTAAAGTGGCGGTTAGACACAAAACACGGCAACACACTATAAGCGGCGAGTGAAACGTAAAAAAGAAATCGTTAGAAAAAATTCCACGTATTACTATATAATTAAATTCCCTATTATGGAAATATTATCTATATCACATTTAAAACGTTTACTAATAGTGTTTTCGCTATTTATTAAGTTGATATTCATGTGAAGACGCATTAAAATAAAAGTATTTATTCGCATGTGAATGTCTTCTTGAATTCGGTGCAATTAAATTATTTTAATGGGATGCTGGAAATAACACAAAAGGCAAAATTTGCGACTTACAACAAGCATAGAATTGTATTATTGTTACAAGGATATAGTTAATTAATAAAAAAACAAAGTAAATTTTTAAATTACTAATCTACATAAATTTAAATGAATCGCCATTATTTACGCGCATTATTTTCGAACGACTGCAAAATTAAATATATATTTTTTGTTGTGTTTGTTATTGTCAGTCCAGGGTTTGTATGGAGGAGAATAACTCTTTATATCTGTCTGTATGTCCGGGTATTTTCGGAACGGCTGAACAGATCACGATGAGACTTTCACTGGAACGTACAGGAGCTTCTTGAGCTACATTTAGGGTACTTTTTATTGCGATAATTCTTAAAGTTTCTGCATGAAAAAAGAATCGTGATGAACACAACGTTATCATTTTCTAGAAAAGAGAGGTCTAAATTAGTGTAACGACGGGATCAAAATTTAAAGCGTGAGCGGAATATTTCATGTTTTGTGTGTTATGCCTATTAGGGTTGGTCCCCGGCTTCGACCGTATTATTGTATTATTGAACCGTACTATAATATTATATAGATTCTTAAAAAAATATTTATTTATAGAAAGCTATGGAATATTTTTAATATTTTATTTTGATACTACCCCCGGATTCGTTGAAATATTAATTGTGATTGGTAGCGGAATCGGAATTAAAAGCGGGACGGGGAGTTGAATTGAAAGTAACACCGGAACCGAAATTGAGAACGGGACTAGGGCCGAAAACCAGTTTGGGGACAGAATCAGAAGTGTGAGTGGGATAGGAATCGAGAATGAGACCGGGATGATATCGACCGATATAAAAGAAAAAAAATTTCACGTCCATGCTGATGTAATTGCGAGCATTAACTATACGGCCAAGTCACCTACAAGAAAGTGCAGAACTACGTCTGCCGGGTCAGCTAGTGGTATATATATATACATGCTCAAAATTAACGAAATCGTCTAAGATCAAATTTTCAAAAAATCTGAATTAAGTGAAATATTTTTAAATGTTGTGAATGCGACCTTTGTCTCTGAATTTAGTTTGAATTAAAAAAAACGGTAATTGTTTTTCAGAAACATCTTTGAATAAAATCAAGCTTTCGATAATCTTTGCAACATTCGATGTAATTTTTCAGGGAATAGTATTTCTATTTCCTGGAAAACTATTCGTTTTATAATAAATAGATGAATTGGTTTAAAATTTGAAAACAACATTTTTCGAAAATATTTTTAAGATTCACTAAAATCTTAAGAAAAAATGTGGGATTTTTAAAAAGTTTTGTATGAGTAAAATCTTTCCGAAATACTATTAGTACGAATTAAGTGGGCAAATCTGCTCAAAAAATATACAGGATTTAAATACATACATAATATATAAAACAGAAACAAATACACGTGCGTGCGTGTGTACACACATATAGAGCAAGATGGAGAGAGAAAGAATATAGAGATATAAGGAAATCGTTGTAAAACGATTAGAATACCTTCATAAGATCTGAAAACGTCGAACTCGACCGATTAAAACCCTGGTCGGTCGTATCCTTGATACATTCGTAAGTTTTCCGAGGGTACGTCTGTGCATAAGCGGATATTCGAGGAAGAACAATACGGATTGATGTTTCGGTTTATTTCAAACTGCGTTTATTTAGCACTGAACGGATATACGAAAACCGTGAAATATGACAAAAAAGTTTGATATTTAAGTTACGTGGTCACAATTACGTCTGTGCTCAGGATCGCGTCCGATAATTTCTTGTCCAAAGCCAGCGCTCTTAACTATCAGTGGTTTAAGTAGCTTAAGCCTTTAAAGCGTTAGCGTTTGTAGAAATAGAAAGCGTTCCATACGTTTGCAAGAAACACAATCGTCATAGATACCTACATGTAACAAATCATATTATCTATTGGAGGTGGGGTGGGGTGGTAAATAGCGATCGTATATGTTCAAAAATGCCTAAATTTTAATTAAATCTCTGGTGTCCAAACAAAACACCTGTGCTTGTAACTTAGTAATATGCAATACATAATGATATATATATAACGTAATGAAACTAAGTAATAATATTAACTCTAAACTTAATACAGTATTAATGAAATATCAACGTTTCTCCTTTTATTCCGCGATCGGAAATTTACTCCATATATGGTATTCTATATCACAGTATATCAACAAATTAGGTTTGTAAAAATGGAAGTATTAAATTGATTTGCGTAGTATTAATTCAGAGATATACAAAATAACTTATAAAAGAAAAAAAATAGTGACTACAAAAATATTATAAAATAACCAATAGTGTCATATAAAAAAAAAAACATTGATAAAACTATGCCATGGCATCAATGCATACAAGCCCTTGTCAACAAAATCACCCTTATTAAAAATTAAAAAGATAGACGCATCCAAGTATTCCAAAATCGGAGTGAAAACGCTAACTTCCATAATTCTTAGGGGTGGATAGAAATTATTTTCCTAATTCTAAAATAAATTCAAACTATCGAATTACCCGCAAGCATTAGTCAAATATTGGCCGTGTTTATTATTCAGGGTATATACAAGAGGGGAGAATCGGGTTAAACGGCGTCAGGGACTGCATAATATTCGTATAAAGGGCATTCGGTGTCGTCACGCGGATATAACGTTCGAGCTGTCTCGGGCACCGGCCGGATTATTAAAATAATTTTATGGGCGTGTCCCATGGCCGACGTTATTGAATACGGATTTTTGATAACTCTTTTTGCTATTTTGTGTCGTCCCTCCTTGTACCTAAGATTGTTTCATCTAATTCGGATTGTTTGTTGTTTTGATCGTTTTTTAATTTAGATTTAACAGAGTTGTATTTGTAGATCTCAACAGAGAACCTGTGCCTAAATTGTAATGAGAAATTATATTAATAATTCAATAATAATATTTGTGGAATGTTAATCGTCGAAAGATTTATTCTAAACTCATTTTCTAAAGAAATAGTTATTTTATGAATAATACAAATTAGGAGATAATTTCAAATACCCATTAGTGCAGTATGACGTCATACCTCAAGTATGATATTCTTTTTCTTATGCAAGGAGCTTTAATTAGATGTGTGAGCATTCTATAAATGTGCTTAAGTCGGTAAAGAAAATATAAACCTACGTTAACATTGAAATGAACATTGAAGAATATCTGTGAAATGGAAAACAAATTAAAAGACTATAATTTTTACCACTCTTTAAAATCATTCTCTAACTGTAAATGCTCAATAAGTATGATAAGTGAAATTTATTTAATAAAATTATAATTATATTTTTTCTGTGGCATGTAAATTATATTCACGCGCTACAAAATGTTACTTTTCAAGGAATGACATCAAGTCATATCATTGCGCGTTTAGAGCAAATTTTGTACATTGAAATTTTGATTTGGATTAAAATAGTATATTTTGACTTTTTGTATTTTTTTGTGGTTTTCGATAAATCTTCCATTTTTTCGATATCCTAAACGTTGAAATTGAACTATTTTTTTGTTACCGTCAACGGAATCGTAAAATATTTTTTTGTTTAACATAATAAGGTTCTTAGCGAAATAATTTAAATATTTTATTAAATAATATATTTTAAATATTACTATTACAAAGCAATATTAGCAATATTACAATGTAATAGAATATTACCTAAATTGCATATTATTATAGGTAACGGAAAATTATCTTTTGAAAAAAAATTTTAAATATATAAGTAATATATAATACAAAACCCCTGAACGACGAAGTGAAAATTTACAATAATAATTGTTACAAAAATAGAACATTTTATTGTAGTAAGACAGCTAAAAAATGATTGAAGCGCGTTAACTACTTCTCTCTTGTATCATAAACGGAGATGTGAGTTATTGTGCCATATTTTTCCCTTGGAAATGTATGCGTGTGAAAAGCATATCGTTGTAAATCATTATAAATATCATAAAAAAGAAACTACACAAAATATGAATAGACTGTATTATTAGTGGTTGTGTGTACGTTTAATTAAAAAAAAAGAAGATTGTAATACAATTATTCCTAACATGTACCATTTTATTGGGAAAATCTTCATACACAAAAAAAATTAATACAAAGGCGCAGAGGTAATGGATGTAAAGACTTTTTTTATTTGAAAAGCTCAAACATTATGGAAAAAATATTTCACTGCAATTTTTTTTTTGAAATGTATTTTAGCTAATTATTGATTTCGATTAGTTTAAACATTAGCATCTGAAATATCGGCTGTCATGTTAGATTTTCATAAACAGAAGAACATGATCGACACGATAAAAAAAAGAAGTAGGAACGCTAACAATATCGCAAACGACTGCGCCAGCATGGCCTGTTCTATAACAAGATTTTCTAAGTTAACTACATGAAAATCGTTTTCCGGTCTAGTTCCAGTTTCCTCTTATAAGTTATAAGCTTTTAGCAAGTATCAGGCAAGTTTGCATGCAACTTTGACAGCTTCCGAAGGTAACGTCATACGACGTCCGTGAGCCTACAATGTCTCTTAGCGTTTCACGGTGAACTTTACTATGCTTACAGTAATTCGTTGTGAATAATGGATCGGTATCCGCATTCGTGCTTCAAAGTTACACGCGGTGGAAGTAGCGAGCCTGTAATTGCCTTCCATGAAAATTATGTCTCTCGCGATGTGAGACGTGCATAGTTTTCACGTCGTGTCAGCAGATTCCTGACACAAATCAGTAAGTAGTACATTTTATTGTTCCGTAATTGAACAAGGAGCTTTCTGTTTGTGTTGTCAATGCATGTAGCTCGTTCGAGGCGTTACAGTCCAAGCAAATAAGCCTTCAAATATAAACTTGAGATAAAAACTTGAATTTTCGGTATGAGTTACTTAAAAAGATGTAAAAACGATCTTCATAAGTTTTTTTTTAAATCATCCTTGAGAAGCGAAGAAAAAAAAAAGAAAGCTTTTTCTTTAATTCTGAGAAAAAGGCAAGAAGCAAGGATTAGAAAAAGAAACTTGTAATAAAAATTGTAGAGCACCAACTTTTATAAAAAAACGATATCTTTATTCTTTCACTATTATCAAAATTAACCGATATAAGGTGGTTAGAAGCTACGGAATAATAGTAACAGCTTTAAAAAATCATAAGTCCCCGAAAAATTAATATAAATATATATATATTAAAATTACATGATAGTTTTTTTTTATCTGCCATTTCCAAGCAGATATAAAATAATTCACCTGGAGAAATATTTTTTAGAATTTAGAATTTGTTAAAATTTCCTATCAAAAAATATTTGCTTTGATTATTGAAGTAAATAATTTTATAGATAAAATTATTAATTGTATTTATTACCTTGTAAAAATAATCGATCAAGGGTGAGTTTAGTGTTCCGTACGTTATGCACCAAGTCCCTGTGTTATTCGTTTTTCATACAGTTTAGATTTTTGATGTCCATTCCTTCCCACCGTACTCTAAACACTTTAAACCGCACCACTTGACAAATACGGTTAACCACAACGGACGTAAACTCGACCGTTGCGACTGATTAAGTATATCAGCATACATAAATATCCCAAGTTGCTGGTCAGGAGCTGGATGGAGCTGCGCACTGTTCTGCGTTCTGCCTAAGGGTACGTGCAACCCTATTCCTCCAGACAATCTCCAGCATTGTACTTTAGGATTATTCAGAATTATCTAATCTGAAGTGTATGTTAAATTCTCAGCAATGTACTGAAACCTATAATATATCCTCAAGAAAATAAGTGCTAAATGTCTTAGTTTCCTCACGCGCCCTCTCACTGTGCTTGCCTGTCCACGTATGATGACTATGTTGTCCACCATGCGTTTTTTGACCCAAATTTGGTTATGGTAAGTTAAACAACTGTAAATGTATGTTTGCACACCCAATATTGAGATATTTACTATGTTACTCTAAGACTTCTTATTGGTTTTCCTGTAATCTTTAATTAAAATACATTTTTTCGGTATTTTTTGGAGGTATTTATAAAACGTTGTTATTACAGACACAGTGATATGAAAAATTTAGCATTACAATTTACTATTATAATTTAAAAATTGATAAGGACTGGGTTGTACACACCAACATTAATTTGTTTTATAGCGCTTATATTTTTTATAATTTAATAACGAAATGTAAAAAAATAATTTAGGCTCCTCATTAATAAAATGAATGTGTCGAGTGTCTCGGCGCCGCGCACTAATCCGTTTATCATCGACCTGCTGCTAATAGAGGATTTTTTTATAATTTATCATTCGTTAGTACGATTCAAATATTTCGAACACGTCGATAGCACTTTAGCGCTAATCGCCGTAAGAAACAGCTAATTTTCACTCAAACGTAGAAAGGTACTGAGCGTGAAAAAGGGTGTAGCAGAATTACTCTCACTTAGATAAATGTAAGGTTAATAAATAACCCGAGGCACGCGGGGATGGGGCGCCGAGTCTTCTATCGAGTTTTCTGCGCTCTACCTACAGCGTGCATAACCGAGCAGCGTAAAAAATATATATAAAAAACACATTAAATATAATTTCATTTGTCTCTGAGTATTTACTTCTTTAAAATTAAACCTGCAAATACGGGAAAAATCTCATTTTATAATATTTTATCAATACCTAAATTATTACGTAAATCGGTAGTATGTCTGTACACACAGTTTTTTTTAATTTGTGATGTGCTGTAGTTTTGTGACTCGCTTCATCATTTTCAAATATTTTGTCATTCCGCGTGTATAGCGGACGGTAACGGCTAGTTTTATATAGATATGTAACAGGGTTGTTTAGCACGATGTTGTTGCTGTAAAGATACCAATGCAGCGTACAATACAGAGATTCGATGTGAATAAATATGACGTTGACCCAAATTCGAGTCAGCTTCGGTTATCCGAAGAAATCACATCATTCCGTACACACATGAAAGTGTCATGGACGTCTTGCTTTTCATTAAATACGCGAAATAAACTAGAATTCAGTATGACTCAATAAAAGGCACTTAGTGCTTCACGCGACAAATGTATGCATAATTAAATTCGTTTAATATTTAAAATATTCGATTTGACGTCTTATCATTTGAAACACAGATCGCTAATACGACTCGACGAATTTACAGATTTAGATGAAATGATAAAAATAAAATAAATTTTGCGAACAAAAAAAATTGAATAAAATCTTTAAAACGATAAAGTATTCACGAGTAGAAATAATAGTGTTGTCGGTGTTGCCAAAACTGGGAAAACATTGTCGGTATGACATCAATATTGCTTCGCAACATTTGTCTGCGGTAACTTGACACCTCCACATTTTCGTACAGAATGTTTGTACATCGAGTTGACGATAATTTTATTTTATAATAGAGCAGATGATAGAGTATACGAAAAAGCCCATTGTGAATACATCTTCATAGTAAAGCCAAACGAACATTATTTATCATTTGTCGTGAACATTGACCCATAAGAGTTCGTATTGGAATCTGATCGATATTGTACCACCGAGTGTTATTAGAACTAGGTCCGTTCTACACGACAGCGATTACAATGCCCTGCTTTGTATATAACAGAGATGAAAATATTTTATAAAACATGCCTGTAAATTTTAAAAAACCTTATTCAGTGGAGTAAATGTATCACTGACTACTATTTAATACTGGTATCGAACATGAAAAGTCATTTTTGACGTCATAAATCTACGCCAGCGAGAGGCCCTACAAAGCGGGACTTCAACAATCGAATCACCGACACTTCAAACGTCGCAGGACCACTTTTACTACACACACACGTCCCATTACTTATGCATGGAAACACCAAAACGATGGAAAATAACAAAGGTTTGATTTTTTTTCCTAACAAATTTGATAAAACCAACATTTACTAAGCGGGGCTAAAAGCGCTCTCAGCTACGAGTGAAGAAACAAAGAAAACCCGACGGAAATTTATTCATATTGTAAAGTGACGCGGTGCATATTTTAAGAAAAAAAAAACATTACATATTTTATATATTTTTTTCTGCAGAATAAAATTAAATTTTTATTTTTTTTTGTCTATCGCGTCGACATCGCTTGTTATGACGTCCCTGAACTGATGCCTTTATTCATTTTAATTATAATAAATACGTATAAGCTAAAAGTTACGTATAAATGAAATTGTGACTGGTCAAGTCTGTTTGTCCGTGTAACAGTTTTTTATATGTCAATATTTAACAGTTAAACAGTATTCACTAGTAAATAAAATGTGTTAAGAGGTAAATTCAAAAGTATAAATTATAAGTGGTCTATATTAATTAGCTAAATTGCGATGATACTTCTCGACGAAGTTATTGCAAATTCACATTATTAGAACTGCTTAGCATCTATAACCATAGTTTATAATATAATTGCTTTTTAAAAAAGTTATACAAAGATCAGTGAGTATAAAGGCGAGAGTAAAGCATTGAGATAAAGCCGTGTGTAGGTGTTTATATTCGAAATACTGTGAAAACCTGTGATTTTTGGTTCATTTGAACAATTCGCATTTTTCTTATAAGCTCACGGCGTTACTCCCGATACGGGGTTGCCAGAGACGGTACACTCGGTAAGCATTCACGTTTCGCATTTTAAATCATACCTAAACGGAGAGAACGAGAGGCTATTGATATGTGCAGGATTTGTGTAGAATAGGTAAAAGCTTTCGCCTACGCTCGAAGTGTTCATTTCCTGACGATGATGTCTTCACCGTCAGCCAGTAGTATTGTTGAATAAACAAATGTACTTACTTTAGAAAACCCATCAATACTTGCTCGAAATTAAGTCCCATCACCTTTGGCTTGAAATCCGCGTGTTCTCCGGGCCAACACTGTTCATACCTATTTGTAGTTAGCGTAGTTGTCACAAAATGGGATTTCTTATTGTGATTTCGAAGTGAATTGCGATAAACGATTAATTTATTAATGATTAATTTTCTAATGTAATTTTTTTTTCACCGAAAGCCATCTATTGCATGAATTATTACCGGCACTTCCTTTACTGTATATTAAGTTTTAATCTATTTTGGCCTGTAATGTAAAAGGACTCTATCTATTTTAAAATCCATACGAATGTTTCTCATAGTTATTTTTAAGGTTTTTCTTTTTTATTTATCCCGTTGCTAAGGCATAAGGTTATAATTTTTTATTTATATACATATATTTTTTAAGAAGGTGGCGGAAGGAGAGCATCAATTACGGACCAAAAACTGTCGGGCTCGATCTTGACCACGGACGAATTGAATGATTGGTTTTTATCTATGGTCAAATTGTACCATACGCTTCGTGCCTCACAGAAAATGTTAAGCTGTTGGTCACGGGCGTTGTCACCGCACTGGCGACAATTGACCTTGTAGTGGTTCCCGCAAGACGGCACTGGACCAGGGCGTATATGTTGAGAGCGACCCCCTTAATCTTACTTGCATCTCTCTTAGTGCACTGACGTTAATTAGAAATGTACCTATAAAATAAGACGTGCGTACATTATTTTCAACGGTTTGACACGACATCAGAATGCTAAGATAGGCATGGAAACAAACGTAATACAAGCGCACCGTAATATCGTCTGTTTATGTGAAATGTACGAGAAATTTCCAGTGGCCGGAGAGTACAATTTCGTGTCACTTTCCGAACATGGGGCGGCTGAGTTGTAAGACGTTGTCACTTCAAAGAGTACTTCCTACCATATTATTGTGTGTTGCCACGTAAATTTTGTTCAGCCATATTACTGAATGTTATATAGACTGCAAAATGTATTCTTTATAAATAAATATAAATGAGGTAAATTATTTTATATAGTAAAATATTGGGTACCCACCTGTAGTTAATTTTTTTTAAATCAATATTATCTAATTAAGCTTCACACAAGAAATATAGTTTGAACAGGATCTTCGGAAATATTTTTTCTTGAATGAACAGTAAGAAGGATTGATAAACTCGGATCAAATATTGAATATAACCGGCATTTATTTTTTAAGGAAAAAGTAGAGTTTTTTTTTGAAGTGAAACTTCTTTATCGGCGTATGGGAGAAATTTTATAGCAATGTAACGTTTTTTCTGTTATGCACCATCTTTATTTCTGGGTAACATTTTTCCGTTACGCGCCATATTTATTCAATGTTATTAATGTCATCGTGGCATAAACATAATTGTTACTAAGGCCACCTGTCACATATATTTTCTGTCAACACCCTAGATCTATTTACAGTTTGTATATATTACATTTTCCTATTATCTAAGTTGAAACCTTTTCAACCGACATACATGAACTATATCTCACATTCTTTCATTGAGTGACTCGATTTTATATGTAGCGTTCGATAATTTTCCTACAATTCTATATGGCCCTTTATAACATCGCATTAATTGAAAAGTTTTACCTATCACCCTTCTAGGTACATATAGCATTACCAAGTCTCCTACATGAAACTCTGAACATTTATATTTCTAAAACTCAGTAGTGACGTGAAAAATAATATTTCAATTAAGTGATTAGGGAAAAAAAATTTATAAAGTTATTTGTATCCATATCTATGATAATAAAAGCCTTTTGCATAAACTTTATCTAATTTAGCTTTATTCCACCAATTTCTGTGAAGTTGTAAATAGTAAATCATTTTTCGAAAAATGATGTCATAAAGAAGTTTCACTTCTTACGTGTGTACACTAACACACACACACTTTTTTTTTGATAAAAGCAAACACCGAAATTTCAAAGCTTTCCGTCATATTATACAAATCGTCGTATAATATTCGAACGAAAGTGGCACAATAGCGGAATTAGCTCGGAGCAATCGGATCCAGAAATGGGCCCTCCCAAACCGACGATTTAAATGCAAACACCCCCCGGATCGGGCTAAAACAAACGAAACCCAAAAATTGTTTTAGCGAACTAAGGAGCCGGCCGCGCGCGCCGCCGCCGCAATCAAATAAATTAATTTGATTCAAATTAGCCCCACTCCCTCCCTCAGAGCCTGCATAAACATTTGCTTCGTTAATTGAAAAATTATCTCTGCGCCGGAGTCGAAGTTTTGATAAGCGCTGCTTTATCGCGTCCGTTCGGTGGTCGCGCGGACGGCACGGCGGCGTGTACGCGTCAAGTTTGATTACACACAATGAAATGGTCGTCAAACATTTTGGTAGGAGATTAAAGGATTAAAAATTTATTTCATAGATAATATACTATGTCCTCTCTCATTATTGAATCTCATGATTTAATAAGGTTGTATTATCCTGAGAGGATACCTTGAAATGTAGTCCTCTACGTAGATTTCTGCATATTTCAAGCATCATGACCTCAGTCTTGTTAACAATTACTTTTGTTTGTCTTTTATTAACAGAACCATCCATTTTAGCTATCATTGCCTACAGCTCGCACATCGGCGGCGCAAGGATTACATGGTGGTCGGGTACAGGAGAAATTTGATAGATTGCTCAGCCATTTTTAGTTCAAATTCATACTCTTTTAAATCACACAGATTATTGTTCATGAATAGTCGAATAGCCATCATGATGCTACACATCCCTCCCTAACACCTCTACGAATTACAAACCAAATAGTCTATCTCACATTCTCTCTCGTCGCTAGTCTCTAGTCTCTGTATAGACAATATAGTGCCCCTATCAATCTTCTACTCGCAGAAGAATATCTATGGAAAAAAGTAATTTCGTAATTATTCATTATTTTATTAATTGATTTTCATGATTTTGTATAAGTAATTTTATTGTGTAATTCGCTGTTAATATCTATTCAATCCCTAAAAAGCTTAATAAAAATAATTTTCATTTCACAAGCACTTTGAAAAATCACAATTTTTTTATATTCTAAAATGATTGAACACTATTTTTTACCACCGACTTAATTTTATAGTAATATAAAATTAATTTTATAGTAATATAAAATTAATTTTATAGTAATATAAAATTAAGTTGATAGTGGGAGGAACCTTGAATTTTGAAGGGTTCATTTTGACCAGGAAACCTAAAAAAGCGAAAAAATTCTACATTCGAAGTTCTGATCACAACGCACTTGACTTATTGAGAAAAAAAACGTCCAAATATATTCAGAACTAAGTACAGTGTAGGGTTCTGCATTTGCATGTCGTATTATACGGACTGAGAAGGCAGAATTTTGTTTGATACTATGAAACTCTCAATTGAGTCACGATTTAACAGCCAATAACGTCTAAAAACGGGGTCACATAGCACATTTATGATTTTATATTTCCATAATTTTATAGGGTTCGTAAACTTGTATTTGCTGTTTATACTACATTTTATACAACGACAAATTTTATACAACACCGTCATCTCAGTAATTTCTAATGGAACTTGTACAAATTTAGCTTTTTACTTGTCCAAATATATTTTATAAAATTGGTCGACAATTATTCGTTAACTCTTAAAGACTACTTAGTTGTGACAGTTTTTCTTTTAATTTCTTTGTATATAGTACTGCCGTGAATATCTTTACATATTCAAGAACAACCTTCTACATTCATCTGCACTTTTCGTGTAGGGGAGCACTCTAATTTTTTTCAAGATTTCCTTCTACCACTTTGTCGGTTGTAATATGTAAATGCATACCAAAGAACAGTTTTCTACGGTTGTACTGATAGTCTATGAACTGAGTCGCGGACAGACGGACGGACGGATCGACATGGCGAAACTATAAGGGGTCCTTGTTAACTAAGGAACCCTAAAAATACTCAAGGAGCCGGGAGGGGTCGGAGCAGGAGAGGGCCGGTGAATGAGGGATAGGGTTGAGTTGCGATAAAAACTTTATGCGACCAACCGATTTTCACGCCGGCAAAGTCATCGGTAGGAAGCAAGTATGCGATAAATTTATGTAAAACCAAATGCTTTAAGAGTGTTTTCATGAACTTAGCTCTTTTTTTCAGGTTAAAAGAAGTTCCTATGCTAGTGTAATATAATAATTAACATAAAATCAATCGTGGTCGAGAGGTCAATGCATTGACTTCGAACTAGCTGGCATTGGGTTGATGTCCTGACTAGAAGCGAAATTTTAATAGTTAAGTTATTATAAGTAAATGATGGACTCTGTGCCTTTGAGAGCACAATTTCGAGTGTTGTCGCACTGGTGACAACTGTCATTGGCAGCCCCAAAAAGACTGGGGAGTGTAGGAACTTAATATCCAAGATTCATACTCTGAAATAAAAAAAAATTAACGTTTGGCACTCGGGGACTGCCGCGGTAAAGCTATTGCATAGCATTTTATATCAACTTATGCAATTTAAATTATTTGTTTATTTATTCAGTATTTTTTTTTCTTTGATGCTAATTCAAGTTTTTCATCACTTTCTTCATTGATAAATGCACTTTGTTCATTCATATTTAAAACACTTTATATACAAATTTTACGCGTATGGCTATTCACCAACAACTGTTATTCACTGTTGTACATAGGTACACCTATGTATACATATATACCTACATGTATACTTACGAGGCACATGCAGTGAGTATGGCATTATAAAGATATGATAGATACCTATACACCTATATACTTTCTCACAAACAGCTGCTGACGTATTCGTCCGATTTCGGAGCAGCTTGTCTCGATTCGTGCGAGCTTCGTACAGTCTTATCATATACATACACGTTAAGCGGACGCTCGGCCGCGCTACATGGTAGGCGGAGTGGGAGTGTTAAATTTTATTTTCGTTACGAAATTTCTTGATAAAAGCCCGCGATAAAAGCTATGCAATAGCTTAAAATATGGGAAGGTATGACCATGCAGTGTAGTGATAAAGAATTAATATTATACCAAGAAATAAAAGAATATTCTTAATTTCGATATTGTTAAGAATGTGTGAATTGTTAATTAACACAAAGAAATTTTAATGACCTAGTTATATAGCGGACATTGGCTATACTTGTGTACTAAAACTTTGATCTCTTTCTACTTGTTGTCTAATTACGCTTAGACGTGTGACACTAGTTTGCGTGAAATGTCACCTGTATGTAACAATTTATATAATATATTCAGATTTTGTCCGTATTTTCCGTTCTAGTGCATAACTTAAATCTCGTTAAATCCCTTACTAGTGTTGTAAATTAATTGTCATCTCTTACTGCATAATATGTAAATATGTATGCGTTTAAATACACATAATGAGACAAAATCGTTCTAAACAACTTGATACATCGATGTCGTTATTCTCCGTGTTTATTAACAAACTAAAAACGATGTCCTAACCATAATTACGTTCTCCTTTGATCGCACTCTTCCTTTAGGCCCTTCGGGCGGCGAGGGCCGAGATAGAAGGTTAAGAGCGCTCGAACTTGTCCTTCTAAAGTTCCGGGACGTCACTCTTTCCTTAAATCAAAAATCGAATAATGTGCAGTTGGTTTTGTTCGAGAGCCCGTGCCCAAATCCGTCATATCGAAGACGATGATATTCAAAATTTTGAATATTTATACAAAGGTTAAAGTTTTATACAAAAGATCAATGTCTCAAGTAAATACGATTTTCTATTGGAAAATCTTTATTATTCGACATAAATTATTTGTATACTTTATTGTAACCTAATATAAAATTTACTTACCCCCATTTAGGTAAAACAAGAATATATATATATATATATTGTAGTAGACGAGCAGATGAGCTAAATAGGAGTAGGTGGCATGTGAGGCCTCCATACTTAGTCTCGTTAATGTGGATTCGCGTTCGACTCAAAATTTGATTATCAAATTAGAATAGAATAGAAGCCGAGACGGAAAACAATAGACAGTGAAACATAGAAAAGAGTTGACGAGTCATGCCCAAGGGTACACAAGCTTTGATAGTCGTAGAAAGTGGATGTGAAATACACCAAATACACCAGAGATATTGAAGAACCGATCAGTAAACACACCGGGCTTCTCCTTATCTTTTATTGAACAATTGATGTCCTGGACATCATCAAAAGTCCCGAGGGTTACCCCCAGAGCTATGGCCTACAGTATATATATTATATGTCGTTTTTCGTCCGCGACGTCTTCGCTCGCACTGATATAGAACGTATTGCTTCATATTTTATACAATACTAATCTCGTTTCGCTTTCAAGTATGTTTTCATTACCATAGATCCCGATCTCGTTCTCAATTTTAGTTGCCGATCCGGTTCCGGCAATCAATATTGTCGGAACTGGATGTAGTAGATTGCTGCTACTGCTCTGCTATTTCGATTTCGCTAACAGTCACGGTTCCAATTTGCATGAAACGGTGGTATAAAATAAAACATAGGCTGTATTTATTACTAGAGGACTTTTATTTAATTTTTAGAAAAGGTGTAGTAGTTAGGATCAATAGTATAAATACGCGAATGAAATCAGCGACAAATTCTACTTGGTACAATAAAAACATACGAGTATTCGAATGCAAACTGTGACAAAATTTTAAGTTCAACATCTGACTACTTTTTGAGTTTTGCGACAACAGACATATAGATGGCGACTTTTGTTACAAGTATGCCGCCGTTTGCAAATACCGTGTTTAATCGCATGATATCCTTACATCACCTTGTTTCTGTCTGTTCAGTTCACTGTTACGCAGGAGGGTGTTTTGATTTATTAATTTTTTTTATCTATTCCTTTTTACTTCTGTTCTAAAAATATCCTAGAATTGCTTTCCTGTAACTGGCGGTGTCAACGTTGTGTATCGTTGTAATAATCGTGATAAATTCCTTTATCGTTAGGTACGTAGTTATAAATGAATTAATTATTAATATTGTTTCTATTTTATTGTTTTATAGTTTCGCATTAATTAACACTTTAGGTAACGGTCGTTAAAATTATTATCGAAGAAATAAAATTCTGTGTTAGTTTGATTTTAATAATTATGTTGAATAAATTATATTATAAACATTATTTTTCATATTAATAAGACTTATTATACGATTATAAAAAAAAACTGTGTTACAGCTATATTATAAGGTTTGAAAATTTAAGTGAGAATATTTACCAATCAATTTGAAATCGTTATAGATCCAATGGTAACTTAAGATGAAATAATAATTGAAAAATACTATTTTCAAAGACCTATTCAACGATACCCTGTTTGACTTGTTCATTAATTTTATATTTTTTTCTCAATATGGCGTCTGGTTTCAGCAATATAAAAAAATTATTACCTTTTTTGTCTTTAGTGACATTTATAAGATAAATACAAATCAAATGACGTGACAATTATCAAAATTTGCCTATGCGTTTGGTCTCTAAAGTGCTACGAAGAGACACTCATTCAAATACACATACACGCTCACGTACGTACGTATTGACACATACATGCATAAACACATACACACACATATATATATATATATATATATATATATATATATATATATATATATATATATATATATATACCCGACTTACGCTACCTCGACTTACGCGAATTCGGAGTTACGCGATTTAATTTTCTCGTGTATTCGTTTTTTGTTTGAACGCCGCGCAGTCAAGGTCAAGCGGCGGCGTTTGTTTCTGACTCCCCCCGCCCGCTTTTTTATTATTATTCGTTCAGTTTACAACAGGCACAGACGTGCAGTGCGGAATCGGCGCGTAGGTACATAAGTTACGATTTTGTGTTTTTTTGTGCGTTGTGCGACGACCTGAGATATTTACTAAGTACTATGGCATCCAAACGAAGTAGAACAGACTCTTTTGCTTTAAACAAGAAGAGAAAAACATTATCTTTGGAGTGTAAACTTAACATTATTAAAGACTACTGTATTGTCATATTATCTAGAATTAGATACTAATTATTTCCTAAATTATTGTTTTATTTAGTCTCCAGTCCCAATTAAACATGCTTTGTATGTCTTTATATGCAAAATTGTACCCCGACTTACGCGAAATCGACTTACGCGGATAGCGCTCAGTCCCACCTATCGCGTAAGTCCGGGGTATTACTGTACATACATACATAGGCTGACAAACACATTACGCTCCTTTGCGTGGTGCAATCGGGTAAAAAGAAACCTTTGAACGTTGCAGTTAGACGCCGTCGTAGAATCTATAGACTTGTAGAGCCGAAAGGGGATGTTTCACGCGTGATTTAATGCCCCGCTTGCAGGTTTTCGGTGCTAAAACATACCTTAGCCTGCATCTGAGTATCAGTGGTATTTTAGAAGAGTTATTTAAATATTTAAAACCTTCTAAGAGAAAAGTGTATTCGTGTCAGTTGAAGGTTGCTTTTATTTTTTTTTTATTTAATATTTCTTGTTATGCATTTGTTTACTTATTTAAAGGTATTAGGAGCTATTTTTTCTTGTCTGACGGGCTGACGGACAAACTTGGGCATCGTACTTACATCGATATGAAATTTTTATGGCGCTACTGGTTAATTTACACTAAATACGAAATAGAAAACGTCGTTATAACACCATCAGCAAACTGCATTAACATTTATTTTATTATAAATAGTAATTTGAAAAAGTAGTAATCCTTACAAATACTTTTTTGAATAAAGATAAATCTGAATATGTTCAATAAGCACATATTTTATATTTTAAATTAAGTAAAATAAATATGTACCTCCTATGAATGAACTTTGAGATATTTCATGATGAACGTCAAAAATCCAAGTTTAAATATGAACGTTAAACAATATTTCGAATATTATAAAAGTATTCACTTACCGATTGAGCGTAACTTTGTCAAGCAATTAAAAGTAAAAGAAAGAAATACATAAATAACAACAAATAATTTAAAATTTAAAAATGAAGAGTATTTAAAAATCCACATAATATAATATCTTTAATTCCGATTGATGAAACGCAAATTGATTATTTGTTACTAATTTTTTGCACTTACTTTATTTAAACAAATACATTTAAGACAAACAAAAATGGTATAGATACATCACAGCTATGTATATAAAGGTAAACGGTTTTCATTCTACACAATGATAATCTCGAGAAATTTTCACTATATAACCAATAAAACTGAGGAGTGCGCGCGGGATTCCCCCATTTCCGAGTAATTTAACATGACGCTGGCAACATTTACCTCAGCTCGCGCGTTATGCTAGATTGCGTGAGAGAACTCACACGTTCTTATTTGAATATCACAGAAAATTACACGAGAAACGACGGAGTTTTCTACACCTTTTAAATTAAAACTTGCTTTTTAACGTCGCGTTACGTCACATGGTCCGTGTGCGGGCCTCGAGGATAGAACGAGAATACTTGCTGGGACTTTTCTAGAACACGTATACCGTAGTTCAAGGTGGTGTGTTGCCGTTTCTAATTGAAAATTTATCAGATGTCGCTGTTGTGAAAATACTGACTTTCTATCTGTGTTGCTGTTGCCTCTTCTGACTTGAATGCCTCCGAGGGACCGCCGTATTAGCATTTTTGGATCATGAATCTGTAGTAAAAAGACTATTCAATAGTTCTACATTGTAAATATCTATCACTATTTTACCTTCCACTATAATTGCGTTTAGAAAATAAGGTAGGTTTTAATTCTATTGTCGATAATAAAAATCTTTGAAGAAACTTATTGTTTTAACAGCAATTTCATTATTTTGAAAAAGTTCTTTCTTATATCAGTGACAAAATTTTGACTGATTTTTGAGGTTTCAGAATTTGAACAATTTCCAGCGATACAGAGTATCTATTTGAATCGTCCAATAGAATCACGCCCGAGATCGTGGCAGAAGTCGTTCTGTGAATCTAAACTTTCACAGAGCTCTATGGAAAGTTATCAATTTACTGGAAACGTGCGACTTTCGGAACAGATTCGTTGAGCACAATGAAATTTCATAGCGAAAGTTTCGCGAGATTATGAAAATCTTCGCGGAGTTACACACACTTCCGCGGCCTCCTAAATGATGTAGTATCGCGCGGTACATTTACCGCGCTTTTGCCTCAGAAAGTAATTTTCTTTTCGCAAAATTACCGGTCCACTTTGCATGCTTCGGATACTAAAATGTGATTTATTTTCTTGCGGATATTGATCTCGTGCGGCTACCGGGTTGTTGCCGAAAAGATCTGGTCAAGTGCGAGTTCGGTTTCGGTGTCGATGGTTAAGTAAGACCTTCATTTTACGAAATCTATTTTGCTAATAGTTCTACACTTAATGGACCAAAAAAATACTAGACAATACACTATTGAAATATAAGGAGTGACTACGTCTATGTACAATATTGTAACCTGACGGTACTCTCCTGAGTTTGGGGTATCCTGGATCTTGAAATAAAAACGGTAGGAAAGCAACTATATTCGTTTGATCAGTTCTTCAATTCTCTGGTTATGAACTTTATGTATATCCAACCTAATGCATTAAATTTCTCACATTCCTCTTTTTATTCCTATCTAGGTTACTGTACGTAGGCAGGAGCCCTGTACAAGTCTTTTTCGATGCACCGACTGATTTGTTTCTCGTCTACTAACATTCTACATACAACTAAATTCAAATGCAAATAGAACCCACTATCGAGGGACTGAGCACGGAGGCTGTATGCCTCACATGCCCTCTACACCTAGGTCCTCTACTACAATATATATATTTGTATTAGGTTTTAGTCACCCTACTACTAAGGTCTATCTTGTTGCTCTCCTTCCCAAAACTGCCTTTACTTCAGATTGAGGCTTAAACGTTTAAGCCCTTGGGGCTGCCCTAGGGCAGGTTGGAAGCTACTTTGAACATCCTGGTTGAAACTCCTAATAGTATGAAAATGATGAAATATTGTTCTATGGAAAGTGGAAACCGCTGAGTTTATGTAAAAATTCAGTTTTACCAAAGCATTACTAATAAAGAATAATAACAAGCATCGTTCTAACAAATAATCCTAAAAGAGCTGAAATTAGAATTGAAATTTTTATATAAAAAACCGGACAAGCGCGAGTCGAACTCATCCACCAAGGGTTCCGCACAAATTAGCAGGTACATATTATGAATAGTTCAGGAATCGAGTCTCGCAGTTTTCTCAGAGCTTTTCCAGACATTCAGTTTCCAAAACCTATAATTACTATACTTACAGGGAATTTTGGATATATTAACAGTTTATACCTAAATTAGTTAGGTAATCTAATCAAAGTTATTTTTATAATTTAGTTACAAATGTGTGATTCTCAGATTTTTTCCTACATTTGTAGTATAAGACGGTTTTACTTGCCAAATTTTATAGTTCTAGGTCAATGGAAAATACCATATAAATTTTGATTTCCTTTAGAGTGTCAAAATACATGTTTTTTTGCGGTATAAACTGGTGTATCTTTTTTTTACGTCGTCATAAAAGTTTGATATTTTTACAACTTCAAGGGATTGTAAACTTAAGTATATGGTTTTAATTTCCACTAGATACCTCCACGTGTTCCCGAGATAAAGGGTCTTGACAGACAGACGGAGTGACGGACTGACGGACAACAAAGTGATCCTATAAGGGTTCCGATTGTTTTTGAGGTACGTAACCCTAAAAAGGATACCGCTGAAACTATTAATCTAAGAAAATACTTTCAAATGTGAATTTTGAGATAAATGGCTAAATTTTTAGCACAAGTTACTTTGAAAGGTCTAAAAACGAATAATGAATCTGTTTTGAAAATACCTCCGAGAAGACGTGAACAAATAAACACTGTTTTTTTCAAATTTTGAAGAAAGGGTAAGAGGTAAAACACAAATTTTGAATAAAAGTTATATGGCATAAATTTTTATATAAAAGTAAATTCTAAACGTTTTTTGCTAGAATCAAAAATAATAGAGTTAGTGCGGCAAGAAGATAAGAGTTAATAACAACTTGAAAAAGTCATAAGTTGTTGAAAATTGACATAGTTAAATTTATTTATTTTGTATTTGTAAAAAAAAATGGTAACTATAATTTCAGACAGATTTTTTTTATTGTTTGGAATAAAGTTATAACAATTTAAAATTTTGATTTTCTAATTAAAACGACTTTACTAACTGAAATATATATTTTTTAATATTTTGTTACTCATTTATAAATTGATCAGTTTTTTGTACCTTTCATTTTCAGGCTGGTATAAAATTGATTTATCATAAATTTCTCTAACCCACATTTAAAAACACTATTTTTGAAGAAAAACAACTCATATTATTTTCATAATATCAGTACATTAGACTGTACCAATAGCTACTACTAGCATGTACTACATCTTCATGCAAATTAAAAGCAGCAACAGAATTGAAATTGCACACAGGACTGACAAATCTCAGATAACCATAAAAACTTTGAAATTTCTAAACGAGTACGAGTGTAGATCTAAAAAAGGCTTTAAAGTCGTAACCGGGACAGTTTTTTTTCCTTGTTTGTTAGAGCAAATTTAGAAATTTCCAAAAATATCCGTGCGGATTCCTCTTTATCGGGTAAGCTATTGGATCATTTTTATTGTTTTCCACGTGCTTACACATCTCTGTGTGTATGCGCCTCTTCTTTGTTACCGTTTCTAGCTATATTCGAGGACACTGGTTCAGTCATCGCTGCCTGGCGCGATGCGGTCGAACGATGCGATGTAAAAGTTGAAACGTATAAAACATTCCAAGTGGAATTGTTTCTTGGATTGCTGGATTTGTGTTAAGTTCGAGAAGGTCACCGCGCTAAGACTCACGAGTCCACTTCCGCCTCCATTTCTTCGAGGTCTGAAAAGTATTGTTAACATAGAAGGAAAATCAGCCCATTTTCATTATCCGTGCGACGTTACGGTGACCCTAAGATAATTTAGTAAGCCGGTTTCAACCTCTGAAACAGACCCAAATCGGAATCGGACCCCTATTATACGAAGACGGGGCGGCGATAAGCGTATAAGAAATTGCAAATCGTTACCCAAAAACTGTCCCATCTTTCTTTGAAAATGGGTTCAATTTTCGAATACTGCCCACTGGCACGCATGCCGCGGCCGGCGCCGTGCGAGACTACACCTTACGCCCCATAAAAATAGCGTTTTGTACGACTGAACGGCGGGCATTCGTAAAAAAAAAGCTATGTATACAAGCGCGGATCGCCGCAGTGGGCGTTCGAGAGCTGTTATCAATCTTTGAAAGGAAGAGACCCATCTCAACGTGTATTTATGTTTTGGTCCTGGCCCATATCAATAGCTCGTAAAATGGGAGCGGTGAAAATTCAGCGCGGAAAAAATAGTCGGCCCACAATTAACCGGGCGACGGGGATATATTTGTCGCCTCGGCCGTGGCGGTAAATGTTGTATGCACATAAGTGAGATAGCGGGAATTCGATTCCTTGTATTTTGCAGTCATAATTCTTTCATATGTAACTCTATACATATGAAATAATTGTATATATTTTTTTTTATGTAAATAGAAATCATACATTTCCAAGAGGAATCTTCCGGTGCACTCGGTTGTTATAATTTATAATGTAACATACTATTTGTCGTATTCTAAACGCATTGTTGTTATCCTATTTGATATGGTGTCGAGGTAGTTGTACACTTGACGTTCTCAACACCAGATAGCGCCACATGACACATGGCACTACGTGTTATCGTGCATGAGAGCAGGTAGTAGTTAAATTTTGCATATATTATGTTGTTGTATAATGTTGAAAATGAACTCAAGCGACTTTTCCGATAGGAGGTTATTATATTCTCACGGTAAATTCGAAACAGGCCAAACAAAGCTCGGTTGTTCCGGATACTATCAAAGAATGATGTATTTGTGCAATGTGAAAAGAAATCGTGTACTTTCAAGAGGATATCTTTTGTGTACTTATTTGTTGCCATAAATCTCTAGAAGTGCTGGATGAATTTTGATAATGTTTTGGACGTTATAAGCTGTGCTGTCTTATTCCGGTCGTTGTCACTAAGATGGTGACGTGTGAAGCAGTAGTACGACACGAATTCAGTTTAAAAACTTCTTGGGGGTTTTCAAGGCAGAATATGGGCTTTATATCATTTCAATTGGACGTTAGAAAAAAGTTGTTCTCGTTGAAAGATCCATCCTGAGAAGTTAAAAGGCAAATAATAATTGCTAGTGTCTATTATGTTTTATAAATAGCTATTGATATCCGTGATACTGCATACGTGAAATTAAGTATGCAGCCATATATGGTTGGTAAGCGCCAATGAATTGTCGAAACTCCAAAGTTTATTAGCGAAACTAGGCGTAGGCATCCTCTGTCTTTGCTTAAAGTACTCAACTACAGAGACTTGGTGGTAACAATAGGACCCCGACACGTAATTATGAACGAAATATGGGTTGTACTGCGCTCATAATACATATCGTATTATATTAAAGCATCACAAAAAGCTTGGGTTGTTTAGATTTAGTTTCCAGTTAATTTACATCAGATAAATAATCATCAGTAGGCAACGATAAAATGCAAATTTATTAAACGCATCTAAAAGGATTTAATCAAAGATCCCCCCCAATTTTCACTCGAGCGCGTGACGAGGGCGAAAAGGGGGAGGGAGGCGCAGGGGTCAGTCACGTCTAGTCGCCTATCAGCCCGCTCTGATTGCCGCAATAAGTCTCCGATTGCCTGTCCATAAGTCACCGCAGACTGCGTTGTTCCACCTCACTCCTGGGCCCATAAATGTTGATAGTTCCTCATCGTTCTTTTGATTCCGTGTGGAAAATTGAGATTGGGATACGTTTCGGTTAAATCTATTTGTAGGATTTCGTGGATGAAAAAAAGTAGGAATGAGTGTTAAGTCTGACGCTGATTTTAGTTTGGGAGGTCTGTTTAAAATCGAATAAATGAAAATATTGAAAAGAGAAACAAAAAGATATGGACAATTTATACAACAAATAAATTAATGCATAGAATTAATTTAATTGTTAGTTACTGTAAAAGTTAAAAGTAGTGAAAGGACTTTAAATATTTTAACATTAAAATAATACTATTTGGTACATTCAGTTATTCGATTCGGGTTGAAATGGATTTGTTAAAGGACCAGTGGCGAGGGTGAGAAAATATAAAGAGAAGCCGAACCTTAAAAATTGTCAACATTAAACATTATTAATAAAAATATAACTATTACTTACCGAGCTCTGTAACGACCTCTGGTATAATGCGGAGATATTTCATTCGCCACTTTTGGCATACTTGAAGTCAACGATAGAATACAAACGGAAGACTTCGAGCATGCATAAAAGCAGCTTTGAAAAAGCTAATGAAGTAGTTTCCTTTAGTCGAATTTATAGCAGCGCAGTGGATAAATGAATTAAATGAGATAAAAAGCTATTTAAATTCTAGTGGTAATCTACGATTTTTCTTGAGAAAATGAGCTAATACCAAGTCATAAAAATTTGGCTTACTTTTGATTTGCAACAGTAAATGTTTTCTATAGATAACAACGCGAGATCTGAAAGCCTTTGTTCTGTCTGGCTATTCCTGAGGTACGTATGAAGAGCTGAAAAGATCGTTCCGCGGCCGCAATTGTTATCGGAAGGGTTAAACAGATATTACTTAAGCTTAAAATTTGAGGAAATGTATCTTTTAAGATATCTTTTGTAAATGCAAAATAACTCGTACATATCTAATCCTTTAAGCGAGGGAGACGAATATAATACTTTTAACTCATTTTTAATGCATTTATGTCAAAATTCGAGAAAATAATAAATTTAAATTATTTAGTTTATCCTCAGGAAATGTACGTTCGAATAAATCATATTTGGACTTACTTATATCCGGTTTGAACTTGATTTTTAACATTATCTACAATTTCGATAAAAATACGTTTATACTCGCGTTTTAAGTCTGATTCTGAGCTAAATAGACGTCGGCGTCTTCGTGGAGGCTCACTTATATCAGTGACACTGTCGTAAATTTCGTCAAACTTATTAATGAAATTACTCTCAAACCAATTTAATAGCGATTGAACTTCGCGAATAACGACGTCTATATCACTCTGTTTATTTTGTAGTAAAGCGAAAGTAATATCTGTTCTTGCAAATAATTCAGCTAAAGTATGCAAAAAGCAAAATTCCCATCTTCTAATTCATTAACAAACTTTCTGATATGGCAATTGATTCAGAATCCCAATCCATCGGATTTTCTATAATTATATTAAATGTTTGTATTATGTCGGATCTACAGTTACAAATGACATTAATAATACGAGAATGATACTGCCATCGAGTTTCTGCGACACCAGGCAAACGACGATCTGACGTTAATTTTAAAAGACCCGAACGTTTAGTAGATTTATTAAAAAATTATTATGCAATTGATGTGGCCGAAAAATTGTTTTAACTCTGGAATATTTTCTAAAGATCGAGATAACACTAAGTTAAGTACGTGAGCATAGCAAGGAATAAAGACAGCCATTGGACATTGTAATTTAATTTTTGTTTGTACGCCGCCTACTTCTATACTTAATTCGGGAATGATGCTATATGCAAAACCGTTTTTATTCGGGTATAATCGGAAATCTCCGCTGATCGAAACGCATTATTATTTACATAATGATGTATAACACAAGAATCCGCAACCGAATATAACACCTAAGAGTTCACGTTAAAGGTGAAATTATGTTACACGAATTACAATTGCGTCATTTCGTTGTCGAAACGAAACTCGCGATACCGAGTTATTCCCCGCTCGCCCGCGGCTTGCGACCGGCAGGTTCGTGTGGCGCCGCCATAACGCTATAATACAACTGAATATGGAAGACTCAACATTTCACATTGATTACGACGATTGCAAACATTCTGAATTTGGTCGTCTAAATAACTCGGTTGCTTTCGAGTTATTTGAAGTGTTTTTATATAGGGCTTACGTTACTAACGTAAGAAGGCTGGATATTATTTACAATAATAATTATTGAAAATTAAAAATAATTTTAAGTGTCTGTATACTAAAAAGCAATAATTTATTCATTTATGAATTATGCATATTAAATATTTTATGAAAGGGAAGCCGATAAGAATCGAGTTCTTAGAAGCCGTCGCCCCTGTAAAGGACTATAGATTCTCTATACTTATTTTTACGTTTATAATGATTATGAACTACGGTTATGGATGTGAGTTCGTGCATGTCACCGTCTAGTAATAAAGAACAAAGAGCAGCTAGGGTATTAGACGGAAATTAGCGGTCGGCTTGTCCGAAAGTTCGCACTTTAAGCCTTAGGCTATCTACTACCTTCAAGTACCTACTTCAAAGAAGACACTTTGCATGGTTGCAGACATTTGGCGAAAACAGATTTGTCGATAGCTCGCTTCTAACATTCAGGGAGCTATGTTATAGTAAAATTTTATTCCGTTATCGAATTATTGAGATTTAATAATTTTGCGCCGGTACTACACTGACCTGCCTGACCTCAACCGTGAATAGCTTAGATTTAAATTTAGGTAGGCTTTAGTGGTATACCTACATAATATTTTCTCCTTAGTCCTAACGCAACCCAGTCACCGAAGTTTCACAATCTCGTTTCATTAAAAAGATGAAAATTTTTAAGAAATGTGAGTTATAATTTCTTATCTTTTAATCAAATATGAGAGATCATCTATGAATTCATCATTGTTGGTGTAGTTCTGATAAGCTATTTATAGATAAAATATATAAAAGACCATACCTTATTGAGCCACATATAGTCAAATACTTCAGGTGGCACTAATAGTTCTGAGTATGTATGTTAACTGCTTACATTTTCTGCTGGTGTATTATAGTTATGCCTTCGATGCCAGCGATGCTGCTCGGTTGCCACTGCACACGAGCTGGGTGTCATGGAAGATCAGCATTGTACTAGTGACCACTACTACAATATATGCTGAGTAGCATAACCTTTTTTATTGATAACCTTAGCAGTAACCTTTTTTAATGATAGCATAATTTTGTTATAATTAAACTTAATGTATTAAATTTATGTGTTTGTATGCCAAAATGAAATTTTCTTTCTTTCGTTCTTTCTTAAGTAAATTATACAATAAATACTAATCATCTCTTAAAAACATGAAAAACGTACATGAAACTATAGTTATATTAGAATAAATTTCTTTCAGTATTCAACTTAACGGTCTTTGCATTATCGTACAGCTTTGCTGATTCAGAATAAGCAAATAATCTCGAATGTGACTGATATAATAAATAATAACAATAAAAATAAAAGATATCATCAGGCACACTTCTATACAGAAACGTCAGATCCCAAACTAAGCATCAAGTTTTAAAATGGATTTCAGATAGTCGATACAATACATATATGCTTTTTATTGTGTAAATATATACAGATAATACATAAAAACACTGAGACTTAAAACAAATATTAATTTTTAAGAAAATAAATGACTGTCTTGTGCAGAAATTAAACCCACGCCCTCAGCGAAGCCAGTTAAATTTCAAAAGATACCGAAAAATAACAATCATTAAATTAAGAGTTCAGGATTGGAACCGACAGTGGGGATCATATTTATTTTTTTCGTAAACGCTTGCAGACTTTTTGTTATATTCGTTGTTGCATGAAGAGATGCATGTATTCTGTAGACCTATTCGAATTGACTAACCTTAAGCCTAAATTAACAAACTATATGAGGTATTTCCTTAATTTTATTAGTTCATCAAAACAAGCGCCACAAATAAATTAAGTATCGGTAAACATCAGCTCAACCGTTAAATTAATTGTTGGCAATAAACAATTATTATCCTTATTGAGCAGTCCAATCAATTAATGTCAAATTGAATCAAATAGATCATTTGTATTTCACTTGGCCTAAATATTATTTAATTATTTTAATATAAACCCATTATTCATTTTAATTAAAAGTAAGACAACATTTTGGCATGTTTAATTTGGTTAGATCGCAAAAACAATAACTCGCATTTTGAAAATTTTAATGTCGTTAATATTTATTTTGATTGGTTTAAAATTGTCATCACTTGCGTCATATAAAAAATCATTTTTTCCTCAGCCTTGAATCTGTTGTTCCACTACAAATTCCTATTTCATGAAAGGAATATTGATTCGAGAGGATTGACAGATATGGTATTACATATTACCTAAGCAAGCGTTAGTATTTGATCATAATCCGCTACATGTTTACAACACAATTCCTAAATTGAATTTTGTGCAAAATTGCCATGTAAAAGTCAGATAATTACATCTACCATGTTACCAAAAGTATTAAAATAACCAAGAAATGCACCTCCAACCATTTTTCATGACGTACACCCATTCAGTATGATCGTCGATTGTCACAGAATAATCATCACGAAACCATTGCCCAAATTATCATAGGCAAGTGTTCAATAATGGTGATTTTATAAATATTAATTTAGTCATTAAGCGTATGCATTTATTGTAACTACATTGTTTATACAATGTTACGTGTTGTACAATGTTATTGTATGTTTATACAATGAAATACAATTTAATACATTTCTAAATGTATCGACTCTCCGTGTAATGAAGCTGTATCGCATTGATGAGAGTAACTAGACATTTTATTGCTTATATTCATGAGACAAAATCATTAACAACCGTTGAGCCTACCCTATTGCTGTGAATATTCGATAACTTCATACGTTTTTTTCTCAACATTTTTATTGTGGCTCTCATTATACATTATTATTAATTGATTATTAGAACAAACCGAACAAAGAAACATATCATCTCATAAGTGATATCCGACTGTATGAGTTAGCACTAATAGAAAATCAAACATTCCGAATTTTATATGCCTCTTGCATGGAATCATATGTTGTTTGTTATATTCGTTTGTTTTCCATTTCGTTCTTGCATTGTTGAAAGGTAGAATCTGACAACGCACACACATTTGTAGTATTTTTTCTGTTTTTTTCTGTGTGTGTCGGTATATAGAGATGTGTTGCTTATCGTCCATCGCGTTATCAGAGAATCGAGAACACTTACTGAATTGAGCAGTCTTGAGTATCAATAGGACTAAAGCTTCGTGCTTCTGAAAATTTATGCAAACCGGGCCCTTTTTGTATCTCGATAGCTTATTATAAGTTAATTAAGCTCAAAGAGAACCGTAGACGTCCGACATTGAACGCTTCTAAAATAACAAAGGGAAATTTCCCTTGTTTTAAAAAGAAGTCACTCACGTGACGTTATCTAAAATTCCGGATTTTTTTTTCTAATTTTTAAGGATTACATGAGAACCGAAAAATTCGATGAAAAAAAAAATCGGAATAATTATAGAATCTCTGTAATATCGTCTGTCTATTTGTCTGTCACAATACATTTTTTTCCGAATTTACTGAACGAAAATAATTGAAATTTATTAAATGTACAGAACTATGTCTTCCGATCACCGAAATTTGGCCTAAATAAATGAATTGTAATGTTCGGAGCTAATTTTGGAGGAAAATTAGAAAATAAAAGGTAATATTTCGAGTGTATTAAATGAGGCATCGAATGAAAAGTTGTTTTGAGAAATACAAATCTGTCCATTCTAAAATTATTAAATAAATTTTAAGACACTAAATATACAAAAACCCGTATATTTGGCTGTATTTTAGTTACCACAAACATATTTAGGTCAGGTATAATCAAACTATAATAACTAATGCGATAATTCATAGTAAGAATCCTTTCTACTAGAGCCCAACTCACACTTGACCATTTATTTTATATACGTTATACACCTCTGATTTAATACTAGTAACTAAAATAAATTAAATCGCAATTTTCAATGGATTTTCAATTTCGTATATACTATTTAAGAATATTTTTTGTATGAAAATGAGTGTGTTAGTATTGGAAGTCATCGACTTTCAGGCATTTAAGGACAACAAACAAGACAATTAAATGAAAAGTGCGCGATAAGTGTGTACAAAGTATTTCACTTGAATAAAATAATCCATTAACCTCTAAAACGAATCGTAGTTAAAACTAAATGTAGTTAAAATGCAGGTGTCACACGTCTGCAAACATACAACCGCTTAACTTCAATATACATCGTGTATCTGTCTTCGACATATATTGCTTTCAAAGATGAATGCGGTAGACTCTATTGTCAATATTATATGCGAGAGATGTTTTTTTAAAATTACTACCAAGGAGTTCTTGAAATGTTGTCGATGTTGGAAAACTTATGAGTTACAATGTACTCGTACAGATGTTAGTGAAAAACAGTTTTATAATACAATGAGGAAAGAGCACAAAGATAACTGGTAGTGTGAAAAATGCATGAATGCTGATCTGGCATTTGCTAATAGCAAAGATTTTGAAGACTCCAATGTAACGTTGAGAAATCGACCTGTCAAAGTTTCCAGTTTATTTCATAAATCTCTGGATGTGATTGCAATGGTGGCGACAAGGTAACCTTTGCGGAACGGACTATTGCGAACTTGAAACTAGAATTTAATGACCGTGATCAGGAGTTTTTGTGCAATGACCCCAAGATCGCAGGAATTTCAGAAGAAAAAAATTAAAATGGTATACATTTCACATTTAGTGTGGCCACCAAGTTGGGTGTTGCGCTGAAGGAGTGTAGAAGAGGAAGAGTCAGCGCAGAACGACTGGGCCCAGTGCGGCGTGCGGAGACTGATCAAGGGGCGGCGGCGTCACGCCCGCTAGTGGTGCGGCTGTCTCGCCGATCAAGGCGGGATGATCTCCTGGCAGCGGTGCGTGTACGGTGTAGTTTGACTACGAAATGGCCTGGGTTTTTCATCAAAAGGCACGAGGTTTTTTTAAGACTAACCAGATTCAATCGCTTTGTTTTTTACAAAGCCCGAATCGAATTATAGTGCATTAATTGGAAATACGTTTGGATCCGCGATGAGAAGATCTTTGCCAGAAAGGAGCATGGGGCACCTCGTCAGCGTCTGCGCACTGAAAATGACATCACTAAAATTTTTGGTACACTTTGAAGTTGGCCGTATCTTTTATAGAGTATTATCAAATTTGAAAATACTGTTTTTAATTTGTTTTACTACTTAATGGACACATTACTTTTGTTTTGATAATTTTCCATAACAGATTTTACACTTTAATTTTATCTTTTACAAATTTAAGTTACTGCTTTGTTTCATGTCGTGTATTCTAATTCAATTCCATACTATTATCAGATTTTTCTTGTAATTATATTAGGAAGAGCATATACTTTCATCTGCACAAATTTATTGTTCGACTGGCCAGAGTATTTTAATTTGTAATGTATATCTTAGTTAAGGTAATTTTAAGATGTCATACATGTTTTCCTTTTTGTTTATTTAAGGGCCAAATACAGGATTATTATTATAATTATATTATATCTTAAATCAAATGCACAGGGCGCAGACGCTATATCTCTAGACATGCTTTTGCACACATTGCCAGACGTCCATTTTTAATCGGTCAATTATTACACCTTCTTTTCCTGATCCGTGGAAAATTGCTGTTGTTCGGCCCCTCTCGAAAAACACAAACCCTACTACATTCAACGATCTACAATCCATTAACATTCTCGGGATTTCGGAAAATGCCCAAAAACAAGAGTACTGCTACAGCTATACTGCATGTCACTGGTAACATATTGGAAACACAAGATAACGCATCCGGTACAATATTAGCCTTTTTAGACGTTTCCCGTGCTTTTGATACAATAAATATACCCTTGTTTCGCCACCCTTATCTTTGACATTATTGAAACTTGTAAGTCTCTCTACTTATACAGGGAACTTATTTTTTCTCCCCAAATCCGTCTCGCTCAACGTATCATCCCTCAACATAAAACCCCTGCGTTTAACGGAAGTTTCAAATACACTGCTGCAAAAATTTGGAACAATATTCCTCCTCCTTTCTGTAATCTACTAAGTATAAGCAGTTTTCGGAAAAAAAATAAAAGAACATTTTTTCAATACTTAGTTACTCAGCGAAAATAGTGTTATGTATTAATTATTTATATATGTTTCGATAATGAGGTTGTATTATTATATACTACATTTGCAATTGTTAATTTAATGCTACCGTTTCTCTTTGTTAATAATTAATATCCTTTTTTATTTTTCATTTTTTTTTATTTGTTTAAATTTAGGTTACTCTTTATATGTTTTATTGTCTTAACGTCGTTATGTCATTTTTATTGTGTTTATATCATGTATAGGTCTTAAGTTAAGTTAAGCATTGCTTTCAGTGTAAAGAACCATGCAAACCCTAACCGGCTCCAGCTCAGCGCCACAGCCACGGCGATGGTATTGTGCTGAGCTGGAACCGATTCGACATTGACCTGATTGATCGTATGACTTTTTATTATTTCAACATTGTTTTTATGCCGAATAAAACATTCTTTCTTTCACATATTGAAGACACAATACATTCATACCACACTAAAATTGTCTTGAATTTGGGGCAAAATTCTGACCGATTTTGTAAACGGTTGCAATAGTATATCGAAAAAATATGATAAATTTATAGACCACAATGTGTGTTTATACGATGTCAACCGGAATTGGTATCGAGACGAAACCGAGACAACAGCGGCACCAGGATCCGCATAGTTTTTGCCGTAACGAGCGGTGTCGAAAACGGTCGCCATACCGTGTATGCTTAACTGCGGGAGTATTTGCGATAGTTGGGAACCAGTCACGCTATAAGAAGTCCCTAATCTAATCAAACTTAACTTTAGTCCCAGTTGGTGGTTGTGTTCGAAGGGTATGATTAATATTGACTTTAGCTCTTGGCCTATACTCTTGTCAGATAATGAATTATTGCTTTTAGAGTGAGAATGTTTTAAGCATGGGTATTTGGCTTCAGAGTTGCGTTGTATCGATTGACGTGCTTATTTCACAATTCAATACAATGCAATTATTCCTTTAAATTCATATTTTGAAAATAAAGAAAGACCTGTTTTAATAAACAGGATAAAAAATTTAAATCACAATCAATAGGTTAGCAGTACAATATTTGTGTTGATTTGACTCTTTTAAACAAATTTTTAATATGTACTTTTAGTATTTTAAATACCATAGATACAAGGAAATTTTCCTAATCCATGAATTATATTTAAGATCGTAATGTAGTAGTATTACTTGAAAACAATATTTTTATATTTGAATTGTATTAATTTTTCACTCAATAAACACTTGAATATTGCAGCGCTAGTATATAACTATGAATATTTTCCAGTCCAAAGACAAACGCAACTCGACCCCGGCGTAGAAAAATTACCGATAAATAGGGATCGAACCCCGAGTCGCTGGTGTCTCAAGTGAACTTCTCGCCGCGGAGGTATGAAGAACGTGTGATTGTGATCACAACGTGACTCGTCATTATGAACGTGGCCAATTGTGTTTAGAGCGAATTGAGTGATCACTCGTGATCATCGAATAATAATTCCTGGCAATATTTTCGACTCTACTTGTTTCCTAAAATCTCAATTATTTCCGATTAACGCTGCCAATAGCTACATTTTTCCTAATGAACTGTCCAATACCTTTTTTTTTTATAAAATATTTTTTTTTTACGAAAACGTCGGTTGGGTGGAAAAATTCAACAAATAAAATGTTACAGAATCAATTTGGTGTTCGTCTACCGCGCATAGGCGTATTTACCCTGAGATATTTGATGGAGGTAGTTAGAATTTAGAACAAATGTAGGATTTGGTGGCTTCAAGACAACCGTTTTAATGATTATTTAAGGGATTCAAATTCAAATATATCTTTATTGCATGGGTCATGAACAACGCTTCAAATAGGTCACAATACTTCAAGAATTTACATTTTACTACTTTACTATTCGTCTGGACGACAGATTTAAAGTAGATTAGTTATGGGGACCCGAGATCGGAAACAAATTGGTGGAGTGTCAAATAATCCATATCTATAAATCTCCTGTTTGACACCCAAATACATTCAAAGCTATTCACGTAAGAAATTTAAAACTGTATTTTTCGCCGTTCCTTCGGAAATGTAATACGAAAATATAGAAACGTCTGAAGTCTTTTTTGACGAGATCTCAATAGAAATTTCAACTCGATGGGATTTCACAGTATACTAAGTATTTGCGTTGTATATGTTTAATGGGTTCTAATAATATGTCTCCTAGAACAGTAAAAGTATAATTTAAAATATTTTAAATTTTATTTTTATATCGAAAAGTCACATCATCGAATTTCATTCTCGCCAGCTCGAGTCGCAGCCACCCGATTTTCCTCGCCGTTTCGAAATTAACTTTACCGTTCAACGTGTCCACGTTACTTCGGTAGGTATATTTCTATTTCCCACTCCTAATCTACTATTTCACTCAGCAAGTTCGGAACAAAGTACCGATCCCTCTTCGTAATAATTGAAACAGAATTTTCAGTTTCGGCGGAATCGCGATAACACCCGCGGCGCCATCTTCGCCGGAAGCGGGGGCCGCCCGGCGGCGGGGCGGGGGGCGGAGTGTGACGTTATTCGCTACCGGAAGTCGCGCGGCGCTATCGTCGCTCAGTCCTCGGAAGCGAAAACTTGATATAAGTGTATTAAATGAAAAAGGTTTCGCCTTCAT
This sequence comes from Eumeta japonica, assembly GCA_005406025.1. Lineage (NCBI taxonomy): Eukaryota > Metazoa > Arthropoda > Insecta > Lepidoptera > Psychidae > Eumeta > Eumeta japonica. The sequence goes on from BGZK01000133.1 coordinate 145,316, forward strand.
TCTTGGGATAAACAAGAAGGAGGGAGATTTTATTTCGCTCACTTTTCTATTTTAATTTTTATCGCATAATTGTTTGTAAAATACTTAAAACTATGTATAGTGTACAGTAGTATAGTATACCTAGCACTGTACAGTAAACAGATACCACCTTCCATGAACATCAGAAGTGTTGGTAACTTGTTGTCGTTCTCTAAGTTTCAAGATAACACTGTGAAGCTAAATTCAAAACTTTAACTTATATTTATTTTTACTTATACGCACCAGTATCTACTAGCGCATCAGAGCGATAAAATATTATAGAGCATTGTACGAGCGACTTATATTAATATTATAAAGCATTGTAAAGATACTAGACGCTTGGAAATATTGCAATTAAAATTCAAGTTTCAGAACATGAATTTAATTATAAAATAATGTTAATATTTGAGATTTGGTTAGAAAGAAATGATATTTAATACGTATATATACCTAGTACGTATTATATGTGCTCGTACGAAGACACTCGATATTTCATTATCATCGTCATCATCATTATCAAGTTTATCTTGAGTTGTACTCAACTTAATTAGCGAGTGATAGCAGATAGTAATATAGAAATGATTAAGTATATATATATATTTTTTTAAATTAACACTCTGAAAACCGTATTACGTATTTACTACAATTTTATTTCTCTTTAAAAGATTGTCTATTTTCTACTACAATTAATAGCAATTATAATAATATCTTCAGACACTCCCACACACACAGTGTCATCTGATCAAAAAATAAGCAATGGAACTTATACTGTGGGTATCAGATGGTTGATAGAATGTATAACATATACTTTTCCTTGGAAGTATATACACACAATACATAAAAACACCTGAACTCGAGACAAACATTAGCCTTTGATTAAACAAATGTTTTCCCTGTGTGGTATTCGAAACCACACCCCCTTCGCATCAGGTAGGCGACTGCGCCAATCAGACAGTCGATATCGCAACTATATCGGAATCACCTAAACATCCTCGCCATTGTTCAGCAAAATGAATTGACCGCATATTTTTGTTGCAAAACGCATGCATTCATTGGCACTGTGGGATTTGAAAAATGCATAAAAAGTGTAATGGGAGCGTTCCTTCGTTAACGTGTAGTACGTAACGATATATGTATATCTCTATATTATTTGTATTTTGTTAACGACAAGCTACGAAACCAGTTTGCGTGACGCTGAGTTTCCGACTTGCGTGAGGAGTGAAGGTTGTCACTGAAATGATTCTTTGTCATAAGTTTAAATAGAGAAAATAAAAAAAACAATCATATCCCTCATAAAACTATAAAATAAATATACTGTATCGAATGCACAAAGGTATGGAACGTGGAAAAAAATGAATGCGATTCGCGCTTGGCCGGTTTTTTCCGTGTATTTACCGTTAAAAAAGATTCCCTAAGTTATAGCCAGTCGTGTGCAAAATACGTCTGGAAACTTCGAGCTTTGTAATTAACGCGATAAGGGACTATCTCCGCCCGTAGTCCCCGCTTTTATCGGGCCGGAGCCCATCTCGGGCCCGAAATCTTATTGATATCGGCACTGTGATAGAGTTTTACTCCTTTTTCCGGACCCTTCCTAAGTTCAAAGTAAACAACATCCTGAGATGATGTGGATTTGTGATATGAGACGTATTTTTTAAAGGATCGCATGCGGTACAAATTGTTTCAACTAACTCGATATCGATGTAAAAGTGAAGAATAGATCTCATGGAGTGATCTTAAGTGAATTTTCTAAAAAATGAGTTTCTATTCTAATTTTAAAATTGAATGTAAGTGCTCTTAAAATGACCTTTAAATACATGACTAATTTGAACGAAGTACAGTTTAAATGCGAATTCAAAAATAGCTTTATGTAATAATTTATACATAACTCTTGAAATACGCAATTATATTATGAGTTGACCACTGGTCCGGACGACAATTTTTTCTCAAAAAATGTAGCAAGAAATTTAAAGGTGGGCCTTTTGAGATTAGATTGTATAAAATTACAATCAAAAACGAAAATATTACAGACACAATTCGACGAGCATTTGGGTTGGTTACGTCCGTGGAAATTTGTCCTCAAAATAATCGTATATTTATAACGCCTTTTCGTACCGAGTAATTGTTCAATAATTATGTTAAATTTATTCAAAAGTCAGTTTTAAACATCTACAAGGTTATCATTGAACATGTGCACACAGAACCCCATAAAAAGGTTTGAGACATTAAATTTTTATTTTTAATGGATAAAAAAAAATTTACACATTTATTTTTATCGCTAGTGCCGAGTTTACGTCGTTCACTATTTTTATTAGACATTTCCAAATTTTTAATTAATATACAATTTTTCTTGCATAACTTGAAACAGTTTTAAGATATCGACTCGACATCACAAAACTAAGTTGCTATTTATGTTTATAACAAAATGACATCGTCAGCATTGTTTTATAACGCGCTACGGCCGGTCAGTCCATAGTCTCTATCACGCAAAGGCTACTGGACGGAATGGGATCCTAATCAAGGGTAGACGTATCAGTTAATAAACCGACCGCGTGGTAGGGACACGCTGTATCTCTAGACTCAGTTGGAAAGCGACCCCCCTTTTCCTTCACCACCTGCACCACCCCTCGCTCATCATTACAGCCCCCAAATGATAGAGGGCATTTTAGGCAGATATTATCCATGATCTGCCCATGGATGGCTTATTGCTGTGTGGGGAAAAGTTACATGTTTTACATGTTGTTCATCATAATTATTAATAATAAAAAGAATATAATAGTCTTTCGTGGATGCGTTATTCAAAATTACTTTTTAGTACAGAGCATAGTGGCGCATTCGTTTGCAAAATTGTTTTAATTCGTAATTTTTTTTTTAAAATGTCCGGAAGGTCCTTCTGATTATAAAAGTGTAAGATGACACTTGATATCTTTTGACGTTATTTTTTAAACAACAAAAAACTGTATAGCCTAGAAAAAATGCATTTTGCAATCAATTATTTTTATATTTTTACGATATTTTGAAGAAAAAGTCCTCATACCATTATCGTATCTCTAACACAATAATTGTTATGAATTTTTAAAATTGAAAATCGCTGAAAATCCGAATTTTCTTGGTTTGATTAATGTAGTTTAAAAATCAAAATGCTATAATTTTTTTTTTTTCACTATGTTAAACAAAATAGCCTAAATAGATTTAAAAATTTTGTTTATTTCTATGTTTTATTTATATTATAACAATATGCTTCCTACGCGCATGTACTTTCGAGAGAGAAGTATTTCTATCTCATTCTTATCTCAATGTATAAGAAGCGTAAGAGAAAGGTAGACGATGTTTTGAAAAATTTTTGTGGTTTTTCAGCGGTGATAAGATAAAAAATATAATATTACTGCTTCTCATATAAATTATTAATTATTTTCATTCATAGTTTTACATAATTAGATTTTTATTGTTTTTTTGAAAACTGTTTTCGTCATTGAAGTTTACTGAAACATTTATTTCTTATCTATTGGAAAATCTTTGTTAGATACTGTCTGTGAAATAAACTCTTCTGACCTTTGTTGCATATTGGAAGCATATTGTTATAATATAAATAAAACATAGAAATAAACAAAACTTTTTAAATCCATTTAGGCTATTTTGTTTAACATAGTGGAAATTCTTGATAAAAATAAAAATTATAGCATTTGATTTTAAACTATATTAATCAAACCAAGAAAATTCGGATTTTCAGCGATTTTCAATTTTAAAAATTCATAACAATTATTGTGTTAGAGATACGATAATGGGTATGAGGACTTTTGTTCAAAATATCGTAAAGAATATAAAAAATAATTGATTGCAGGAAATGCATTTTTTCTGGGCTATACAGTTTTTTGTTGTTTAAAAAATAACGTCAGGAGATATCAGGTGTCATCTTGCACTTTTATAATCAGAGGAACCTTCCGGACATTTTAAAGAAAAAATTACGAATTGAAACAATTTTGCAAACGAATGCGCCACTATGCCCTGCACTATTTGGTTTCATAAACGGCACACACTTCGTAAATTTTAATATGAAAAATTTTAAATTACAATATCATTTAATAAGTAGTAGGAGCTGTTTCATTCTCTGAATTACAATTATTTTTTGACTTCACCTCATATATTGGTGCATCTAACCTTACGATGGTTTTTTGATTACTTTTTTTGATTGAAATTATATGATAATAATAACTCCGAGTTTCAATTTCGTACTGCAAACGCAGCAGGAGTATTGTCTGCCAATACTTTGAGGCTTAAACGACTGATGATTTTTGATTAGTATAGTAGGTAGGTGTGAATTATTAAAGCCACACTCGCTATTCTGTCACAAACTGCGCAAAAGCTGTTCAATTATTTATTTATTATTAAATGTCTTTTATTGAAACACTTTAAAATCGTGTCATACGAGAGAGAACACATGAACTTGAGCGAACATTATAAAAGGATAAGGTATTAAAACGTATGTTGAACCGATATGTTTGAAGATTGACATAGAGTAAAGTTTATCTATACAAATTCTATAAATATTCAAGCTCAAAGACAATAATGGTGAATATCACGATATATCGGCTCGTATGTCTTTCTCGTTTTAGTACCGGTGATGGCTTGCGAGCCACGTAGAGTTCGCCCGTACGTCATTTATGCCTCGACTGTCGCCGAGAACGCGCGTGAGCATGTACACCCCGTTTGATGATTGTCGTGAGCGATCGTTCAAGCATCGTCTTGTTGTGCGGTGTGCAGTATACAGCATGTTGTGGTGATAATTGCTTTATGTTAATAAAACTCGACTATTTTGAATCGAACTGAATCTCATCATAGTGCATTATTTTGTTTATATCAGTACCAACTTCTATAATAGCCATAAATATATTAAAAACATCATGATCGTCTATCAGCGTAGTATTTTGTTCACTGTGAATCAGCGACGGAACGGAACTAATCACAATGATAGGGCTCCCTAAAGTACTGCACAGCCTTATAATCATTTTCGTCAATCATCACAAGCGATGCGTTGTGATTATCACTGTAGATGAACAGAACTACATCCATTATCGACGCGAGATGCACAACGAAATCTTTAAAGGGAATTTCCGAGACTGTAACTTATATGGGACATCACGCGTTTTTATCATCACTCTGTATATTGAAGAACTAAAAATTATTTACCATCTGGGATAGATTTAAACGCCTGCGTGTTGCGTTTGTTAACAGGTCAAATAATTGTGCCCGACATGATATTTACTAGAAATACACATGAGTTTGTATGCGTCATGTTTGTGTTGATCGAGAGCTAATGGTACCGCATAACAATGTCAAGTTTAGCTTAAGCATATCAGACAGGAGCAGTGGTGACAAATACCTTAGGGTGGTGATTTCAAATTAAAGGACATCAGGTTGTCTGATACATCTCTGACGTATCACTGTTTTTATATTCTTGCTTAATTGACTATCATCACCTTTAATTTAAAATAAGCTTTTCGGATTTAGTAGCTTATAATTTTGGGCCCTTTTTTAGTATATCACTAATTTGACCGGCATTAAGTTTTTTCTCTTTTCGAATCTTCAATCGTAAGCATTTGCTACATGCATCTACGTTTACGGCTGTCGTTAATCTACCTTCATTCAGATTGTTCAGTTTTACCAAATAATTTAATATACCATTCTCTGTTCTTTTTATCAAATTTTCTTAAGCTGTGCCTTTTTCTAACTTTACTACTTCTAAATATATTTTTCAATAACATGCTACTCCACTGTCTATAAATCATCTACATTGTATTGAGTCTATAACTTGAGTCAAATTAAATCATTTTCGTTGTGCCCTGGAAAATATGTTGAAACATTGATTCTGAACATTGTCATCGTATTGAATGGTCGTTAATAATTTCCAAACCAGACCGGAGCAACGTGGCGGGTTTAACTTCCAAATCCCTTTTTCGTGGAAATGATAGCGGAAAGGTACATTTCTGCGGTGGTGTTACGGAGACGTCGAACATCAAACAAACAGTATGAGAATAAAACCGGATATGAAAAGACTGTACCATGTGGAAATCTGTAGGCTCCACCTACCCATCTGCTAAATAGGCGTGAGTACATAAGAAATAAAAAAGGAAACCGCTCTCTATGCCAACGGAGATGCAACCAAAGTCAGAGCGTAAATTTTTTATACAGATAAAATTAAAAACTTAAACAACCAATAAAGTTTACTGTTCCGCGTCAAATGAACCCCCTTTTGAATCCGTAGTAAGTCAAGCGCGAGAAAAAGGATACAATCTAAGAAAGAAGGGGCCGTTTGGATCGCGAGTCACGTATCGTATCCGATTTCATTACGTGAACTAACGAACTGAAATCCTAGAACAAACGTCCGGAACCGTTTTTATAGCGGAATCTCTTATTTCTATGTACGGCGAGAGCTGTTTTTTATGGTTCCGCGCATAAAACGCTAAAATGGAATCCCTAATGAAATACTGGTGTTTATCTGTCTATACAGATAGATATCGACTCATGGTGGTGTTGTACGTACATATGATATACTAGTGATATTGTTCTCAGTAATTATACCATTATCATAGACTTGTTTAACGGGATTCTACATATTGTTCGTCTGCATCTATCCCCGATGAAAGAATTTCATATTGTTATTTATTAAAATTATATAGATATAGGAAAATCATAAAATTACTTAAAAACATGTGAGTTATTTCAATATACTTGCTATAAATATTAGAAACATATGCATGTGTAAATGTACTTAAAGTTTCATTTGGCCAAAGAATAGTGAAGCGAAACGAATAAGCGGTCGTTATTTGCATCATTTCAGGCGTTTTCAGCATTACAACCTCTGCTTACACTGCGGATGGCCTAAGCGTCATGGCAAACACTTTTAATATAATTACGTTTGTTTTGTTGCTTACTCTAAATATTATATAAAAAAGTATTTTGTGGAATTTTTATATTATGCCTTTGCAATTTCACTTGTATCTAATAAATTGTCTGTTCTCTAACGGAGCGATATCATCAAGCAACACACAAGTTTCTTATACTATATAAAGAAGATTTATTTAACATTTTAATTTCAGAGATATTGTTCTGCCAAATTATTCTACAAAGCCTTCGAGGTGCAAATCGGCCGCGCGTTTGACCGGACTTATTCGGTTGCCGGAGCTTTAGTTGACGATCGAGAAAATGTGTACTGGATTTTCCAGGAACTTTATATAAAGAGAACAACGCCAGAGAACAGCGTCCGTAATGTAATTGTCTGTTCGTCTCTCGATCCGGTTTGATGCTTCAACGATTTTCGAGCTTACGCGTGCCGCTCTGTATGCTACTCGACTAATACTCGAAGGTCGCCGAAATGTATGAAAGTGAGAGAGGAACGGCGAACATCAAATTTTTTCCGAATAGGACGTCGTCATGATGTGATGTAGAGTTTAGGGAGGACACGGGTTCTCTTTGTTACGACGCCCGGTATATTCGTTCATGCATGTTAAAATAAAATGTCAATTGTGTGTTTAAATTTCGCGCCTTCAATATCGTTCTTATAGACTTGTATGCACTTTGGTACCCTCTCTAATTTTTTGGTCGTCTGTCACTTTAAAATTCTTAATGCTAAAACGTCTATTTGAAAGTTGTACATTTAATTCTTAATTAATAAATAAGTTTATTGTGCAAAATAGTGTTTTCGTCCACACAAGTTAACAGTACAAATGGCATATTATTCAAAATTTAAACTAGTGGTAGGTAGCTTTTCAGGCCAAATTTCGAAATTACACTTCAATATGTATTGCATATCTTTTCGTTACAATGCGTTATTTAATCATAACTTTGTTACAAGATAGCTTTGCTTCTAATATAAATGCATTTCGTTAGCCTGTTTGAATAAAAACTAGATAATATACTCCGATATTTTAACTCAAAAGTATACGGAGGGCCAAAGCATGGAGTTCATAAATTCTGTTGACAGAGATCATTTTCGGAGATAATCTAAGATCAATTTTTAAAATAGGTTTTAAAGACTTTTTTTTTTTTAAACTTTTCTTAGAAATTCTGGAAGTTATTTATTAACTTCAACATGAATCAATTGAATGTCTACTTAAATATTGCTATATTATTACTTAAAATTTTATTGGCTACAATCTTTAATGAACGTCATCCAATAACGCAAAGCCATCAAAATCGGTAAATTTCATCGCGAAATAGCATTTGAGGTAAACTGATAAAAGTTTTTCTTTGGAATGGTTAAAATAAATCTGTTGACTAACATTTAGTTCAGTATAATGAAATTCTATTTTCATGACAAATTTAAAATATTTCATAAATCATTTTATAATGAACACTTGAAATACATCATATTTTGTGAATTTATTCTTTAGCACTCGTTTGGAAGCAGTTTTCTTACAAAACGTTCGTTACATTTTTTTCATGCAAGAAATTCAAGGGCAGCTTTTATTTAATTCTGTCATACACAACCAAAATAAATACAAAAGGATTATTAATGAAACGGTCTGAAGCAAAGTCGAGCTGGTTTCGTTCATGGATATTTTTCTACTAAATATGCATAAAGTTTGTAACACCTTTTTTGCTAAGTATTTCTTTAATAATGATCTCAAATTTATATTAAAAGTAGATTTTGTATATCCACCTGTATCTTACTGAAAAGTGCACACAGAATCCTTTAAATGAATTTGTGACTTTGCATTATCGACTGATGGAACGGTCTATTGATATTTGTAATGTCGAATTTATGTCGATCACTATTTCTATTAAACATTTCCAACATTTTACTCGCATATAAGAAATTTTCATACGCGAATTGAAGCTCCATTTTACAAATCGTGCGCACAGTTTGTCTTTGCAGCACGAAGAATTTATGAATATCCGCGGCATTCCCCAAAGCCGGATGACATGTGAAAACGTTATAGGACGCTATGGAGAGACACAATATGACCAATATAACGGTTTGGATGTCTGATAAATCTCCTATCTTTTTAAGTGTATAGGCGGCGGAGCTACTTTAAAAAGAGCTCTTTTCGCCGACATACTAGTATGACGACCCCATTGAATACTATTACCTAAAATGATTCCCAAGAATACGGTAACAAAAGAAACTCCAATTTTTCTTTTCGTACTGAAATTATTCTCGATCCATATGTTACATTAAGAAATGCAAGTTTTATACATATTATTTTTATTTAATTAAGTATTAGGGTTTTCGCAGTAAACGATTTCTTTACTTTCGAAATAGTGATGTTCACAACGTCATAAGCGGGTTGTTGTCTTTGAATTTTCAATAACTAAGAAGTGTCATCTGAAAATAATACTACTATCTCATGCACGTTCTTAATGAGGTTTGATAGGTCGTTTATGTACATACACTAAAAACAGATATGGACCAATGTTTGGTTCTATGGTACACCCGTGTGGACTACAGACCCAAATAATCTCATCTTTAAAAGGCCGAATCCACGGCTCCACAATGACGTAGCTCTCCTATCATACTTTTATGATTAACGTAATGGAATGGAAAATCACAAAATACTCCTATCGCATCACTCGAATTCCTCCTTGGCAAAAATACGGTTGACAAGCTCAACGCCAGCATTGATTGTTAAAATGTCCTGAGATAAACTATTGTTTTTATATATTAAATTATTACTGTAAAAATGTACAAGCAACTGACTTAAGAGCAGTTATTCGAAAATTTTGCTAAATGAGGCTCATATAGATGTGGGCTTGAAAATTTTAAAGTTCGATGTACCTGCCTTTAAATATTAGTTACTTTACTTTCTTTCATTCAATAGGGAAAACGCCTTCTTGTACATACTTATTAAAAAAAAACACCATATGTGGCGCAATACAAGCAATGATGGAGTTTACACTCATATTACAAGGACCACGAAGATCAATAGATCTTCATGTCTGACGATTTAAATGGTTTGATGACCTCTTCCGCATTTACATATTTAAATTCTAAATTAATACTACACTTCGGAACATTTTTTTCGGTAACAATTCGACTTGGTAGTCGAAACAGTTAGTAATCAAACAGGAATGTAAGTAAAGAACGTCTTAAAGACCTTAGCAAACAGTCTGTTCTTATTTTTTTTTATTCGTCTAATTGTTAAAAGTCAATAATTCAATTATGAATATTTCTAGTATGATTCTTTATGACACTCCAAGTCGTTTTAATAACATTCTTGCTATTTCTATTTTATTATTGACATGCTTGTCTTAAGTGGCGATGCAAGCACACTTAAAAAGTTTTTGACTATTATTGAGCTATTATATTCTGCTACTTCCATGATACACTATGGTTGCATTATACTCTGGCCGCACTAAAATTTGTCGGGGCCGTATTGATGAGTGTCGAAACCAATTTGTATTATGAGATAGCTTTAGAGTAAATCTTGAAATAGAGTAGACTTAACTTTATCGAATTTAATCAAAAAATGATACAATTTTACAAGTTTAGCGTAAAAAAGCTCCTTTCATCTCTCTTCAGAAGCATTTCTCTTAGTGCCCAATCTAGTAACAGTATCCTTGGTGTCGCCATATTTAAAAGTATTCTTGGGAGCAATGTAAATGTAGCCGCTAATAAACTTGGCGTGCTCAATAAGGAGCGATAGTATTTCAAACCTTTTACTTTACAAGACACAGGTAGCCACATATTAAGTACTGTTGTTATTTCCGAGCTAGAACACCTCAAAATTAAATTTTTGTCTCGACCGCACCCAACTGAGAGCGCCTCAATCGTCGGCGATCCTGTAATACCTGAGCAGCTCAAGCCGTTGGCTTTGTCAAGAGGCACACCATCTTTGCGCGTGCTTTATCGCCTATACGACGAGAAGTGCTATTAAAAACTATTTAACTTCATTTCTGTCGCTGAATTCCGTCGTCGTCGTGTTCATCGTAAGTACCGTCATAACTGTCTTGATGGTTGGCGTTCTACCATCGTACGCTTCATGTGCAACTTTCTTCTGCGTGCAGTAAAAGTTTGAAATAATCAACAACGAAAGGGTTTCCATGAAAAGAGCGAATTCCTTCCTATATGGCGGTCAGTGCAGTAGTAACTTCATTGGGTTTGCTGATGCCATGGGTGGTGGTGACCTAGTCTCTCGCGGCTTGCATGCTAGTTTGTCTTTTAAAAATTCGAAAAAAAAGACAATTTTTACTTATAGCAATTTATCAGATTTCATTAGCTAAATTTTATAATGTAATCAAAATGAAGCTCAAACGAAAATTTCAAATTTTGAAAGACGCGGTTTAAACATTAATATAAAGAAAGAATTTATAACTGCTTAATAATCGATTGTTTTATCAGTACAATGATTTAATTAATTCTACTTAGTTTCTAGCGCTTGTGTACAAAATTATTAATCGAATCTTACACGACTCTGCAAAGTACTAATATTTGATAATTTGCGCATACGAAACATTTTCGAATGTTTCAAAATCCTTGTCCCACGATGACTTCGGAAGTGGTTCGGGTGTTTAGTCGACTTACGTAAAGCGTCTGCGATGGCAGTGGGAGACATTATCTTATCCTTGCCTCTTAGATAATCTGTTTCGAGCCGCAGCCGCAGGTGATCTTTAGCAACGACAAATGATCGTTGAGATCAGTGATTGGCGATTAACGACTGCCATTTTACGTAGCTTACTTGTCGTTAACGATACAACGGTTATATTTAATGACGGCCACGCCCTCAGGATCTTCTTTTTATCGATCTACTTGATAATTAAATTTGTAAAAGTCTAAGATTACAAATACTTTGTAAAGTAATTCGAAATATAAGTCGATGACATTCATCAAATATCAACTCAACAATTTGACAGCTTCTTAAAAAAAAGGACTATTTCAGAGTTAAATATTATTTACCAAAAATCTAAACGTTCTTCATAACCAAACAAAATTTAATTGACAAATTGATATTTTAACATAAAAATGAAATCCTTTTTGGCGACCTTCCTGAAATCATACGATATTAATTTTATAATCTTTTTATTAAGAATTGACTTTCGTTTCAGCATTAAATATCAAGTTTAATTTGTAATATGTGCTCTTAGATATTAAATTTTTCCTAAAAAACTTGTAATAATTTATTTACATCTCGACACACCTCATCGTATTTCTAATTTTATTTTTAGAAACTGATATCTCTTTTAAAGAAAAATAACCGGAAACCACATACCTCACTGTGATGTAACATTTGCAAGTCTCTCTTGCTTGACTTAATATGCAACATTACGTTTAAGTTCGATGGCTTAGGATCTTCGAAATTTGGGCTTTCTTTTATAAGCTCCTCATTTGGTCTGTACAAAATTTTCTAGAGCCACCCTTAACAACCGTCTCATCATACACGTTCACTTTATCGATTTTTTTTGTCAGTATAATTTCGTTCATTCCGTCCAGATGGCTAACCACAGTCACGCATCTTTTTTTACCCTAGTCACTAAAAGCTTTCAAGACAAACACGTCTTCTGAAGACGGCATATTAGGTATATTATACCGATTGACGGCATATTACACCAGTAAAATCTCTTTGGTTGTGCTGTTTGTATTTGGCCAGTTTTGATATCATTAAATAGTTGAGATTTAAAAAAAACCGAAATTGAAAAGAAAAACGTTGTCCCGCCATTTGTTTATTGGTTTCCTGTCAACCAAAATGAGTGAATGAAATATAGAAATATCATACATTTTTTAGATTTAGTACAAAAAAAAAATTATTACAAAAGGAGAAAAATGCTAGACAAGCGGCGAAAAAAAATTTGTAACGTTTATGAATCTAATGGAGTGTCGATAAGAGTAGCACAAAACTGATTCAAGCGCCCTCAGTCCGGTAACTTGATGTCAAAGACGAACCTCGCTCTGTTCGACCTGTTACGGAAAAAGTCAATGCCATTTTGGAAAAAATAGGCATTATCGGCATATTCGTTCTTACGACATAGTTAATGAGTGGGGATTGACAACAAAACAGTTTTGACTCATTAGACAGAAGCTGGATATACAAAAAAGCTCGATATTTGGGTCCCACGCGAGCTCAGGAAAGAAATAAAATGAATCGTGCACTCATTTGCAATAATGAAATGTAATGAAATCGAACCGTTTTTGACAAGATTGATCACTGGTGATGAAATAGGGATTCCCTATCTACGATATTAAGGTGCGAAAAAAATTATGTTCAAAAGGCAAGCAAGCTGCATAGACTAGAGCAAAACCAGGATTAACTCACAATAAGTTGATGCTATGTGTATGGTGGGATTGAAAGGCCATTATTGATTATAATGAGCTTTTACCGCCGGACAAAACCATCAATTTGGAGATCTACCGCCAACAGTTGATGAGACTCAAACAAGAAGTAAAGAAAAAGGTCGAAATTGGTCAACAGTAAGAATGTCGTTTTTCGTCATGATAACGCCATACTACACACATTTTTAGCTATTCAGAAAATATTGAGAGAGTTTGGCTTAGAAGTGTTAATTGAGTCATTGTATAGCCTTGATCTTGCACCCTCATATTTTCTTCTGTTTCAGTCTCTTTAGAATTCTTTAGGTAGTTTCAGGTCATCATCTAAAGAGGACTGTCAAAACTACTTGTCGCAGTTTTGTAATTAGAAGTTCGAAAAATGTCTATAGCTATAGGATTATGTCATTACCTAAAAAATGTTAACAACTTGTTGAAAAAATGGCATATATACACATATATATATATTTCAATTTACATCCAAGTTCAATATAATTTTTCGCCATAAATATGGATGTGAAATACAAAAAAAAAATCCCGAACCTTATATTTTTACCTCAAACGTATAAGACGCCGATCATCCTTATTGCGTTTTTTGTCACATTTTTGGGCTGGCGTATGAGTTATAGTTTTCGTACGTTTTCATGTTGGATCGAGACCTGCTTTTACTGCCGTTCCTTTTCGTTTCATTGCGTTTACTTTGTGTTAGGTTAGGAAAAGCTCGCTTGCAACACTGGCTGGAGTTAGAAGTAGTCAGGTCCGACTCGAAAAACGGTTCACATCTGGTACAACTTGTAAAAATTCTCTATGGATTGTCGTAAAAGATGTACATGAAATTTTCTACCACGTTTGTTGTTCGTTTCTGATGATATTCTGCTGCTACTGAGTGCTGATTTCTTGAGTAAAAACGAAGATAGTGCCAAGAAACTACGGCTGAGTTTCATCGAAATCGATAGGCGGGCCACGAGTCACATAGTCGGCGACGTTCAATTTCGTGGGCACCCACCTGTAGCATTTGACCATCATATATTCCTGAAATTTTGATTTTTTTAAACTACACCGTTTTATGATACCACTATACCTATCTCTAAAACATACTCAACGCATGGTATGCATGGATCGCATTGATTCTGCTTTAATGTTTATTCTGCCACAACCAACTTTCACTGTCATACAGAAGCGAAGAAACCAAAGCTCCATGATGAAGAACCAAACGCGCTTATCGTAAGAAACGTTTATTATTCCCAACAGCAAGCGGTGTCTCGTTAACTATATTTTCCTGCATTTTCTCTTCTTTCAATGTCCGTATCATATTTATTGTCATTTGTAAGCAAAATCCTCCGGTAGACAAACGCTTTTATTTGTTCAACTCTCTAATCTTTCATATATATGTCGCATTCAGTGATGCTATTGCATCTTTCGTCTGCTTAAATTTTCTTTAATTTTGCTGAAATTTACTTTTATACTTCGTTTCTTAACACATTCATTCGTATTTATAACTATCGTTACAGCTCACACCCATACAATGCAAGAATTACTTGCTTATCTATGTACAATAGGCATTTGACAGATAGGTCATTTATTATTAATTCACACTTGTATTCAAATAATAATAATCGTCAGATTTTCACAATTTAATAATAAATCTTAGGGATAAATTACACTACATGTCAGGGTATTTAAAGACAAAATGTGTGAAATCGTGTTCGATTTTATGTCATTTATATGTTACTGCATCTATTTTTTTTTCTTCTGTCACTCTTCGAAACATATGTATGTGATCTCCTTATACAAATAAAGCATATTTTTGACGTCTGGTTTTCAAATATCAGTCGGCACTGAGTTTATCTCTGCATAACGCGAAAACATAACAAGTAGGATCAGTAGATACTACTTGTTAGAATGTATTTCGAGTTTTGTAAAAAAAATCTTAAAACATTTTTACTCATTAGAAGATTATACGGAATACTTGAATTTACACTATTAAATAAACTTTAAAAACATCATGTATTTAATAATTCTATAACGCTTCGTACTTTTATTTTAGGAAATTTATTAACCCAACTTTTTTGCCTTCAACAATAGACGTCTATTTAATTTATGAATACTAATAGTCAGAATACGAGATAAAACTGAAAATAAAGAGGTACGCAAAAGGAAAAATGTGACTGATGCCTTGCAGTTTGCTCAGAGCATGAAATAAAAATGGGCTGGTCATATTGCTAGATGTACCGATGACCGATGGACCCTAAAGGTATTCGAGTGGAAAGGGCCCCGCAGTTGGAGGAAAAGAGGCCGACCGATTGCAGGATGGAGCAACAAAATAGTCGCTGGCGCAGGAAAGGACTGGATGAAAGCGAAAGATAGAGGTCAGTGGAAGTCTTTGGAGGAAGTTTTTAACCGATTGGGGTCCATATAAAAAAAAACTAGTAGAATATTTTTATATGAACAATTTATATGAAAAAATTTTTTTTATAATTTGATTGCATTTATAAATTCATTAACTAATTCATTTTATAAAAATGTACACAAATAATTTAACGTATACATAAAATAAATGCTGGAATCCCAAATATTATAATCAACTATACTTTGAATATTGTTTTATAAGCAGACATTATTAGTTAGAATTTTTGAATTTTAGTTATATTGTTATTCTGTGGAAATTGTTTTTTTATTATCATTATGAAATGTCCAATTTTGAATACGTAAAACTATTTTTTTTTAATAATGGAATGTTTTTTTAATTTTACAACAATCTAGGTATGGAAAGAAGGTATAACAATTTCGTGGCACTTATTATTGAAATTATTGCAATATATTAATATAAAATAACATTTAGCACAGGATAAGTTTTGGCTTTAGAAATATTCTCATAGAATAAAAATGATAATGTACAAATAATAGAAATATTTCCGTCTTTATTAACCGCTCACTAGCGACGATTTTGATGAGAAACAGAAATGAAGTGCGATCATTAAATGTTTCAGATGCATTGTATAGAAGATACGTTTCGACGTTGTTATTACGAAAAATCTAACAGTTTGTAACAAGTGTAACTCCAACTTTACAACTGAAAGCGAATTTCATTTGGAGCTTCGGGCCGGCTGCCGTTGTGCTCCCGTTACGCCAAATGACAAATCCTTTTGTCCGGAGTTAATTCAATTAATAAGGCCGACGTAGGTGCGCCTGCCTGTCTGTTTGCGCGTGCAATAGACACAGAGGTACGTGACCCGCATCTATTATTACACACCCCTTCCTATTTTTCCTTCGAGCCGTTTCAGTTGGCTAATTTTTCATTTAGGATTTTGTTTGATCTGCAACTCCGCTACGAGAATTTACAACGACATAGGGTTGTTAAAATTCTCATTTAACAGAATTAGTTACTATATACCTATATTATATACCTATATTATATTCATAATATAGGTATATGTACAATCAATGCAATAAACTCTCAGCTATTTAAATTTTTAACCAGACTACACTTTTATTTTTGATGTATTCGACGTAAAAGTATAGGCTTACTTATTTTTGCAAATTGAAAATATTTTCATGCAGACATTTGATTAAAGTTTCATTTGCATAAGGGGCGATTTTATACAAACTCAAAATTTTATCCGAATTGAAAATATTAGTGTCCATGCTTCTGAAATAAATTAAGTACGTATTTAAATGATGATAGAGCCCCTAAAACAATTTAAACTCCAATGTTTATTTCAAGAGTCAATTTTTTTTTATATCACTAAACTAGAAAATAACCGAAATCTCGTAGAATCATTTGTCCTTAATATTACCATTTAAAATATGCATCGTATTATGAAAAATGCTAATACATTTTGTTTTTAGTTTAACCAGAGATTGATTCTGGGCTTAGAAACTTATAATATAAAACAAGAGTTTCTTTTAGTATCACAAGAAAACGTCAGGGAATGATTTTTGAAAATTCATTCCTCAAAAGGTCAAAACTCTTTAATATTGTTTATTAAAAATCGAAAATGTGAACATTAATAATAATAATTAATAATACAACTTTATTCACACAGTTGATGAAATGCAATAATACTAATTGTACACATTGTGGATTATAGTTTAGATTATTTAATTATGACGTAATATTATTGGAAAGTTTATTAATTATTTTCCTTCAACAGACCCGTCATGCCTTTTATAAGCAAAGGCCTCCCCCAAATTTTCCCATTTTACTATATTCTTTTCCTATTGTTGTCCAGTCTCCATCTACTTTAGTCTTTATTTCATCAGCCCATCCTCAAAGCGGTCTGCCTCATTTTCTTTTTCTGTTTTCAGTAAACCAGAACATTATTGTTTTTGTCCATTTTTTTCTTTTTCTGATTGTATAATCTGTCCATTTTCATTTCAGCTTTTTAATCGTTGCCGTAATGTAATTTGTTCATTTTGTAGGTGTCATTATGGTTGTGATCCTAATTCTATAAAATATTTTCTTTCCCATCATACTTTTTTCCAAAGAGTTCTGGCAAGTTTCAAGGTTTTTGTCGTAGGATTTATTAGTTGCTCAGGTTTGGCAACCACATATAATTACAGGCAATATACAAGTAACAAACAATTTTCTTTTAATGGTCATACTAATTTCTTCATTTTTCATTTTTTAGGTTCCAATATCATTTCTATACATTTCCAATATGCCAAGATACAGTTTTCTTTAACGTATTTGATTTTGTTTCTATTGACTTAGACAGTTTTTTTGCTTACCGTTTATCACTGCTTTGGTTTTTAGTACATTCGTATTTTGAGACTTTTTCTATCTAAGTAGGTTAGTACAGTTTCTAGTTCTTATTTCGATTTCGAGACAATTACCAAGTCATTTGCATATCGTTAGTGCGACAATTTCTCGCCATTAATTGATATTTATTCCAATTCAATTGATGGAATACTTCCTCTAAAACTGCTGTGAAAAGTTTTGGTGATACAGGGTCATCCTGACGCTTCAATTTTATCTTAGCCTTGCTGTTTTCGAAAACTTTTTTAAAGATTCTGATGCATTTATTTTCAATTCCTTGGTTTACAAGCGTTTCCAAATCTGTTCATGTTCCAATGGATAAAAGATTTTACTATAAACTACAAAGCGGCAATAAAGGGTTACATTAATTTCATTGCGTTTTTCAAATAATTGTTTCACAATGTGAATGTGGTCTATGGTCGAATAGCCTCTCCTAAAATCCGTTTGCTCTCTCGGTTGATTCCAATCCAATATTGTTGTTGTCCTGTTTAGAATGATTATTATGGGGATATCTCTACCGCCAATACCTATGGAGATGCGAGTTCAGATCCGCTAACCTACACTACAGGCTGCTAATTTTTTTTTGGATTGAAGAATCAGTTTTCATTTTCTTTCACAATGAAAGGAAGTTATCTTGACGAAGCTTACAAGTTAACGATTTATCAGAATCAAAGACTTAATATTGAATTCAAAATCCTGATTAGACCAGCGAGAATTAAACTGAATAAGAAAATAAAGAGAAACGCCAATATCTTTGATCATTCTCTTCGTAAACTCCGAAGAGTACGTTTCTTTGCAGTATGAGCAAAAATGATGGATAGGGCAGAGATTTCATTTGTTTTTATTACTTGTTTACAGCACAAGCATCCAAATTGGACTATGAGCAATGCAAAATTATGAGTGCATTTTATACAGAGTGCATCCGTCCGCTCATATGAACACATATGAGAGGGCGTGGACATAAAATATACATTTCTGCCGCGCGAGCGCTACTAACGCTTGGATCACAAATTTGCGGCAGTCCCTCTAGAGAGCTCCGGATCTCGGCTTGTCATTGGCTCCCTCATCAAGGCACAATTTTAGTGTGCAATTCATATGTGTGTTACAAGAATTAAACTTTCCTACATACACAAATTACGAAAAGTATATTCAATCAATAGCATTTGTTAATTTCCTCTACAAATAATCCCTACTCGGGTAATAAAACACACAAAACGTAAACATTTAATATACACAAAATACTTATGCAATAAATACAATAAAATCAGTTCTTAAATAAGTCCCTATTCCCCATATAGGGGTTTTCAGATGCGCAAATGAACTCTTCAATGTAGCGAGGGCTGCTATTTACATGGCCAAAATATCAAAAAGAAATAAAAACCTATAATTTAATATGGTTTTACTGCTTTTCAAAATATTTGCCATAATGATCTATGCAGTTTTGCATACGCTGAAACCGATTTTTAAAGCATTTTTTCCATTCTGATTGAGAAATCTCCAAAATGTGCATTTTGAACTTATCAACGGTCACTTCGCGGGTCGAAAAACGATGACCATGTGATTTATTTTCACCCTTGGAAATAAACAGAAATCGTTGGCTGTCAAATCAGGGTTGTACGGCGGATGACCCGTCAATTTGATTATCTTCGGATCTTTCAAAAGCCGAGTCGTTTCGGCCCACGTGTGATGGCTATCATTGTCATCATGAAGAATTATACTGGGTTGTCGGTTGTTCCTTCTTATTCATTCAAAGACTTTTAGCAAACAGATGGTCGTGTTTGCCGTTCTCGAGTGGAACGACTCACTAGTAGAACTGTAACCACATGTCCATTTATACTAAAAAAACAGGAAATCTTTTGCTTAAAAATGGTTTCGGTATGAATTACTTTTCTTGGTTTTGGCTCATCTTGAAGCACCAACACCATTGACTATTGTTTAGTTTTAGGGTCATATGCATAGATCCAAGATTCGTTACCTGTGTAGATATTATAAACAGCTTTTGATGGGCCATGTTCGTATTTTTTATCATTTCTTTGGACCAATCCACATAGCCTGTTTTTGATCAATGCTCAAGTTGTGCGAATCTAAAGCGAATAATTTTTTTATTGCCAAATTTTCGTGTAATATCTTATACATAAGATTATACTTACGCTCGTCATACTTATGCCAAGGGACGCCTTTATCTCGCGATATGTAACATGATCTTGCATTATTAGTTCCCGCACAGCATCGATATTCTGTATTACAACAACCGATTAAGGTCGACCTTCTTTAAATTTGTCCGTGAGCGTAGAGCGACTACAACGAAACTGACAAAACGAGTCATACACAATAATTTTCAATTGCGTTTCATCCCCAAAAGTTGAAGCGACTTGATCGATGCACATTTTTGAGTTAGCTCAAGCCGAAAATCGTAATAAATCACCGCATGAAAATTGTAACGAGTCAAATCCATGGTCATAAAGACATGCAATTTTCAAAATGTTGCCACAATGGTAAAAAAAAATGACAGTTACATGAAACAAACTGTATTGTACATCCAAGGAGTTTTATTTTTAAATAATGTGATGACATTTTAAATGTTGTAATTACTTTTAAATATTGTTCCGTATGTGGCCAGTTCCGGATACATAAATAGTAGCCGTCACAGTTTCAGAAAAAACCAGTTCGGTTCAGGTCTGCCGTTTCTCCTTTATGGTGCAAAATAAAATTTTCATGATCCTCTCTGCTCTGTCCTAAACGTCGAACTTCGCTCAAACTTACTACTGAGCAGTTTTAGTTTGCTAATGTTAGGGTCAGTTCAACCAAACTTTCATCGGTTCTTAGGGAGAGAGTATTATATTGTTATTCTGACGAGGTGTTTTATGAAGATCTCGTGCTTGTTGGTGAAGTGATATCGTTGAAGTGTAGTAATAGTCTTCTTCCTAAACAGCTGGTTCTAGAAATTTCGAATTTTGCGTTAAGTTTCCTTTTATAAAAAACACATAGCCTAATTTCATTTCAGAAGAAACGACGGATGATATAAACGATATATAAAAAAAAGAATCGAGAAAGAAACCGATTTCGACATGAATTGACTGAGAGATCATCCAATATACAAGACGACAGAATTTATTTTACATTTAGGCAAGCGAAGCTGTTTGGGACATTGAACCCTGTTATGTTTAGCACCTAGATCTTAGAAAGAACAAACGTAAGATTTGTTTACATATACAATTTGTCAAAAGAAACTTAATTTATGTCCCTAGTTCATTTCACTTCTAGTCGGACCTTATAATCTACCTGTTCTATATAGAGTTTAGAATCGTAAAATCGTGAAGCACGCGTTGAAAATCAACTACCCACTCCAAAGAGAGGGCAGTTCCGAAGCGAAGTGTCGTTGAACCCAAGAATTTACTAAGATGTTCAATAATTTTTAATAACTTTATGAAGAATTTAATAACAACTTCTTGGAAATCGACAGACATACAAATTGTGTTACGTATTACGTATGGTACGCTGTGAGGAAGATGATTTTTCTACCTATTTTATAACGTAAGTATTTTTACATGTTATGATGCATTTGATTTTAACTTAATTGTTACTGTTATGAGCAATTAATATAAATGCAAATTTATTTCTCGTATGAAAAACATTCATTATAATTTTACGCATAATGATGAAGATCTAAAATTCATAAAATAAAGTCGAGTTTTCTCGGATAAACTTACGTATACATACAAATATGTTTCTCGATATTCCTTACATATAAGGGTTTTTCTTGCTTTTTAATTAGTTTGCGAACATCGAATATGGAATGAAATTGCCTGATATTCATTTAAAATTCAACTTTTGTGCTGAATTACTACACAAAACTGTTCTTCTTTCTATACTGCTTTCCTTACATGGTGGACATAGGAGATATTTCTAATTTTTAGCCTATAGTTTATGTTCACTCTATTTTAATACTTATTGCTGTTTTCTAAATTATACGCTTCAAAAAAGTATCTTCCTTAATGCTACTGACTTTATGTGTTAATTTGTATTGAAACGATATGTTGAAATGTAAAAAAGTAGCATAAGAAAATTATTAGCGTAGGGGCAATATCGTTTTCCGCTTACCCGTTCTATGTTTGATAATTTTAACATACTACTTACAACTTTTATCAGTAAATAAGAAGTTTAACAATTTTAGTAGTCCCTGAACTCAGTATATTGGGTAATTTATATGTTTGTTTCTCATATGAATACACATTTTCTTAAGAAATAATTATCTTCCTACTCCACGGACAGCAATAGCATAAAAGGAATTGTATTTCAAAAATTTGATGTGCTACATTTTATCCTAGCACTGCGGTGTAACCTGAAAAACAATCTTTTCATTTATTTACCTCCCCAGTTGTCATTAGCAAGTCGGGGCGCTTCCGGCGTTTAGGTCCGCCGGGCGGCAAGCGCAGTTCGTTAGCACATTTAATGCAATCAAGTGCAGCGGCCACGCGTTTTAACTCAAAACAATCCGGCTTTACTTCAGCGAATCGTCGCAGCCGCTCTCTCTGTAGGCAGGATTGCGTATGAAAATGTTTTACGAAAGTCTCAATCTCGTATTTGCGCCATCCCACAATTTTGTGTTAGTTTATACGAGGAGGCGATCAAAATAGTTCAATATTGTAAAACGAGATTCGACAACTTTACCCTAATGAGGGACTCACCGTATCCTAATAGCGGGAACTCTCCTGGAAGGATAGGCCTTAATTATTGGGTTGACAACCTGCAGCCATCGATCGGTGGTTTCGTCGTCTGACTACAAAAGTTGCTAAGGTTGTTAGACTGACCATTAGCGATCAAAAGGTATTATAACAGCATCTAGAGCGACAGTTGAGATAACCACAAGATGTAAATGCTGTGAAATGAGAAAGAACACAACAAAGGGCATTATGTGTATATATAGTATATATATATATATATATATATATATATGTGTATATATATATTGTAGTAGCTGAGTTAGGAGTGTGTAGCATGTTAGGCATACGGCCTCCGTGCTCAGTCTCGCGAACGTGGGTTCTATTTGAATTCAATATATTAATTTAAATTTAGGCATAGAAGCCGATCTGGCGAAAACCATGGAGTAAGAAGTCGACAGTCATTGCAAAGAAAAAGTGTTGATTAGGGCTTCTACCCACTTACAGCGGCTTCGATAGTAATAAAAAATGGAATATGAAATTCATAAACGGAGAAATTGAAGAACTGATCAAATAATATATAGTTGCCTTCCTGCCGTTTTTGATTCAAGATACCGTTACCCTGAAGCTCACGAAGGATACATATATATAATGTTACAGTAAATATATATATATATATATATATATAATATTAATAACAGTACAACAATCTTTCACATTTTATAGACATCGAGTCGAGATGTACGTAATCTCCGATACAGCTCCGGCGCGTGGAAGATCCTTAAAGTTTATATCAGCGAAGGGTATGGGATCGGAGTTTTATTCATTTTATCACCATTTTACGGTTCGGGCCCCGATCATGAGTGCTCCGTCGAATACGAGGTAATAAATTGCGAGTACGTACGCAGTTGTACGTGTGGTGCGGCGGTGGACGAGAGGTTATGACGTGGATTTGAAACCAGAAAGTACCGGGTTCAAATCGTGACCACGGAAGGCGGTATGGCCGGCGAGTTTTTTTAATAATTTACATTATAAATCAGGCTCCGCATCGTCTATGTCATCATCGTCATTGTCATCGTCATTCTCACCGCATCGGTGCTGACTGTATAAAAGTTATTATTAAGAGAAAGTTTATTTAATACGTGATGCGCTTTTTTTTTAATTCAAATTCTCCTCTTAATGAGATTCGGTAAGACGTGAATCCGCTGCCTTCTCGCATGAGACTCTCTTCTTGGACTTTCAAGTAATTGAACCAGTTGAAGGACTCTCCGTACTGCGCCTGTGACCTCGCAGGATCTAACAGTATATGTTGCACGTTCTCGAAAAATGTCATATATTTCTGAGGGCACATGTGGCTTTGGAAGCGGAAATTGACGTCACGATTAGGTGCCGAAAAATCCTCGAAATTATAGAAAACCTGGTTGAGAGACAAAAGTTTCTAAGGTATTGCGATATAATTATAGATAGATGTAGAAAAATCAATCAGCATGTATAATTGGAAAGATCCAGAAAATGTATAATAGATGAATGGCTGAATCAATACTTATTATATGATTAGATAATGAAAACTGTAAAG
Organism: Eumeta japonica; assembly: GCA_005406025.1. Taxonomy (NCBI): domain Eukaryota; kingdom Metazoa; phylum Arthropoda; class Insecta; order Lepidoptera; family Psychidae; genus Eumeta; species Eumeta japonica. The sequence goes on from BGZK01000133.1 coordinate 169,585, forward strand.
ATGTTCATAAATATAAATAATTATTGAAAATAAGACAATAGGAATGAAGTAACATGGAAAATTATAAAAATAAATATAACAATTAGTTCTTAGTAGGGTAAAATTGTAAATAAAACTTAAAAGCGTTATTCTGTGTTATAGAGTATAAAAAAAGATTTACAATAAAAGTTAAATGGAAAATTAAAAAAGAAGATATTCTTAAAAAATATTATAAGAAACAATAAAATAAAGCAATGTACATAATAGTACCCTACTATTTCAACAACATAGAGGTTCATGAAATTGAAGTAGTAAGAATTTAATAATTAGGAATAAGATAGATGTGTAAGGGTTGTGGTCACCACATGACATAATAGAAATCGTGCCGAATTTTATATCAATTCGATCTTCAGTCTAAATTGTCTACATTAGAGAAAGCAAAAGCTGATGTAAAACAAACAGTTTTATCTACATTATTATAATTCTGCATCAACACTTTGTCAGCATATTGATGATACTTTAGAAAATATGAATTAGATTAATCACGTGTCCCTGAGTCCAAAAGAATGATTTCAAATTTATTGTCTGTTCATTTTCTGTTGTTAAAAATCATAAAAATAAATTACATTTATTCAAAATAAGGCATTAAAAAACACTCATTTTAAACTTTCAAATTATCATATACAGTACTATCAATATCATCGTTATTATCCATTAATTCAGAAAATACAAGTATTTATTTAGTAAGAAAGCGAAACGGGTATGCCTTAGTATGTTTTGCTTTGTCGTTTGGTTAGTAAACAAAAAACTATTACACCGATGTACATTAAACAATTCCCGTACAATAATTTAAAGCTAGACTAAAAAGCTTGTATATGTATATTATGTAGAGTCGGTTGGAGGTTACAAATATAATGAAAAAAAGTTTCTCTTTTATACGCCGTAAGGTGAGTTTTCGGTTCAAATAGTCACATCTTTCCAGGTCTATTTATCAATAGATCTAATTTACTTAACAATTTATCTGTAGATTAAAAACGCGACTCTAATTATTTTTAGAAGTTTAATTTTATCAAAGATGTGTAACAAAAGCAGACTGGAAATAATATTATTTTGGATGTAGCCGTTGGAAGGATGTTACTAACCCTTGTATGCGCTCGACACTCTCAAATTTTACCTTTTCGTCTAAACGCCTACGGTTTTCAATCAACACATTAGCAGAAGAGAACTGTAAGCTTTCATCTGCGGCTATCCTCATGGCTAATTTGAAGGGCGACGTATGCTATATGATTTTACTGAACTCATCACAATGAACCTATATATATATATATATATATATATATATATATATATATATATATATATATATATATATATATATATATATATATATATATATATATATATATATATATATATATATTGTGGACAGAGAATAAACCCTAAGGTCTAATTGTAGTATGATTAAACTAAGGTTAAATTTATTGATATGGTAAACTTTCTAGAAAAATAGAAGTCTATGATTATTACAAAACTCTACCACACGTAATAATTTCAAAATTAAAGGTTAGCACTTATTGCTTTATTTATTACCCATTATAAACTAACGCTGTATAAGTCGCCGATAGAAGTCAGTGCTAACTGAAGCTAAATATTCGCTAAACTTTATCAAAAACGATTCAATTGTTAAAGCGAGAAAGAGTGACAAAGATACCAACTCTCGATTCTTTTATATAGTGCCGATATGACAAAGATTTCTGTATCAGAAAACGTCATGCAACCCTGTCAATGAATAGTAGTATTCGATATCGGAATGGACTCGAATAAATTCCAGTAGAATACTCGTCGGGCGCAGCCGTCCGCGCCGCTCACACAATTGACCGGGAACAGGGGAATGCACTCAGACGGACGGATGGAATTTATTGTCGCTGTTCGTACGCGCCGTCGCTGCGCTTTATGCCTTTTGAAGATATCACAACCCTCGATCGGTGTACATATTGTTATTTGAAGTTTTTCAGTTGATGTCGTCCAGATAGGTTAACATGCGTTTTTCTCATATCACAGGCCATCGCTCTGAGGAGAGGTGAGAGCCTCTTCTGGGGAATGGTTCTATATAGAGACTCTATTTTAGGACGCCATGTTAGGCCCATAGGTTTTCAGCAGAACTTCATGGTCAGTGTGCATCCTCCCATTCTATTATTTTACATTGAGATGGCTCGAATCTTGAGCGTTTCATGGTGGGCCACTTTGAATAGAAAAATTGTTGATGACCTTTGTCGCCAATACGTTTATCTATCCGGTTCGATGATTTAAAGTGTTCTTTGAGGTACGAATCGAGGGGTTTCTCGTTAAAATTAAGTGCATAAGTCACCGTTTAATTCTTTTGTAATTACTTTGAATTTGCTAGGTATTTTCTAATATGAAAGTAACGCTTTGCAACTGCAACTGTTCTCTAATTTACAATAATGCTAAAGGGTTAACCTAAGTCTAACTTTCTAAGAGTCGTATGTGTTTTTCATAATTCCTTCATGAATAATATTGTTCAGTATATTTTTTATACGTGTCGATTGCATGGCTTTGTACGCCTATAAATATATTAACATGTGATTTAAAAAATAATACCCCTCTGTATTTTGTAAGCTTTTCATTGTCATACATAACAGTCTCTGAAATGATGAGTGCAAAGGTCGGATATAGTTCCTCTCTCATTAACTTGGCAAACGCCCCATCGTGTTCCAAGAAGGTCTGTTTACAAAATTAATTTGCAACTTTGCAAGTCATTATTACGCACTAATGAAGTATACCCGTAAAATAGAAATTGATGTGTGTAGTCGATCTGTTTCGAAATGAATATAAAATTGTAGAAAAAGGCTACAGAAAAGATATTAAAAAGATATTTAAAAAAAAAGAGCTATATAGATTACGGGAGGTCCGGCTATCCTTTAATAGGGGCCTTGATGATGTTTTTGACATGCTTTTTTTATACCTTTCTTTGTTTTGATATATATTATAAAATTTTTTGAAAGAAAATGCCAATCCGTCAATGTGAAAAAGACTCATATACGTATAGCAAAAGTATAAATCAGCTAGATACTTTTTAAGTTAGCCATGTGCGCGTCGCACGGACTACACCTGGTCCAAGACCTAACTTACGCTTACTATTAGCAATTAAGCGCCTTGGTCTCTCTTCCTTTAAAAGTCCAGGACGAACACAAGGTGTGGTTTCAATTAGAACTTAAGGTGATAAATTTAAAAATTTTGGCGATTGAGACCCGGAATTTTTTTAGAAAATGCAAAACATATGAAAGGGATCTTTGATGACTTGATTCTTCATATTATTGACTTTCAATTGACAGTTGTCGTTACAGAACTCATAAACTTTTATACCAAAGAAGAAATCTACTATTGTGTGAGATATTGATTCACGGAAATCCATAATTGGACATTAAAAGGTAGATGTATTGCCTAGTGCATGACTGCATCTCTTTTGAGGTGGTTGGGAGCGCATATGTAGATGGTTTTAATACTCCTAACGCCCTGGTGGATGTGACTGTTAGCATTTTCTTAAGGATGTATCTAGTTGGCATGAAACGTACCTAGAAATAATAATATAAGTATTTAGCGGATTAATATAAAAAAACATTACTTACTTAATTGTTCAATATCTGTCAATTCTTTCGAATAAATATTTAATTCGTTGGATAGGGATTCGTAGTGGAAAAACAAATTGGAGAGTCAGCAGTGAGTTCTATGCTGTATGTTAACACATGATGTGAACAAGAATCAAAGAAAAAATCATCAGAGATACCTCTTTCAAAACAGATTTACATTTTACATAAATTTAAGCCTCCAAATTATCTACGTAGGATAGTCTATAAAAACACTTCTAAATGCTAGTTGGCTTTTTTGAAGTTATCCTATCTTTTATTTTGAACGAAAAAAAAACTATTTTGTCGCATACGATCTTTAAAAATACGTAAATCCAAGTATGTTTTAGTATGAGTACCACGATGTGCGCGGGTTTCGGTGCGCTAAGCTACGTCACATTAATAGTTTATCACTGCGTCACCTTAATCCAGCAATGCGGCATAAAAGACCGACGTGCGTCACCGTCTCGTATATTTCCTCATTCGGATTAGCTTTATTAAAGTAGCACCTTTCCACGAACACGTGGTATCTTGTTATCGGCCGCTCGTCCAACGGTTTGACCAACTCCCGGATATGGATAGCTGCTGTGCTACCGCGAGACATTCTACCATCTTGAACTTCATACATGGAAGCAATGTACAAGTTTATTTTTAGTTTGTAAGCCTTCTAAGTTTATCTTTGTCGAACAGCAAATTGTCTCCTGTTAAAGCGCGGATATTGCTTGAATCAAATTTCAGACGATTCTCAGTCTGAGCTGCGATCATAAAAGACTAGATTGCCTCCATATCAAGAAACTCCCGATGACATTTAATTCTATACATTCCACGTTCGCATTTTAAGTGTTAAATTAATGTTATGCCATTATAGTTTATGGAACCGACGTGCCTGTTAGTAATTATTTTAATTTCAGACAACAATACGTAAAAGCTGGTATAAGTCACAGACATACACCTGCATCTATATATAAGCTTAACTAAGTAATATCGGATTATATTTTATAACAGTATGGTAATTAATCTATATTATTAAGTAAGCAATATTCTGACATGTTCCAACTACTGTGCACATAATATGTTTTATGCTCTGGTCACCCTCGTAAGGGATATGGCCGTGATAGACATTTTAATCCGTGGACATTATTTACCCAACCCGTTTCCAACACAAACACACCTTTGTCCAGTTTGCGATGGCTCAGTATTGTTTTGGGTTAACAAATACGAAACAAAAGTCAGCTGGGCAAACAGAGATAACCAGTTACGGTTTGTTTAGGACGAATTTAGGTGGCTATTGAGTGCAAAGATGATACAGTTCACTGGACACATGATTTATTGGGTGAGCCCGTGCTACTTTTGTTATTGGATTGGTTGGCCTAGATTTTAATGTTTGCTAATGGATTTGGAGGAGATAAAATTTAACTTTATGAAATTAAGATATTGATTTAAATTAGTTCTGCTTTTTGAAGAGCTTGATGGAGCTTGTAAATTTAAGTATATATCACAATGGCTAGGTTCTAAAAAATACCCTAGAATATAAATAATACGCCTCATTATATACAACCGTCATCGATTAATATTATTACGTTTTGTAGGACTGTTTATGGAATAGCTTACAACTAAATTAAACGCTTACAAAAAATTAGGACGACACTAATTCGAAAAAAAAAAATGCATTGCGCAGCAAAAAAATATTAACAATTCAGCTGACCGACACCTTTTATATAAAGTGGTCACGAAAGAAGACACGTATTTAAATTATTAAAATATAACAAATACCACGAAAATACAGAAACTACGCACTGATACAAACTCAACTCATACTGATAGGATTATGCAGTTTGAGACTCTGGGATTTTGCCAGGATTATGCTATCTTAAAGTATTAAACATTCTATTTTAAAATGTTGCTGAGAGTTGGTGTATGCGTCGTGATATTTTAAAATTCAACTCTATTCATTTTTTTTCTAACGACGCCTAAACAAGTACTAATTCAAAATATTTCTTTTATTAAAAAAAAAGTTTTGCGTTGGAAAATATTAAAATTGACGTGTAATTGTAACAAAACAACAGTGGGTTAGCTTGTGACAGCGCAGAATGAGCGAAATAGATTTAGTTTATTCAGGTGGATTCCAAATAGCTTGTCGTGATATTGCAATAAAAGGGGACTCTTTACTTAAAGTTTCCGCGGCAAGTTTTTAACGTCTATGTTCGTAAACTAAATCCATTACGTTTATTAGATGTAGAAATGCCTACATTTTTTAAAATTCTTTTAATTCATCTGCATTACTTAGAACTGGGTAATGGAAAGGTCAAACTGTACCTTTGCTTTCACCTACCCGTTTTTTATCTAATCTATTTTCTAATTAAGTTGGCTTATGTGATTTTAAATTACTAAGTTCCATCAGAATGGTTTCGATGCCATTTTGATGATAAGTGGACGTGACATCTTCACGAACAGGATAAGTTGCAAAAAGTGTAGTTTTGGATTATAAGATCTGTAAATTTTTTGAAATATATATATATATATATATATATATATATATATATATATGCTAACAGCTTATGTATTTTAGTGACAATAGCTTGTCCGTACGTATTATAAAACACGACATCTCTCTATCTGTTTATGCATTTACAACCCAACATTCCATTTAAAGGATTCTCATTTTTACAGTAAAAAATATTTAATCTGGCCAGGTTTCATTATGTATACCATATAAATATGTACATTACACAAATAATAATAATAGGTTACCTAGGATGTAAATAAGTCGAACAATCGCAGCAAAAATTTGTTTTATTATTGCATTAATTGCGCTCTGCGGTTTTACCCGCGTGGTGATGAGAAATCCTGATAATGATAATAAAATATTTTATTTTTGTCAACTTTTCAATATTTTTATATTATTCTGCTATTTGAAACGGAGAGAAATCCAACAAATTAAAAATCACGAAATCGGTCCAGCCATTGTCCAGTTACATGTGTTCGTGCAATTATATTGTGCAATGTATATAAATTCGAACTAAGCATTTTTTATGATGATCTCACTAATAAGTGTTATAAACGCTATAGATTGTAAGGACAGTTAGGTACGGATGTATATGATGATTGATGGTAATGCAAAAGTTATAGGTAGCTACTGCAATATACACTATGTTAAACGATTTATTTTGTTTTGTATAAACATGCAGATTTTGCGATTTAGAAAAGCATGAGCAAGCCACGTAGAGCTGGCCGTGGTCAAATGTATGCCTGCTACTTTTAAGGTTTGACCCTGCCGCCAGATCGCATCATAATATCGCGCACTTGCTTGTTTATCGTCATAATTATTCAAATATTTGTCCAAATGATGTAGTATAAAAGACAAAGTTTATCTAATTTAAACACCAGATGCGATAAAAGTATTTATTTTGATGTAAGGATCAATTTGTAACTACCAAATGTGGGTTAGAAATAAATTATCAATTATTATTGTATTTATAGTTCACTGTTTTGGCGATAATGGCTTACACATAAAAGATAGATATATGCTGTCGCGGGATTTTTTCGTAGTACTATAGGAATAAACATCTCCATCATACATTACATACGTGTAATTTCAACGGTTTTTGCGGCGCACGCCAGAATAGCTTGCAGATGACAGATTTCTTTCCTACTTACTTGACACTTATCGTTATATTTTGAATAATTCATACTATATCTTTATAAATTACAGCCTATGTATTATTCTAATATGTAAGCTATATTATTGTAAAGTTTCATCAAAATCCATTGAGTAGTTTTTGCGTGAAAAGCAACAAACATACATCCATACATTCTTACAAACTTTCGCTTTTATAATATTAGTAGGAAAACTTCTATACTAATTATAAAAAGAATGACATTATATATCGTCCTACATATGGTATATACATAGAGAAAATATATGAATGTTTATTTAATATAAAAAAAAAAGTTTAAAATCTAGATCGAGATTTTTAATCCACCTTGAGAGGAGCAGCGAGAAAACGCTAGTCCATGTATACATATTAGAAGATTAAGCAATTGATATTATTAAAACGAAAGAGGTATGTGAATGCAGCATCAAAATGGTAAACAGAGACTACAATAACTCTCCACTTTCGAGATATCCTGCCACGTTATTAATTTACATGGATAGTAGAAAAGTACTTCACTGGGTTCCAGTATCGCAGGTCACGCAAGGTACTATAAAACAAGGAACGCAGATATTAAAAACCATTTTACTTTTCTTAAAATCCTCTCATCAAAAAAATGTGTGCTGAGCCAATCAAAAATTACAAATAAATTTATAATGGCGGTTAACCGCCCCTTTCTCAAACCCTCGACTTCCCAGATCCCAGATAGGACCAAAATTAACAAGTTTGGGTCGAAATTTGGTGGCGGAGAAGGTCGATTGAAAGCCTCTCCTTGTGAACTATGCACACGACAACGCAAATAACATTTTTTTTGTATTGATAGATTTTTTTCAATGATATCTAATGTTTGTGTACTTGTAACCGTTCCAGGTCAAAGTTAAATTTTTCTTTCTATCTTTTCATTTATTATATATGAAAGAACTGTTCATACTTTTATCTGCTCTCAGTATCTCCACTAATATTCTGATGGCACCTGTGACAACCCTCATACCTATTGCCGTCAGATTTTGAACAGGAGAATATACGATAACAATATCACCACAATGTAACTATCTCGATACTTGTATAGATCTTACGACGTACCATCTTCATGGGGCAAGCAAGCATATGAACCACCAGAGAATAGTTGATCACCGTCGCCCATGGACACTCATAACCCCAGACACGTGAGCAGTGCATGTCCAGCCCCTCAGGAGGAATGGACATCCGAAGGAGGACGGAGTGGACCACCGGAACTCTCTCTCATTGCATGAAGTGAAACAGCGCAAGCTGCTCCTTCGAGTCTGTGTTCTGTCAACGTATGACATCTCATCGCTATTTTAGTGTTGCAGCCAAGTTGACCACATCATGATAGTACTACAGCGAATAAAGAAGTGCTGACACAGCATATGTAGGGAATTAGGCATATCGCTGAATATCCATAATTCATCTTCTACGAGCATGGTTTCTCGGGACATTTACTTTGAAAGTCTTAACAACATCGTACTAAATATGTGCGTCTTTCAGTTCACTAAATTTAAGTTTACTAAAACTGGCCGCACACATAAGTATATCCCGCTCGCCGAGTCGGTGACGAGGAGCTCCTCGGGTCGTGCTGTCGTTGACATTTTGCGCACGGCAGATGGCTCGGACATAGCTCCTCATTAGTTAAAGTCGAGGGGCTCGAAGTTTATAAACTTCGCAGAAGTTTTAGTTTATCTGCATGTGAAAGGGTTGTGTGTGGTAATAAATATGGATTAGCTAGTGATTATCAACTTTTACTTCATGCTACATTACAACGGATAGTAAAACTTGATATAAATTTATGGGTCTACAAATCAAATTTATTTTTGTTTTATTATTTTAATGTGATAAAGAGAAAATGATAAAATTGTATTCTTATAGCATGATTTCGATATCTTGTCTTGTCATTGTACAAATTATAAAGTCGAAGTTTGGTGAAGAAAATATTTGGTAATAGGCTTGAGACAATTTGTTATATTATCTACATAATATTAAAAAAAAACAACACTTAAAATAGTAATTTTAAATAACAAAATTCGTAAATTATTCTTTAAATAACTTATTGAAATAAGTTTTTATGTTAAAAAAAGTATACTTTATCATAAAATACAAATTAAATATATTATTCAAATTATTGCTCTGTGTGTGGTATATTTTAAGTGTTGCTTTATAAAGTGACACTAGGTTACATCGAAGAAAAGATAGAAAATCTTTGTACTTTAAATATACTTTAAATATAACATTTATTATGTATGAATATGATTAGTACGAACCCTTGTTTTATTTGAGCTCAAAATGTACAAACTCGACTCGAAATTATTTGACGTATATGAATACATTCGAAGGAAAATCTAATCCATTTTGTTCAATTTATGAAAATCTTATAAAATAAAATTTGAAAAATGCGTATGTATTTATGAAAAATACAAATTTTGTATTTCGTAAATTAAAAAATATTTGCCTAAGAAAAAAAAATTTTTTTACTCCCTGTGATACATGTTTAAACTAGTACAAAAATGTAATACTCATTATAAAGACACATGGTTATCATTATAGCTAGCACCATTAAATATTTTATTTACTATTTATTTATTAATTTATATTGTAATTGAATAATATATATAAAAGCAGTGTTTTAGAGAACGTTAAAAGTTTCGTGGATTGAAACAGAAACGAACGAAACGATCAAAGTATTAGCATTAGTTGGGCTTCAATTACGGGTAAGTCCTGAACAAACAGCCCAAGGTGTTGCCAGTCGCGAAATGTCGGTTTTCTACTGTTGCTTTATCGATGTTCAATAATTTTATGCTAAATTAATTTTAACCTTGAGTACTTTATAATCTGTTTATTTGCTTATCGTCGGATAATTTTCACGATAAATCTAGTTTAAAGCTTTCAAGCGAAGTCTAGGTACGAATTGATATAGGTTACCGAGAATGGAGCTGTTAAGTGTACTTCCTGATGAATTGGAAACATTTTCACTGAATATTCACTGAATATATAGCATTGTACCGTTGGAGCAACGCGTTTTATTTAACCGGTCGCCTATTACAAAAAAAATAATAATAACAACAACACAAGTAATTAAATTAGTAATGAATACCATAAAAAAAAAAAACAAACAACTATATCAAATTATAATAGACAACAAATAAACAGAGTATAAAAGAAGCTGCCGATACTTTGAATGTGAAGAAAATCAATGCCTAATCAACCATTAGATTGACATGGAGGCGATTGACAATTAGCTCGATGACAGAATAACATTGCCAGTATTTTATTTATATTTTATGTTCGAACGCTATCTTACTTTATCGCAATCTTTGGATTGTAAATCAATATAACTCACACTTATTCCAGTCTTTAGTAAACAGAATCAATCTGAGAGGAGGTTTATATATTACAAATATAATTTTTAAATTTTATTTAAGGTAAATTAAAAGCATTTATCCTATTTTTTTTTCATGACATCAGCTACATCACAGTCGATTATCTTATACAGAGTTGTTGCTAAAATATCAAATTATTCAATACTGACAAATGCTAAAAATCGTAAAAATTTATTTATTTTTCTTTAAATAATATTATTTATATCGTTGCCCGTGAAATGACGCCTTGTCACAGTTCTTTCATAAAACGTTAATGAGATCATATACATTTAATATGCATTGGAGATGCTTTCAAACAGGCGGCCGTAATTATGAGCATCAAAGAATGTTTCATCCAGATCTATACATTTATTACGTGAAAAGGAAATTTAGAGGAGGTTGATAAATATTTAAAAGAATTCAGAGGTAAACAAGAGATTTTATGTGATGTTCTCGGGTCGGGTCGTAGGTAAAGTAAATTTGACGTCGCGAATCGATTTATCCCAGAACAGTAATTAACACATTTGCGACTTTGTTTCGTGCGATGTAGGTTTGTCGGTTAACATATTACAACCGTTACGCCGATGCACTTATAATACGATATAATAATACTTTAGGATGACCTTCAGGGCTCCAGAGCCGGCAGTGCCGAAGCAGAGGAACGGAGGCTTAGACTCTGAGGTTGACCGGCGTCTAGCTATTACTGCTGGTCGAAGGGACATGTCCGGCTCATAAAGCGAGTGTCTAAGTGACATAGGCCGGAGAATCATACGTTCGTCAACAGGAAGCCTAGTTAGCGCCTGGTGCCTAAATAGTGTACATATTTGACAATGCACTGGACAATACATTAAAGCAAAATGAACATGAATCTCAAATGCAAAGTAAAAACTTTATTACAATTTGTTAGATTTGATAATATAAGTAAAACTTTATTATATATGTCGTATAAAGCATTTTCTTAGAAAGTGCCGTTTATTGTCATTTGTTTTTTCCCCTGTGATCCAAGTAAAAAGATATATTTTATTTTAATATATAATCCTGTATTATATGCCCATAGCTTTTTTATTATTTTTTTTAATTTTTGCTGTAGTAATTAAAAGTTTTCACCGTTGTTATAATGTATTTTTGCAAGTCTTACGATAATTGTTCATATGAAGTGTGCATTGAATCAGGTCTACGAAGACTTGTTCTACTGGCAGTTAGTCAAGACTTGTCCAGTGTGTTTTGTTTATTGATGTAAAGCAATAAATATTTGTATTAAATTGGACAATTTGTTAAATTTCAGTTCAAAGTTGACATATTATTAAACGAGGCTAACGAACTTTGGTTTAGATCAATTTTGACATTAACCACATAATGGGGAAACGGCTAGCAATTTATAGTATACAGTCGCTTACAATTTTCCTTCATTTCTAACAAGGATAAGATTGAGACATGATTTTAGTTTAAAGTAATTACTTTCAATTCACTCTTTTAAGTTTATGAGCTTCGAGTATCGAGGTAATTTCATTGTTAAATTCTACCCGTAACGCTACCCCAGTAGTGGGTGCGTTTTCACCCTCGCCCCACTCTTCAGGTATCAATAGATAGGATACTTCTATCCGAGATCCGCGGTAATTAATTACAAGTCCGACCGCCCCTGTAAAGTGTCAAAAGAACTGTATGCAGCGAGTAAAATATCGCCGGGGCCGCCCTAGCTCGCGTCAAAAGCAAGTTTTTGGGCGAAATAAATTATGGGCAGGTGTGCGGGACGTTTTGTGTGTCGCTCTGCCCCCACCCCTTCGCCCTCCTCACCGAAGACCACCCGTCTGTCTGTCACCCGTATTTGACGAGAGACTACATGATTTTCCTATGGTCACCCGTGTAAGGCGCTTACTTTTGCGATGACAACGTAAAAAAATCTGTGAATCAGTTCATCTTGCAGGACATCCCTGAAACTTTCCGCTATGATATTTATAGATGTTTATTTGAGCTCTTCCAGTTCAAAACTACAGTTATTTAAATGTAAGACTCGCCTTTAAGCTTTTCGGCCTAGGAAATTCGACAAAACAGTTGACCTTGTAGGCTTTTCCAGAAACTTTTTGCTGCTTCGGAGCTAAATATCTTCAAAAATATATCTAGCAGTAAATTATTGAATTTGAAATTTAAAGTTTTTCCAAAAGAAGAGAGCCTTTACAATTTTTGTGAATTCAAAAATATAATTTCAATACGTTTTTTTTAATTCAAACATCTTCAATTATTTAAATAAAAGAATTTCTTTTTATTAACTAAGATATATGTAGAACGCGCGTTCAACGCAGTTTTTTAAGCAAAGAAATTTAACCGATACCAAACACGTATCAAAAACCTTAAAAGCTATTTTAAAAAGAAATTTTTTCTACCAATTTTTCGTTTATAATGTCCATTGTACAAACCAACCATATTTGATACAATTTGCTACGAACGAATTTGGTTTTTAAGCAGAAAAACTAGTTCTTGGAACTTACAGGTAGAGTAGTCTAATGAAAATTCTAAAAAAACACTTTTTGATATTTTTTTCAAATTGTACGCGTACGTTCAAACGTACGCGTGCACGCATAGATTCACGCAAGAATTCTAAGACTAATATGTCAAGATCTGATGGAAACTCGATTTTCGGAAATCATGAAAACTAATAAATATTCATAGCGGGAGGTTAATTAAATGTTTTATCAATGAATCGTCACTATCAATAAAGTCAATAAAAAGGAATCCAGGAATCAGATAGCTCTATTCTATGCAAATTAGCTTACGTAAATTCGAAAGTTTTGAATGTTATTATCATTAATGTACGATGTTGCTAAGACTAAGGAAAACGGAATATAATTTTGAATTAAATCTATCATCAGGCAACAATCGTAGCGAGTCCTTTACACTGTGCTACAGGCATCTTATGGGCACGTGGGTTTATTGTGCGGAAGCGCACACTCGACAGGGTCATGCCTTGTCGAGACGCCGTGAAATTGGAAGGACGACGTTCTGCCGTTTGTCGAGCGAGGTGAGGAGAGTAGTCTCTGAAGACTTACAAAGGGGAATACATCGATGCCGTCTGTTGTATGCGGAAACTCTAAACAACGTTAATTAATCACAGTAAACGGTTAACTTTTTGTGATCGGGTCACGTCGAAACCGCACTCGTACGTAGCGTTGAAAAATAAGCAGGATTGTTATATGGTATAGTTTTTCGTAAGTCGTAATGATGTTTCTGTTATATGGCAGCCAGAGGCGGTATGATTGGTGCTTGTCGACGCTTCGCAGTATGTTTAACTTAACATGACAAGCTGCGAATCAATCACTGTTTATAGGTTTCAAAGTCCATAAAGTATGTTTTAATATATTGGGTTTGCTTCCATCAGCTCGTAGTGGCATCACCATGAAGAAATTATTTTACCATAAAACAGTTAGTCATAATCAATAATAATAATTTCACATTATTTTTGCAAAAAAGTACACTTTTTCTTTATGTTATCGAGGCCAAAAAATAATTTTTAGAATTTTCGTCTGTGCGTTTGCGCACGCTTATCTCAGAAACGGCTTAACTGATTCGAATGCGGTTTTCTTCGATGTATTGTGGCAGGCTTTGCGTAATATTTAGCACGTATTAATTTTCAATCGGTTTATAAGCAAAAAAGTTATGTTAATCTATACCCATATCTACATAAAAACCAAAACAATTAGTGGATTTATTGAAAAATATTAAATAAAATAATTTGCGATGACGATTCTGTACGTGTATCTGTAAATACATTTGCTAACTTAGATTTATTAAAGTTAGAAAAAAGCTTTACACATAACTTTCATTGGTTTTATTGTGTTCAACTAAAATCCTGTGTTTTTTAATTACTTCATTCTTACATAAGGATATATATAATAACTAGGGTGTCATTAAGTCGGTAGGAATTTTTTACTTTTAATGTGTGTTTGTAAATATATAATAGTAATAATTAAATGAATAGATTAGATCAATAGCCAAAAAAAAACTAAACAAATAAGTGTTGTATATATTATTGTGTTTGATTGATATTCTATTTTGGAAATAACTGATTTACTCTTACGGGTAGATGTAATATAGGTCAATTTTTTTTGCTAACATTTGTTCCAGCTTCGTTCAAATCGTAACCGTGACCACTACTCGATACTCTGCAGCGACCGGTAGCGGGATCCAAAACATAAGCGGAACGGGGAGCAGTATCCAGATTCGAGATCGAAAATGGGGTGTAGGTCCAAATCGGGCGTGGGACAAAATTAAAATCAATAGCGTGACTGGTGTGAAATAAGAATCAGTATCCAAATCAGATTTGAATGCGAGACCAGGATAGCCATCAGCATCACGATTGGGAGTATAATCAGTTGACACAAAAAATGAAGGAATTCATTGAATGTCCATTTGGTATCTAGCCGCAGGCGGAAGCTACTTATTTAATATTTTGTATCTTTGAGCTTAAAATCGCAACCCTTAAGATTCCCGCCCATTCTACTCAGGATAAATGAACATGTCAAACGGGTGATAATTTTTGCTTTAAAAGAATCCAATAATAACGTATTAATTGTGCAATTTTATTACCCACAAAATCGACAGTTGGAGGAGGCTTTTATCAACTACTGGCATACAGACATGCATAATAAAATTAAGAATGAGTGCAGCGCACTAGTATAGTAAGTGTAACCTAATTTAAAGCTAATTTTATTATAAACATTCGGATAAAATTATATGAAGTTTGAATGAACGCTAATGATAGTAATCAGCTACGAAATAAAGATATTTTGGAAAACGGAAAATTTTGTGAATACCTGAAAATTGTCTTGTTTTAGAAAGGGTACGGAATATAACAAGAAAGACTCCAAAAAATTATTAGACATTTTAAAAAGTGCTGCCAAGCCAAGCTATCAGAAGGAAATACTACTTATTAAATGAGAAAAAGCAATTATATTAGATTCCCTCGTTTTTTTTTATTTAAATTTCAACGAAAAAATACGAATCTCATAAAGATGTTTTTAGAGAATTAATGTTTTTCCATTAACGCTCTTGAGATGTGTTTTTGTTAGTTTTATCGGTACGTCATCGATACCTGTAATGTCTATGGCATGATAAAACAAGGAAAACTTAAAAATGCAATAAAGGTCTCGAAATTCAGAATTAAGAAAGTGGATCAATTTGTCTGTACGCCAGATTGTGGCGAATGGCTTCAGATACATAGATAAATGATAACAATTCATTTGGTAGACAATTTAAATTGTACTAGATTGTATTAGAACATCTGTGTTATTACTTTACAATACTTTAAATTGAAATATTTAAATGAAACTAGTTTTTGCAATAACAAATACGAAACTGTTTTAAAGGTAAAGTGGTTTCAGCTATCAGCTATCTTTTATAAATTAACCATTAAAAAGAAATTTTGTAATTAACCAACTGCTGTATAAAGGAGCTAGGATGTAGTTGCGGTAAGTCCCGCGCGCTTACATGCGGCGCTGCAGTCGCAGTGTCATTTGTTACGGGGAGAAATGGGTGCAAAATTAAATCTCGATGAGATTTTCCGGCTCTTAAAATAGATGTACTTTAGCGCAGTCTTTATGAGTTTTTAATATTGATCTGAAATAATATCGGCATAAACATTATGTTTGAATGGCGAAAACACTATGTTCGTAAATACCAACGAAACTTTAAATCACATGCATACCTTATATAAGCCGGGCCAATTTTAATCTAAATAATTTAACTTAAGGGTATTTATGATGTTTGATTATTACGATTTTTTTAAAATGTATAGAACACAGGGTTCAAAAGTCACACGTAATGAAGAGACACTTGAATGCATTTTATACACCTACCTAACGACGCCCTATACAATGGTGTGCACGAAAAAAAAATAACTTCTCTATTTTGCGTATAGAAATCCACTATTATATGTTTTTTGTAATCCTTTTACAAGTTGTGTGGCTGCTTTCATAAAACAATATCTGTAAATTTTCGTGAGAATCCATAAAAAACGGCAGAGTTATGAGGCCGTCATATATATAGAGACGGAAAGACAGGCAGAGGGTTATAATGGTAATGATTTTAGCTTTTTCAAGTAGTCCTTTTTTGCTTATATTGTATTTTGAGGTTTAGTAACTTTCGAATTCGTTAAATTTGTGTTTCTAACTTTAACTTTCAAACCATGTGCATTGAAAATATGAGAAAAAAATTGCAATAATAGAGCTTCATTAATACTTTAACCGAAAATGAGTTTGGACAAAATCAGTTAACAATCTTTCAGATAACGACGATTTTCATTAGTCAATAAATAATTCATTCACTATCACATATAGGTACGTTTGTAACTTTTATTAGGTGAGATAGCTATCTATCATTACAATATATGTATATTGCAATAATTGCAATATTGTTTCCAAAATAGATCAAATTTGTAAGGTGTGATGTGATACACGTTTGATTTAACTTCTGTGAAGTCCGCGATTTCGTTTCGTTCCATTCGTTGGAGCGGAACCCTGGATGTCGGAGTCCGATTGCCAACTTGATCGGTTTTCTTTTTATTTATTTAACAGTGCCTGCTATATGTAAAATTAAAACTTCTCCCACGTAGGTCGTAAGTATTTTATGCTTGTATGCGAGTATTGAAGTTAAGTTCTCTAATCGTGTGAGTGTGTGTGCTCGTGCGCGTGCGTTGAGTGTTGGTAATTTTTGATTCCATGACGTTATAAACAAAAAAAAAAGCTGTGCATATGAGTTTCGACGCGCGACTAAATTTTTTCTTCTCCAGAACGATATTGTTGGAATATGTACAATAGGCCAAGAGGATAAATAAACGGATCCTTTATAATAATAAAAGCATGTACATACTTTTATTCACATTTATTTATGTGGACAACAACAATAACATTGAACATTATATACATCGAAAGCTTTACATGTGACAATTAAAAAATAAGACATCTATAAATCAGCAACAGTAGAGCAGTTCGGTTCAATATGCGCGCACGTGTTACGCGAAACTGTACCTTATCATCGACTTCAGTTTTTGTTAACACTCCCAATGCCGCCCCTCGCCTGATGCGCGCACCGCGAGCCACGTATGAAAATCGATGCTTAAGGAGTAAACCGCAAAAGTTTGCAAAAGCGACAGCCGCGTTGGCGTACGCAGATAAGTACATGTTAACACGCCTCGCCCCCCCCCCCCTTTCCAGTCATGCAGCGACACCTGCCGGGGGTGTACGTCGTCCGATAAGGATAAGGACGGACAGCCGTCAGACCGTCCGCATCGCAAAAATAGCTAAGTGTCCGCGCGCCGCACGCCCGTGTAACAATTCGGCCGCGCCGTGACAATTTACAAGGGAACGCTTTTAAAGTGCTGAATATTTGAGCGGCCGGCGGGCCCGCTGTTGAACTTGCACTCGCCCACCGGCGCCCGATGAATTACTTATAACCCCGATACCTTCGCGGATGCTGTGCTTATAGGAGGGCTTCGCCCGGTCGCGATTCGTGACTGAGATCTCTACTGTCTTGGAGTTAGATCGATGTGCGGTTTTAAAATAAATAAACACATGATCCGACTTTAGAGTCGATATTTTGAGAGTTTAGTAAAATTAAATGTTGTGTAATATCAGTCTAGATGGCTGATGTGAGTCTGACTGGGTGTTATGAATAGCAGGCGAAACGGGAAAAAAATTGTATATTCAATACTAGACTTTGTCCGCAGTTATATCCGCATGGTGTTAGAACGGGTTTCGTCAACTTTTTTGACGTGACAACGTCTAATAACTCGATATTACGGGCTGCATGCACGAAAAAGTTGACGTCATTGTCCCGTTACGCTCGATGTCCCGTTCCGCAAGCGAGGCTCGAGTGGTCGGCTCAGTTCGTTTCGTGCTGCATCTATCTCCCCTCTACTCGATCAGCCTAGCACAAAAGATACACGTGAACTGTTTTCGTCAAATGTTTATAAAGTGAAGTGAAACGTTATTGTGATTTTCATGGGTGTTCAATATTGCGACAATAATGGTAAGTAATTCTTGCATTTAAAAGTCTCATTGTTCAACCTTATGTGTTTAATCTTTTCATTAATATTTCTTTTATTTTTTTATTTTTATTATTTATTATTTAAAAAGCAGCCTCGGTAGGCGAGAGCAGTAATGATAGGTAATGTTACAATTGACTGAAAAATAATGAAGATTCATATAATTGATAGTATAAACAATTAACTTTTCTCCTTGTGTCGTTCTGTATATTATATTACTGTAATGTTTGACGTTGTCACGTCAAACTACCGTCCGTAAACCGACTTTACAGACAACGTTTTTTTTCGATTCCGTCGTAGTTTTGCTATTTTGAGTATTACACCGTTTTCAGAAACAAATCCTAACGACGATGGTGAAGCGAACGTGGGAGTCTGGTAGGGCGACTGCTTTTTTCGCGATTCTATATATTTCTATACGTTCTACATTTATAAAAGAGATACTTTTAACTCTATTTATATCCAAAAAACATTAGATAATCATACAAATCAAAAGTGAAATTTCAATTTTTTTTTTGATTCCGATTTTATTGCCGTTTTTAGTGCAAATATTGTTTGATTTTGATTCTTGATTTTGATTTTATCTTCGTTCTCAGATGCGAGTGTTGCCCCGCCCAAGACCGATTCTACGCGGTTTCGAACACGATATATTCGAAACCGCGTAACGAGTTATCACATGTTTTCTATTAAATGTTAAAAATATCCCTTTATACATCCGCTCTGCGTACACCTTGGACAAAGTTTAGTACGGACTAAATGAAATATTTTTATGCTCATTTACAATCTAGACTCTAAAACCATGAAATATGAGCGTTTTTCGTTTAAATAGTAATAGGCGTGTAGGGGCAATAAAGAAGCAACAAACGAATTGTACCAAATTTTGTAACGTTAGCGTAATAGAGACCAGAAATTTGCAGTGACTTCATATTGGTAATGCAAAAATCGATAAGATGTTTTCTGGTACCATTTTCGTGAAATGATAACAACAAAGAAATATTTTGACGACCAGATGAGTTGCGAAATATTTTTGCCTATTGAAAAATATTTTATTCGGAAATCCGAAGAGCGTAACAATTATTTTTTCTATTTAGATTCCTGATTGAGAATTGGATTTAACATGAGAATGGCTAGAGTTTAGATTTAAGCCAAACTTAAAGATAACAACTTGTAAATAGTATCACTTGTGTGGTCTATAAACCTATGTGTACTTTTTAATAGACTAAATTTTTACTTGACTATTGAAAACTGAATTCCAAGTTAAAGATCTTTATCGCATAAGTTTATTTAGATTTGAAAGCAGCCGATGTCACTAAATATAGTCGTATATGTTACCAATACCATAACATTCTAATATATGACCCTAGATGACCTGTATATACGAGGCGCATGCCTCAATAACCCTTGGGCAGTTAACGGTTACAGATCCAGCTGTTTTGACAAGTTTCACGGTGTCCCCAAACAATGTCAGAAAAGTAAAAGTATATTGGATGTATTCTTCATTCTACTTTTAAAGGTTTATGCTCATGGACTTTGACATTTACCTGTTTGGTAATACTTTAGCAGGCTTGTTCTAAATTTAATCGAAAAAAAAAGAAACATTTTTATTATTCATGTAAATATCAAACTTTTAATAATTTTCTTTACAAGCTTTTTATTTTATTATGCATTTAGTATTTACAAAATTCATTTTATAAATGTTACCTTTTCCGCTGATTTATAACTTATTATTTAGGTACACTTCAAGCTAAGCCGTCATCGTTGTAATAGCTACCTATCATAAGAATAACACTGAAATTACGAAGGGGATTGTGAAAACCGCAACAACGTCCAGTCATGACATGGATACTTACAATAAAGAAACGGCCGAGTACGAACACCTCGAATATGTAATGGTTCCGTCATAAATTTATTTTCTCTCAAAAAAAAAATGAAGGGACAGTCAGTTTTTGGTTTAAAAAAGTAATTTACATCGCAGTTAAAAGCTGTCCGTATCTATTCCACTTCGCTGACAATATTTGTATTATTGAGGCGAAATCTATAAAAAAAATTTTGCCAGTGCGATTTTTGAGTAGTCATATTTGTATTAAGATTGACTTGTTTCCATATTTTTGAAAAACAAATTCTCGAAATCTGTATTTTGTATATGAAGTTTCCAAAATACTCGAAAAGATAAAAATAAGTGTTCTAATGTTCAATTAAGTAACAATTTACCGTTTTTACAAAATTGATCTTTGATAGAGTAATGCTCAAGATATATTTTTTGAGTGAATAGATTTTCGATTCGATTTCATTACATAAATGAAAATCTTCTTTAAAATAGTAAACATTATTCGAATTCTGGTAAAAAATAATTGAATTGAAGCCGGAATGAATATATTACCTATCTGTCATATAAGTATAGTTAATGGGGTTATAGCATTATACATATCGTTCCTGAGATTAAATTATGGAATATATAGTCCAAAAAATCTTATACCGAAAGGAGTAAATAACTAGAAATATTAATAAAAACTGTCCTGACAAATTCATCATCATCGATTTCTATTTTAAATTAACTTTGTCTGCTTTTAATGTTATTGTATAGATTCAGGAGCGATTTTCATAAAATGTAAAGGAAAACTTAAAGTCCGAAGAAGGACATTTTCACAAACATACAGGAATTATGAAATTTCTGTATGTTCGTGAAAAAGGGACATTTAAGGAATAATTTGGAGTTGTGATTTGAAGAATATTGACAATGAGCAATTTAAGGAAATAATGGAATCGGGACAGGGATTGAAATTGGAACTAAAATGAATAGTGGGTTTGGTATTATATTAAATAGACAAATAATATAATTTCAAAATAAAGATTGTAACGAACAGCAAGTTGAAATTTGGACTATATTAGAATCGGCAGCGAGACTAGAACCATTTTAAGTTTAAGAACAGGCGAAAGTTCATTGTTAATATCAAATCACAATTATTGGTATAATAACACTTAAAAGTAAAGCAGTCAAAAAGCACAAAACAGTGTATTATTACTCAATACTGATACATTCATATGCTGCTTTTATTTGGATGGTTCATACAACGGCCACGAGGACCCTTAAAAACATGAACATCTATAAAACGAGGACTGAGAAGGGTCAGATGACTCGACAGTATTCGACAATAAAATTTCGTTTATAAAGCACGATATAGCCTGGAAAGGTCCTATTGTGCGGGCCCTTTTTAAAAGGGCTTATGAAAAATCTAATTTATCGTACTGCACGTACCAGCGTTAATATCATTTCGGCTTGACCGTTCTCGGCTTAAATGGGGTGCGATGGCTGCAACCGGATATGGAGTAATTTTTAATATTCCTCCCTTATTTTGGGGGGGACGGACGTTTCTTGACTGAATACAAACCCGGTTTTGTTCAAACGTTACAGTGTAAATTTATTAAATAAATAGCACAACACATAATAACTGTTTTTTATTTCAAAATTTTAGTTTCAGTTTAATTTTAATGAGTATTGAGATATTGATTTTGCGAATGTTTATTAAACTTGCTTACTATCAAACTTATTACCTTCCCTGTTAATATCATTTCACTTTAGATCATCAAACTTTTTATATAATTATAACCTGTGTTCAATCTCTTAAGAGTACTACATATATCACACATTTTTCTCATCATTATCCTACACTTTCATCTAAAATTAATTATGCTTGGATAATACTTAAAATTGTATATTATTTGTTTTATCCAGGTAATTTTAGTTTTATCTGTATAACCATAATTACGGTGGACCCACCTCATATAAATCAATTGCCTTGAACAATGATAGTCAAACGTGTGAATTTTCGACAAACGGGACTCCGTAGCCTGTATACAACGTTCGCTTTGAATGCGAGAGTCTCTGGATTTCGATTCATCGTTAGGGAACATTGCAAATTGATTTTCAACGCTTGTTACTCGGGTTTAGTTATCTAGTTTCCGGCTCGCACTAGGGACGCAACAAAAAAAAAATTGAATTTATCCTCCACTTTCGTTCGTACAGATAGATCGTTATTCATCGCCGAATAACATGAGCGTATAAAACTAGGTTGAAGTCATAAAAAACGGGAGAGCGCCCTAAAACGGGCCCTTCTTTATTCGCCGAAGGCCGCTGATCTGTATTCCCGAGCTGTCCGATAGCCGGTTTTAACGAGGGAGAACTTTCTAATTAAACGTGAGAGCAGCAGGCGAGCTAAAGAAGCTGCGCCCGCGACACCTGTCCCGGTTTAATTCCGGGAGGCGCTGCCGAGCGGACTATTTAAAAATTCGGAGAAAATTAGAGGGTAGAGCTATTTTATTGCGTTTCGCGTAATCCTGTCAGAAGCATCGTTTTGAAGAAGAAGGCATTTTGTGAGACTTTCGTGTAATACTTGCTACGAAGTGTTAAGAGTTCAATCTTACGGTTCGGCGATAATAATAATATTTGTATATATCACAAATATTGGGCTGCAATGAGTTTTGAACAATATATTGGAATATTTTTATGGAAACGCATCTGAACGAAGTATGATAGATGGGTTTAGATTCGTTCCCGTTCGGCGCATACAAGAGAAGTATCTTTTTTGGTAGTACAGAAACAGTATTGTAAATGATTCTTGACGCTGATGAGCTGTGCAAAATGGTGCGATCCTTCTGCCTGGTTGTCATCTCGTCAAAAGTGGTGACAGAAGGGCAGCGTGAGAACAAACAGTTGATGGACATCCGCTGGCGTCGCAGTGGCGTAGAAAAACCACGTTGCGATCCTCCATGTTCTTTAAATAAATTTGGAAAGTTTGTCTTCCTGGATTTGAGGTTATGTGGAGTGTTTTTCTATATGTTGACCTTTTAACTGTCAAGGTGCTACACGAGCACAAAGGGAAAGACCCAGAGTTAGTAGTCATTGCCATTCAGTTTAGATATAATTGCATTTGTGTAACCAAGGTTTCGCAATTAAGGAAACGAAAAGGACTCATTGGTTTTCGCCTGTAGGAATGCAACATAATTCGGACGACTGTTCTCAAGTGTAAAGCATTCATTAGAATTTCTCCCCTATCGAAAAGGAAGCGAACAGACAGACAAAATTATATTCATAGTGGCAGAGTCATGCTGTGATTCAGACACAGATTCAGCTTCAGCTTGTTAACTAATCGGTTTTACAGAATCCTAATTCGGTATTCTGTATGTATCCTATATTCACGTCAGTACGTGAATTAACAGCTTTCGTTGTTCTTTTTGCGTTTTATTCAGTAAATGTGATTTCCGGTGGCCCACTCTTCTTTGTATTACTTCAAAGTCTCCTTTATTATACCCATCCCCCTACATCGCCACTAACTCTTGTTAATTACATATTCTAGTCGTACTCGAGAGCTTCGGCCTCTTAGGTAGCAATAGTCACTAATGTGATTTTTCTAGGGTTCTGAGTGTTCATGAGCGAGGTGACCACCTCCTCTCTCGCGTTCGCATGCTTATTTGCCAATCGAAAATATTATAAAAAGAATATAAATCTGATTTGTGTATGCGTCTCTCTCACTATCTCTCTAACTATCTGCAGTTGTTGTGATGTACGATAACATTTTTTTTTGGGATAATATTCACACAATTCTTATATTATTTTTACATTTGCAGTTGAAGTACGGATTGTGATGGAGATCGATGTATGAGAAAACAATTTTTTAAAATTTGGACAGGACCTTTAAGTGCGAGCCCTATTTCCACTATTTCAGTTTTTAACCCACTACAAAAAGAGAGGGTTCCATTTCCCGCCTATACGTATCTTGTTTTCAGACACACGCGTGCGTGCGCGGGCTGCACGTAGCCGGCGGGCCGTCGGTCGATACACTTGTTTCTACGGCTGCATTCACGGCGGAGCGGCGAGTCATTCCGTCCATTAAAGCCCTCTTTTCAGGAGTGACTTCGCGTTTTTCACAAGTTCCCTCCATTACTTTTTATTTCTATTTTCCGCATCTGTTTCCCGAAAGCAGGGTTTCGTGTAACGCGAGTGCGAAATGTATTTAGGTTTTCTGCAATATTAAAATTTTAGCAATCACGCTGAAAAGGGAGGCCCACCCGGGCCTATGAATGAGAAAAATATGCTGAACGTATATTTTTCTCTGATACGCAAGGGGGCTCTTTTGAATCTCTCATTCTTTGGCTTTTTATGGTTTCGCAGGCAGAGCAGAAAAAAGCTAAGATACTTTGGAGCCACATCGGTATGCACGTCTGTCTATCTATTTATTGAAGTTATAATTCTTTAGGCGCGTTATGAAAAATGATGAGAGTGAAATTTTAAGATGCGCGCGCATCAGTGTAACACAAAATTAACAGGTTTTTTGATACATATAGGTTTTTCGTACGACAGCTCAATGGCCCATAAGCTCAGTTGGTTAGAGTGTCGCGCTAATAACGCGAAGGTCGCGGGTTCGATCCCCTCATGGGTTAAGTTTTTGCTACTCGCAAATATTAGTGAAAAAAAATGTGCTTCTATACTTTTTTAAGAGCTCCAATGTAATTGAGGTTAACTATCCGCATTTATTATTTATTGATATAAATTACTATTAATAATTATTTAATATAATATAATTATTATTTAATATAATTAAATGTAAATATTATTAAATTATTAATATTAAATATTTATTATTGGTTATTTAATATTTACAAAATAAAGAAATAAATTTAATAAAACATTCAATAAAAAAATTGTGGTAAAAATTAAAATTGAACATCAAATTTAAATATTATTTTTTAATATTTATTATTAAATTGAATAAATAATAAATGTCTATATTCTTATCTATTGATAAAAATGAAAAGTGAATATTAAATTAAGAAAATAATAAATATTTTAAAAATGAATAAACTTAAATTTAATTTTTAAATTTATTAATAAATTAATTAATGTTATTAATTGTTTATTAATCAATAATTAATTATTTATTAATCAATAATTAATTATTTGCATACAATTAAAAACTATTTTTTAATGATGCGAAAAGTATAACTTCTCACGCGCGTACATAAGCACACGTCCCCACTATTTTATAATTTTTCCATTTCTTTCATCTTTTTTGATAAAATTGTTCAGGCAGGTATCTTTGTGAATTGCCATGCAGTTTTGCATACGAAGTTAAAAAATAAATCTGTAACACGGTCAATCCTGCAGGTCATCCCTACAACTTTCCACTATGATATTTATCGATTTGTCTTTCAGCTGCTTGTCTAATAAATATTATCTATGAGTTTTTTAGCTTTCACAACATCACATGTTCTTAATATATCTGAGCTCTAAGCGTTCAAAAATAAAGTATTAATAAATTATTGACTTCATTACGCCCAAGAGATCAATTTTAGTGCTTTTTCAAATTCCTCGATCTCAAAAATATAATTGTAACAGGTTTTGAGCTCTTCGAGTTTATGTGCAAAACGCTTTTCTTATCGTATAATATTTCAACTACTATATTTTTCGAATGAGTCGTTCCACTTGGATCTGCTTTATGACCTCCAACGTAGTTTTATAAATAGAAAAGGATGATGAAGTAGCAAACATTAATCTATCAAGTATTTCCCATGGATTTGGACAAAAATCTTTCGTTAACTATATCTTTCGAACTAACCAACTGATTTTGATATAATTCACAACGATCCACGATATATTTTAAGGAATACAATTGAATAGTATTTTCAATTTATCGATAGTGCACTTTAAAAAATATTCTAAAAATACATTTTTTTTTAATTATTCTCCGACTATATCTCTGAACCAAATCAATTAATTTTGATGCATTTAGCAACGATCAACGTTATTTTTAAAGGAGAACAACTGAATTCATTTTGTAATTCATCGCTAGAGTAATTTACCAAAATATTGCATAAAAACACTTTTTTTTTTTTAATTCTTCTCCAATCATATCTCTAAACAAATCAACCTATTTTTATGCAACATGTGGCATTCGATGCAATTTGGGGAAAAGAGCTGATTTGATTTTGGTGTCAATCGGTAGATTAATCTAAAAGTTATTTCATAAAAAACATTCTCTAAAAAGTTTATTTTTGAGATTCTTCAAAATCCACGTGTTAAAATTACTTTGAATTTTCAGGTAATCTAAGTTGAGTGGACTCCTTTTGAATGTCGCAAAATGCGTTTTGATCGGTTATTCCATATCTCCATACATACAGACAGACACACACACACACACACATACAGATATCACTCGGAAAATAGTCGAAATAGATTCATAGAATCCTAAAACGTTAAGATTTGGTGAAAACTTGATTTTTGAAAGTCGGGGTGAAAACAGTAATTTCCCAATTTTATGAAAATTTTTCGATGTTCATAGCGGAAAGTTAAAAAATTGAGGTAGTTTTCGTACCTAAAATTAGGGCATGTCCTTTTTTCACGCAACATCATTGAAAAGGTCTTCGAAATTTCATTAAAAGTTCCTAATAGACTTTTTATCTAAGGCATATATTTTGCGGCTTATTGACTTCCGAAGTCGTTAATTTTTCGACTATGTAAGAATTGACAAAATCACAAAAATAGAGATTTATAAGTAAACTAGTTGGTCCGCTAAACCTTTTTGTACCATTTCCGTTAAGTATCGTGTTCGTCTGCATTTTTACTTATACACAAATAGAATGAATTCCTTCATCTTTTACGTCGATCGTTTTGTTATTAATCTCGATCTTGGCCTCAGATTTGATTTCGATTCTGACCCTGTTCCCATTTTCCATTCCTATACTAATCCAGTGTTTCATTTCGATTTATAGGGCACAGTTTCGATTTGGGTGAATCTTTGTATGAAAATAAACTGTACCTCAACTATGTTACTACGTAAAGATGTTATCTTTCTATATATAAAAATATGTTTAAAATCCGCTTAACTGAACCAATTTTCTAATATTTGTACTGACTATAATACAAAAACGCGATTTCGCCTACATGACTAAGCTTCTTGTATTTATTCCAAATTTCATCAAATTGATCAGCGATTTAATCATGAAAATATAACAAACGTACAGATACCAGATACACTTACTATTCTTTTGAACGTCTGGCAGAAGCTTCTCTCTCTCTTAAACAGGTATATATTAGTAGTGGCTATCGCGTCGCGGCTCTCTCGAGCGCTTCTGCACCGCCTGTAGTGCGCCTCCAATCACACCCTCGCTCTTGATTTGTTCCCGTCTCATTTCGTTCTTAAATAAAGTGAATAATACCGGGTCTTAATAATTCTTTCAGAACCCCGAACGATTATGTAAATTAATAAAAGAAATCTAAAAGGATTGGCGAAATAAGTCGGATCCTAATGTCTTTTTAATATTTTTCGATGAACTCTTACTAATGGAAGCATAAAAATATTACAGGCTACACCCTTTCCCGTAGGTTAAACTATCTTCTTGCAAAATTTCATTGAAATCGATCATATTGTAAGGGTGCTTATTAATCTCAAAGAATGTAAACATACAACCATAAGCTACTCGAAACACTCACTCTGTCTTGATCAGAAAAACTTGTGTAAATTTTAAATAAATTATTCAAATTAAAAGGGTTCTCAATTATTATGACGGATTTTAAAAATATATATATGCTGTATATTTCACTGGCTTCCAGCTATTTGCATATTATATTTTGTTAAAAGCGGTTAAACTACGAGAGTTCCTAGGGATTCTCACTGCACCCAAAGAAAAATGTATTGTATGTATTTATATTGGCTTCCATTTATCTAATACTAAATTTTATTGAAATCGGTTAAATTTTTTTCTTCTTAGTGATATTCACGGCACTAATAAATATATAGTACATCCCTTGATTGGCTTTCGATTACCTTCATGATAAGTTTTATTGAATTTTGTTAAACATTAAGGGTCCTCAGTAATTTTTAGGAACGGTAAAAAAGAAGCAAACCTCTGACAGTTTTTATTGCAGATAATTTTCGTTTACGGCTTCGAACGTATGAAAATAGAATGAATTATTACATCTTTTATATTGACTGATGACATTATGCCCATCATGGTCCTAATCCCGCTCCACGTGCTCGATTTCATCTCAGTCTTTGTCTTGATGTCGGTTCTGCTTACGATAACGATTCCGGTCCATCTTTTATTCAATTCCGATGATTTCGGCAAATTATTCTATTTCTAAGTGTTCTTAATTTTTCATGTAGGAACCCTAAATGTTTCCCGGATAAAAATGCCCTAAATATAGTTCTGAAAGCTTTTCTACTTTCCAGTGAAAGCCATGTAGTGATCGGTTCATCATTTTAAGATAGCCCGTACAAAGAGACAGACAGATAAACAAGGTTTGTTTTCTGTCATACAAACATTTACCCTGACAATAACGATCTCAACAAAAAAGAATCAGCCAATTCGGTGAAGCCGCTTTAACGAGATTAACAAACAGAGGTTTTGTATATATAGATTAAAAAAAAATTAAACAGAATCTGTAAAAAAAGGTTCTTAAATATCCATGATTGCACGAAGTGTGAAGCATTTAAGAGAGCTTTAGGATTGAAAAATTTTTTCGTTTCTTGTCAGCCAATATTTCTAACGCTATGCTCTCGTTAGTACACGAAAATAGAAAAATTTACGTACCATTAGAGAGATAAGTTAATGAAGATTAATTTTATCATCTTCAAAAAATTATTAAATATAATAGAAAGGAGAAAAAACACCAAAATAGTTTACTTTACCGTCAATAAACTGTGAACCAACTTAAAAACACGATCACTTGTGAAAAATCTATTAATATAGCCTGTTTTTTGAAGTTCCGTCCTACAAATGAAGTAATGAAGTTTTAGTGGCGACTAAATAAATTTACCTTTTCGTTAATCTTTTCGTCAATCATTTATTTCGAAGAGATTCGGTCGTTTTAGTTGTAATAATATCCTCTAGATGACATTTTAAAAAATTATATTGTTTGTTATCAAAAATTTATTTCTTATTGTTATTGATATGATATGATAATAAAGATTCTGCTCGAAAATTGTCGAGGCGAGAATTATCGAGAAATTTGTCTTTAGTTGAGACGGGCAAAAAAACTTAATGCTTCGAGAACTTAAAAATCAATGCCGTGCTAGCGTGATGGTCAAATTTAGACGCGAAGTGGTTCTCCGTTTCAATCCCACGATTAATTTATGTATTATAGCCCCTTTTGGTAAAAGAGGAACCAACGGAATCATTATTGTGTTATTATATCATTAATGTGTCGAGGGATCAAGATTTAGATCAAAATCAAATTAGTTCTGACGAGGAAAGTGAAGATGCTGCTTTTATTGATGACTGCGTGTTGGATTCTGCTTCGACAGTAAATGTTGGATACATTCAAAATATTCAACGAGCTTTGAAGGAAATACGAGCATAGGTAACATTATTTCTAAAAAAGTCCATTAAGAAATAAAACGCTGTGAAATACGACAAAGAAGAAATTAGTCATAAATTTCAGTTATTATTAGATATGTTATACGATAGAATTCTATGATGCAACTGATTGAATGGTTCCTGAAACTGAAAAATGCCATGAAAAAAAAGCTTTGATTGATTTAAATATATCAGAAAAGGAGAAATGATGGTAATATTGTTTTCTGGAGTAACTATTAGATGTTTTACATCGTATAAAATTATCTGTTGAAGCATTATCCAGAAAAGATGCTACACTCTCGAACGAAGAGAAAATAATAGGCATGCTGATTAAAAAAATACCATTGCCGGAAAATGATTTAATGAACAATTGGTGGAACATCTTATCGACAGGATTATTGAAAGGCGAAATATGAACTTAATTTCTCTAGTTAAAAATCTCGAAAACCCTACAACATCAACAATGAAAATGTAAGTTTTTTTCAAACTGTAACAAAACGATATTGATTAAATATGCCAATGAATTATTAAGATTACAAAAAATTACAAATAAAAATTAGTTTTACCAAAAATTTCAAAATTTTTCGAAATACACTCGAAATACAAATTTGAGAAATCATGGTCAACAAGCCTTGTGCCTCAAAAAAAAAAATAAAGGTCGAGAAACCAGAATCCTTATAAGATTATACGAAAGTTGTCTTTCAAGTTAAGTTAATATAAAGAAAATTATTAATTAACGCCGAAATCTAGGGGCTTATAAGTAAGCGTTGAAGATTCCCACTGCCCACCATTATGTCCATAATTAGATCAAAGCAATGCCACCAAATTATCATATGGTCAATTGGTCATGTTTATTATATGGTTATAAAATTTCAAATTATTTGGAAGTCTTCATAGGGGTGAAAATTGTTATATTAGACAGTGGGACAGAAGAAGAGGGTGAAGCTTCCTCTTATTTGAAAACTTGTTAATGCGATAGCAGACGCGGTCAGAACAGGCATTCAATGGGTATATTCATCGATCAACCGTATTTGTCGATAAGCAACTGTACTATTGCTCAAAGATAATTTATCAAACACAACAACTGCCTTTCCAAAATACTGGATACAAAATACTGGATCCTCGCATGGTGATCAGGACACAAAGATTTAATAAATGCTATGAAATTGTAAGTTTTGCAAATACGAAATTTTGATTAGTATAGGTCGAAATTGTCAAAAATTAAGAAATTTTAATGTCGATTAAACATAAAATGTAGAAAACGGCTCGACGTTAAGTCGATTTGAAGATTGACTGCGAATCTTGAAATTAATTTTGATGTCGGTCCTAATCTCGCTTTCAGTATTGACGTCCACAACCGGCGCTGATATTACTTTTCGGTGTATTTTTCGATCACGACACCAATCACACTCTTAATTTCCATTCCGCCCCCGTTCTTGATTCGATCCCTGATCGGTACATTTCTTAGTTCTCTCTTCGACATTGTTATTAATTCTAATAACAATATATTTACGAGAGCGGAGTCGGGGACAAAACACTAATAATAGACGTTTGTTATGGACCATCGCACACCTGTTACCGACTGTTGCGCACCAGAATTGCTGACTGGGTTCGCGCTGTTTACTAGTCGATTTTAAGTTGAATACTATGTCGCGTCTCCACCAGGAAAGTCTGTACCAGACGAAGTGGAGGGGATAACCCTCTCAACCGCCGCACATAAATCGTTGGTAAATACAGATGAAACACAAGTTGTAATGATCACCGAACTATTATTAACAACAGTTTATATTATTATCTCTATATGTATATTACTATTAATACCAAAACGTTGATCAATCGAATTTTTTTTTTGAGAATTGTGTTACTTATTAAAATCTTTAAGAAACCAATATGTGAGAATTCCAAATGTCACAAGTCGCGCCACACACACGGTGCCTTTGGAAAGTGACGCCGGTTAGTCGTAATCGATATAAAATTCAATTTTACTTATTTCACTTAAAATTTTATCTCAAAATAATTATTTAACAAATTAATAAAACTGATAGTGGTTATTACAAATTTTGCTGCATGGATTATTTTACATATTTTTTGATATAGTTTTTTAAGTTTTGGAAATAATAAAGCAAGTTTTATTTTTATATTTATAAATGTCATAAATTTACTTTTTGAAAATTTCATATGAAACTGTATACCGTTTAACTAGTGAGACGTAAACCAGAAGTCAATATAGTAAATTATAATCAATATAATACGTGGTCAATTGGTAAAAAATAAACTATCAATCAATTTATGAGTAAACACTAATTATTTAGTATAATAACTCTACGTCATTCGATTCTATGTTACACTATATTTATATAATGAATTTTGGATTTCGTAATTAAGGTTACATTGAAGTATTACAAAGTATTGGTTAACATAAATTTTGCATATCAGAGCAAAATGCCTGCAGTGCTTTTCGCTATCTAGTTCATCAAAGTTGATGCCCAAAAATCCCATGCATCTAAATATTCTTGGACAACGTTGCGATATAACGCACTTCAGAAATATCATGAAGCAGTTATCTACATATACGTAACAAACCCGAAAGTCAGAATAAAATGCAATTTAACTCGCTCGGTGATCGTGTAGTCGCATTTAAAATCAAAATGCAAAACCGCTTATTCGCTGCCATTGAGATTACACGTTGCCTTATGCAACGGGGATGGGGACAAGGGATGCAATCGCACGTTTACAAATACTTATGGAAGTTAAAAGTAAGTTCGAGACTACATGTTAAAGGACGAACATAAAGATCACAGTAGCGTCCTCGCCGCGTGCGATTGCAGTATTGGACTGCGTTTCGAGTGAATGTATCCATAAAATAAACAGTATAAATCATAAAGCAATGCATTGTGGCCAGTTGTTTTTGGTGTGCCTACTTATTCATAACATTTCAGTTTTTTTTCAGTCTTTAATAGAAAAAATCTTGCCACGCAATCTTGTATGGGCATGCAGTTGAATTTTGATAGAATGTGTTTAGAAAATCATTACATCGTGCCGATATTATTTTAGATCAAATTAAGAGCAGTTCATGTGTGATTTAAATTTACTGCGATTGCAAATTTAAATAAATTTATTTGGTCGTTACGTGATTCTGGATGAAATTTGACTCTAATTTGTTTCGGCTGTTTGAAATAATGCGTTATATTTATTATTTAATATATGATTAATATGTTAATTGAAATTGAATTAACAGGTATTTTAAAAGCTTGCAAGTTTCCAGATTCACGGGTAACATGACGCGATCTTTACACATCGCGCTTGCTTTGCTTACATTCATAAATATTTTCTGGCAAGTTTGTCGGTTTTCAGCTGCTTAATATTTGCTACAGCATGTAAAAAAATGAGCAATAATAAGCAATAATATACAGAAATAATATATAGCTAGGCAGACGGACTCGGGTGCGACCTCATAAGTGTTATATTGAAATATGTGTAGCAGTTCCAATAATTGGTAAAATCGATTATAATGTCTTACATTAGAGATAGATTTATTAAAAAAGAACGGGTGTAACAGCATTTATTGTGATCATTAGTGATAGGAATGAAGCTTTTAAGGCAAAAGATAACATAATATAATTATAAAATTAGAAGTCTGACTTAAAACGAACACTACACCAAAAGAAACTTCTTGATATGAATGTTTCAATGTTTCATCGTGACACAGTACAGGCGTTTCAGTATAAGGCGACAGGAAGCGTATGATATAAATCGCACTTCACTCGAGCACTTCCGCCGGAAATAGGGCTGTCGGTCTTCGAGACGTATTGGCGTTGTTGGATCCTCCGTCCGGCAATCTACAATATTGTTGTCTGGGTGCAATATAATTTATGATATTATCAAGGTAATAATAATTTTATCATGTTGAAAAATTATATGGAAATGATAACTTACACACACACACGTGCGCGCGCGCGCACACACACACACACACACGCACACACACATATATGTATTTATATATATATATATATGTGTGTGTGTGTGTGTGTGTGTGCATATTTGTGTGTGTATGTGTACGTATCGTAGCACGGACAGTACCTCCGTGAGCGTTAGAATACGTTTATGAATATCATGTGTACTCAATCTAAACCATTGAACATTTAATTAACTTTTTATCACTACCGACGCCTCTGTAGTTGGCCGTGAGCCATCGTCAACTCTTTTTCCTATATCTCACTGTCTCCTGTTTCGCCCTGACTATTCCTTTATAATCCTACAATTAACTTTAATTGAAACATATATAAACACACACATTCGCGAGATTGAGCACGGAGGCCGGATGCCTCACATGCCACCTACAGCCAACTCAACTACTAAACTACTACAACATATATCATATATATGTATATATACATTCATTCAACATTTATCTATGAAAACTTGCGATTTCAGTTGGTAGCAACAGAGTTTATTCGTGCACGATTTATTCGCGATTTTTGTACGAATGATCTATTGTGATGTGTGCGGGATTTATGTGCAAATTTTCTCTCACGAAATTCAATGAAGTCATAACGAGTTCGTCGAATCAGTAAAAATCAAGGATTGTTCGTTTACGTGCCATCATCTATCAACTATATAAATCTGTAGCATGTTTCTGTACATTACATTTTTTGTAAAACTGTGTTATAGATATTCGTCTTATAACTAATTTCCAATTCTACCATTTTTGAGATCCGTCTGTTTGTATGTTCATTTTTAACTCGAGAATGGTTTGAGCGATCGTAATGAAAATTGGTATTCCGTAAGAACATGTGATTGTGGTACTAATAAGTTACTTTATGTTTGTATATCCTTTTATACTTAGAAAACATTTGACCCCGATTTTGATGAAAATTAGTAAACAGTCAAAACATGTGATTTCACAAATGTTAGGTTACCGTGTCTTTGTCAGTTTGTTGGTCTGCTTGTATATCCTTTTATAACTTAAAAAAAGATTTCACTGATCTTGATGAAAGTTGACACATAGTAAGAATATGTGATAAAGCATATGATAGGTTTTATGCATATGATAATCTATCGTTTGTATTATCACATGTCCTTCAGTCAGTTATTCTTCATCATAAAGTCAGTCAGTCAAATCTTCAAGCAGTAGCCTGTCTGTGTGTTTGTTGGTCTGTACGTCATTTTATAATTTAAGAACTCTTTCACCGATTTTAATAAAAAATTGTACAGAGCAAGTAAGCAAGTAAATAACTGAGCAAGTTCGATCTAAATCGAGAAAAACGGAATCCAATATGGGACTAAAGTCAGAATCAAGAGTGTGATCGGGATCAATTGGGAACGGGTCTGGTATCGAGAGAGGGACTTGAATTGCAATTTATTAGACCGAGTTCAGTTCGAAATCAAAAGCATCGCGGTTTCACTTGCGAGCTTGTAGAACGAACTCGGCAAACGGTTCCGTGAACGATGGGACGGAAAAACGGGTTAATGTAACAATTATGTTCAGGAGAGGTTCATGTAACTACGATACCTTTCGGAGTTACAATCGCGAGCAGAACCAGGATCAGCATCAAGAACAGTGAAATTGTTACATAATAAAAAATAGCAACATTAAGTGTGTTCTCGGTACTAGAATAGGGATTCTTCTAGAATAGAATCGAGAACGTAAACGAATATCGGGATCACGGGTGATAACGTTACCGAACTATATAAAAGATGCGAGAATTCGTTATATTTTCATGCGGGCGGAGTCATAGGTGAATTATGTATATATCGAACAGAAGCGGAATCTAGATAGGGTCGAAATCAGATTCAAAATGAAAAGCGGGGCCAGGATTGGAATAGAAAGTTGGAACGAGATCGAGGTCATGGTCGACAGCGTGATCGGTCAATATATAATAAAAGATGAAAGAATTAATTCGACGTCCATGCTGACGGAGTCGTGGGCGAGAGTTAGTATGTCGTAATTGATAAGTAAGGAAAATTAATGTTGACATGAACACATTAAGTAGGAAAAATGACAATAATATAAACTCACACCTACTTCCCAGAGGGGTGGGCAGAGGTTACAGATTTCGACATGTTATGATCTTTGCATATTTCTCTTGATTCATTGATATGCATCAATGTTTTCATACAAGTTGTCTGTTTCGGGTGCTTAAAATTTGGCCCTTTTTTAATATGCAACCAATATAGTCTACTTAGGATTTTCTAGGGCGACCCTTACCGATCATTCCACAACAAATTCGTTCTATAGATTTGTTTGTCAGTTTACCTTCATTCATCCTTTCCAGATGGCCAAACCACCGCAATTTGCCTCTTTCTACTCTAGTCACTACATCTTCCTTCCATTTGTTCCATAGTAGATTGAGAAATGAACTTGTGTACTGAGAGGAAGCCAACCTCTCCTAACATGTTTCTGAGTATAGATAAAAAAAGGTAGATACTATAATTAATATTTAACTTCCCACTATCAAAGTTGAAAAATTCTCAAAAATTGAGCAGTTACTCGTACTGTTACTGAAATTTAGTGCGATTTCGGAAATCGA
The DNA here is from genome assembly GCA_005406025.1 of Eumeta japonica. Taxonomy (NCBI): domain Eukaryota; kingdom Metazoa; phylum Arthropoda; class Insecta; order Lepidoptera; family Psychidae; genus Eumeta; species Eumeta japonica. The sequence goes on from BGZK01000133.1 coordinate 206,149, forward strand.
GTTTTCGCCAGAATTTGACATTTAGGATTTCATTTAGTCATCTAACTCGTTCTGATATTTTGATCATTGCCCAATGATCTGTATGCCTGTATGCGCGTGCGCGCGCGCGTGTGTGTGAGTACATACTCACAATGACTTTTCATATTTTTTTATGTGAGTTGATATACACAAACACACACGAGCACATACACAAATAAAAGTACTTTTATATTTCGCACAATCTCCTGCTCACATTTTAAATTAAAGTACTCAATTGCCTGGAAAGATCTAAATTCTTTGTCTCCCTTGTGATGCTGAAGGGACACGACAAAAAGTGTTTATTTTCTGAAATTCGTGGAAATTAATCTGGTCTTTAATAAACATTAGACTACTTTTGCATGACTCAGAACGCGCAGTGTGAAGTACTCCACTCTTCATATGTAGCCATACCTCAAATTTGCTATATAAAATCGTTCTCATACTCTAAGCTAGACGTTAAATACACATTATTATTAATTTATAATTACTAGTGACATTAATTTATAAGAATATTTTATTTCTAATGATTCATTTTAGATTATAAAAAAAAAATGTTGTTGAAATATTATATGGACCGCCGGCAGTTGGTCTGTGTATTGGTGAATTTTCACGTTTCAAAGAAATGTAAATTGAGATAAATTGTATCAAATAACTTTCTATTTATCCTAAGAATGATCCCTATTGATTTTTGTTATTGAACTCGTAATCGTCTAAGTTATTAATGAAAGTCTATCAAATTCTCGGTTTTTTTCTTTAATAATTTTCACATTTCTAGATTACTTTGTAAGTTCAATTTATGAACGAGGAATATGCGAATATTATAATTTATCCTTTCTTCGTTTTCTTCATTTCAAACGTTGCTTCCTTCTTCACCTCGTTCTCCTTTTTCCAAGCGAATAGAATAAATAAATATTATACAATAAAGTAAAAATAGATAACTTTAGATATGTGTTACGTCATTGTATTAATTTTAATTAAAATCATTTAAACTATTGTACAATTATAAAAAGAAAACAAATAATTTGAAAAAAAAATCGTGAAAATCGGTTCAGCGGCTTTTTCATGTAAACGTAATAAAGAGACAAGATAGACGGACAAGTTACTTTACAATTTATAATATAAATACGGATATTGATTTATTTAGATACTTCACGTCAATAGTTTAAAAACAAAGCGACGTGAAATTTTACATAGAGGCAGACAAAATCGTGATCGGAAACTAGTCTGTGTCCACGCGGGCGAAACCAGGCGTTTAGAATAGTCGTATAGAGATTGCCTCTTTTCTATCCAGATTATATCGGGCGGCCATGAACTGGAGGTACGAAGCCGGGCTGGCTTCATAACACTTCATTGTATTTGCATAATAAGCTTTCCCCGCGGTACACGCGTAGAGAATATTAAGGCACTTTATAAAGGTGGGATTTTATATAAAATTATAAATCCGTTTATTATTCACTGTGCCGTAAGCTACTAATATAAAACTTAATTATTTCAATAAGAACTGATTCTTGGCTCAATAAAATCAATTTTCGAGTAACATACTCATAAGAATTCGATGGCGTCACAAGATAGAATATTATTTAAATGCCATCAAAAAAAAAAAAATATATCAAGTGATTGTATTACAAAAATAAAGCATAATTATTCATGAAAAGAATTAAGCATACTGTTCACATTCTACAAAACAAGCATTCTTCTATTATGCGGCGAACTTTTTGCGAAGTTAACGCAAGTTCGCAAAGCTGTTAATTCGAATCGGCCGCCTCCGGCGCTGCGATCAAAGCTATTCGACAATAACGAATTTTCTCGCTTCATCACATAATTTTTTATTGGCGCGAGAGAGATTTTATTTGCAAGAAAACTCCGTTGGCGAGTCGAGGAATGGAAGAAGTTTAAGGTACCCTACAAATTATATTTCTTATGTTATCGCTTTTTATTTCCTTCGCCCTAAAATCATAATTTGGATAATAATAATAATATGGCATGAATAATAATAATCAATTCGAAACAGTTTACTCGCTTAAGACATACCAAAGGATTAACAACACGAAATGGAAAAGAGTTCTAGATTTTGACATAATCCTCCCTCCTCTCTCTCTCTCTTCTCTTTCTCCTGTATCTAATGATATATATAAAGAGAAAGAAAGAGATAGGGAGCTGTTGATACAGAATATGAATTCTGTATCAAGAATTACCTGCTTAGCAAATTCTACTCGGAACTACTTGCAATCCATATAAAAATAAATAAATTGATCAATTACGTAACAAATTAGTCACAACGGGTTTTGTAGGTAGTAAAATTAACGTACCTTCTAGGGAAACGTTAAAACGATAGTAACTGCATGAATGTATATCCAGATAAAATTTTAAAGGGACATGCAAAAACATAGCTTCGTCCCTAATAGTGTAGGTTTAGGGAAGCAAGGAATGCGGACTCACGACTCGCATAAAAATTATCATTCGTCAGGGCTGTTTAAATAGCATGTCGCGAATTGGAGTCTACTTTGTAAGTGAGCGTGCATGATGTCAATACGTACATTTTTAATTAACGTTTCACAAGAGCATATCTATTCCGATATATCGAAAAGGCTTTTCCCTGGCCCCTAAACGTGTTATAAAGATGTGACCAATTTCCAAATGTTGTTATAATTACAATTGTATATAAATAATCAGTGGATAAATAAAACGACTGCGACATTAAAGATGTAGAGAATAAAGGACTGTGAGACTGAAAACTACACTAGGGTACCTTAAAAAACAGATAACCATCGAAATAGAATTGGTATAACTAATTAAATAAGTTTAATTAGTTATACCAAATTAAACTGATAAATATTTGAATAAATTTTATTTTTATTTTTTTCTTTAATAAAATAAAACTTTATACCCTGCACTAGTAACATGCAGATTTCGACTCGCTTGGTGTCGGTTCGACAACTTTTTTATTCGACATCCTCTAAAGATTCCTGTCAAAATTGATAGATTTCAAATTATATAAAGAATAGTTTTTTGTTACCGCATGTTTTCTACGAGCCTGACGTTAGAGATTGGCAAGTGTCTAAATATTTTCTAAAACTACGAGGCTAGATTGTTTTTAAGACTGATTTTAAAACTTTTTCACTGTTGTAAAGTGAATCACAGTAATTATAAAATTGACATGAACTATGTTTTTTTTTGGAGCGAAATAGATAATTTTTGGCGAAATCGAAAACCAATTTTGAACTCGCATACCAACAGTTTTTGAAAAGATATCTACAATATATAGACGCTTTGCAAATCTGACTCTATGCGTTTATATGTATATATTTATTTCTACCATGTCCACAACTTGGGACTGTGAGTGAGGTTAGCCGAAATACATCTGTTTTGGTCTAAACATCTATCTTTAAGTCTATTCAAGCTATTTTCGTGGTGACGATTTTTTTTTTATAAATACAATTTTATTAATAAAAAAATACGGTCATGACGCGCCTAAAGAAGCATAACTTCATTAGGATATAGAGTATATTACAGCGACTAATGAGCGACATACACACAATGCCTATACGACGTCTAGATATACCGTACTCGACTAGCTAACATTTAGGTTATTGTCTCTATTAAAAACCACTCGAGCGTTAAACTCTAGGTAAAATCTTCTCCTATGCGGGACTCGCAGTGATTTCACTCAAGCATCACCTCGCATCTGATAGTAGCCATGAGTGGGTAATCCGGCGACTTCGTCGGGTACGCGGGTCACGAGCCAGACTGAGCAGCGAACTCGCCGCCCGAGATAATGGAATGTCATTTAAAGCACTACGTGTCCCGAGAATAAGCAACTTTCCGCTATCGACGTGGCCTCTGGTGTTTATTTTAATAAGTTCTGAGTCGGATTCTGCGCCGTGTCGCAACGTGATATCGTAGATTTCTTTTTCGATTCGCACTAAAGACAGTAGAGAACATAAAAATATGACATAATAGAGAACATAAAAATAGGAAAAAAACTATAAACGAGTTCGAGTCTGTAATACGATTTTGGGGCTTTGTGCCCAATTAGGAATCAATGACAAGATCACGTATTTGAGATTATCTGACAGCTCATACCTAGTGTTATTTGAAGCGAAGTTTAATGAAAAAAAAACCCGTTAATTGCAGATCTAAAAATTTTATTTAACCTTTATCACTTTATATAGTTAAAATTTAACTAAAATAACTGAATAGATAATATATATCAATAAATAATATATTAAATAAATCATGCTCACTAGCTGCTGGATAACTTTTCTAAGTTGTGACAGATTAGATCTTTTTGAATCAGCGTAGCCCTACGAAATTTTTGAAGTTATAAGTCGGTAATTCTACTGAAATAAATCGTAACAAGATCTGTAAAAATATTTTAAAAATAAAATATGAATTACAGGATAAGAATGCTTGTCCAAATGAATAAGCTATGTAATACGTAACGTACGACAGTACAAAATGCATTTTTACGGATTCATTATAATAAATTTTAGAATTTCCAACCTTACATGAATTTATTATTATTCTGATTATAAATATAATTCGTGTGCAGTTTCGTTATTTCACTGTGTGTTAGTTAATTTTGAAAGTTTGTTTGCCGATGTGCATCGGCGTAGTGCAGTGACAGCAAATGCATCGCCTGAAATGAAACACCGATGCAAAATGCGCATGTGAATGCAACCATCTAACTCAAAAACGTACACCTTTTTTAACCCACGATTATCACGTAAATCACACGTTACATTTTTATTTAATTTTCATATGTATCAAGTAGGTATGATTAATATTGTCATTGAATTTACATCGTTACATAACTTATTCGTCCAATAGGGAGAAAAATGCCACATGAAGCGTCACGATGTATTTACAAATGAATCTATGTATAAATAAGCACGAATGAAATTGTCAGTCATGGCAAGACAAAACTGTGTTTGCGATACCAGCAGTACAGTGATGGACGAATGATCTGAAGACATTGGGTTCACACCCCGACGACGGGAAAAACGACTGATCACCTTTTAACTTAAATCAAGTTAAAGTATTTGCTTCGTGCCTTAAAGAGCACGTATAACAGGGGAGTTTTAAATAATAATTGCCTGTCTATTTCCATGTCTGTTTTTAACTCACAAATGATTAAATAACTTTTTAATAAGAAGTTGTTAATACGCCCGTTTGCGACGTGTAGTAATGTGCAATTTGCAACCACAGCTAATCTTCGAACCTGCTCTATGAAACCACTACGAATCCTCACACAAATGAAACAAATATTGATTCGAGAGGTTAAAAGATATTAAACACCTAACCAAATGATATTTATGATACCAGGTCAGGTAAAAAATGATTTTACGAGAACAGTTTTCAACAAAGAGACACTGGCTAGTTTTTACTGACTTATAAGACTTCATTACATTAGAGAAAAAATACTGTGTTGGATTGGAAAAAATAATGGACATTCCAGTTTCAAAATTTTCTCTCCATTTTGTTTTGAAAAGCAAAATCAAAATATTCTGTTTCAATGAAAAATGGATCTACAACGAGAACATTTTTGCAGTATGATTTAGTGCGATTTCAGTGGTCGACTAAAACCAGACGAATCACTTCAAAGACTTTGAATGACGTTCAAAGACAAAAGTGCTTTTAAACTGTTTACTGTCAATCCAAAAACTTGAAGCATGGTGGAGTTGCTTTGGCAACGAAGAAAGAAATGACGTCCTTTACATGCATACGAAGAGATCGAACATTTATTGCAGATTCGATCGAGTAGTGTGCATTAAATTTGCATAAGAAGGATTGATTCCCGCTGGCTACTGCTTTAGCTGACGCGCGCTCAGAAGCAGTATCTAGCGCAGACGACATTCAACGCAGACCAGAAAATGTTTTTAAGAACTAATTTATACGTACAGAACTTTGCGTGGATGCCGATGGAGCGTTCTTAGAAAAGTATAATAAAAGTTAGTGATTTGTAGACATTTATTTCTCGTAACCCAATACATTCAGTGTTCCCCTCTACTAGTTCAAATTGCCCTATGAATTAGTAATAATCTTTTTCGTACATATCGTGCCAATCAGTTACTAGATTATCGGGAAAAGTTAGATAAACAATCCAGCAATTTTCACGGAACTCTATTTAGGTTATCACCGAATGTGTCTATAACTGTCACGCGAGTTGAAAGACAGAGCCACTGATAAATCAATAGAGACCACGGACCGTCAACTGATAAACACACTTGGTTATAGTCACAAGAGTCCAATAACTTCAATCTAATCCAATATTTTATTCACCGAGTATCAATTTTATCGGTTTCGATTCTGTATTTCGATGACTGCATGGTTATGAATAAGAAAGAAAGCGGGTTTGAATAGAGAATGGAAACGAGAATTTCATAAATAAAATATAAAATAATATATATTTTTTCTCTAATAAAAAGATACATTTTTATGGACAGAGCCACACGAAAAACCTTAATCATAAATATGAGAATGATAAAATTATGAGAAAAAGCGGTATCAAATTGGAAATTTAATGCGAAATCGTTTCTAGAAATCTCTCACCATGAGTTTGCCGAAGGTCTACCGCCTTATTTGCATACCTTTCGTGACCGAAAATGGCTTCATTTCATGTCATTTCGGCGCCTCCATCATCTCGTATCACACTATTCGAATATATTTTATGTCGCACCTCAGTCTCGTAAAGTCCCTTTCGAGGCTGCGTCCGGATCAAAGTGGTCTTTTCTTTCTTGTGAAAAAAAAAAATGTGTACGTTATACCAAAGGGCTAGTTTATGGCCGCCGAATATGAAATCACTGGCCGGCTAACTTATATGAATCGAAATGTAAAGGATCAAACCCGTCTGATCCCGGGTCGCCTTTGCGGGATGCGGAAGTGATTTTTTTCCTTCTTAGGGATTCTATCTCCCGTATTAAGATTTAGGTCGGTCTTCCGTTCAGCGACCTGAAAATGTTCGTTTTGTGCCTTGAGGGAGGAACTTTGTTTTGAGAACTATTGATATGTGTTTTGACGGAAATATATGAATTACTCTCAGGAAGAATATGCGGGTACGTGCGGGAATAAAGTGTGTTCAACAAAATTAAAAAAATATTGAGATTTAAAACATATTATTACAACTATTACAATCCAATCTTTTTTAAACATATGGTAAAGAATATCTGTTTACGTGCTACGAGAGGTCGCCACTATTGGCGAGAGTCCTCTTGACTTATTATTAAATTACATTTTTTATTAAATACAATTTATCGAAGTCAAATTAGACAGCCATTTTCAATACAACTCGTTGTGATTCTAAAGCTAATAAAAGAATGTTTGACATTAAATAATTTTTTGAAGCTGACATAATTAATCTTCATTCAATTATCGGTACAATGTACAAACGAGAGTAAAGCGATAAAATAGTTGCTGACAAAGGGAAAAAAAATTTTTCGATCGTTAAGCGCTCTCAAATGCTCTCGCGTTATGAATCGTGAAATTAAAGAAAAAAGTGATAATTTTTAAGTCATTAGTTATCTATATATTTTCGCTGACTGTTTTGAATTCCTGTAAAATAATAAGACTCGTAATAATTTAAATTCAGTTTGTTCCAATTCTATTTTATTTTAAATCAAATTGAACAAAGCTTCCCGTACCTCGGATAGTAAGTTAAGTTGTCGTTCCCATACGTTGTGACCGCGCTCGTGACGACGTCGTCAGCTATTTCCAATCTGCAGTGGCCTCAGACCCCTAGCCTCTCGAAGTGAAATCAATGAGATTGTGAGAGGATATGTAGAGTAATTGAAATTTGACACAACAACGACCAATAAATTGTAAATAAGTCCAGTAAAAATGGTCTATAAGTTCCGCAACGTAGAAAAAGAAACTGGGGTGTGATTGTAAACGGTACTGTACGTGTATATAAGAAATTTAAAATCAAATTATTGTTTCAATATAATAAGAGAAAAGAATATACACGCTTTAAGTAGTCCAATTGTATCATAAAAGTTTGAAGCTTTGTATAAGGCCAAGCAAATTTAACAATGGATATATTAAAAAAAATTAATAACATAGTCTTAAGAATACTTTTATTCTTCCTTGAGAATAATGTCATGATTTTAAATTTATTTAAAATAGAATTTTAAGAAAAAGTGAAGTCGAACACTTATGTTTTTATTCGGTTACTAATTTACATATGTTAACGCAGATAAATTACGCTTTCAATATATATATATATATATATATTCGAAAAACATATACACTTTGTTTATAACAAATATTTAAATCTAAAAGGAGTCGTCATACCCAGAACAGTCCACAATTGTATTTAACGTAATGTATTGTAAACAGGTGTACGTTCAATGCAAGCATCACTTGTGTAAAATTGTTTTTTATCAACAATAAATAAAGTGAACGTAAGCACGTAAATTCAAAACAGAGCTCCGGTTCGTGCGCCATTTTAGCTGAAGCAATTTCTTTCCACAACAGTAAATTGTAATTTGTTTCTCTCATTTTCCTTTTGCATTATTTCAATGAAGACAGATGGACGGAATCTATTTCATTTTTTTTTTACACTTTATTATTTCATTATTTTTCCTTTCCTTTCATTAGCCTCCCTTATCTTAATTAATTGCACAGCGGTATAATTTCTTCTGAGATATTAATGTATTCAATACGAAAATAAACATAATTGTCTTCGACGACAAATTGTAAGCTGCACCTGTATTAAAATAAGTTGATTTTTTTATGATGACATTGCAGCCAATACAAGAGTAATACGTACAATAATGTGTAATTATATGTATAACATTATGTTCGGATGATACTTTAAAAACCGATGTTTTTGCAGTTAAGTGACAGTGAATTTATCAACTTTAACAGATCTTATTAATGTATTTGTAATATTAATAAACTAAAGTGTTTCCACATAAATACAGTAACTGCATTAGTCTCAAATTAGGATAATTTTTCAAATTATAAGTTAGTCAGTGTTTATACATGCGACGATTTGAAAAAATAGTTGCGATCACTAAACGAGACTCTTTTACAAATGACATCGTGTAACGTACGAGTTACGAATACACAAATAGTCTTATTTAGGCGTCATTTGAGTAAGACGTGTTTTAAAAATCAAACAAAACTTCATAAGAATATGTTACGTTGTTGCTAAGATGTGAAAAACATAATAAGGGGAAAACTAAACTTTTTTGTCTGTGTAGAATTAACACCAGTCTAAAGACATATGATAGTTTTAATTTTAAGCTTTGCATTTGAAATTTAAATTTAAAATTAAGCTTTTAGCTTTTCGACGAAAAATAAATTACGATGAATTTTTGTTTCTTACTTCGCCTTCATACTGATTTATTCGACCACCTAACATAATTATAGTATTTCTTGTCCACGAAGTGGCGCATTGGTACATGAGGCACACCTTAATATACACAGCACAGTTTAAAAACACATACCTACTACAAAAAATGCTATCGAATGAAATATTTAATGATGACGAGGCATGGCCTCGGAGCCAGCGGCGTATACAAAAATGAATATAATGCTTATCGTAAGCTTTCTCCTATTGCATTACATATTGTACTTAAAGTTCGCTTCACATACAATAAACCCTTGACCTTATGGGAAGTGCTTCAATAAAATAGTCGTTAAGCACATAAGAGTCGCGGTCTAGTCATCAAAATATAGCATTTTAAAACTTTCCTAAAAATTTAGTTTAAAATGTTTCTTAATCGAATTCAACTTATTTTTAAGCACCAATAACTATTAATGTCCACAGTTTCTGTCTTATACTTTTTATTAATGTTTCTTCAAGAAAGTTTAAAATTATTTACTTGTATTATATTTACATAGTATATTTACATTATACATACAAGATACGTATCTATTTTTACTTTTTTTTTTAACTTTCTCAAAAATTATAATGAACCTTAAGTAGTTGCTATGTAGTTAATAAGAACTGCCTAAATACTACATAGTGTGGCCTATTAGTTAGATTTTAGTTAAGAAAATGTAAGATCTTGTCGCAAATATTTTTTAAATTAGACATTTTTAATCGTTTTGCTGGGTCAAGTTTGAATCATCTCACTGCTAGGACTTATCGAGATAAAATCTTTTTCTTTTAGAATTTACAGCTTATATCTTAAGCCCTTCATTCTAGTTCAATGCTGATTAGGAGCTGTAAAAACCATGGTCATAAATGTGATGACAATGTTAAGGCTCGGCTCAAAGTATTCTCTGAGGTACTTAGTGAGAATTCACTGTAGTTAAAATGTTGTTGCTCAACTTTCCCGTGGTTAAGATTGAACTCGGCATCTTCTGATTCAAAGGTGACTGAGCAAAGGCACTAAACGGCTGAGCGACTAACCCTCTCTTAAGTAACGATTACTCTCAATTTTATTATATATGTAGTCATAATCAGCAATAGCCGCAAAACGATTTGAAATACAAAACTCAAATATGCGAGTCATTACATTGTATCAAAAAAAAAAATACTATGAAATAATTTTCCTTTGCCAAAAGTTTACCTTTATATTCATAACTACAAATTCAGATCAAAATACATGTTCTGATCATCTGTGTACAATTTTATAATCCTAAATGACTATATAGTTCACGTGTATTCTTTAATTATGCGAGACAGAAATTCCGTACATTAACTTGCTGTTACATCATTGAAAACATCTGGAAACATTTAATGAAGAATGATTTTAAAAGAAAATTAATTATAGTTTTTTTCTTAAAGAAGAAATTCTAAACAGTATATTTTCCATTCTATTGACTTTAATCAGCCATGCCGTATGAGATTGTACGAAATCTTCAGCAAAATTTGCTCAGTTTTTTATGCCCTTTTCTGAATCTATAACAAAGATTAAATGTTTTTATTTTTATAATAGATATAACGAGTTACAATCATATAGCGTACATAAAACTTATATGTTTAGTTTAGATCTTAATTATGACCCTTGAGATATATCGCTGATTGGAGACGCATGGAAAACAAATATGGTTTATCCCTTATCGGGATTATTGTCAATATTTCTTTTATTATCGATAGTAATGAATATTTATGATTAATACAAATTCAAATAAGTTTTAATATCACGAAATTTGAAAGGAAAAAAACAAAACAACGACAACAATTGATAAGGCAAGACCGAAGTAATGTCAGTAACTCGAGTAGTATAAATATTCCGTCGAGAAAGGTTACATTTGATAAGGATTTTGAGAAAAATAAACGGGTGCTAAATACGCCAAGTTAGTAGACAGCTCATTGTACAACCTGCGTACGCGAGCTACGGGATTAAAATAAGAAATATCATTATTGATTATCCGCATATAGGCCTGGTTAGTGTTTCGGTTATGTAATTTAATTTCTACTTGATTCGTCATTCCATTAGTAATCGTGACATAGTTAAGACTGTTTGTTGCATACAAAATAAAAATATTACGAAAGGGCCGACTTCCCGCTTCGGCCGCGGCATGTACACAGCCGTGCAGCCGGTAGGTCCCCTCGCTCGATTAGCCGCCTAACCAGCCGTCGGAGAAATAAGCCGCGCGTATTTGCATCGCACTTCCAATATATTAAGCCAGGCGTTCGACTTCCTTTGATCTTAATTTTTCATCGAATTTTCCCGCGCTTTCCCTTCATCCGGACGAAAGGGTTGCGTGAAACGGGCAGGTACCCGGCCCCGTCAAAGGTAACCCCGCGGTGCCGTCGCCGGGAGACTTATTTATGTAACTTCGGATATTTCGGATATCAAATATTTTGTATTTCGTCGTTCAGTTTTTCAGATACGAGGACGCCGTCCACCGAGAGCGACACCCTAAGCTTGTGCAATACTCGCCTTTATTTTCTAGTTAGATGATAGTGATTGTGAGCGTCTAACAACTGAATTATCTACCGATACACAAAATCCAATGCAAACGTGAAGCACCTAATTTTGAAGAAATACGTTCTACACGAACTAAATTAAAGAAGCTTTTGAATACTAATTCGACGTGTCCATAGTCTTAACCTTCGTTTAATTATATTCCTTAATTAGACCACAGACAGATTGGGCATGGTAGAATCAACGCGGTGTAGACGCGATCTCTGCGTAGTACTTGAGAGTTTCTTTGCAAGATCTAAGAAAAGTGATGTCAGAGAGACTAAATTAATGTTATATTAACAAAATCCAATCATAAACATCCGAAACTGACGAGCTTGCATGAAAAGATTGATGGGTGTCAGTGAAGCAACAGAGATATGCATAGATCGTACCATGTGGAAATCTATAGTCTGTGTCTACAATGCTGGGAAACGGACGTGAGTTTATAACAATAAAAGATTACAGACCCTAAGTATGCAGAAAGTAAATTCAATGATAAAATTCAAGAATTAAAAAAGGAAATACATTTCAGTAACATGAAACCTATAACGATCTTGAAAAAAGATAATAAAAAATTGAAACATTCGGTTGAATTAATAATTATTAGTGGTATTTTAAGGCTCTCAGCTTACATTTTATATCTCAAGGCTGCAGCCAAATTCGAGATTAATCGTTTCAGGTGTATTTATATCTAATAGTTTCGCTAAAGTCGATAATTGAATACCTAGAAATTTATGGAATAATTTTAAATTAGTGTATTTAACAATAATCTGTATATTTCTAAGTTGTAACTTCAATTAAAATCCCATAATAGTTTTATAATTTGTTTCTTCAAAAATTGATGTCACTTATTTTAAAAAGTTTCTTTAGATTTTCTAGAAGGCATAGTAATTAAAAGTTTCAAATATATCCAAATATTAAATATTTCAAGAATGAAGACAATTTAAAAATTAAATGCAGTAAATGCTTGGAAATATTTTAGACTTTCATATTTGCACAAAGATTAATATAATAAAAAAATGTAGCAAATAAAATATCATAAGAATTAGTAAAAGCAGTAACACAGAGAAATCACTTTATTAATCCCGAATAATTTGATATCAAAGTTTATTTATCACGAACAGTGCCCAGTGGCACTGGAATATCAAATGGAATATATATCGCTTTTACATTCTATTTTAGTGTTAAAATATAGACCTAACTTCTTTTTATTGGCTTTTTAATGCAAGTATCACGTCCGTTCTGTCGTGGCTAGTGCCGTTTTCTCCTATAATTTAGGACCCGTTTCCATTTTCGCACTCTAATATATATCATCTGAATTTAACGTTCCTATTCAACTAATATTGTTTTTTTCCGTTTCTATAATCATTATTTTTAATAAACTCATTATATTCATTAACTTAGGCCATTACCAAGTCAATGTTTGATATAGGTGTTTCCTCAGAAGGGCAAGCTCTAATCGTCACGTCGAGGAGCCGATCTGCTAATATAAATGCCTTCGTATACTTACGATGCAGTCTGCCACCAATCAGCTTCGTGTTCATTCTTCACACCGTCGAAAAATCATCGAGATGGTTCGACCTGTTTCGAGAAATCACATAGACATTATTATTCTCATGTCACAAAAAATTATTCTCTCATTTACAGTGTTGTTATTTAGAGTAACAAGAAATAAAATAAGTTCTCACTATGAAGATTAAACACACAGACACGTTTAAATAGTCATATATATTTATGTCATGCAATATCGTACATGCAAAAAACACACACACACACACAAACACACACACACACACACATATATATAGTAGACCTTGTTTCAAATCAACAGAAAGAGAACGAGACAAACGGCAGAGGGACAAAGAAATCGATATAGATTTTCCGTTTAAAACTTATCAGATTATAAAATGAAAAAACTTGCGAAAGAAGAGTGATATTATTACAATTAAATAATTAATAAAAAGTTTGCGAATATAGGAAAATAAATTCGTCCATTCAACAAAGTCCATAAAAACAATTATCGAAGAAAATTGTATGTCGTCAATTTTCAAAATTTTCGCCTTACAAATCTTGATAAAAGAATTGTTAATTGATTGCAAAATGAAATAGATAGATACTCGTATAAAAATTTTATTCTCATGTTAACATCATTATATTGGTATAAAAATAATCTTATTTTGTTCCGATAATCGCAACAAATCGAACACCGCTTACTGGATTCCTAACAATTCCCAGCTTTTTATATTACAGTATATAATGCCACGAGCACATCCAAGTGTTCCCACTACGAGTTCAGTTCCTCCTCCGTGGGGGTCTATTGACTCGATGCTCAGAGTTCTGAGCACGTTCACGCTTAACCGTTTTGTGACGCGCGCCACGAACGCTACTGGGGTGAGTAGGAGCCGATCGTATAATACACTTCGGATGTGCTTTTCGGTTCAGGATAAAATTATAGGGAAGTCTATCTTGATGTTTCCAAGTAAAGTTTATAATATTCCTTTGTGTTAGCCAGAACGCGATAATGATTTGGACGGATTTTGGTATGATTTAGTATTTGTATCACAATATTATTAAATTTCATTCATTAATATGAAGTCGGTTCAGTAGAATAAAATCATTATTACATTCTGTCTCTACTAAGTTATATTATGAATTTCCTTTAATTCCAGCAAATTAGATATTAAGATATCTTTTTTCAGTTATTGTTGAAGTTATAATCCTTTTAGTAAAGTTAAAATCTTACTGTGTATTGAAATACGTGCGTGTTATACGATGAGGTTGTGTTAAGAGTGAAGTTCATTATCAAATAAAATATCGGCTAAATTCATTTTAGTTACATACCCCAGAATAATACAAATATAATAGATAATATATTATATACCTAATGGCTTTATTTACATGTACTCAAACGTAAGATATACAATATAGCATATGGTATTATATCGTTCAGTTATTCCAATTTTACTAATTATTTTACCTGCATATTACCTCATAGTACTGAAACGGCGCCTGAAGTTTATTTCTTTGATATGTGCTTTACTTTTCCCATACTATTTTCTAGTAGAATTAAACATAGTATTAGGTATTTGTTAAACCAATCTAAGTGAGCAATCTTTATACGAAGATCTAACAAAGGAATAACAACAACGTTATTTGTTTAAACCAATTTCTTAAGAATTTCTCTATAAAGTTATTTATTTTCAAATCATAACGCCATTTACGATTTTTAGTAATTTTAAGTTCATGTAGCTAATGTATTTATTGATTTAATTTGAAAATGATAATTATATATTTCAGTTTATCTTCATTGATGCTTCTACACGAAACCGTTTAAAATAATCTTAATCAAAAACATATAGTTGCGTATGCAAAGTACATGACGAAATTGTGCATTTACATATATAATAGAAGTCACTGTTTTGAGTCAAGTTTTGTTACATTTAGAACGTTTGGCAAGGTATTAAAGTACGAATGCAAAAGATTACTGTGTACGTGAAGTCTGTTGGTATTTCCTCTCGTCTTAAACAGAAAATGTCAATGAAACAAAATGAACTTTTATTAAAAAAGTTTTATATATTATTATTAAGTGTTTGTTATGTAAAATTTTTTGCTTTAAGTATAAAGGGAACAAGCGAAATGTGCTTTGAATTTTTTTCGAATTATTTGGAATGAATTTGTGTCTAAACATAAGCATTTTGAAGTGAAGTTCTATTGGTATTTGAATATTATTTAAAATAATACCTTGGTAATAAAGATTATCTCAAACTTTAATACTCAAATCACATTGATTCTGAATTAAGGGCAGCAATGTTGTTATATTGAAATTAACATCCCAAAGAAAATATAATGGCTTTTTGTTTTAATTATTAGTAAAATTACTCAACACTGATTATAAAATTGTCCAGAAAAAATCTACTTAATATTAATAAGTTTGAAATTATTTATATATTTTACAAAGAATAAAAAAAAGTTGCTCAGGAACAGAACCAAAACTTTTTCTCATCCTTAGATATGTTTATAAAGTCATAAGTTTGTTAAATATATTCTACAAATATTAAAAGTTTGTCTATTACAAATTGTGTTTTATTTTCATTTGTACAATAGCTCATAAAACTTTGATTAGTCCTAAAAAACTTTCTCATAGTAAAATAAATTGTAATAAGGCTTTTGTTAAAGCGTTTAAATACAGCCTCAGATTAAAGTCAACGAGATCATCTTGACACTTTAAAAAAAAAAGGTTACCTCATTTGTTCCATCGAAAGGCGAATATACAGGCTGTGTTAAAACTCCAAAAATTATATTAAAAGAATCAATAACACGGGAGCAATATCTCCCTCCCTGCTGGCAGCCAGTCGTCTACGAGCCGCCGCCGCGCGAGGACGTAGCGCTACGGGCAGCTACGCGCGCTACGATCCGAATGTGTTGCTACGAAACTGGTCAGTCCGATATTCCGATAGAGTCGATACGCTAGAAACTGTGAAGTCGTTGTGTGAAGATGTGGATTTACATTTAGTTCACACGGTTCAGTGCGAATCGTTTTCGTAGTCGTGCTCGGAGAGTTTTTTTTTAGAAATTGAAATGGCATTGTTAGAATGTATTTTAGCATTTTTGCTCTTGGCAGGCGTTTCGACAACTCCGGCGGCTAAAATGGGTGAGTCCCTTTTCAATAATGAACATTCTTTTCATACGATGTTATTTATATTTAAATTGAATATATTCAGTGGGAATATATTTAAATATGTCTTTAAGCTACTCCAATTAACTAGATTTTAATTGCGTACACAACTGATAGTGACTGGTATTCAGTAATTTTCATTATTTATGAATTTTTATAAATGTTTATGCTGATCATGAAACAGAAATTCTATGATAAAGTGGCCAGTTAAGTAAACTTACATTGGAAATTTAAGAAATACATTTTTTTTGATGCCTTAAATAAAGC
This sequence comes from Eumeta japonica, assembly GCA_005406025.1. Lineage (NCBI taxonomy): Eukaryota > Metazoa > Arthropoda > Insecta > Lepidoptera > Psychidae > Eumeta > Eumeta japonica. The sequence goes on from BGZK01000133.1 coordinate 222,973, forward strand.
GAGAAAAGTGCGTTCCGCGGGGAATTACCTTTATGGGTAATTTATTTTTATTTTCCCCGTAGGCCGCTCTCAGTGAGGAAAGCGTTTCGAATTTAGCTACATAAAATCGGATTCTTAGATTTTTTTTATCATTATCATAGTCAGCCGGGAATTATTGGAAAATTTATTTCGTCTTTTTGTTTATTTTTATGTAACAATACTTCTACAATAGATTAAATAAAATTTTTGTTGGAAGTTTGTGTTATTAGCTTATTTTGATTGACTTTGCACACAATAGAAAAGGTTAAAGCGATTTTTTTCTAGTTATAAAAAAATTGTATACAACACACAAAATGCTACTTACTTAAAAAGATATCTACAGCAAATCTTAATAACAAAGGAAAAATAGGAAGCTTGAAAATAAAAAATAATGTTAAAATATAGTTGTTCGTAGTTTGATAACTTCTGTACACACCAGAAGTAAGTAGAAATGGATTTCGGTTTCTTCTGTTTGACGATAAAACGACCAAAATTTCAAAATATTAGTATTTTTGCTTTTGTAGTAATATCTTGAATATTGAAAGTAATATATATATGTGTGCGCGCGCGCGTGTGTGTATATATATACATATATATATATATATATATATATATATATATATATATATATATATACAGCATTATAGACAATGATATGTGACTAATAATAAAAAAAATATCGATTTCCACATGAGTGTTTTTAGAAATACTGAAATATCATCTGTCTGTCGCCGTCGATAGATTGTCTTTCGGCTCTCATGCTGTGACTAAATTACCTTCATTCAAATAATAGTTTATTTTTATTTTCCTCTACCAGCACTTATCACCTTTACGACAGTGATCGTGTGTGATACAGATGCTGTAGTGAAACCGGGCACACCACATATACCATTTAATAAAGCGAAACAAAGATATATACCATTAAAGCTTTATAAGCTAAGCGTATACCTTAAACGCTATCTCCGATTATTGTTATAGCTGCTTATTAGGCACTTGTGCACTTCCTGGTACTCGCGCTGGACCCACCATAATCGCATTCATGCTCCTGCTCAGTATTTGAATGATAGAATACACATATATAAATATAGAATAATGCATTAATATTATTGCTCAATAAAGCCATTTCCATGATATCCATAAAGCTCTGCACTTCCTTTCATGTATTAAAACGTATCTCTCTTAATAAGATTTGAGCGGTGTCTATTTTTAGAACCAAGAACTGAGCCGTGTGGAGGATTACCTAAAACCTCAAAAAATGTTGAGTGGGAAACTAAAATTATGGAATTTATTACTGATCGTATTAAATTATAATAAAATTCTCCATTTTATTTATTAAATAGTCCTAAATGTATTTTTTAAATTATGTATTATTATGCTATTGGTATTGTAAAATATTCCTTTATTTCTATTTAAAATAGAACAAAATTTTTTTGTTCTTTTGCTCTTTATAAGAGGTAAATTTATACTATATGATATTAGTGTTACGACGAAGCTTTATGATATAAGGTCGGGGAAAAAGTTTTTTGTATTATGTATACAAACTTAAAATAATATTTCATCAAATTTCATTAATATTAAATTCTAATATCAAATTGCCACTTCATTCAAAAACTTGTTGCCATTTCGTAAGTAGTGACATAATTCCACTGCTGTAGACATTTTGGGAATTCTGATCAAGAAACTGCGACAAGTAGTATTGACAATCCTCTTACGATGTTAACCTAACAGTATCTAAAGAAGTATAAAGGGACGGAAACAGGTGAAAATCTGAGAATGCAAGGTCAGGGCTTTATGGTGGATGCATTGACACTTCCCAACCAAAATCTCTCAATATTTGCTGAGTGGCTAAACATGTGCGTGCTCTGGCATTGTCATGCTGAAAAACCACACTCTTTCTGTTGATCAATTCTGGCCGATTTTCTCTACTTATTGTTTGAGTCTCATCAACTATTGACAGTTGAGATCCGATCATTATCAGCGGTAAAAGCTGATAATGAATAATGTCCTTCTAATCCCACCATACACATATTATCAACTTATTGCGAGTTAATCCAAGTTTCGCTTTAGTCTGTGGAGCTTGCTTGTATTTTGACCGAGACCTTTGTCGCACGTTTCTTGTAGTAGGTAATCCATTGTTCATCACCAGTGATGAATCTTTTCAACAACGGCTCGTTGTTGAAAAGATGTTGAAAATTACGTTTCAATAGAGAATCGCAAATGAATACACGATTCATTAGATTTCTTTCAGTGAGCTCGGTTTTTTTGTATATCTAGCTTTTTCAAATGGGTCAAACTGTTTTCTGGTCAATTTCGAGCTCTTTAGCCATGTCGTAAGAACAAATATGCCGATTTTGCTCTACTTTTTTACAAAATGACGTCGCCTTTATCCGGAACAGGTCGACTAGAGTCAGATTCGTCTTTGGTGTTAAAATAACCGAAATGAAAACGCTTAAACTGGTTTTATACTGCTTTTATTGACATTGCATTAAGTCCATAAACGTCACAAATTGTTTTCGCGGTTTATGTCGCACTTCTCCCTTTTCAATAATAAAACTTCAAAATATATTGAATTTATGCATTAGATTCACTTATTTTTGTGAACAGAAAATCAATAGACAAATGGCGGGACACCGTTTTCATTTTTTATTTTACTTTTTTTTTAAAGTTCAACTATTTAATGGTATGAAAACTAGCCAGATACAAAAAGTGCAATGAAAGAAATTATACAGCAAATATTTACTAACAAAATTTGAAACATAAATATCACCCGTTTTACATTATGTAATAAATTATACCTGGTAATATTGTTTTTTATTGAAATAAAGTTAATATCTTTGAATGAACAACGTTCACCCAAAAAGTTTTATAATAATATCGTTTTAGAGTAACATCGAGAACAAACTTATTAATAAATTGTATAATACTAATCCTTTTATTTAAAGGAGTTTTATATAACTACAGCGCAGTCTCAACTCCATATAAATTCACTCTTCATTTAGTACTATCTCAGTTTCTATAATGTATTATAGAACTGTGCCAAACCCGTGGATGTACATCGATGGCAATTCGATGGCAAATCGAGAAAGAATTTCACCTTGTTGTGGCCGCTGTAGGGTTGGGGCTATATTTATTTAATCTAAACTCTGTCAGTGGAGAAAAATTGTAGATGTGATTTTTTGATACGTAGTTGTAAAAATAACAAAACAACCGTACGTATTAATTTTATTAAATGAGACTACAATTCTGTCAAATTTCCTTATATCTAAATATATTTGGCGTACATAAAATTCAGAGCATATAATTATTAATAATAAATATATATATCGATTAACCTTCCTTTCGACCACCTCGACTGATCTGCCTACACATATCATTAGCGAATGAAACAATTTCTGTATCGTTTCACAAGTCCATTGCCTTATCCGATGGCACGTCGTTCCGGTCGGAGGACAGCCCCAGAGATTTACTGGGATTTGAACTGTTCGCGACGAGCGCGCCGCCGGCGCCCGTCCGCGGGCGCGTGCCCCGACTGCGTCATACCTTTTTGACGGTTGAACTTCCCTATTTAGTATTTGGTGGCTAATCGAAGGGGAATAAAGAAGAATCATCGATAATTGGACGTAGCGATTTTTACGTTCTGACTAGATCTTTAAGGTATTATGGATTCTTACTTTCATATTTATTAGTTATTATTTTTTTTTTGTTATGATCTTCATCGATCCATATATATATATATATATATATATATATATATATATATATATATATATATATATATATATATATAATGTATAAAACGGTTTTCTTCGGCCGCGCATCACCAATAAACCACTAAACTTATCGGCATGGGACCATGACTGTTCGATGCAGAACCGTCTGTAGATGGTTATAGGCTATTCATAACACTAAAAAAAAATGTAAACCTATGTTTGTATGGATGTTCGTCATAAGCTAACGGTTAGAAGGATTGTAATAGAGACTTCAACCATTCGACGCAAATCGTTTGTAAAGGGTTTTAAGATTCTTATAATATCATGTTTCTTTGGATGTCCGTTGCAATATAAATAGTAATTCTGTATTGGAATCGAATCCGGGAAAGGAATTTCATCAGGCAGTTTAACCAGAATTCACATCGAAAACGGGACCATGGTCGCGATTAATAGTGACAGGAAAATCGACCGATGTAAAAAATAGAGGGATTAATTCTATGTCCATGGGAGCAAAACCGGGATCACATTTGAATAATAAAAAAGGTTTTAATTAATTTAAATTAACGTCCAGCGAAGCGGGTGGGTGACCGCTAGTAAAATAATAGAATACGCATTTTATGTGTGTGTTTCACTATAAAAAGGATGGCAGAAAAGCTACTTAATTTATCATTATAATTTTTTATTCGATGTTACGATTTTCCGAGTGTTTCTGGCTTTATTTTTTTCCCCTGACAAATAAAAAATATATATTTTTAAAACTTTCTTTATACTTCGAAGTCGGTTATAACTAAAAATAAATAAGCTTCTAATAAGCCAACATACTGTGAAAGTAAACATATAAATACCTTTACAATTCAACAGTGTACTTAAGGTATCTCAATTAGAAGGTCAAAACGAAATCCTCATGATAATAATTTCGATTATAATGCAGTATATGTATATATATAAAATTTTTATATAGTGTTAAGAATTAATTAATTTTGATTATTCTAAATACAATTTCTATTTCAATTAGAACTGGAAAGATCTCTACAGATTATGCGTTCTAGATCTGATTTCCAATTACCATAAACAGTGTTCGACACGTTTTACTAACGATTTCAGTTGTCGTTACATGTTTGGGACCATGAATGCAGAACCGTCTGCTACATAATACCGTCGTCATCTAACCCAACCATTCGACGCCAAATCGTTTGACTTATAATATCATGCTTTGGATGTCCGTTGCAATATAAATAGTCATCACCATAAATGCTTCAAGAACCGTATTGATTCTGTATTGAATCGAATCCGGAAGGGAATTGCATCAGGCAGTTTAACCAGAATTCACATCGAAAACGGGACCATGGTCGCGATTAATAGTGACAGAAAATCGACCGATGTAAAAATAGAGGGATTAATTCTATGTCCATGGGAGCAAAACCAGGATCACATTTGAACGTCCAGCTGGGTGACTGCTAGTAAAATAATAAAATACACCGTGTGTTTCACTATAAAAGGATGGCAGAAAAGCTATTTAATTTATCATTATAATTTTTTTCGATGTTACGATTTTCCGAGTGTTTCTGGCATCACAAATAAAAATATATATTGAAGTCGGTTATAACTAAAAATAAATAAGCTTCTAATAAGCCGACATACTGTGAAAGTAAACATATCCTTTACACAACAGTGTTCTTAAGGTATCGTAATTAGAAGGTCAAACGGAATCCTCATGATAATTTTCGATAATTATACAGTGTATGCTAAATACAATTTCTATTTCAATTAGAACTGGGAAGATCTTCTATCGATTATGAGTTCTAGATTTGATTTCCAATTACCATAAACAGCGTTCGAGACATTTTACTAACGATTTCAGTTGTCGTTACATGTTTGTGAATGTCGCTACTCATCTCCACCCGTCCGTCGTGTATGTCGCTCTCTAATAATATGCGTCCCCGCGCATTACCACAGAGTCACATACACGACACGACATTCCCATTATACGACTTCGAACACGCATTCTAATATCAGTCCCGGACACATAACGCCGCTGTCATAACCCGTAATGTATATCCGCACAAGGAGGCATCACATATATAATTGGGTTGCCATTTAAACAGCCTCGCATGCCTCTCAAACTACTGACGGAGGCCCTAATGTAACGCGAGAGCGTCGTAAACATAGTTTTGATCTTAAACATTGAGGTAAACAAACAAAGAGCGGTACAACAGTTGTCTTTGCACCGGAAGATCCCCACCCCCGATTCGCATCGTTGACGACGCTCGTCAGCAGCGCCCGATCCGCGTCGGACCGGCGTGGGAGGCTTAAGGTATAAGTCCCTCGAACTGAAATAAAGATTTGGTGGAAGGGTATAACCTCAAAGGAGAGGTGATTGAAATCACAGGCAAAAATGAAAAAAAAATACATAGACCTAGTTGGATAGGCTACGTTGTGGATCTTGAGGTCCACAACGTAGATCTTTCGTCAGAACATCGACATAAATAATAACAATAACAAATAATTGATGTTTGCTCGATATAGCATTTTTTAGATTTTTAAATTTCTTTGAATGCGAGCTTTTCTATGATTAACGTTTTTTTTAAATTCCGCGCATGTTTACGACTTAAATAAGACATTTTTGTTTTATTTTTGCAATTTTAAATTTAACACTTACTTTTGCATATATTTTGACTAATAGTTTTAATATTTTACTTTGAGTCCTAATATTTCTTCTTGAGCTATTTACAATGACATCCAAATCGACGTCGTAGTTAAACGCTTTTTCACTTTATACTAATTTATAATTTTACATAACACTAAATCATAACAATCATGCGCAGGTGCTTACACTACGACGAAATGACAAACAAAACAAATTTTTCACTATAAATAAATACAGACAAGCTCTATCCATTGTGACCTCAACCGCTGTTGTCGCGTTATTAATCTCGCAGTGATTAGTAATTGAAATCTGACAGTATTTTGTAGGACAAGAAAGTTTGACCGGCTATCACCGAACTTAATGAAGGAAAAAATACGTTTCCACGTCAAAACAAAGATAACAGATTGTCCATAACCACACCGATGATCTTTACGGTTACATTATGTTCATGCATATCCCGCGGTCTGTGGTCTTCAAATAGGGCAGGGCGGAGTTTGGCAACCGATGATCAACAAATTATAGATTTATCAGTACCTCGTTTTTTATATATACGTATCACGATTAATTTTGTTCATTAACTTTAAATTTACATTTTGGCTTCAAATTTTTACAGCTCTAAATCCTCCTATTTTGGTGCTTGATTACATATAACACGGCCACTCTTGACGATTATACGGTCGTTAAGCTTTACGTAGGTATTTTAGTAATACAACACTCGTTACCTTCAATTAAACAGATGAATACTTAAAATAATACCTTAATGTACAGAATATAATATTCTATTAAGCAGATTGTACCCATTTGAGATATAGGATTAGAAACTATTTTTGCTTGCCAGACAAAAGAGCATAAAAAAAAAAAAGTGTTTTGGCTAGAAATTGAATCATGTTTTAGAGAATAGCTTATTCTGACCAGTATAAAGATGTAATTGAAATCTATGTTTTCTCTTTTTATCTAGGAAATATTATATTACATAATGAGCTTCATTTATTTACTTTTGTGTGAAAATACTTATATTTTTTCAACACAATTGTAGGTCTTAATTGTTATAATAGGTTGGACATAAATTTTCTCCTAATTCGCATATGCAAATAATAAAAAGTATTTTATTTCTATTGAGATAACTTGTACATTATGCGAATTATTTGTTTATATTCGCCAAGTTAAGTACAAAAAATTTTATTTAGGTTAATCTATCATTAGGTGAAGTAGTAGTAAGATCATATTACTTACATATATATGGGATGGATTTTGTCGTGAATCTTTTCACAAATACTCATAATCTCCTCCCCTTATAAAAAAAATTGCTAAATAAACCAATAGTCATTGAAGTAGCAATTTCTAAAAAAAATAGCTTAGAACATCTACGTAGAAATATCGCACTGAGAGCCTTACAACAGCTGACGCGTAGGTACTATGCCGCAGCGCGCCCGTGGCCGGCAACCGATTGCGCCCGCGCGCTTGCAGTCCGGCCGAGCATTTATTAGGATTGCGTGTATATTATCTATAAGTAAATTTTCAATTATATACTTTTGTTATGGTTACTTTCATAAAGTTGTTCTAAATAAGAAAGAGTCAAATATATAGTCAATAATTAGATTTTTTTTTAAGTATGCATTATTAACTAAAAAATAATAATTAGGAAAAATGTAAGAAAGCTATAAACAATGGACAATTCATATTTTTAGATTTAAGTTGGAATTATTTTAAAGCATCATTAGTGGAATATGCATTATATATACATATACTACTTGTATTTTTAAAATTTTTTCAAAACGAGATGTCAAATACATTCGAATGTTTGGACTCTGTACGTCACAATGTTATGTTGCTAAAAGAAAGTTAGTTGAATACATTTATGACATACGGACGTATTGCGAATTCAATATTAAAAACGAACGTATATTCTATCGTTTAGTACAAGTATAATGTAGTATTATATTGTAGAGTCATTAGGGGTAACCGTGCGCAGTGGGTAAGTGTGCGCACCCCTTTTATCTACAAAAGGCAGAGGGGAAAGTTGTGATATGCGTAGGGTAGTGAAAGGTATGATAACAAGGACTTAATTCATCTACAAGATTGTGACATCGTATTGTCCGTTTATTAAAAAAAAATAAAATTCCGCGTTTAAACTATAGCTTATGTCACCTTGACAAATATTGTCACATCAAACAACATAATTCCAAGGCAAATCATTTTTTTTTGTTAATGATTTATTTAAGTTTATTATTCTATATACGATTTAAGGTTATGTTCTGTATGAGTAAAGTTATATGAGCATCTATCAAAAATCTTCGTTTGGGGAAAGTGTGCGCGCATCTTTTTTTTCTCTTCCAACAAGAGTGAGAAAAAAAGACTTAAAGAAGAAAAAAAAAATCTAACAAGAAAATTCGTAGACCAGCATTAAGCGAGGCTGAGCCTTTGAGGCGTAGAAACAAAAAAAATGTACCGGTAAAAAAAAAGTTGGGAGAAAACCTAAGGCTCTCAACTTTAAATCAAAAAAATATTTTTACCCACTGTCTAGGGAGCAATACACAGAACCTCCTACAGAGGAATGGATACGGTGTATTAAATGCATGAATTGGCGGCATGAAAAATGTACCTTTTATGATAGAGATACTTTTGAATGTGAACACTGCCACGAGTATTCTTCGTAAAATTAATAACTAATTTTAAAGTTTCATTTAAAGTTCTAAGATTTCTTGTAAGTTCAATTTAGTCATCCGATTTTATGTGACTAAATAAAGTCGATCTTTTATTATATAATTATCTAGTCTTCAAGATAATTCGTTACTAAAAAGTTTATAACTATTAAATACAATGCGTACTCCTATCCGCAAAGCGGGTCAAGTGCGCACATTTTGAATTTTCCTCAATAACCTTTTTTTTTAGCTTCAAAGTTCTATGTGTTATTACGATTCTTAATTTAATTATTAGTTCAATAAATACTTTATCATATGCATGAACTCTTTTGTCATTATTCCTTAACTTTTAATTTTGACACGAGTTTAAGTCCTTAAGTGCGCACACTTGACCCGAACGACTCTACTATAAATAAAAAACCGGCTACTGTATAACATAGTTTTGTTTCTTCAGTTCAAGTTCGTTCTAATCATCGAAGACTGACAATGCCAGTCTACCTGTGTTTAGCTAATAATATTTGATGCAGTATTAGTGGTTGGACTGTTTAATCATGTTACGACTATTTGCACTACAAATCGGATGTTAAAAAGTTTTTCGGAAACCACAATCTCTTTTTTATGCAATCGTATAAAAAAAGTGGAGTTTTATTCGAATTTTATTGTATTCGACACTTTTATTATGGGTTTAATATCGCTATTTTTAGACGATTTATATATCTCTTTCTACTATATATCAAAATTGTTGTCTCGGATAAGTCTTTACTCCACAAGTTTTTTATATACTCTAATCAATACTCAGTGTATACTATCTTCACTTTAGGAATGCGTATCCGTTTGTATTCAATAGGGTAGTCGAGTACACTTGTGCATTCGTACGAAACGAATTTACATTGAAATACCCGCAGTGGAGCAGACTGTTGTGTACGAGTGTTATGTGTTAAGGTAAGAAGTGTATACTTAATTTGGTCGTCTTTGTTTTTGAATTATCAAATTTACCTCTTATAACAATGAAAAGGTCGCTAAAATCTTAATTACATCATTATCGTATGTTGATTTGCATTGGCAGTGTTTTGTTGCAATGTAGCGACCACCAAGTTAAACATTGATCGCTGCAAAAGTTTTATTCAACTTTACGCAACGCCATATTTTATACGAAGTTGCATCATTTATAGTGATGGTAAGAAGTACTTGAAGAATGCTCCTTCAGCAATTTCAATAATCATGAAGCAATAGTAAATAAATCTTGATATAAATAAATGCAATATTATCAAAAATTATATTTCCTTTATTAAAATAACATTTCCTCATATCCTTTAAAAATAACATTTTAATGGTACCTAAATTAAATCAGATGTAAATCTTTTACAAAATAAATTTTAAAATGTTTATTCCTGAAATGAATAAATAATCGACGGATTTAATGACACAGTCAATAAATATTGATAAATCAAACCGAGGTTTTAATTAGTATCATACTTTATTTCCGCCGAATGAAATTGCAGATAGTTGGCCCGACGCCAGCGGCGGCCGGTCGCGGGCTGGATTTATCGGCGGAATAAATTAATTCTTACGTCACCTCTTAGCTAATAAACGAATTAAACAATGCATACTCGCCATCGGAAAGAACGTGTTTGGTTTGTATTCGAATGTACAACTTCTATTCTATACAATGGAATAGACGAATAACAATTTCTTTCATGGATAACCGATTGCTTTTTGCAAATATCCACTGCCTCCCTTAATTTTGTAAGAAAATATAATTGCTTAGCCGCTTTAAAGTGCACAAATACAATTGTATGCGTAGTGGCCTTTACTTTTATTATTTTTTTCTTTTGTATAATCGGCTAATATTAAGAACTTTGAATCTTATGTTGGAGTGAACGTGATATTTTTCTAAGGAATCCTAAGTTTGTTGCCGCTTTCGCTTTCATGTTTTCGAACCTCCATGAACAACCCCCACCGATCAAGTCTCTCATGTACCGAACTTTGCGTATGCAATAACGATAACGTTCATTTTTATAAGTCGGTATTATGTGTTTGTTTCCACAACTTACGACTGTTCTGGCACAATTCGGTCTCACGCCTGTAGCGTGTATTTCCTTCACATTGTTCCTACGTTATGACCTGCGCGAATAACCATGACGTAATCCTCACGATGAATTCTCGTATGAAATTAAAAATATCCAACTATAGGATCGTGCCCCGAACCGGCCTTTAGATATGTCGATTCGACCGAGAACCGAATACGGAACGTTCGACAAACAGGGCTTAAGTACGCCCGACAAACGGGGTTTAAGTACGCCACACCTCACGCCCCTCGGGGAGCGGCGTTAATCCTAGAGAATCCATCATCAAAATCCGGCACATTCCCCACGTTTCATTAGCTGCACGATGAATAGTTCAGTTATGAAAAAGGCAGTGTAATAACGGACCGCCGTAATGCAGTGGGCCGGAGCTCTGGCGGCGCGCCAACCGCCCGGCGAGCTCTCCGGCGTATAACCCACATAAAATATCTTTGAGTGTTTTTCCTGATTCCTTATTATAATTTCATATTAAGTCCGATTCGGTTCGTAGATCATGAGAGCCGTTCCGGTTAATAGTTTTCCATCGGGCTACCTCGGCGCGTATGGATACCGGTATAATGGAATCAGTAGATTCGGATGGAGTCGATTAACCCCGAAATTTGGATTCCTTTCTGTCTGCGACGGAACCAGAAATGGTGTGATGTTTTCTCGTATTTCTGTGTGTTGGCCTACTGACTAATTTCATATGACATTCTAAATTAATGATAGTTGGAAACATTGCAAATTTAGATTAGAAATGAAACACATTTTACGTTTTCAAATGTTTGAACTTTCCGTTGATATTTTTCAATTTTTTCAAGCGATCCACAAAACTAATTATTATAAAATAACACAACATACAAAGCGCACGCGCTCGCATCGTAGACTAACAGTCTAGTCCGGCGTAACAAGGCCTCACCCCGCCGGCGCTGGCGTTTGTGGTCTAGTGGCCCGCAAATTTACTCACTTTCGCTGATGATTGATTTTAATTATTTTGTGTACGCTTGAACCACTTTTGTTAAATATTTTTTATTCCTTATAAAAAATATATAAAGAGTATCTTTACACGCATATTTGTAAGATCCCCAAGTAGCTGGTCTCGATGCTCGTTTGTTAGGGTGCGACATGTAAGATCAGTTGCACGCGAATCGCGTACGTAGATTTCGTTAAAAAGTTGCTCACATAATAAAAAATGGATAAGAACAATAAGAACTACAGTAAAAGTGTCAGTATTAAAATAGTGAGATTGATGTTACAGTTGAAGAATTAATTGTTTAAAGATTCATAAATCTGTTAAAAGATTGTTTAAAGATTCGCAATTTTGTATAAAGATTGGCAAAATCCGAATTCATAGAGAGCTCCGTGTGCGCATGTTCAATAGAATTCCTGTAGATGTACAAGATTAACCCTTATATAAATTTAAGAGTGTTATTAAAAATCACTCAGTAAAAAAGGGTATTATACATTTCTGAATATTTAGAAGACAAATATCCATGGGTATAAACGGCTCGACTTCTTACCGGGCTGTTTCGTTCTTAATGGTTTTGTATTTGTTTTGGATATGCATGATGAATATAGAAAAGAGCCACTCTTAAGCTTCTTGCTCGTTCTTCTTGAGGGAAAACTGCTTTCCGAAAGAGCGATAAAGTGTAAATTCGCAAAAAATAACGACGTATTTCAAGTGTTATTCTGTTACTTATGAAATAAAGATATTTTTAATTTGAATTAAAATAAAATTTAAAAACAATTTAAAAATAAATAGTATCGATGCTTAATATAATATCAGACACGGATGATGATGACAACGATGAATTTACACCGCTTGAAGTATTTGAAAAAGCGGAGGAAATCACTAATAATTTAGGTTTTGTAAAATCTAGGACAAAATACTAAGCTGGAAAAAAAATTCATGACATGACTGTCTACGAAAAAAAAAACAAAATTTTTAGATATCAATTTTTCTGACCTATTTTAATGAATTAGCGAAAAATCATAAACCGTCAAGTTTGTGGCAACGTGTTCAATGTAAAGAAATACTATTGACTCGAAGCATAAACTTTAATATTTTGGACACGATTTTGATCAAAAATTCCAAAAGTATAATAAACGTTACTTTTGCAAATTGCTTACATTTAACTGTATATTTAAATGAAAATAAATGTGATTGATTTTTTTTGTTCTACTTCCATGTTTCTCATTTCAAATAAACTTGTATTTTTTTTGTTATCAAGGTTTTAATTTATTGTTTGTTTCCTTTTTACCATTTAAAAATATAACATCTGTTTTTTTTTCTAACCAATCTATACTCCTAAAATTTTCTAGTATTTTCACAATTAAAATTTTCACATTAACAATCCAAACTCCTATTATTATCAAGTATTGTCAATTCAACCTAACTAACGCATAATTAATTAATGGTTCAAATTAAAAAGTAAATAGTTTTACTAAAATATTTGAATAAAGAAATTATTAAACTGTCTTTACTTTGCATAGTGATCTACATAATACACGGAGTTAAGGAATAAAGCCGGGGAAAACTTTGCAGCTAGCGCGCTCCCACGGAAATTTCTGTCGGTACCGTCAGAGATACAGCAGAAGTGCAAGAAAAATTTTATAGAATTAAATGAACCAACGAAAAGGTCACCGAGACATGTATTTATTTTAGTATGCTAGCAACCCTAACTAATGTTACATCAGCGTGAATGCTAAGATTCAGCCTGTCCATGTGAAAATGAGGATGAAAAATATTATGAGGTTGTTTGAAACTGTTACAGCAGTAATAGATGCTGTAGTAGTTTCAAACTATGAACAGTGATAAGTGAATAATTATGAGGAACGATTTTGCTTAATTGTACCCTTATGTAATTTCCTTATGATAAATATGATTTTAATGATTTTAAAAACGAATTAGTTTACGATTAAAATTATTTAAAGTTTATACAAAATATCTTTTATGACATATGGTTCCTATTGATAGTGTAGAAGAGATGAAAATTTTCTAAAATTTAATGAAAACTTTAAAAAGGAGGTTAAGGCAATACAGTTATAGAGTAGGCATAGGCGATATTTCTATACAAAAACACTAATCTTTACGCGTCGTTAACTTTCGCTTAGTTTCGCTTAAACGTATCAGATTGAGCTACTCGTCATTAGGTAGCAGCAAATTGTTACCTATACACTATATGTATGTAATAAGTTGTGTATCACTATTTTGTCCCCATTTTCCGTTCTAGCACAAGACTCAAATTCAAATCTCTGACCTTAGATCTAAAGGATATTTCATTATTGGAACGAAATTATATGTCGCGCGTTTAACGGATGGATGCTACACGAGAAAAAGTATCCGACCGACACTTTTATAGAGAGTGACGAAAGGGAGAGAGAGAAAGGGTAAACGTATACTTTGCTCCAAGGAGCGTCTGCTCCTCTAGATTCTTTTACGTCTATTTATAGATATATTACTGCAGTATAGACGTACGGTGTACATGTTGACATAATAATCGTATATAGAATAGATCTTATCATGCAATTTTTCGCAAATATTCCCAAAATGATCCAATGCCGTAAAAAAGTGCGTGCAATAAAAAAAAAGTTATGTATGCCATGTTTTTCAAAAGTACAGGTTAGTCATAGTTATTAAATTAAAAAGACCGAAAACTGTCACTGCGGCCCGGTGCACACGACACTGTTTGTTAAAAGTTCTCTAAACTCTTAGAATTAGGGGCTTAAAGCTGCACCACGACGACGCATCCTATCATACCGTTGCATTTACTGTCAAATTTTTGAAGGAAAATAACATTGTGGTCTTTGAACGTCCGCCGGATCTCACAATTTGGGGCCTTGTGGTTGTTTGCTGATTAAAAACTAAATTGTGTGGCCGCCGTTTTACAACAAAAGAAGAGCTAGATTCCGGTTTCAAAATATTCAGTTGAATATTTTGACTCTATTTCTGTAAATGGCTAGCGCGATGTTTTTTGTTTGTGAAAAATTCATGTACAAAAGTGTATTGAGCCTGAAGAACACAACTTTGAACATCCGTAAATCTGTTTTCCTGTATCTGAATAATTTTTCAGTGACCCTCATAGGAAGTATTGACTTACTATATCACACACGTGTGTATACGTGCGTGTATTTTTCTTCGACCGAGAATCGAATCTGCTACTGCGTCTTAAGACGCGACACGAGCACCGCGCCGGTCGAGGACGATAGCTCGGAAAGGTCTAATCTTAACTAAGTGTACGCTAACATATACCAATTTCCGTTACAAATTCTCGTGCACGGAGCGTGGAAGCAATCTCGTGAACTTAATTTAGGCGCCGTTATCCTATTAAAAGCTTACACAAATGCAAGCCACAAGTTGAGCTGCTCCATGGGCGGAAGCGATTTAGGGCGGTTGTGTATTGTAGGGTGATATTGCTATTAGGTGATAGAATGGTTGGTCTAATGGAAATGTTTTATTAGATGTAGTTAAACTGTTCAACAAAAATGATTCGTATCATAAGCTTTTTTTTAGGGTCCCGTAGTCAACAACGGACCCTTATAGTTGCGTTATACCTGTCCGTCTGTCTGTCGGCCTGTCCGTAACTTAGCTCAGAAGCTTTTAGTACTAGAAAACTGTTATTTAGTATGAGTATAGCTATTAATCATGTCGACAATATGGTAGAATGAAATTAAAAAATATAATTATTTATATCTAGTTATTATGCTCTACATATAAAATGAGAATGGAATTTGTTTCTCGTCTATCCGACTGTGTAGAGCATTATTGGCTAGCTTATTCAGAAACACAGCGAGTCTATGAAAGCCATTTTTCGATTTAGGGATATGGTTGCGAAATTTTATGCTTTAAAGTGTTCATTTTTGTTAGACTTAACTGTCCTCTCCCTGGCAGCTAAATGGTTTTTCTCGGATAAGTGAAAAAATTCATAGCTGTAGTGTTTATAACGTATTCAAATGGAAAACTATGACAGCTAAGTAAGCTTTACAAGTTAACGAGTAGTAGTGGATCAACTTATGAACTGTACTTGAAGAAGTAAAATACACAATTTCGTGTAAATTTCATTAAAAATTATTAGGTAATGTTGTTGTTTGTGTAAAATAAGTAGTAAATATTATGAACTATATATCATTATGTTTATAAACTATATATAATTGCGGAAATAAAAAATTATAACATCCTTAACACACGCCCCATGTACTGTGGGCCCGTTTTTAGACGTTATTAGTCGTTGAACCGTGAACTCGATTAATAGGTTCATAGTGTCTAAGAAAACGCCCCTTCTTACGCGTGACCCGAAACGCAGATGGCTAGTTTTTCTATCGTTTTGTAGCTCGCTTTGTGAATACGCTGCAAGTGAATTGCCATCATGAAAACACTGGGGCCACCTTCAGTTGAATATAATTTATTATTTCTTAATCCTTAGTCACGAAAGGAATGAACCGTTAATTATGGAATATTTCGTGAGACATTTACGTGTTGTAAACGCAAGGTAAAGTATTAATTTAATGACAAAATAAAGACAATTTTTATTCAATTATTTACTTTTTGTATGGCGAACAAAATTTTTCGCGATGCACGAGCTACGTTTTATATTAAAGAAAGCCATTGAATTGAATTGAAAATGAATTGAAATTTTATGTAACAGTTCAGAAAAGTGAAATATAATGGCTTCGATTCGCCTAGCTGGCGTCATCGTATGTAGGCCATTTGTATGCACGAGCGCCCCCATCGGTCGTTTCCCAAATCATGACCACTTGTAGATATGGGCCAAAATTATAGACCATCACAACAAACATTCCTCTTAAATTAATACTTCTTAAATTCTTTCAAATATCACTACAATTACGTAACACAAATATTATTATTATCTGTTACCGTACAAATATTACTTTTGTAGGCAAAGGCAATATTTATATTCCTTACTAATCAGCGCGGTGATAGGTGTTACGTTACTACAGTGTTACCAATAAAAATAATAATGTAACTACTACAAAAGAATATTACAACATACAAAATGTTTGAGCAGTGACAATTGTGAAAGGAAAATTGTATCGCGCGGGTGAACTTAGGTCTGTTAGGGTAAACTTTGTATTCATTTGATGTTCTTTTTTTCCTATTATATTCTTATAGTCAATACAGGTATACGGAATCCGGAAGCGGATCAGCAGATTTGTTAAGACTAAAGGGAATTTCTACAAAATAAACGAATCAATCATTTCCTATCAGGCTCTTTCGGCGCTCCCCCCTCCGCACCGAGCCCTTGCGCACCCTCTCACCTCGCGCCTGCAGGTAGACAACGGAAGTCGACACATTGAACTCGAGTATTTGCCCCCGTCGATTTGCCGATACGGGGCACGGCGGTGAATAGCGCCGCCCGCGCCCCGCACCCCTTTGAACCGGGCCCGACAATGCCATCGTATTAGTTACGGCTCGAAGGAGAACGGCAGTAGACAAGCGCAATATCTATTTACACGACCGGCCTCACTGGAACTCTATGGGGCGCGCCCCGGGATGGGAAAGCATTCGTTAATTAAATAGCGTTAGGGATATGATTCCGTATTACGTAACGGGGTACCGGCCGAGCGCGTTGCGGACGCGCATGCGAGACGGTTCCGTGGTCATTATTAAGTTCCGTGCCTAAAACGCGACAAAGAAGTGATATGGCGAAACTTCGACGTCCATCTGTTTGCGTCTCGAGGTTATGAGTTATACCGCTATTGGTTTGTTTAACATTATTTGAAAGGTGGTTTGTTTAACATTATTTGAAAGGTTTGAAAGGTGAAAAGGGAAATTGTTTAACATTATTTGTTTAACATTATTGTTTGTATGCGACTAATTATTGTTATCTGTTTGATTTTGAGTGTGGAAAAAAATATTAAAAATATAATAATCAGCTTGTAAGCGCCGTGTGTTATATACGTATTACTATTTCAAAACTTTCTTTATTTACCATACACTTAACAATTTTACCATTTTATATTACTATGTGGATCACTATTTCAATATGATTAATAGACGTCCGGTTCATTGCTGGACGTGTGCCGCCACTAGTTAGATTGAAGTGTAGTCGTATGCCTTTCTCGAGAAATTCTATCATTGATAAAACAATTCATGAGATTTTTTTAAACTCATCAAGTAGTTTAGAAGTACTAAGCTAATAGGCAGGCGAACGCCTTGTTTTATACCACTTTAAGATATGGGACATATACATTAAGAATACCATTTCGAATATGTATTACATTTATTATTTAGTAACAATGTGTTTTATCTACTATGAATGTCTCAACTATTGTCATTTACGTAATCACACAAACTACATGGGCGCACAAAATATTAGGGATTGGATTACCCAACCTTCTAAGAACTCTTAGTAAATATGGTTAGCACCAACTTCCAAGGTCTTTGATTTACCGAATAAGCGATATTCATTCACTGGAATCAATAGCTGATATCTGCGCCTAAAAGTACGTTCGACCTCATTCATGTGATGATATATGATTAATAAATTAAAAACAGTTTCATTGCCTGATTCTACCTCTTATGACTGTTGGCAAAAATCATAAGCATTGAAAATAACCTGTTTGGTATTCTGAATAAATTTTATCTGACTCAAAATGGTAAAAGAAAATTTTATATACTCTTCAAATTGTACGTGAAGGGTATTTTATTTTCGATGTTCTATATTTGTGTTACACCATAATTGTTACGTAATTAAAAATACAGAAGAAGGGTGTGAAACAGATAGAAGGTTTTACTAAAATAATAAGAGTGCTCAGTAATCTCTGAAATCTTATAAATCGGTCGAGAGATAGTCAAACTTTCATATTAAAGTTTCATATTCACCTTTGATACAAAATCCTAGGATATGTTCTTCAGTAGAACATTCTGAGAGAAAATGTTTGTTTTGAACTCTGTATATTGTTGATACAATGACTCGGCAGGAACCAAGTTTATTTACTATTATTGCACTGAGACAATCCCTTTATTTCAAGCAGAAGGGCTTACACTTTGAGCGATTCAAGCTGGTTGGTGGCTGCTAACGATTGTTGTGACCAGTGCACTGAGACCGAATAGACGGCTTATCTTGTTCTACGGAGCACAAGCTGAATATTTTTAAATTTGTAGTAAGAAATAATAGATCAATTTTCTGGTGGTCAGTATTCGAAACTGGTACTTTCTATTCCAGAGACAACTTTCTCAACCATTATGCAATCATGGCTTCATAATTGTTCTAGCTTATTAGTGATCTAGAGTCAACATTAACCTCTACATTAAAATCGTTCCAAACCCTTAAGTCCATGGGTCCAAAGGAATTTTGGCTCAAAGAACGACATTAATTCCATTGGTCTGCCATGAAGATTCTGCCAGAAGAAGAATATCCAATCGACAAATGCACAGTAACTGTTATGCCGTACCATATTCATACGGATTAACGGTTCCGTCATGCGTCATTATGATCTCCGCATAGGGGATGTCCTCACAAATCCTCCGCTAATATATTTATGACCGAACACAGCCTGAAGTATAATCAATCAATGCGCGGCCTGGATATTTTTGATTTGTGGTTTTGTTTTTCGGCTCCGTTCGGCCCAGACAGTCGCCGATTTCGGTAGTAGCGTCGAATCGTAATTGAATTTTTTGATTACGTTATTATTTAAACAAAGTTTCTTGTCTCACGTTACCCTCTGCGGATTTGGTAAATTAGAAGCTACATCGAAAAAGTGCAACCATCAACCGTCGTGACATTTTTCCTATAGTATGTGTGTTTACAATCGCATGTCTATGTATATAATCAAAATATTGTGCCCTTAATTTTGCTTCTAAATAGTTGTTCTTGATTATAAAATTTTCCCATTCAAAGTACATAAGAAATTTGGGACATGGAAATTTTCAAAAATGTTATTTTCGATATCGTTCAATAACGCGTCATAATAATAATAACAGTGAGGATAATGAATTAATCCTAATTCATATTTTTTATGACACGTAATATATATATATATATATATATATATATATATATATATATATATATATATAATTACATGTAATTCTTCTGTATGTGCGTTTATCACCTAACTCCGCCTTAACAGCTGCACCGATTTGGATAAAATTTTATGTGTATATTTCAATGGGTTCCTGAATGATTTGAAAACACAATTGAACCCAGTAGGTAGCGTTGCTGTCGATATGTCACCAAATTTGTCCCCTAATTTGCTGTACAATAGAACATTGCATAATTTTAAGCAGTACTTTTTATTGCCTAGCTAGAAAGAATAGAAAATTGTAAGTTATCCGTATTTTTTGATTTAAATTGTCGACTAAATAAAAAATTATAGGTTACACGTAGACGTCATTGAACCAATATTGTGTTGCTAAGCTCAAAGCTAAGGTAAGCCGAATAAACTGTTAAGCTGCGTTCGTTTGTCATTGTTTATAACTTTGACATTTGCGATTGTTAGAAAGTGACCCAACCTGTCATAATGAAAATAGTTTTATGAATGAGAGGATTAGTCACAGTCGGCAAACAATTTAGCAATGAATACCTATGTTTACAGTGTGCAAGACTTGTGAAATCCTTTTGCGGCTTAGAAATATTATAAAAAATGTACAGGCTATTTAGTGTTTTAACAGTTGACATACAGTACATATAAAACACGAGCAAGTCGCTTGCGTCATGGTCATTTATATAATTATTTGAATGAAGATTTATTATTGTGCTATTATTTCTGTTATTGTGATGTACTGTTAAACAGCTTAACAGCTTTATAAAAACAAAGTCTTACTTTTGGTACAAGAATCGGTGAAGTTTCTCTGATGTTGATGTTACATATATGAACGGTGAATGGATGGCCTTGAAGGTTCAAGTCTCAAAACAATATATACACTGTGAAATTACAAATGATTAAAAAGTAAATTGATAATTGTCATATTAAAATTAATGATAGAAAAATTATTAATTTTCCGAGGCACAGTTAAAATATTTTTTATCAACTATTAAAATTTTGTGGATTAATGGAAGAAATGCTAAAGATTGTAAGCATTATTGTTTCAAAATTAATTGTAAGCATAAAGCGTTAAGAGAGCGATTTCTATTATACGAGAAAAGTGTATTTGTTTCAGAAACAAATACGCGGTATGGAAAAACATTACCACAATTGTGGGCAAAAGATGCCACGATGAACTTTATAAAAAAAAAACATGAGCATTGCAATAAAAGAATAACCCTAAAATTTAATTCGGCAATGAATATCAACAGTCGCCTCATTGAATGGGACTCCATTATTATCAAATTCCAAAACTTTAATCATTGTGAAATTTGTGGCTTGGAAACAACAAATTATATGGAACGCAAAAAAAAAGGAAGGAAGAGACTAACTTAAAATCAAAAGAATTTAAAGACGGACTTCTCGCCTATACTTCCAACATAGAAGACTTGAAAGAGATAGAAGA
This sequence comes from Eumeta japonica, assembly GCA_005406025.1. Taxonomy (NCBI): domain Eukaryota; kingdom Metazoa; phylum Arthropoda; class Insecta; order Lepidoptera; family Psychidae; genus Eumeta; species Eumeta japonica. The sequence continues at coordinate 244,506 of BGZK01000133.1, forward strand.
ATTAAACAATTTAGACAAAGAGGCAATAGTGAAAAGTAAGTTATCAAAAAATGATGACAACCGTAGATTCGTCAGAAGTAATTATAGAATCGCAAAAGTAAATAAATTAAAATATAAATGTAAAATATCATATTTAATGGGAAGCTGCTATTCCAGGCATTTATCTCTCAGTTTTAGCGGTTTTTTTTTTACTTTAATCTAATAGAAAAGTTAATATAACTCAACTAATAACTAAACACATCATATAATTTAATAATTCTAAGGCAGTGCAAAGTTCGACGGGTCAGCTAGTATATGCACACGCACAATCATACACACACACACACACACACACACACACACACACACACACACACACACACACACACACACACACACACACATACACACGCACGCACGCACGCACGCATATATGTATTTGTGTTTGTGTATTTACATTTATATTTTCACTTTGTTTGTATTTATTACTATCGAAAATTTAAATATTTGGAGGCAAATATCCGTTATTTTGAAGCATTAACGTTTGTAGAAATAGAAATAGATTGCCGCTTGTCTCGACCCGCTGACCTTTATCGCCTCTACGTCTTTATTATTTATCGTAGTCTGGGATTCGAGAGTAAATTTAGACTAGATACTATATTTAATAATTAAATTTAGGACGTGGAAATTTTTCTGAAAATTAGTGCGCATTTCTAACATACTAAAATACCAACCTAATCGTTATCCTGTGACGCGTCTAAGAGGTATGACAATAGTGTTAGTCGTTTCAGTTAGTCATTATACAGCCTTCTTACGAAACGGCCGCATCTCACACCGAACCCTAAAACAGAGCGATCACTAATAAACAGATCCAATATCGTACATTTTGTCTCTTATATTTTGCTTCCGTAAATAAGTAGTCACGCCACATATTAGATACATTGTTGCCGTATTCATACCTTCGAGGACGTCCTCGAAGGGCCTCCGGTTAATATGAAAGGCATGGAGCATAAAGAACGAACGAACGACGTATATCCGTCCATCTTTGCGATTCCGCTACCCTCCCCCGCGCGCACTCCCTTCAGCCCCGCCCTCGTCTTGTCCTACTTCCGTGTGATTTATCGTAACAAATTACATTTGGACATTGGAATAATAAATCTCGCCCGTGTATTTTTTGTGATTCCATTATATGACGAGATCTTGTTAGGGTCGAGGTACATGGACGAAATACGAAAATGACATTCTCTGTCTCGTTGACGTGTTAAAATTGGAACCTTCACGAGTATATTTATTCGAGTCTTCGGAATGGCTCGGGTTAGTTTTATTATGTTTGGTTTCATGAATATGACATCAGCCGTCGCATCGGTTTTTGGGGATGGTATAAACGTTATAGCATGCTACATTTTTATCGTCCCCAAAAAGCGATGCGATTTGTAATATATTAGTACGGATTCACACAATTTACTATAAAATGTACCGTCAATGTTATGTTTGTCACATTAAAGCCCTTTAGTTATACCTCACCCATAAACATATTTTCAATTACTGTATATTCTTCGTTACTCCTTTATTCGGATGTGACGTCATTATGCAATCGTGAACATGTCTAGACATTTTGACGTTACTTCCTCATACTTAACCAAACTCCTGACGATAAGTATGTAATATCGTGACTGAGACTAATACTTCTTTTTTATTTGTCGCTTGAAACTTATAACATTATAGGTGGTCTAGATATTAATTTTTTTTTTCACTGACAGACGGTCATTTTCTCAGAGCACCCGAAACCGACGAGCTTGCGTGAAAAGATTAATGGATGCCATCGAAGCAAGACAGATATTCAAAGATGGTACCGTGTTGAAATTTATAGTCTCTGCCTACCCTTCTGGGAAATACGTGTGAGTTTATATTATTATTGATATACATGTAGTATGGCAGATGCGTCAGATCGAGTGTGGTATTTTACAAAGAAAGTAAAATGAAATCGGATCGAACAACTTATCTCGTAAAGACTTTTTATATACCCATTTCTCGAGGACTCATTTCGAGGACTTCACACTTACCGGGCTGAAACCGCATCTTCAACGCTTTGTTTGTAGCTTCATGTTTCTGCCGCGCTAATCCAGTGTGGATCGGGGTAACGATTTTGAAATTTCGTGATAAACGGCTTAACATAGTCTCCGAAGAGAGGAACGTATAACTTAATCGGACTTAAATTAAAAAATTATTCAGTCCATTGGTCGGTGCATTCGCCCGTGATCAGAATTCAAACCCGGCATTAGACTGAAGGCAACAGCCTTAACCACTGAGCGGCCATACTTTTCTTTCGTTCAAACGTCACGACTTAATTCTCGCTCGTTACTGGCGTACCTATCTATTGATTAAACGGTTTATTTTTATACCTATACTCTTTCAAATCATACGTATATGTTATGTATACGTACCTGTCAATAAGTTGAGCAGCTGTAATGACTTTGTACCTTCATGTCTCTTAATTCTGCGAATCTTAAACGAATTAGTGTATTCCCCATTTATTTCTGATTCAAATACCAGTGAAACCTTATAGAGATTATAGTGTCGCTAGTTCATGACACACACCATACACGGATAGAGCCTCCTACAAATTATTTTTCTCCGGTATGTCACAAACAACGTTATTTGGAAAGTACTGATAATGACAGACATATTGTAATTAAATGATATCAGTACAATATTTTTACATAAAAGGGTCAAAATAGATGCTTAAATGCAAAGGGTATTGTAACATTTTGCCTTTTTACTTTAAAAAAATATAAAAACAAATAAGTGAAAGAAGTGAAAAAGAATTAATGGTGTTCCTTGAGGAATTCTGTTTATAATAGTTATTTTTATTTAGTTTTAGAAATGCATTTTTAACACTGTAACCACTATGTTTCTTATTATTATTATATTATCATTATAATTATTGAAATGATAACTGTCATATCAATAATTAATTTACATTAACATTTACACCGTAATATTTAAATTTATTATAAGTTACAATATTTGATGATCAATACAATTAAATGCCTTCTATAAATTGTAACTTATCACTATAACCAATATTTTTTTTATTTGCTTTGTATTTCATTCATAATATGTTTCATAACATTATTAAAAAAATACTTAAGTTATATATTGATAAATATATAACTTAAATAAGTTATATATTGGTAAAAAACATTCTGACGGCATATCACTACTGAACAAACAAATACTTCCATAATTTTTCTATATTTTTATTGAATATATTAATTATTATAAGTAGACGTTTTACGAAACTGAAAACTTCATTTTCAGTTCTAGATTGCACACAAGGCAACTGCGTTCGTAATGATCAAAACTTGTCTTTATAATTCTCTAACAAATTTAATATGAGGCAACCATAGGTTATAGATCACTTTTCTTACCTTCTAATGCAGACCATTCCGGTTGGCTCGGCGGTGCGGCAGGGAGCCGGTGAATTACTGTTATTGTCGCTGATCATAATCTGACCCACTCCCGCCTTAGCCTCGATCCCCTTATTCGGGGCCGGATATCTTAGTTAATTTTCCGCAGGACTCCCGCCCGCGGGTCGCCCGGGACCTTATCAGTGCTGTCTTCATATCTCCGGTTACAGCGGTCGTTCGTAATACTCACTCGTAAATACGTACATGTGTGTGTCTAATGAACAGTAATTATTACATATGTTCCTTCTTAAAAATTATTGCAATTAAAACACAAAACCACATCTTCCATCGAACTTAATTAAGTTAAATAGAAGACGCGCAATAACAACTCTTTATAGAAGATTTATAATATGAAGTGATAAAAAAATACTTTATGTATCTATAATTTATTTGAGAATGATGATATAATTTTATATACATATAATCCTTAAATATGTATTTATATATAAAGATTGACAGATTAGCTTTACGAATACTGTAGTCGGATACAGCTCAGATTACGTGAAGGTTAGTAAACCAGAAATGGTATTCCTTCTTTATATAAAAAAGGAATACCATTAACGCAACCGGCTACGACATATGTTTTGATTAAAATGTAGAGTACTGCACTATCGTGGCTCTATTTGAGACCTCGTAGCTTCATAACATCGAAAGCATTATGAACTTGTGTTTTGTTAACCGATTTTATATGAAATGATTTCTTCCCGTGTCTCCCTATTTCTTTGTAAACCTCATAAACCTTAACCTTTACAAACATCACCTGACCATCATTTTATTCGAAAATTTATTTTGCAAATGGCGACCTGTTTTTCTTTAAAAAAAAATATTCTTCTACTAGTACATTCAGGTATTTTACTGAATTGGATCGCCTTCAATTACGTAGTTAATAGTCCACTGGTAACCATTTCTTCCACGTGGGTTTCTGGTTCCAATAAATAAAAATTCGTTACACGTGGCCACCAATTTCTTAATAGATATCGTTCTCCACGCGGCCATCGGCTTATTCGTGTGAAATATTTTTCCAGAAACGAAAAAACATTCAAACACTTTTCAAACAGAAGACAAAACTTTCGAGATATCCCCCAACTTTCGTAAAACTTTTTCCCCTGTGTGTCTTATAAGTCATTGTGTGCGAAACGTATAGAGGATTACAGCTTTCAGCACGAAGGCGGGACGTCAAACGCCCACGTCGCCAGGAAGCCGGTGGGAATCAATATTTGCTGTGGAAATAAAACTGGCGAGCGACTCGCCGCGCCCACGCGCGCGCGCCTACGCCGAGCCGGTCGCTGTCTGTCGACGGCGCACCTGCTGGTGGGTGATGTTAAAAAAAATATTTCAGATAACCATCAAGTTTGCAACCGCGATTCTAATCACGAATCGATTCGATAACATCAGATTCTAAAATCCACAGCACCGGCGTAACTCGGGCCTGCTCGCTTGTGGTATATGCCAACGAATCGGTTGAATCTAAGTTCGGTAGCTGCATGCGTTAACGCATACTCTAGTTTCTATATCCTACGAATCAATACGTAGGTTATGTAGGGAATGAGTTGTTGCGTATGCAAGTCGGAAGATAGAACGAAAAATCATACAGATCGTATAGAAAACTACTTGAGGTACCAACTATACAATTCGATTCTTATTTTAAAATCACAAAACTCTCCAAAAACGGAATTCAGTACCGCCAGAGTGAATCAAGTTTAAAATTGATGATTATCCTGTGTATTATTTGAATAAATATATATATATATATATATAGGTACTGGTAACTTATTACATATCGTAAGCTTTCAAACAACCTCTCTTATATTAAAAAGTCCCTTCCGGGAAGCCCACCTAAGCCATTGTCGGACGGATAACGTCTATACCTACCCGCGCCACGTCGACGCACAAAAAGCGCACATCACGCCATCTGGCGGCAAAAGAGTCAATATTTGCGTTCGGAATGAAACGAGAGCAATTTGCGATACCCCCTCGATTGGTCTGTCCGCTCCAATAGAGGCAGCGACTCGCTCAAATAAAATATACGAAACGTATTTCTGGTAGCGCCTTTGTTGTGTTCTCGCCGCGGACCGGTTCGAGATCATTCGATTCCCGGTCGTCGTTTGTTTTTTTTTTGTCATCTATAGAAGGTGAATTTTATTCATATTAAGGCAAATCGCGAAGTGAATGAAATATATTTTTTATACGTATATATTATCCACATCTCTCAATTTTAAACAATATAAATGTTTTGTTTTATAGTGAATGAATTTAAAAAAACTTCGTAATTAACACTTCACATAAATTGCGTGAAAAATCGAGAACTAAACGTTTTCCTATTTTGCTATTTTTTTTATTTATATATGAAAAGGTTATTTTCCTTTTCGTTGGATTAAATATTATACGGACAATGCAATTTGTATACTACAGGTTAATTATAAATAGCACATACACACAGTCAAAGAAATTATGTTTTTTCGCCCACAGCCATTTTAGAAGTAGAGTATTATAACAAATTCGAGTTCACAGTTAATAATTTCCACAATTTTCCTTTTCTTGGGTGTGACCCTGCATAGAAGTACCGAAAGAAGTGAAGACGATCTTTGCTTTTAAATCATAAACAAACAGAAAATCAAGCATTAATCTTAAATCTATAAAACAAATTAAAAGTCAAATCAAATACCTGTTTCGTCAATTTTTTAATAAACACCCTAACCAATAATCAATGAAAAAGTTATCCACTCAGAAGCTATCTTCAAAATGTACAGCTATGGCTATATTTTTGCTAACAAATAAAAAAAAACCTTTTGAACTCGACCTGCGCATTTAAGGAATAAATATAAAAAAATATGTTTAGCATAAACTCTTAAGAAACAATCGCAATGAAATATAATCAATTAATAAAGCTGGTAAATTTTATCTGAACATATTGAGTCTTTCCTTCATATTGAAAAGAAAATCTGCAAAAAAAAAAAAACAAAATCCATCTGGTTTATGAAAATTATTACAAATCGACATAATAGTGAAGGTATATCAGTTCGATCAAAATTTAATCCTGAATATTGAATAATGATAACAAGAAAACCAATCTAACAGACAACTACTCATTAGTCGCTTCGTGATCCACGACACGAACACAACTTACACGTGTTTAAATAGGTGATTCAATCTTGTCATCAACTTCTTACATGTGTGTACACATTCGACCATTCAGTCGTGCCATCATTGCGTGAGCACGTCTTTATACGTAAAATAAGTACAATGCATTAAAAAGATATATAATGACTTACAACTTACTGCAATAAAATATAGTATCTACACTATATAGGCCACGAGAATCGATATGGAATGCGTGAAGAAGAGACAAAAAGACATATACATAAGATATGTTTGAGATTAATATTGTCTATCTTTATTTTCCCGTGTGTCATATCATTTCTTTCGAGCTGTGCTATAAAGAGACACAGCCGCGTGACGCAGCGGTGTGACAGCGATCACGTTTTTTTTTCTAGTAAACTCGTCATTTTTGAACTCAGGTTGTTCGCTTATAAATACAGAAGTCGAAATTTCAACTCGAAATAAAACTGCATTAACAATTCGAATGCACTCGTCCGGTAAGACAGGAGTGGAATAATTTTGTCGTGGAGTTCTGAGCTCATTAATTCTAAAAAGGTAATTTGAGCTCCTTGTAAAAGTAAAAAATGTTCATTTTTCTTTTTTATTTAGGGATCGAATAATTTATCGGAATGTATTCATAGGCTTATTAATGACTCGATTTTGAATTTTCTTCATTCATTTATTTATGACATGGATATTTACGCGTCTCATGGTAAAAACTGTAAGAGAAAAAGGTTTGTTTGTGATGGAAATTTAAACAATAGTGGATTTTAGTACAATAAAAAATAGCCTAGAGAAAAACCGGCACGTATTAACGAGGTACGGTGAAGATGAGGCATGTTTGTCCATTTCGGGTTAAGATCTATTTTTTTGGTGCTGAGTCACAAAATCTCATGAATCTCGATTACTAATAATAATGAAATGGGTTCAATTTCACAACTTTAACTTTGGTGAGATATATTAGTGGAATTAGTCGAATTTCTTTATTTTTTTGCGATTTTTAATTTAATACCGATTTTTACATATAATTCTGCAAATACGTTCATTGTTTCACTTTGAGAGCTGACAGTCTCAAACTATTCATAATGACATCCGAATGACGTACTAGCTAAACGCATTCTCACGCCATACTAATTTATAATTTTACACAACACTAATTCAGAACAATCACTCGCAGGCGCTCACAATAGCCCGATAATTTCACAAGCAAGACAAACGTTGCATGATAAACACGTATGCACTATCCATTGTGACCTCAACCGTTGTTACCGCATTATTGATCTCGTTAATTAAAAAATAAGAACGTTTGACTGTTTATCACTGTATTTAACGAAAGAAGAGTCGTTTTCACGTCAATAACAGAATTTGTAAGGAACTGAATTTAAAATTATTTCGTATGCTTTTCTCATAAAACTGAGTATGTCTTGTATTGAATGATTATTCCTACATCAAATAACCAATATATAAATGTTATCATACATTAGAAAATAAACAAACGTAATAAAAAATTATAATATTCTTCGCTATTTTTAAAGAAATAAAAAAGTTTTTGATATAAGAAAACAAAATTACTGACCTGTAAGTACGTCCAAATTTTTTTTTATTTGGGGCTTCAAATAATATTTTTAAAATCCCGCTTTATTGTGATTTTTTATAATTAATACAGTTACTTACATACTTTTAAATCTTCTTTGTAAAAAAAAACACCACATCACTTGTCTTCGTAATATAACATAATGTTTCATTTCAATATCTTTATTATATTTTTGAAAACGTATCCTAATTCATAAAACACATCATAATACGTTAGTATCAAAAAACAAACCAAACTGTATTATCAATACTACCACCTGATTGCGCGCGCGCTTTACCAACAGCAAATAACTAACTCGTATGCGTGTCACTGATATTGAACGTCAAGTCAATACGAAATTGCAACTTAGGTACTAAGATTCGTGCAATTTAGAAGACTATTACTTGAATATTTAAACGGAATAAGAGAATAATATTTCACACATATAATTAAACAATCGCAGAGCATAAGCGTGAAAAACGTGAATAATAATAAAACATTATATGATAAATGATAAATATAGAATGTGCGAGACCTCAGCTTTTATGTATAGCGTTTGGCGCGTACGCTAACTACGACCCTGTCTTGTTCTATAGCTCTATACCGTTGTGTATACGTCGCTCTGTTTTTCTCCATTCCCGTGGCGATAGCTCTCTCTCTCCTTTTCCTACGTTACATCTTTCTCGTCTTTCATGCAACGTAATGTGCCTTAACGTAATGCGTCCTTGAAACTTTGCTCTCAATTCTCGTCCATTTACCGATCATCGAATCGCCACCTAAGAAGTTTCCCTTCAAAAATGACAGTTACATTTACTTAAATTTCAAGGTGTTGGAAATGCCGACATCGCATTAAGATGCACTTTTTTAATGGTGGACGATTATTTTCTTGAACTCTAATCTCATTTACGCTGTTTAATTTTGTCTAAATGTCTAACTAGCTTGCACAATTCTTTTACGCATCTAGGCTTAGATTCGCCGTTCTTTGCCAAACATCAACTGCTTCTCTCAGCTCCAAAAAGATGCCAAGAAAGTTTTCTTAGCTTTTGTGCCCAACAATGACAAACTCATCAGTTTCACATTACTTTTTGATTAATGAGGGTCTATTCAAATAGGTAGTTCGACGTGGATAATCTTCCGACTGGAATGTTTGAGTTTTTTTTACGGTGAAAGGCAGGTATCCACCTTTTTTTAATTATCATAACAACGTTGTTATTTTAATTGGACTGCAGTAGAGCCATACTTTAGCGAACTTAGTTGCTGAACAAAAATGAGTCGGGCCGACTATTCTCATAAAATGCGGACGTGAAGTGAGCAGCTTCCACTGTTGCCTTGCGCCCAGTGAGTGAGAGTTCCGAAGCCTCACTCCCTCTCATCCCTGTGCATTAACCTGATTCTCTCCCTATTATCCCCTCCTATTCCTTACAAATCTATAAAAGATCATTGAAGAGTAAACAAAGATGCTTATCCTTCTGGAAAATAAACATGAACTTATAATAGTAAAATTAATTAAATTATTTAGTCACGCATCGCAATTTTCAACAGCCGTGTTTGGTAGTTTGATTTTATTGTAATAAGGACAGATAGCGTCAGAACAAAGAGTTGAAAACGCTTCACTACGAATGGACATCGAAGCGGATTAGACGTTGACTCGGAAAGTTTATGCAAAGTGGAAAAAGGCCTGCGCTCGCGCGCGAGGGATCTCCGTGTAAACGAATTTTCTCGGTTTTTAACGTAATGGACTGTGTATTTTTCCTTTCCTGTTTTTCATTCAATAAGTTGAAAGGCGAAGCGAGCGCCGTAAGTTTATGACGTGTAATTGGATTTAGAAACGCTCTTTGAAAATATATTAAGATGACTTACGAATTCATCAAAACGTAAAGCTAGATGAGCGGTAATTAAATTTTCAGACGACGAATGTAAGTGTTTCAACGCTTTTTCAAATTCTAAAGCTTTGCGCACCGACGCGTTATTAAAATTTGGTTGAATTAAGTGCGTGGGATTAGTGAAACAACTTTTAACCATTGCGAAGTCCTCTACTCCTATAATCAAGGACTGAAGGTTAAGGTTTTTAGCTCAGGTCCAGTCATAAACCTTTTGTCTGACCGGCTGTTGTGCCTCCATGTTTAAAGGCTTATGAAATTCTGCAATCGTTCATAGGACTTGGGTACGTATACGCAGGTTTAGATTAAGAAAATAAAATCGATTTATTTTTGAGAAGTAATTCCATTGAGTTTTATTGTGTTGCATAACTGTTCATATGCAACAGAATATTTCTGCCAACTTTCTCTATTTATGAGTCATGAGGTTATAAGCTTCAAAATACTTTGGTAATACACCGGGTTTTGAAATATTTATATTAATAATGAAAAAAAAAATGAGTTTTATCGTTAGTGATTTTAAAGTACTTAAAAACGTTAAATGAATATGATGTACTATAGCTATAGTACAGGTACTGTTTGAAAACCATTATTTATTTTGTGAGATAAAACACGAAGAGTCTTTGAAATACGATAATAAGCAGATAATAATAAGCAGATTCATATTCTGTCCACGTTCTGGTCTGCTATTTGAATTCGTTTACTCGATATTGATTCTAAAAATACACCGCGCTATCCACTGGCCTGTGCGATTTACCGAAATACTATATACAACCTCATCGACACTCCGCTCACTGTAAGAAAACTTGTACCAAGGAATCAACAAATACTACGATATGAAATGTGTTTGCGTGAGCTCGTCCCACGCCTGCCCACGAATCTCCCGCTATAAGCTGATCCGAAGTCGTTTCTTTCAATGAGAAACAAAATCCTCGGCCGGCAACAGATTGCTTTGAGCGTCGCGAAGGCATTCTAAACAGAAATTAGTTTTCACTCGACGCCCGCTATCCCCGAATTGAGTGGGCCCGAGGCGGGCGCTCGCCGTCTTCCTCGAGATTCGCCAATCATCTTATGGTATACTATGAAATACTAGCTATTGGACGCGGTTTCGTAAGAATATTGAGGGATGACTTGAGCCGCCGCATACCCTTGAGTGCTGTCCCATGATACGCCATTGGTTTTTAATTTTAACCTTTCTATTATTCGATTTCATCTGTTTCATCTTGTTCACCGAACGCTTTTAATTTGCATTATCTTGACTCGGTATGTTACCAGCGAGTTCGCTGTAAACCTTTTTCCTTTCAGCGTTAGCTTCAGAAAACTGAGCTCTTCAATTTCGCGATTGTTATTTATTTACTAATGATACGTTTTAAAGTCTTTATGAAGAGTCGATTAACACTCGATGCTAAACACTAGGCTATCGCAATAGGCTTTACTCATCAATATGCTTTAATTTCAGTTATTATTAACAACACCCTAATTAAGAATGAATGCTCACGCAATTATATAGCTGGTGACCTGTCGTGTACACATTTTCTGTTAATCATCTTAACTAATATTAACGTTAATGTTAATCAACTTAATTAATATAATTTCAATATGTACGCACCTAAATAACTCAAACGAACAAAGAACGATTTTGTTCGCCTTACGTAAGTTACGAATACGAGTCCGAGCGCTGATTGTTTACATGTCAAAACGTCACAGCCGTGCGTGACCTCCTACCGTACGAGGCTGCACGACAGCCGATCACACAGATACAATCTAATAAGTAGCTGATCTAAGAAATAAGAATAAACTGAGGCTGGAGCCCGTCACTGCGGGCGAGTCAAAGGCGCACTGCACCCGCACTGCCACCTGTAAAGCGCGTCAGCCTCAATTGAGACGTTCTTCGTACCATCGACAACTGTACAATCTTACAGCTTTTGCTTGATTTCAATCCAATATATAACAATTTTTGAACTACTTTTGCATTATTATCTTTAACAACAAATTTTAATAAGAATGACGAATTAGTTTATTTTAATGACAGTTATATTAGCATACTGTTATGTTTTAATATTATTTATATATTATCATGACGCTCACAAAATATTGAATATCTACATAGTAACACTATGATTACAAAGAAAGCAAGCTGAAATTAGAGTAATTACCTATTTTTAGCGAATCTTCAACTCGTATAGCATAAATGTTAATATGAGCCGCTTGCTATTACATATTTTGAAATTATTTTTCTTCTAATGCTACTAATAATCAAAATCTTATGACAAATAATTCCTTCCTAATCACCGTCTTTTACTTGATTGATATACAGACTCAGCCAAACACTGCACTCACATCTGATCTGATCGGGTTGCCTCCGTACCTACAACTTTCGACGCGCACACCTGCACTGTAGAACTGACTTATCAGCGCTGCTTCCGAAGAACAATGGGATCTTCAACAGAAGTGTGATGTCTTTTTTAAATAGCTACCGCACGTTCGCAATTGTCTTGGTACGGCGAAGTTCATGAGCGGCGGCGATCACTCGTATGTGACTCGAGTGACGAACATGCTGTTTGTACTATATAATATGGCATGAAACTGACGATGTACAATTGGGGAATAACTATAAAAGTGAATTTACACTCATGCCAGTCGAAAGGAAACATAATCTAGTACCTTTTGAGTCCGAAGCGGGCACTTTGTCCTTGAAGCAACGTAGTTTGCTTTAGTCGACTATAATAGCGTTATATATTCGATGAGATTGGAAAATAGGTAAAAGTGGAAAATATTATGAAAATCTATTTCAAAAGGTTCATTTGATGCCCAAGTGGATGAAAATTTGAAGAACAATTTTTTATGATACGTATGGATGGCGCTTTATATTGTGTATTTGCATTTATCAAAAAAAAAAAACGATGAACGCAACTTTGATATGATAATTAAGAACATTTTCCATATCTTATATGTCGAATTCATGAAAATTTGAGCTAAGAGAAAATTCAAATATTTCAATATAACTGCAAAGTTATGTCACTCGTTTAGTAAAACACAATTAAATTCTTTTCAAAAGCATTAAAGGTTTTCAGTTAATGCGTAATTGCATAGTCCTAATTTATGCAAATAACTAAGGCTAGAGTTTTGTAATTTTAAATTCGTATAATATATTCTATTATGTTTTCCAGAAAAAAAAAAAAACAAACAGCACAGTGTTCCATTTTGTTCCAATAAGCGGGTACAGTTTCGAGTCCAAATACAGCGATAGGCCGAAAAATCGTTTTGCACAAAAAAAAAAAGTACGAACTCTCATGAAATATTTGGCAGGCGCGCTGGCCCAACGCCAGAAGTTCGCCGAGCTCCTGACCTACTTCCATATTAAAGCTGCAATCTTGGGCGGGGGATCGCAAATTGAAATGATCCCAAAAGTTACCGTCGTTTGTGAGCTGATTGAGAGGAGATGCGCCCTTTATTTATATGTAGTGTGCGGCCGACGACTGCGCCGAATGGACGTGAACACCGGAAGACCGTGGAAAGAAATCTCTTACAAATGCTTACTTACTGCAAGTCGCTGACTTGTCGTGCCTTCATACTTTTGCCTTACGTCATAGCGATGTGTATGTAAGATGTGGTGCAAAACGAAACGTATCCCATACTTTATGAGCGGCTTAATATGTAATTAAGTTATAGAAAAGCTCACGCATCTTACTTAGAGGTAACGGAACCCGAAAATTTCGTCCTTCTGTGTATTTATAAGTCCACTTTGTTGTGAAATGGTACTCAAACGAAATGCATACGCAACATGTTAATTATGTAATCGTGTGTATTCATAACAAATTTTCTTACGAACAATGTTTGTAAAAGCAAACCCCCCTAAGCTTTAGCTAATCCTTTACATACTGATGAATTCAATAAAAATAATTACAGTAAATCAAATAAAAACATTTCGCGGCCCCTTGCCGAGCTCTATGGCTTTTAAGATCGTGTTGGGCACATCTCGCATCTCCAGGAATGACACTTATATAATTAAATTTGAAAAGCAAAATTACAAACTTACATCAAAATCTCTAATGCCGTTTACGAGGTACTAATATATAAATTTATATACACACACACACACATATATATATATATATATATATATATATATATATACATATATGAGAATTACTTACTTAAAGTAATAAAATACTTTCTAAACTAAGTTTACATGTTCACTTAAATGTCACCTACTTGGCTAATCGTCGACTATTCGAATGGATCGACGCTGATGCTGCGGTCCAAAGTAAGGGCTTTGATTTGGGGCGCCACCTGCGCCCATACAATTACACGCCTTTCACGTTTCGGCCCTTTGTAGAGCCAGGATTCAGGTGGAGCTTCAGTGGAATCTAGCCGTCGGTTGAAATACAGAACATCGACTGAAAATTACCGTGTACTTCACGGCATTCGGGAACGAAAGTTATAAGTGACCTTTGCTTTCGAATATTTGGATTCCAGTGCAAGCTTAGAGGATAAGATTTTCCTAAACAGTACTGCTAAATGCTAGGGGCTTATTTGAAACAAAAATCAGTAAAAATTTGTAATGTTTTGATATTATAAAAACTAGATATAATTGTTCATAAATAGTTACAAGACAATATTTAGGTTTTTCTAGCGCTGCTCATCAACAGAAATGATTTTCTGAACCGCTTTTAGGTTTTAAAACGACAAGTAGAAATCTCACCAAATCCATTTATATAAATCAGAAAAAAAACTTCATGTACTGTAATATCGATGTTAACAGAACTAGGGTTTTGTAAACAGGTTGCCTTTGGTCGAAAATATATCAAGCTAATATTTAGAAAGTAAAAAAAGTCGACCTTTCCTTTCGGATGAGGTTTTACTGAGAAAACATGTGACGTCATAACCCTGCAAGAGCATTCAATGAATCTTATTTAATTCCCGATCCTTGGGTACGCGTTCGCGATCCCGAAATCCCGCCCAACTCGTATATAAAACGCCTTTAGCTTTTGCCACTGCGCTTTATTGAATGACCCGCCGGCTGAAATCTCCTTTTTATAACTCGACCATTAATATGGAAGGTTTTTGCCACTACTAGAGGGATCTTATTAATATAGAAACTTTCGCGTCCACAATAGAGAAGGGAACGGCCAGTACTTTGTCCTGCAATGCCAGAGGGCTTTCATGTTATTTGATACGAAATAGAGCCCTTTTCTCATAGAAAGAGTTAAATAAAGAATCAAAGGTTTGACAGATCAGAATATAATTTATGTAAGTGTAGAAAAACCTAGAAGACGGTCGATCCGGTAGGGTAATGTGAAAACTTTTGGCCATTTTTCGAGCTGAATTAGATTGAAAAAAAATACATGTACATTTCTTTAATGCTTGAAAGAAGGAAGAGTAAATAAAACTATTTCTATTGTCCGAATCGGTAGTTTTGTTCAGAGCGCATTAAAAAAGAATCACTTTTTCGTCCAAAGATATATACCGATTAAATGAACCAAATAAAATTCGCGTCATCGGAAACAAAAATCTTGAGGACGAACTTGATCAGTTTTTAGAAAAGAATAAATTACTATTTCAAAAGTTTCAAGGAAAAAAAGAAGAGGAAAATTCATCTAAAATTTAATTTAGAAGGAATCTAAGACGGATAAAACTTTTTGAATGCTTTAAACCCGACTTAAGTTAATCAAGTGGTTCATAAGTTATTTATAAAAAAAATATCTTGTTATTTTATTCGACGATGTCTCTAGGCTATGTTGACCCACTTTCTTGGGCTAAACGAAGTATTGTAAAGTATTTTTCAATAATAATTGCAATTTTGAACAAAAAGTCAAACAATTATCAATAAACACATTGAATATCAAAACAACGAAAATAATTGCCTAGTTTTCTTAACTTCTATGATGTCCTGTTATGTCTTCCTCTTATACATAATCAATTACAATTCAATTCTCATACAAACATTTTATGAAATATTTCAATTGATGTGTAATTGTAATCATATTAAAAAAAATTGGTCTTATTCATCTATTTTTTTCATGGAAACTCGGTTTAATAGTATTTGGTTATAATATAACTTAAGCGAGCGGTAATGTAAGCTGTTACACTAAACTTGCATTGCATTAAAATTATTAATATTACTATATAATAGTAATGCCTCTTACGTTCCTGCTCCTTAGCCATGTTCTTCAACATTACAATGGGCTAAGGGAGCGCTTCTGGGAGTGTGTTGTGTGGAAAGCGCTAGAGAGAGTTAAGGAAAAATCCAAGTACCTAAAGTCTAGAGATAGAGAACATATTCGACGCCTGGGGAAATTGTCAGTTCGAGGGTGATTGTGCTATATTTAAGATCACAGAGACCCTAAGACTGCTAGTGCGAAATAAAAAATTGTGATCGGAAATGATTTTGCACTTTCCTTATGCAAAAGTAAAAGTGCTAGTCTGGAAAATTAGAAACATTTCCAATTGTCTTAAACCACAAACAAAAGCTAAATTGATTATAAAATTAAATTAACCTGTCACTAAAAATATTACATAAAATGAATTTTAAGAAATATATTAACCGCCTTCAATATTCGACTAGATTAGTTAAATATTAAAAAACTTTGTTAGTGAGTTATCTTATAAAATAAATGTTTTATATAATATTCGTTTTAAAATATACGTTTTATATACTATATGTAGTACATACAATATAAGCAATGATTAATTACGTATCTGCTTATAACTTCTTCTCGTAACAAATATTTGCGGCATATTGTAATGTCGCAAGATATTTGGATAATGTAATATAATCTACTAGATAATTTATAATTTTCCCAATTTCAAGTTATCTGTTAAACACTGCCAAAACAAGACAAACTCAATAACTCGCCTTAGATGTTGTCGTGTACAATATTATTCATTGTTTATTCATTATTCATATTCTCTATCTTCATTATATCAGGCTAATATCACACCATTTCAGAAGCTCACCTATTTTACTTCACAATCTATTTTACTTTAGATCTAAGGTCTTGGACCAAGGAGCTTTGACTTCACGATGTGCTGGCCTAATGCCGATTGCCTCCAGTTTACGACCATTGTCGTCAAGACAGTGACAATGACCTGGGGCCTTATTCCTAAAAGAAATCGATTTCTGATTTCGCAGGATTTTAAATTTATTTTACTAATTCCCAAGTTGATATTTTGAAATGCTAATTGTCTTTCTATTAACAGTGTTGCCTCTACAATGAAATCACTAAATTATTATAATGAAATTTCATCGCATATTTGAATTCAAAAACCGTTAGGGATCGCGATTTCGCGATTATTCGAGAATTACGCTCTCAAACCGAAGACTGGTCTATAGCGATTCTCAAGCGATTTACAATCGATTTTCCGTCATTCGTATTTCGTACAAAGTGAATAATTATTTTTTTAATGTAAATCGTTAGATTAAACAAAATCTTTACACATTTATCGAGGACCTAAGAATTTACAATAATGTGATATAATTGGACTGATCTGATGATGGAGCCAGAAGGTAAGCACAGGAATTCCAAAATGGAATAACATATCCTAGACGTGTTTGAGCTTGTTAGAGTTGTCTTGAGATGTAATCTCACCATTAGTGATTTTCAGGGTCTGATGATGGAGACGGAAGGTAAGCACTAGCACTCCATAATAGAACAACGTAGTCTAGCCTTATTTGGGCTTAATAGAATTTTTTAAATGGACTTTGATCATAATTGGCTTTCAGGGTCTGATGATGGAGCCAGAAGATAAACACAGGAACTCCATAATGAAACAACGTATCCTGGCCGTGTTTGGTCTTGTAGAAATCGTCTTGAGATGTACTGTGACCATGAACGATTTTCAGGGTCTGATGATGCAGCTGGAAGGTAAGCACTAGTACTCTATAATAGAACAACATATCCAAGCGTTGTTTGCGATTGTTGGAATTGTCTTGGAATGCACTTTAACCGTGATTGGTTTCCAGGGTCTGATGATGGAACCGGAAGGTAGACGCTAGTACTTCATAATGAAACAACGCAACCTAGCCGTGTTTGGACTTGTTGATATTCTCGTGGAATACATTTTGACCATGATTGGCTTTCAGGGTCTGATAACGGAGCTGAAAGTTTGGAAGCTCCATCGTCAGACCCTGAAAGTCAATCGTGGTCAAAATCCATTTCAGGGCAATTCCAACAAGCCCAAATATGGTTAGGATATATTGTTCCGTTATGATATGTTAATTCCGGTACCAACCGTCGGGCTCCATCATCAGACCCTGAAAGCCAATTATGGCCAAAGTCCACTTAAAAATTCTATTAAAAACACATACGACTAAGTTACGTTGTTCTATTATGGAGTACTAGTGCTTACCTTCCGGCTCCATCATCAGACCCTGAAAATCACTCGGTGGAGGTACATCTCAAGACTCTAACAAGCTCAAATACGACTAGGATATGTTATTCCGTTATAGAGTTCCTGTGCCTACCTTCTGGCTCATTCATCAGATCAGTTCAATTATACCATATTATTGTCGATAATTGCGCAAAGTTTAAATTTAATCTGACTCTTTAAAGTCACTCAAAATTGCGTATAAGAATAACATTTTTTTTATACCTAACAATTTCGACTCACAAATCGATTCCGGAATCGCAATCGATTTCTACTTTTACGTAATAAGGCCCCGGGTTGACGTGCTTTCTGATACACAAGCAAACAGATTATGTTACCACGGGTTAAAAATGGATTGTTGATGAGGATTGGAACCAAATATCCTCGAAATTAAAAGGCAACGCTCTGAGCACACGTCATCCACCGTTTTTAACTTTGGTTAGTGATAATTGATAACAATAGTTACAGCATGAACTACTGAATATATACTATTTTTTTATGCGCTTATTCTATAACAACATCTCTTGACGGTAGACAAACCAAAGTTGCATTCTCGTAAGCTAATACCTAACTAACAAGCTGGAGAAAAAGTGACAATGAACCTGTCGTTCAAAATTATTTTGACTCTTTAACTTAGAAGTATCGCCATACAACTGCCAATGTTCTGACAGAAACAAATCGACCGTGTAAACAGTACATTTGAATAAATGAAACACAATAATCACCAGGAAAAAGAAGTACCGGCAGGGATCGTTACAGAGCGAAATATCACAATATTCTGTCAGCGGTACGCAACCCTTTTCATATAGGACGTGAGGTTGAATAGGAATTGAGGTCGGCGACTCCGCGCTGAAAGCGAGCTTAAAGCCGCGGCGGCCGCAGAGCTTACGCCTACTAGACGCGGCATTGTTGTATACGAGTTACGAAACCGTTGAGCTATTGTTACGGCTTGTCTAGTATTAATATGGATTATGTTTACAAGTTAGAGAACAAACAGAAATACATAAACATCGAAATATGACGTATTTTAATTTTATTATTTTTGTTCAACTTCCAATATCGCTTTGAAATAATTTTGTGCGTGATTTTTGTACAATTTGCTACAAATTAAAAAAAAGCCGGTCTAATGCATACCGAACCATACTCAGTATTACAAAAAAATGTACCACAGATGGATTTTGTATTAGCTTTTTATTGC
The DNA here is from genome assembly GCA_005406025.1 of Eumeta japonica. Taxonomy (NCBI): domain Eukaryota; kingdom Metazoa; phylum Arthropoda; class Insecta; order Lepidoptera; family Psychidae; genus Eumeta; species Eumeta japonica. The sequence continues at coordinate 264,072 of BGZK01000133.1, forward strand.
GAAATTTTGGATAGTCACGTGTATGCTTACATTATCCTGTTGGTTTGTAGGAGTAAATAATATACTTTGATAAATAACTATACGACAATCTTTTACACAAAATTTAAATTAAGTATATTTTATTAATATTAAATTACTTTACTGCAATGCATTACTATTTTAATGTATTTACTAAGTTCTTAAATACATATTAAATTTTAAGTGCGTTAGAAGACAAAGAAAATGCTACAGTCGCAAAATATATAAATATGATGTGAAGAAGTACACCAGCAAAAGACCGTATATTTATGACATTTCTTGTCTTTTTATTGAGAAGCGCTGTTTTTGGGCAATTACTCAAAAACGATAAATCCGATCATATTAAAAACGATTTTCGTTTAAATTATTTAATAAGCATTATTTTGTATTTTATTTTTTAAAATTTTTTTGGCATGTAGTTTAAAACAAAAAGGGAAAGGGAACCAATTCAAACTACTTTTAGAGTGTTTATTTTCGAAAATATTCACTTAACCAAAATAAAAAATGCCTAATAACCTTAGAATAAACATTCTAAAATTCCTTGAAAACTTAAGGAATTTTCTGTTATATATGTGATCTATGAACAGTAAGAAATAAAAATGAAATTTATTGCATAGAAAATATTAAAGTACAATTTTTTACTTAAAAAAGGATTAGAAATATCACAAAATATTCAAGTGCAATATAGATATACCTACTATACTATACTCACTATACAATGTCTTCTCCCCAGGTTTTCACACATGTACTAACATACATAAAACAGTTAACTCCATCTCATTGTATCGCCTACTTAATCCTATATATTTATGAGTTTTCAAGTGTAGTAACGCATTTTTGTTTCGAGTTTTAAATCACAATGATTGTAAAGAAGTTTCACTGTAAAAGTAAAAAAATCTCTTAATTTTCAAAATTATAAAAGCAAATCCAGAAGATCGATTATAATGTTAAGAAGATATATATGTCTACTTCGCAGAAGGTTGACTTTCTTGAAAAAAAGTCTTAGGTTTATATCTGTAAAGTACCAATCCCTCCTGTAATCTGAATAAAGATAACTCGTTCGTTTAATAAAATAAATACGATGAAACGACTCCATCAAGTTATATTCAGCAGTGCACATCTTCCTACCGATGACTAAGATACAAAATAATTACTATATTTTTAAATATTTGTTTTTAATTAATTATCAAACTACATGTGTTTTTTTTAAATAAAGAGTGGGAAACAAGAGGTATTTGTTATTATAATTGTTATGTATAAATGTTTTTAAAACATATCATATAACAACTAGAATAGAAAAAAGTATTTTAAAATAGTATAAGAAGCCTTTAACGGATATACAAAAATAGACTTGTAAGAAATCAAAAAGATATAATTCTTATAAGCCGTTAAAGTATCAGTGAAGGGCGTGCAATAAAAGTTTTAGTATTTAGACCAAATTAAACGAATTTTCAAATTTCAAGTGCATGAAATCCAACATATTGCGTAAAACGATTGATCAACGCCTTCGAAATACAAAAGGTACGCAAAGATTGTAGCAAGTATAGACGCGTATTCTTCGCATATCCCTAAAAGAAATCTTGTCTTGTCGTCAGTTTTTATATTACAGTAATATAGTATTATCGTACTTTTAATTATCCAACTAATTTTTATATCAGGTCAAATAATGTATATTAAAAAACTTATAAAAAAATGACGGATGTAATTGACAAAATATAATAATATCTGTGAATATTTCAAGCTGATGACACGAAAAGAAAATTCAAAACAACCATGAAGGCAAAGACAAACAAAATATAAACTTTATCAATAGACTATCATAAATTACCTGTGATATGCATAATCTCGTATTTGTTTACAAACTCTGAAAAATAAGTTGTGTAGGACTAACATCAGATCCTCAATTTATAGCTCAAAATACGAGGCAGTAGTTAAATTTTGTGAGAATGCTTCGGAAAATACCTACCTGTTTGTTTATTTTACATTATTATATTACAAATGAGAATAGATGGAAAAGTGAAAGATTTACTTAAATTGAGATATATTTGTATGTCAATCAGTAAAATTTGTTTCACGCATTTTCTAAGGCGATCGTTTAAAATACCAAACATTATTTTATAAATAATTTTATAAGTAATTTATTATAATACTAAAAAGGTTTATTTACTATTAACTCACAAAAAGGTTTTAATAATTCATATGTCACTCATTTACTTCACTCACTAAGATCACTTATATTCCACACTTTGCATATATTAAACCATGTTAAATATGTACATATATTAAACGCTCATAAAATTACGCTTCTATGACTTCCCTAACTCTGCGAGCGCAGTATAAAAGATGCTGGAGGCAAACCGTACGACATTCATTCCGTTGAAGCGCTGACGACGTGAAAATACGTCACTTTATTATGGAATCTTTTCAGAAGTTTACAGAGATGAAAAAAGTCCGAGTTTCGTTGCAAAATAAGCCCTTAATAGATTTCGCTTCCGGCGTCGCCTAATGAGTAATTAGGACGTCGTAAATGTTACGTTCATGTTTATTTTCGTACATTTTGTTGAATTGCTGCAATAATGTAAACAAATGGCAGAATGCAAATTCGTTAGTGAAATTAATAGTAAAATCCTACTAATATATGCGAATTAATTGTAATGTGTGAAATAAATGATAGATATTAAGTAATTCGATTTTATTATTTATAACTATATTATAAAAATACACTTATTTTACCAATGCCTTGTTAAGCTGCACAAAAAAAATAGCAATATTGAATAAAATAAATATGGTTGATATTGATCTTTTGTAATTTACTCATTAAAAATCGATTTTCATATAACGCTCCGGTGTGGAAAATTTTTGAGTACTAGAATATGCAAGCGTTAACTCAAAACGTATTTTTTATACGCGTTTGATCTATACTACAATTTGTAACACTGCGTTCAATTGTAATGTGGTTGAGCTGCCTAAGAGCTGCTTTAAGGCACCAATCTCCTCGCAGGCATAGCTCTCAATTCCACCTGTGTCCGAATTTTTTTATCTAACTTTATAAAAAGTTATCAATAATTTAAAGCATTATTATAACCAAAAATAGGAATTATTATTTCATATAATAGTATCTATTATTGTACTTTGATTCTACCTATTTATTTGGTAAGAGTTAATTATAAGTTCAGAAGTTTTTATTTAGGGGTGCTAGGACAAAACTAATGAACTGTCTCTAGACACTTGCGAGCCACGTCACGTTTTCGTTACAACTCGAAATTAACGCGACCCTGTAGCGACGAAATTGTAAATATCCCATAATCAGTGACCTGTGAAGTCTAGACATCACATACTATATTATTTAGGTGACAAAAATGAAGCACAAATATTGGAATAATATTGAAATATATTTAATATTAGAGACAAGAGTCAGCTTAAGTTAAAAATGTTGATCACAGTCTAAAACAATTATTTAACGATAGATTATTCAAATAACGAAATTATTATCCTGAAAAAGGAACTTCAAACCTTTTCTTCTTCGAATGTGATTTACCAAGATTGCGATTAAAGTAGAAAAAATAAAATGACCTCAATTAAAACACGTTTTATATAAGGCATTTGTTAATTGCTCAGTATTAAAAACCTCAATAAAATAAACTCTAAACTCTAAAAATTGTATGAATGCGCTTTCACTATTTGAGTTTATCTTATAGTATAGATTTAGAGCTAGACGTTTCGGACTCATTGTTAGACTTTTGACTGCCGGATACGAGAGCCGGGTTGAACGAGGTGCTAATGTAGTTAATTTACTGAATACCGCTAGAACGTAGATTTGGGTCGATCAGTTGTCAGTTTAAAATTTCCAGTTGCGTTTGCATTGACATGCTGTTTCGTCCGCAGCAGATGACTGTTACTTAGTAAGTTAAACCCCAGCATTATAAACGCTTGCGCAGTATAAAGTTCATTACTATGACATTTTGTTCATTCATACATGTATATCTAACTGAAGCAAGTGTCACCGATCCTCAAAATGAGATGAAATGTACTGTACACTGTGCACATATTCAAATAAATGTAAACCTCTTGAAGGGAAAAGTTGCATACGAAAACATGCAACTCTCGTTATAGGTTCGATTGTGAAATGGAAATACAAAAAATTCAAATATTTTTGTTATATAAATCCTGTATTTATTATATGTAAAAACCTGTGGTTGTGATGGTTTATCGTTTTATAGTCTTGCTTTTGAACCAGAAGGTACCTCGTTCGATTCGAACCATTAAATTTTCAAATTAAATTAGCAAACCCCTTGTCCGATGCCTCTGAGTGCACACCAACTCGTCGGTTTTGCAGTTAAGGCATTGGTGATAACCTTCCCCAATAGCTATCTACTCGTATTGGAACAGTGAGAAAATCTCAGATTCAAATCTCTCAATCGAAAATAAAAATAGTGTGGTAGGATTTATATTAGTACTGGAATTCTTAGGACCTGGTAACATGTAAAGTCATTTAAAGGGTTTTATTTCATGTAATCTTTTATTTATTTCTTTTTCGAGTGGAAATTCACCTCAACACGACGTAAACTTTTATGTACCCGCATAACAGTTAATTGTTTAAATAAACAAAATGAAGCGAACGGATTTCATATTTCGTCTTCGACGGACCAGACGGACATGATATGATTATAAGAGCAGATGAAGCTCGTGACCCTCCCTCAGCTGCCCCTCGATAATTAGATATCAAATTGCTCGATCCTTGTATTTATCACTCGCTCGGACCTTTCGTTTAAAAATAATTTGGTAGGATCCCTAATTCGAAGGTTTTTGAATGCCAACAAATACTCTCTCGTTACCTAACGAATGCGGAAAATTTGCGATCGAAGGGACATCGAGTGCTCTCAAGCTCGCATCGCGTCGACAATTAGGGTGCGTTTTTTTTTTGCGTATTCGCTTTATGTTATTTGTTATGTATAGAATTTATGTTTAGTTGTTCATTTTTACAATAAAAATGTATAACATAAACATTGATTTCTGGTAATATCCGTAAATTATTATGGTTACTTAATTGTATTTAACGCCGCTTCGTAAAGGAAAATTACTGAATATTGTTTATGACAAAATCACATATGAGAAATCTGTCATCTTCACCTCACCACACCGTCTCTGGCGTAAGATAGCCAAAGATGGAAAACATTTGGTACACACGTGCACTTCAATTAGTTTAATCCACAATGAGTAGATAGACAGAAGTTGTTGAGTTGAGTTGTGATACGGAATAATATGTGTTGTTTTTACTTATCCAAGCTGATCGTTTTACAACAAAAAATATGTGTAGCATTATGTGTGTTTTTGGTGTAAGAATATGGATTTTTATTATATGGAATCGAGAACGGGACCGTAATTGAAATCATCACAGTTGATGAAGTTACCGATCCATATAAAAGATTGAAGAATTCATTGTATGTCATTGTAGGCAAAACCACGGGTGAATTATGTATATGTTCAAAAAAATAAGTATCTAGATTAGGACCAGAGTCAGAATCAAAAGCGGAGTCAAGACTGAAATCGAGGAAAGGAATAATATCGGGAGCGTTTTTGACACCGTGATCAGTCGATATATATAATGAAAAATGCATTCGATGTCCATGCGGGCAGAGCCGCGGGCTAAAGTTAGTATAAAATAAGAAAACGAATAATAGCACGAGAGATAATGCTTATTTGTATCACGAAGTAACAGGAGTAGTGAGTGAGAAAAAGAAATGATTGATTGATTTGCTGTCAGTAAAAGCTTGAAAAGTAACCTAATAGACACTGAATTATATTTCGAAGAATCGAAAGAAATAACTGATGAATGCATGAAAAAAGAAACGATAATATGAAATATGGCTACGATAAGCAGAGCTTCCTACAATTTTCAGAAAAAAAATAATTTTTAGAACGTGTAGAAAAAGTTCGGATCAATCCACGACAATATGCATGTACAATCAAAAAATACAGTGAATATGCATTGAACGAATAAAATATGATGAGAAAGCTTTAGAAAAATTCTGACGAGTAATTCTAAGTTCATTGAAACCTTTTTCTTATATTTACGCCTAAACAAAAACTTTCATAGCCAAGAAAGAATTAAAATAATCGACTCAGTTAATAACTGTTTCACTATCGCTTTAGCTAGTCTTGTATGGGATCGGATAAATGTTCACCAACCCAAAAACCTACAAATGCAAATTACAAAATGTCCCGAACGTCCCATCCAGTAAGTAAATCACGAATGGCACCCCCGTACAAAATCGCAGTAATTATAATGAAATCCTCTTAACAAGTCAGGACAATGTAGATCTCGCGGACGAGGCGGCTTACGTGGACCGTGACACCGACATAAGTGCGCCGGCACACTTTAGCAACCTTCCGAGGGGTCAGTCCGTAATGAGAGGGCAAAGGCGGGACATAAGGGAGGGCGAAAGAGGGCAGAGAAGGCGAAGAGGGTAAAGAGGGCTCAAACGAGCTCGTTTCGACAAACGACAATTGGTAGCTCGTCCTCTCGTAACACGCGTTTGAACGCGATGTTTGTTTGCTTAATGAAGGCACTTCGGTGAATTATATTCTGATCTTTCCCTTTTTGCTCCTAATATATTTCGCGTTTGTGTTAAAATCTTCAGCGTCGAAGTGTATCGAGGGTTCATTGGCTGTATTTATTATTGAATTATTGAAATTATGTTGCCTAAATAAATGGCTATATTAGAGATTGTCTTTTTTATTGTAGAATGTGACTACAAAAACACTTCGATAAATTGTATTTTGCTCTTTTCTCATTTATATATACTGATATTATAAATATGAAAATGACTTCATTCGTCTATTTATTATATCTTGTTTAAGTTACTGAAACGACTTTGATGAAATTTGATACTGAAAAATTTCGAACCTGCTGAATACCAGGGTCAAAACTTTGAGCAAGTGTCATTAGCCTAACACTACCGGCATATACATAGGCAAAAAAATGTCTACGTGTAGCTGATGTTTCCATGCCAACCTTATTCTTCGTGATATACAGAATGTTTTTCCTTTTATGTGGGAAATAGAAAACATAAAAGTTGTTGTTTTACATATCTGGTAACAGATTGGATATTTGTTCAATTTCCTTAAAATGCTATTCTAGGCATACGAAGACATATTTTATGCTAATTTTTATTCTTATTTTTTTAATTTAAAAGAATTTCTGTATATACTTGCTTTTTTAAATAAGTTATGCTAAGACTTTAGGTAGTTCAATACAGAATGTTTAAACTTTGAACTTACGAAGCAAAATATTTGAATAAATTTGATACTTTAAATTAAGATTCTAGCGTTAATTTTGTGTTAATAATTCGATTTTATTACGAACACAATTCTAAAGGAACGATATTTCTGTTAGAATTAGAAATTTTTGTACAAAACTCTTATTACTTTATTTCTCTCGTTCACTGCAGTCTCCTTTCATCCCAATTTTATATTTATTATTTATTAACTGTTTTAATTGTATTTATTTTCCTGCACTTAAACATGGTATAAAGCAAATTTGACGTTAAGTGTGCCCGGCGGGGTGAATATAAGCCAGCGGCAGCGTCTCGAACACCGCGTCCAAGCCGCCGTGTCCTCTCGGACTAAGACGAAAATCCATGAGGGAGCCCTAAATTACGTATTCATGCGCGCGGGCGCTCGCACGACCGCTTCGACCTTGACCGGTTTCCCTCGCAGAACATCTACGGGATGTCTGCGCATGAAAACTTCTATACATATCTACCTTGATTGATACACCTCGTCTTGTACACGCCTCCGGTATGTTAGTAAAAGAAAACTGTTTCGATAGGCCGTCCAGGCAAAATGGGATTTTCGTGGAAAATAAGAATAAAGCTTATGCCATGTCTGTTGTGAAATTAATTACGTTACTTGTTCTGCTGAAAACGACGTTACGTTATTACTACTGTAACGTATACATATGATAAATCTGTAGAGAATTTACTGTTTGTCTATCTGTTCTCTCAACAATCACAGTATTAATTTGGATTTAATTTTTAGTAGCGTATTGAAATCAACTTCGTTCAATATTTAATGTTCGTTTTATTATATTAAGTTGAAGAAGACGAAAAGGGTGTCAATTTCAAAATGCATCTCACACTAGCGTAACGTGACCGCACAGTCAGAGGAAAAAGTACTCATCGCCGTGAGCTGACCAGATAGAAGATCATGGTTGGTCTTCTCCCGGCCTCGCTCAAGTGTTCGTAGTCTCGGCGATTCTGTTCTGATTATAAAATAATTAAAGTATGAAATTTGTTTCATGTGGAATAGTGAATTTTTTTCAGTTTGTATGTTTATTTTTGTTTTTTTTTTTGTTTACGGGGGATCTGTTGAAAGAAATTCCTAATCTTCATCCACGAAGACGAAGCCGCGGGCAGAAGCTAACAACAAGATTGTATCTGTTTTTTTGTATGACTTATGTGTATCGCTCTCATTGATATATTTTTAGTAGTAAATAATATTTGTATGAGGTTAACATAACTATCTGATAAAAGCTTTTAATAATCCTTTAATTAAAACATTTACGTGTGGATATATATTTCATAAAAAAAAGATCTCTTTTCGAAAGAGAAATATCATCTTTTATTTATGGAAAGTAATATTTATTAAAAACGTATACACCAAAATTTACTATATTTGATGTAAAACATACACATTTATATCGAGTTAAAACCCGTCCCTTTAATCTATGGTAAATAATTATTGTAACGAATGTATCCCAACTTGGAAGTAATGACCAATTCATAGGCAATGTTATCACTTAAGATAATATTATCGTTATTTAGCAGTTGATTATTTTGGAAAATATTTAATTTTCTGATTCATATTTCAACACAAGTACTTTAAACATTTTCATAGTTGCATCATTCATTGCAATAACGTCGTGTTGTTGTCTGTCATACAAAAAACTTATAAAACCATTATAATTAAAGATGTGTATTGTGTATTTGTTAGAAATTATAATAGATATAAATTTATAGCTCAGCGCGATTATGAACCTCGCTTTGGAACTTAAAAATACCGACATCCATCCTGACCACTGCTGAATTGATTAATAAGTATTTAGTCACATTCAGCTTCTCACGCCGAGCCTCGGAGGATATTTTCCCGCCATCGGCCACGGGCACTGTCATCGCAATGGCGACAACGATCGTAGGCTGTATCAAAATAGAATTCAGCCAGCGTGAAAGCCTCGAAGTCCCAGCTCCTCGATCCGAAGGAATACTCAACCTCCTCGGCGGGGAGGAGGAACCTGCCACGATGATATCGTTTACAAAACAGGTTTTAGCCAAAATCCCCAAAACATTATTTTATTTTCGGGCTGGATCGTAATAAAAACTGATTAATACATTAGTAGACCATTATAAAAGTATATTCGGAGTTTTTTTAATCTATAGTTTCATGATTTACGATTTGCACTGAATATTGCACAGGAAGTTCTAATATTGATTTATAATGACTAAAAATATTAATTTTGATATATCAACAATCTTTTTATAATTTAAAAAAGTATTCATTTTATTTTTAAAATTAGGAACAATTTATGATTGTTTTTATTCCTTATGCTATTGTGTTCATTTTCAACATACCTTAAAGTCGTGTGGAGCATGAGATCTGTGATTTTCTTTAGATCATGGAGTTTTTCTATTTATTTCTGTTTCATTCGTTTCATTGAAAATGACTACGTAAATTCAATAAATTTTATAAGTCATTAATTTACTTGCTTACTTGCGTTTTATTTATTCCACCTTTTTGCTTTAATCTGAGACTTCATCATATCCACATAATTTAAATTAAAACAAATTTTCAATTGGTTTCAGAGATGTTTTAGTAGAAATTTTTAGCATTAGCCAGAATCAGAAGTCATACCAATAAGATCATATGGTCTAAATGGTAGAGTATGATCACTGTCAAAATGGTAGATTATGTTCTATCGGTCAGAACGGTAGATTACTTTCACTCCGTTCGAACGGTAGACAGTGATCGTATGGCTCAAACTGTGAAGTACGATACCCGGTGTCTGACCGACAAGGGAAAGCTTGTGGACTGCTATGACGTACTAATGCACCGATGCGCGGTAACGAATGGAGTTACAGCTCGAATTGTAATTTGGAACGGGTGACGAAAAAATCGCGGGTCGAAAAATGGAAATGCAAACTCGAATCGTTCGACACGGTGCGCCTGCGACCTCGAGGTGCCACGTGCCGTGAGAAACCTGCGCGCGGCCCACGGGAAAAAAATCCGCCGAGAATATTATAAATCTCCTTCCAACGAGCGAACAATTTGTTACTCGAAAGACTGATTTATTTTTTTCACCGCGCGGCGCGCCGGCCGACGCGGCCGAGGAAATAAACGATCGGCGGCCGCTGTTTACTAACGAGGTAACTAAATGAACGGGTGAACGGGCGGACAAATGGACCCCGGACGAATGGATAATGCGCGCGGCGGACGTTGAACGATACGCCGCTGTCCATCACCGGCGGCGTCGGCGGGCGCCGCTCGGGAGCCGGGTCCGACCCGCGGAAATCATTCGCACGTTAGCGGCGCGGACGGTTTGCTTTTGAAATCTTACATTTTGAATAATTTTATTGTGTACTCTTACTTGTACGGTTCGTACAATGTCTCTCTCGCTCGTTATTGAAGTGAAACTTCTAATGCGACTTCCAACAAGGTTGTGTTAAATGTTTAACGCTACCATGAAGGGGGTATGAAACCACTGTTGCGTTAAACGTTCAACACTCTTGGGGACGGGGAATAGAAAGAAGAGCGAGAGTGAATGCGTGGCACTCGAACGCATGCGCGTAGTATACCTGTTACAGGCGAGCGTTAGCAACGAGTAGCGTCCAATATTCCAACGCAAGAGGGAGAGAGAAAGAAAGATACACAAAGGTAGGAGAGAGAAAGAGATTTCGTCTCGCAATTGTAACGTGAGACGAAAAACGCGATTTCTACCCCTTCCTATTTTCATTTCCACATTACGAAGTTTCACTTCTTCCGCGCGGATTCATGCACTATTTTTTTTCTAATCTCTCCCTTCAAATTTTCTTCTAAGAAAAGATAATTACTTATTGGAACCAGAACTTTGGTTTGACTACAAAGTAAAACCTCATAAACTCGTAATCGGTAAGGTTTAAGTAAATTCAAAATTGGATGACGAGAGTAAATAGGACAACGCCGAACGCGGCGGTGCTCGGTTCTACTCTTATACTTTCATTAAGTAAAATAACTCATTTGGTCGTCCTAATTTTATATGAATATTTGATCAATAAATCTATTACAAAAGTTGAGACCATAACAAAAAGACGTCTGTATGGTCTGGCTAATGACATTTTTTGTTTAAACAAATCGTTCATCAATCAGAGGCCAGTATTCACTTAATTTATATCTACCTTATCTTTCGCCCGCGATTCCGTATGTGCAGATATAGAACGAATCCCTTTGCGTTTTATAACTACTGATAATGCTGACAACCGTGGTATCAATATCAGCCCTGCTCTTGATTCCCATTTTAGTCACACGCTCAATTCTTTAACCTTCCAATCCCTATAACTAATAACTGAATTCAAACTTTCCCTGTTTTTCAAGAATTTTTCCATTTTTATACAGGAACTTCAAAACATTTTAGATAAAAAATGCATCTTATGTCAGTAGTATATAGTCCCATGAAGTCAGTAGAAAGTGTTTTTTACAAGAAAACGTTTAAACACTCTCTTTTTGAAAATAAATTTTATTCAAACGTTAGCAGCTCTACCACAAATAAAATATCGTACGACTCCAAGCTTATTGTTACCACATCAATTATCATTCGTCTTATTTATTACCTCATTGCGAAATCTGAAGTGCTCAGTTTACCGACGACCTCCTAACGCGCAGGCTCAGTGTAAAGCGTGTATAGTAATGCCTAAATACACAATTTCGCTAACCGAATTTAGAAAGGTTGGCAAGGGACGACCTATAAAATGTTACGCGGAGCCGACTGGTGGAATTTTAAGTAAAAGCCAAATTTTAAGCACTCGAAGCCGACGAGCTAGCACGTGACGAGAGATGAATATCAGTGAAGCGATGTAGGTATGTAAAAATCGAAGCCTTTAGGAGCTACTACCTTCGTCCAACCTTCTCAGTGATAGTACTTATAAATAAAATAAATATGCACACGTACATAAATGAAATGTGCAAATGTATTGTGGTTAATTAACGCGCATCGTACAATGGCAAGAAAACAGGCGGTCTGCATATTGCACGCTATTCAGAATGTTTGAAACGTTGCCTGCTCGTTTCAAACATCGTTCCAAAAATTAAGTTAAACGAGTCGAAATCTACCTTTTTTGACTGTGGACGATTTTTTTTACACGTATACCAGAATAACAGAGCTGTCATTATTTCGTACCGCCCCAAATAAATTAAAATGGAACGGCGCGTGTTCGCCAAACAAGCTACTCGCAACAAATTAATTTGTTTCATTGCCCGCTCAGATATTTGCGTACCCAATTTAGGAGAATTTTTTTGTGCTTTTCGCATTGGTTTGTTTTGAGTTTTAATTAAAAGGGCCTCATTGATATTTTTAGAATCGGTTACTTTCATTAAATGCCCAATGAGTATAATTAAGTCATGGTGAAGTTATGGTATTGTATATTCGACCATCCCACAAAGGAATTCCAATTCTGCTTCTGTCATTATTTGAACGTGTCATCACTTTTGACATTTTTTTTTCAATAGTATCGATTGATATAATTATGGATGACCCCTAGTAAATTTATTTATACATGTTTAAATAAATTTCACTACAGTTTTGTAATAGTAGTGATTACATTATTAAACTGATCACCTAAAATTACAATACATATAACCATATCGTTAAATCACGTCCATAAACACTCGGTATTGAGACATCGTAGAAATAATTACCCAATTACAGCTGAGCTATGTACTCGTAATCCGATAGATTTTTCCAAAGCTGGCAATGTTGACTACTACATATTATTTAGTTTAGGATAATCCACCACTCCACTTTTTTCCTTTCCAATTCCCAACTCCACTAGAGTATATTTTAATATCGCTCAATCTCTCGGAAAGCTTTTCACTCGAAGTTAATAATTTCGATAAAGTCACAGGGCAAAAGAACGCGTGCCGTGACCGCGGCACCTCCGCGCTATCACGGAACCCTGTCGCAATTTCACGTCAAACTTATCACCGCACCGATCGTCACACAAATCACTTAATTTCCTGGCCGTCCACGGTGTATAGCTCGACTTGTGCGTCTATAAATAATGTATAAAGTATTTATCATGCGCAAGACAAATCGAGGTACTCGTAAAAGCTTAATCAAATTCTTTTGATACATTTTTTATATTCACACATTTCGGAGCATACGTAACCTTCTTAAGGCGAGGGCTGAAAATATTTTAATTAACGGCACGGGTAGCTGCTTACTAAAAGACGCAGGATATTCCCCCGCCTAAAATACGAGATGCGAGTTATTTTCGCATACGATGTTACGAGAGACATACACTCTGTCCCGGGCGGCGTTTGCTCATGCAGAATGAAACAAGATGAGAACAGAAAAATATTAGTACATTGGTTTGTAATTGGTATTCATAAAGTTTCAGATGTCAACAAAAATATTCATTTTCCGATTGATGAATAGTGCTAATATTGTTATGTACGTCAAAGTGAAAATGGCAATTTGACTCGGAATATAAAATCTCTATAAAAGTAAAAGTTTTTTTTTTATATATGTACTTTTTTTGTATAAAAAAGATTATTTCCTAAATTCAGATTTATTTGTACGCATATGATCACAAAACAGTGAAACTAATTGTTCCTCGCGAGTACAAATACCGTTCAGAACTGCGCTCTCAAGCTAAAAATAAAACTACAAAATAATTTGCTTATATAGAACATCCGAGAATAGAATTCACTAAGCGTAATAAATCCACTCCATGCCGCCTTCACCTTTGTTGGCGCTTTTGATGTGTGTTTATATAATATTTATAAATGGATTTATTTTGTGGGATGGAATTTTCAAGAGGCAATAAATTTCATTTCTTTATGTCAGACATAACAAGTTAATGACTCATTTTTTCCAGATAATTTATCGATTTATTTATATTTCAAGAGCATTGTGGGTGACTAGTCGGCGAAAATAAATAGTGAAGTACATGTGTAAATTGAGTTTTATTTCTGCTATAAGCGCGTTCAAAAGTCAAATGTGCTAAATGATAAGCTTTTAACTGGTTCCGTAGCGATTTTTGTGACGGTACTTTTTAATATATGCCTTCTGCTTTTGTACGTATTTCATTCCATCTGATCTGACTTCTCGAACTCTAGATAACGAGATGCCTAAAGTACATTGAATCATTTTGTACGTTTTGCAATAGATAATAGAATTTACAAAAAAAATATTTATTTTTTTATATGCTTATCCAAATGCATTGCAAACTACTCGTTACATGCTACTGAAATCTGCAAGCAAAAGTAATCATGCATCATCCCATCAGAATATAATACGTAATCTCCTGTACTGGCAGCTGCCCCGTGCAGGCCGTCAGTCCGCCTATCGGATAGAATTCATACGCTACATTTCCGCGGGCATATTTTCAGTACTACCAAATTTGCTAATAGCAGAAATAGCACTGTCAGTTCTGCCGCGGTGATGATTGGATCACTGGAGCCCATTCTCACTCGTAAAGGTGGGCCTGGGACTAGACTTTTCAACGCTTTCACTGGCTACTATTTCGATCTGATATGATATATCCATCACAAGTGCTTCTGGACCCTCTTCTTTGAAAACCGATTTTAGTCCCTGAACTAGTGCCATTGTCGACGTCATTTTCTTTATTTTCTTCAATTCGTTCGTTTTCAGTTTTTTTTTTACATAGAAAATTATGTATTTTGAAATTTTAGGTGTAAAAATTTAGCTCTCCATGGGAACGTTAGGATAAAAAAATTGTGCATATTATATTTATTTTTCGGAGTGGACATCGAGCTGTCAATAAAAGCCTTATATATTTTAAATAACTAGCCACTAAAATAATTACATAATAGTTTTCTCCCGCGGCTCCGCCCGCGTGGACATCGAATGAACTCTTTCATCTTTTCTATCGACCGACTACGCTGTCGACCATACTCTCGACGTTGTCCCTTCTATTGATTTCAGTCCTGACCCCGCCTTTGATTACGAATTCGTTGACCTTTTCTATCTATTATGTAATTCGGCCATTGAAGCGTGACCGAGTAACAAAAATCCAAAGATACAAACTTTTAATTTATAACATCGATAGGATAACTAGCGTTAATAAACATGTATTTTGAAACATTGTTGAAGTCCGATGACTTAGTGCCTACTCACACACGCTGTACCGCTCTGTGTGCACGACATTAGCGCAGTCTATCGTCGGCTACATATCGAGACGTATCCTTTACGTATTCGTATGATAATAAAACATTGATTTTAGAATGTTCAATTAATGCTATTATAATTATTAACGAATAATACTATTTCTGCAACACTACTGTAAGTAACGCCGACGCTATCTATTTGTTTCGTCTCATTTTCATGACAAAAATAATTAAATCATGTTATTTTTACCACAGTATTAAATTATTTTTGTTTCGATCTACAATAATTTTAATTCCCTAAAAAAAATATATCCGTTAACATCAAGACAATCAAATAAGCCTAATTACAGTCATTCGACCGCTATTATTTCTTTCAACAGCTACATTGAGTTGAAAGAAATAAGCCTAAATGTTCTTTGTTAACCTCTTATCGGTACTGGAATAATGAATAATATTGTTACTAAAATAATTCAATTCAACATGAGATTTATTGCAATAAATGATAATTATGGACTTAACATTTTGTCTTAAACTGACCGAAAACTAAAGCATTATGGTTTATATATATGTGTGTGTGTGTGTATATAAGCATAATATATTGCTTTTGTGCCAATATATATGTATATAAGCATAATATATTGCTTGCTCACAAAAAATAAACAATTTATTTTATGCCAGAAAATGAGTTTTGTAAAATTCGTTAAAATATCCTCGAATCTGTGGTTCTGCAAAGGCCGAACCCCCCTGGTGTATTCAATGTACCTTAACATTTATGTCTTTCTAGAGATATCTCGGATAAGTCTACTTTTATTTAGCAATCTATTTGTGCAATATTTTGCGATTTAAACAAGTAAGTAATATGATTCCGATAATATTGCTAATTACACTGAATGTACACAAAATATATCCAAACTCTACTTTATTAGACAGGGCGTGTCACGATAATTTTTCCATTTTTTCTACAGAGAGCGCTGCGGTCGAATGTATTTCACCCGCCATGTACTTGGCATGTAGCGAATAGTCAAAAGTATATCTTATTTTATCAGATAAACAGTTAACATGGTATTATCATATATCAGTAAGAATTAAAATTGCTTTATAAACGCCCAAGAATTCACACGCTAAAAGGCTTCCAGAAAAATGCATTACAATTTTTATAAATAACGTTCAGTATACTAGTCACTATAACTTCGGTCTTTGGTTAGAATAATAACAGCTGGAATTTTTATACAAAAACTTTTATATATTCATCTAACGAAAGTTTTATTTAAACAAAAAAATATTCACAAAAATCAATAGCTACCAAAATTACAAACTGGTTTTGGTTGATGTTTTGATAGAAATAGATGTATTTATTTCATAGAACTGGAAGTAATTTCTAATACAAACTTAGACAAGCTTATATTAGAACAAAGAAAATCATACACGCATATGAGGCTTAACGCAATATAAATTCCTCTGAAGAAAAGTAATATTTTTCGCGACGGTTTTTGCATTCGTTTTTCGCTAACAATTTTCCACGTCGCTAGAACTGGAACTTTTCAGTCGAATCAAGTCCGCCTTAGCTGCTTTAATAAACTTTAATAAGTCGAGCCACTAACTGGGAGGGTTGTCTTCTAGAAGTTTTGTAAGTCTTTAAGAATATATAGAAGGAGTCTTAGTGGTTTCAATTCTCTTGAGAAATTTCGCTCTTTTTGCGTAGCACTTCATAAGTATTAACAGTCCTAAAATATCGCAATCTTCTAAAGGAGAATCGGATTTTGAATTCATTGACCTTTAAAAATTGTAATACGATTTGCAATATGAGTTCTAATAGACGAAGTGGTCAACGTGTTGTTTTAGAATCAGGAATTGTATGCGTTCAATTCCAGGCGATGTCCGAATTTACCCATGTATTTTTTTAATTTAAGCGAAATCGAAGTATTCGCTTTGTGCCTCTAAGAAAACATTAACCGTTCATTTCGAATGTTGTGGTGTACCTACTTTAAAATTTCCCAACCGGCACTGGGCCGACACGAAAACTTAACACAATGCCGTAGACCTAAATTAAAATGATTATGTAGTTGGAAGTGTTCTTGTATTGGCACATACCAAAGACCTGGCACAAAAGCTGAAGTGGCCACAACCGTTGTGCACCACACATGCACATGAGCTTGATGTATTTAATCAGAGTGTGAATGTTTGTCTGGGTGTTTGATATTCAATTATGTTCATATGAACGAATTCATTATCTGCGAAAACATATCCCAGGAAAAATAAAAAAATGTGCTAAATAAAAATTCTATTGTGTGAGGTGTTAATTGACGGAAATCCATAATAGACGCTTGCCTGCAACGTGCATTAACATGCAGCACGCACCGCTGACCCTCGAGTCTGCCTCTCCACTACCAATCTCTATTCAAAGAATGAAATATTGATTCGAAAGGATTAATAGATGTCGAAATTTTAAAACATAAAGATAATGATTTCAGAACTTCAGAAGCTGTTGTAGATCTTTTTTGTTTGGACTTAAAGCAAGCGTTTTGACGTAAATTATGAAGTAAACTATAAAATATTTTGCGATTGGGCATTTCACGTTGTAGATATTTTAAATGATACCATTTGAGAGCATTTGTAGTGTTCCGGTAATTAATAAAATATGCCTCAATTAAATCAACTTTCTCTGGATTAGATAATTTAGTGAATTTAAATAAAAAACAATCTTATACGAAAATAGGGAATTTTTTTTTTATTATTTAAAGTAAACGGAAAAATAACATCAGCCAGTAATAAATTAAGTGAAAAGAAAATTGTAATGTTGCTCTCAGTAATTTTTCACTTAAGCATTGAGGAAAAATAATTACCAGCCAATTTTTTATATCAACTAATTTCTGAATATATGACAACAGTTTTTTCAAAATGTAACCAACTTTCCGTGTTTGTATTTTTTTGGTTCAATACAATGATTTGTTTCCGATAAAAAAGGAGTCGATTGACATAAAAAAACATTTTTCATGAATTTAACCACGCATCTGGTAAAGATCGCACTTGACCAAAAAATTAATTAAGCAAATTTCATTTTTATCAAAAAAGAGATAAAGTTTCCAAATACAGTTTTCTCCTATCTCTTACGGTTTAATATATGCCCATACTAGTCTATTAAAAAAAACACTGTGTATATGTATATGTGTGTATGTATATACATATATAAAATTATACAAAATTGCTCACTTAAAGCAATAGTATTATTATTTAATTTTACTTATATTTTACAACAGCTCTATTCATGCAAGATGCTCTTAAATTTATCGTTGCCTACAGCGCTTTATGTAGGGCACGCTCAAGGTCCCGGAGACCGCAGGTGTTTGCGGCCAATGACGGTTTTATGTAATATTACATGTCATTGCAACACTTCTTCATTTACATCAATAGTATAATCGATGTTTTGACCTAATTATTGTGTTATGATCTTCTTTGGCTAGCGTGGACGTGCGTTGGTTCATTCATATAATTTGCACGACTCACAACGCGCAGCGTGTAGAGTGCTCTACTCCATATGTGGGCATTCTTCAGTTTCGCTACATAAAATCGTCCTTATTCTTTAAACTAGACGTTCAATCTACTTTATTATTAATGTTTAAATAACTAGAGACATTAAATTACAAGAATGTTTTATTTTCTAATTGATTTACTTTAGATTACAAAACAAAAATTGTAATTGAGAAATATGTGTACCGCCGTCCGTTGGTCTGAGCGTCGGTGGGTCTTCACGATTTACAGAAATATAAACAATGGATTAAGATAAATTGTACTAAATAAGTTTCAATATATTCTAAGGAGGATCCCTAATAATTTTTATTATTGAACTCGCAACCGTTTAATAGTTATACGTTCGGGTGGCGCCACTACAAGAAACCTTAAAAAAAATTACTGTACTAAGTAAACCAGGTAATAGCACTAGATAATAAATGAACAAATAAGAAAAAAAATAAAACAAAAAAGTCGTTTACAAAAACTATAGAAAGAATAAAATATTAATTTTTATTTGTATCATGTATTATTATTTATCAATAAAACAACGTAACTACTATTTGAGGCGGCAAGAGGGTGGAGGGTAATTGGCCGTCGAAATATATTGCATACCATTTTTATATTGTACAATCGAAAAAAAGATTGCTTAGATTCACAGTTGACTGTCAATACAATATGCTATAAAAAGCATTTTATAATTTTTTTTTTCAAATCCATTATTCTTTTATTTGTCGCCTCTTTTATTCTCTTGTAATATAATACGCGTGTGAGTCATGCACTTTTGCTTTTTTCAAATTTTTTATAATGTTTCTATATATTTGATTGTTTGTATGCGTTTATGAATTGCTGTATATATGTTGCTATATTAGTACCTCTACGTTTGTATTTATTACACGTGATTTTTTGAATACTGTTGCGTTCATCTATGCTTAGGTATATATACATTAAGGAATGAAAAACATAAATGAAGATATTATATAAAATCCTGGCTTTTACCTTCGGCTCCGCCCGTTGAATAAATAATCTTATTTGAGATTTAGATTTTTTATTAAAATTTCGGTTCAATATCTTATCCTGGTCGCATTAGCAATTCCGAACACTATTCTATCCCCAGTTTATCTCTTCTTTCCCTCTTGATCTCTCTTTCGCGATTTCCTTCTCGCTATTATCCCCACTCTTACTTCCCTTTTCTTTCAATTCTCGCTGCACACCTCCCTTTCTGTCCTCTCTTTTTTTCTCAATCCTTATTTTCTTGTTCCATACCTCCTTCAAACATGGCCAATAAAATAAAAAAAAACATTCGTTCAAATTATTTGTTCTATAATTTACACACAGTTTATTATCCTAATATTTAGCTTATCTTTATGAGCAAACAAATAGACACGCAGTAGTTTATAATTTAAGAGAGGCTGCGTTCAATCACTATATCAAATTTTATTGTATTCTAAGCGGGCAAGACGGTGCGATAAGAGCTAGTATTAGTATTAATGTTTAGTATTTATAACGGTTTACGCATATTCACCAATTACCATAAGGTAAGTGGGGTTACAGTTGACATTAATCCATTAATTGACACATTTCATTTTAAGGTCATTCCAAGACACTCTCTTGAAACAAGTAGCCACGATAGCGCAATCGATGTTCGTTTATCCGAACATTTTATTTTTTAAATATTCGCAACGTTGATATGCAATTTTTCAATTTACGTATGTAATTGTCATAAATTCATCTCATTTATTGATATGTGATTTTTAAAATAAAGCAATGATTATAAATAACTCTGTTCTTGTTTTATATCGACTATTGAATCGCAAACATGTCACCTACTCAAACTAATTTTTCGCAAGTGTTTCAATTTTAATAGATTGAGTACATTCAATTCGTATTTTTTTTTTTGGCACTTACGCTGTTACAAAATAACTAACTTACAAGCAAAAATCTCCAGATAACCAGCTTCTATTAAGTACAAATGTCTGTTACGAGATACAAATGAGTGTTAATATATTACAGAATGTTAAAACTGTACAGTTTTAAAATTGCTTATTTCGACTTTGCTTCTATTACTACAACTAGCGTGCCTGAACAAACATGATCCACTTAAATTGTTACTATTGATATACTGATTTACCGGCCGTCACCAAACGTTTATTAAAACCCGGCTAAATAATATATTTCCACACTAAAAAGTAAAGATTTAAGTAACTCGATTATTAGAAATAAAAAAAGCACAGAGCTACATACTTATACATTCTTCAAATGAAAGATCTCGTAGTGCGTTAGTGATAAAAGAAAGAAAACAGTTTTACTTACTTTATATAATGGAGCTCTCTCGTGTTTAATATTACAGGAGGGTCTTGTCCAACACTATTCTTTGTTGTTGTTGAACGCTATTCTTGTTCAATATTACAGGTTCCTCTCACGTTCAATACTAAAGGCTCCTCTCATGTTCAATATTATGAGTTCCTCTCGTGTTCAATAATTATCGGACCCTATCATGTTGAATATTATGGGACCCTCTCGTGTTCAATATTGCGGATCTGTCTCATATTCAATCTGTTTCTATTAATTCAAACATTACAAAAATCGTTTCTTATTCATTATTACAGGATGTCTCATGTTCGGACCGAATATGGAAAGGTCTGTATAGAGAAAGATGAAGCAAACTCGACCTATTCTATTTCATACATATTACATATACAAATATAACTCCGTTAAACGCTTGTTCGCTTACATTGTCGCGCTTAAAAATTATACATCCGCCAATCGCTGAAACAGGACCTGTCGTAACGACGGCCTTCCGCCGCGGCCGCTCTGCGGATATTACATTTCCTGAATCGATTCCAACTGATGCTGGGGTCGACTAGCATTGGTTGATACCTTCTTTTTATGCAGTTTCAGAACTAGAAGCCATGCAATAGACCTATATCCTCATTCCTCATTTGTATAGTAATAGTTTTATTAAAAGAGGGTCGGACAGAGAGGTATAAGATGGATGGAAATTAGTTTATTTAAATTTATCGTTATATTGTTGTCCATGTCTGTCCCCAGTTTGTACAACGGTGTTAATAACAAAAAAAAAATATTCCTAAATATTTAAAATATATTGTAAACTAAAATTTAAATGGTATAAAACGACAATATTAAAGCATATCTAGTACTCACATTCTCGTACTCACATTTTGACTGCCTGATTGTCGCAATTTCTAATGACCCTTATTCCTGTGCTAAGGGTGTGGGTTTGATTCTTCCACAAGAAAAGCATTTATTTATTTAATGAAAAATTATTGTTTGTCGCGAGTCTGGGTGTTTCTGTGTATTATATGCATATATTTAGAAAAAAATGTGTATGCATTCGTCAATGTAAAATCATAACCTATGATTTTGTCTACATGTACATAAGCTAAATTATTTCACGTTTCGATGATGATGTCAATTCTGATCCCGATTGCGGTCGTGGGCTCAAATGCATTTCCTGTTTTCATTGTTAGAGTCGATTCGAGTTCCGCTCAAATACCGGCGCCGCTCTCAAGTCTAATGGCGGTCCCCTTTAATGGTTTTAAAGGAAGACCTCTAAGAGCAATTACCAATCACCATTTTCGCTGACTTTTACGCATAAAAAGTATCATATTGTTCTACTTTAAGGGCATAACCTACTTATATACATAACTTCATTAGAATCTTTACAGCAGGCGAGCGAGAATGAAGACCAAAAAAAACAAATAATCATACCTTTAAATTTATTATATCTTAAAAGCCATGTATCTAATACGTTTAGTCAACAAAGTTTTAAATTTTTGTATTGTAATAAGATCAGACTTAATAGAGCCAGTTTGGACGAATTGTATTTTTTCTTTGGTTAATAATTTCACAAATTTCTCGTTATCTCCCTCCTTTTAGCCAATCCATAAATAATAACGGTCGTTAAAGTCGACTTCATACGCATTTATAGTTAAGTGAATTTTCTTTTTACATCCAAAACATTTAATAGTATATTACAGACAAAATCAAAAGATGTTTTACCGAGATACAATTATTTTCAAAACAACTTATCACAAATTAAAAAGAAAGCCAGACAAGTACGAATAGAACTTGTACCATGAGGATTCTGTATTAATTTAATTTTGTATGTAAATATTCCATCCATAAAAAGTCTCGACGATTTTCGCTTGATTCGATGTCGATATTGAAGAGATATCGTTCCGGGAATCGTAAAATTTATGCCGTTTTTCTTTTTTCTACAAAATGTTAAATATACGAAATTATTTAAATCTTAAATTTTCATAGCGGGAAGCTATGGAAACTGTTCACTCATACAACGGTGTATACATTTCGGTATATACAGTATATACATAATCTTTAAACTAATGACAAATTGTAATTCCCATTTTTTTAATGGCATAAGTACAAATAAACGATTTTTAGGTTTTTGCCCGTTACTTATGCTGTGAGATCTTTCTTCTTTGCATATTTCATGATTCTAGGTCAATATGAAGTACCCTTTAGGTCTTTATTTATTTGTGAGTACTAAAATATATGGTGCCAAAAATACAGCCATTGAATTTTTACCTATCTATGGGACCACTAAGCATTTGATACCAATTTCAACTTAATGCCTCCACGAATTCCTGAAATAAAGATTCTTGATACCAGACAGACGGATATACGTACATGAAAGCGATTCTACAAGAGTTTCTTTTGAGATATGAAAACTAAAAATACGTTTTCGATTGACGTGTTCATTAAATACACGGGCCGAACTGAAAGTTCTTAAAAAATAAAAAAAAAACTAAGCAAACTTCCAAGTTATTTTTATTATTGTTCTTTTAAAAAATAGTGTCCGTCAAGATCTATACATCAAAGCATTAGATGAAACCACCGAGAGAAACACTTTGCTCACTCAAACTTAGGACTCGCTTCGACGGCCTTTCATATGCAGTTACTGCTTCCTCGGCGTCCATAAATAATTTTCTCGAAGTTTTTCCTTTATTTTAGGAAATAAATAAAAATAGCATGGTACGAGGTCGGGGATTTAAGGCGAGTGAACCAGTATTTCTATGCTTAACGTCCCCAAACTGTTAGTTGTTTGTCTAACGGTACATCGTGAGTCGTTGTCACGATGATGGAGAATCCTAATGCGAGGTTGTTTTTCCCGAGCTTTTTTCAAAACAAGCGGCAAACAATCATTAATGTACTAGGCTGTGGTGATATTTTTTTATCTCATAAAACGATTATTACATAATGATCTGTCATTCCGAAGAAGGATGCAACCAACTTCTTTCCGACGCTTAAACCTTGTTCCGCTTTAGCAGGAGACTCTTCAAAAGTAAACACCCACCGAGCGGACTTTTGGTTTCGGAATAGAAACAGTAAATCCAGCTTTCGCTACCTGTAACTATGTCGTATACAGTATTTGTGTCACCACCAGTAAATATTTGCATCATTTCGAGGCATCAATTAACACGACGGAGTTTTTGAGCTTCGGTCAAATTATAAGATATATCCACCGGACATAACCGAACCGCTTAATGTTCATAAAGAATTTTGTGCACTTCACTAATATCTATGCCTAAGCTTGTCGGAATCTGTTGGTAGGTCACTCTTTTGTTTAGTTTCTATCATGAACCGCACAACACTGATTTTGTCTTCGGTCGTCGCCATAGAAGAACGACCCTAAAGCAGATCGTCACTCAGATGAATGCGATAACGTTTGAACTCGTTAAACCAATTAATTGTGGCAATACATGTAGCTTAATCATAAAAGGCCAACCGAAATCTGTCATAACTTTCTTGTTGGCTTAAACGACTACGAAAGTCATGGAAAATAATTTCACGAAAATTTTCTCGCTTTAAATTCATATTGACGTTATACAAACAGTTTTCTTTTTGCCACAAATTAGTAATAAAAACAGATGAATGTAATAAACATAATAAGGCAAAAATTTTAATTTTTAAAATTTCACATTTTTTTTGTAGTTTCTAAGTGACAAGTTCCAAAAATTTTAAGTGTTCTTTCTCTACATCAGTTATATTTTTTTATAAGCTGAGCATAAGACATTTCATCCAGTGTCACAAGTTTGGTATATAACGTTGGGTATTTGTAAAAAAGTTGACACCATTACGGTATTATGGAAATTTTCCAAAATACACAATAAAAATCGTGTCTGCAATAAGTAGGATCAAAATAAGTACCACCACTTGGCGTAAAACTCCACAAAATAAAGATCAAATTTTCAAAACTCCACATTGACCGCAACACGTTGTTGGTACAAATATGAATATAATACAACAATGAAAAGCTGAAAAAAATAAAAATCAAAACAGTAGCAGTCGCATTATATAAGTGAGAAAGTTCACTCGAGTGACTTCTCCCTCCTTGATTTGATGAACCTTCCCGAAATGAAGTATAGTGCGGGGCGGCCGACGGCGGCGCCCTCCTTAATATTTGATACTATTGCTTTGGGACCCGGGCAGTTTGCCTAAGCACGATGTCAGATGAATACATTTCGTCGGAGCAAACGGAAAAAAACTTCCCACCGACACGCCGCTCCGACCGGGACGAGGCTGAGCTTTTGAATAACACATCCGCGTTACGCGCACTTATTTAATCCGGTGTAACTTTTTCCGAGGGATATATCCTAACACCGTTTGAGGAGTCAAAGCTTCTTTAGAAACGTAGAGCTTTCTCAGCCCAACTTTCTAGAAACGAGGACAATTACCGCATTGCAAACAACATAGAGTAGGTATCCTATATTTATTTGGAAGTGTAGGCAGTGACCCGTGTCCGCACATTAAAAGTCTGATCGCAAAGCTGTCTCGATGACGTTGACAGGAAGAGAAGCGAAAACGTTAAAAATGTTGTCTCTATTAAACGCAATTTTTTTATCCGTCTTCGCACACATCACAAACAGCACAACGCGAACTCGATTTCAAACGCACGACCCGATGTCGCATTTCTGCGTCTGACTTGAAAAAACGTTGTAGTCACGTACCGTCGCCGACCACCATCCAAAATTTTAGGATATAAATTGAGCTTCCTACACAATGATTCGTGAGTTCCGACCGTCCGAGTTATTACTCCGTTCGATTCTGTTTCTGAATCGATTCCACTTCGGTTTCTATAAAAGTGGTTTCATTGAAACGGCTATCTTAAGTGGGTGATGGCGAAACAGTTGTCGGGTCCCACCAAGAAACGAGATATACAATAATTGAAAGAAGTAAAGGAGCATTTGTATTTTAGCTTAAGAACCTAAATAGTATTAGAAGTATACTTATAATTAATCCGAAACGAGCGCCAACCTTTACGCTTCGCAGAGGTGCACGACCGCTGTGATGTACGAGCGGAATTAGACTTCGATGAGCGCTAGTGGACTTTCAAAAGTACGAATGTGTATTGCAATTATATATTTATTAGGTTGATTACGCGCGTGCTTTTGCTAATGTCTTGTGTAAGTTTGCCGTGTAGTTAATATATAAAGCAATATGTTTGTGCATTTCTGTACACGGAATGTAATTAAGCATCGATAATACGCTTGAAAAATGATATTCTTTTATGTTATTTTTATTTATTTTATATTAGCATTATAATATTTTTTGTTTCCATTGTCTGTTTGTTAATTTGTTTATTGCGCATTTTGCGAAACGACGATGACGTGACGTTTTCATAAGTGCGCTCAGACATGATGTTGCGGAAAAATGGAGACGAAAGGTATATTATTGTACTAGCTTTTGACCGCGGTTCTGCCCGTGCGGATAAATAATTAATTCCTCATTTTCAACATCGCGCAATCCTGCTGTGACTGATACAAATCCCGACCTCGCTTTCAATTTAAGTTCTGTTTCATAGTTAGTTCCGATTCGGTCTTGTTGTCTATTCCACTTTTGCATCCCTTTCTATTCCAATCTTACGTCTCTCTCTTTTTCCAATCGCGCTATCACTCTCGATTCCAATATCGATTCCGCTTTCGACATGGACTCCGATTTCTTCTAAATTATTGTACAGAAAGACATTAGTGGGAGATATAAATATTATTCGCATAATTCATAAAATATTCTATCTCTGTGCTCAATTTCATCTAAATTCGTTGAGCGGTACATGCGCAACTGAGTTACGAACAACCAAAAATTGTCACAAAGTGTCAGGTTTATGATATATAATAATAGAATATACGTATAACAATGGGATTAAACGCGCAGTGTAAAAACCCTATTGTTTGTGTTAATTTACTATTACTTTCTTATTTACAAGCCATTATCAATCATAGGGTTACCATCGGATTGTTGATACTCTCCTTTGATACTTCGCTTTCGTTCCTCGCTCGTGTTCGACCCTAAACGCCACAAATACTTCAATGCCGTGACGATAACGATGGATCTCCCACAGTCGCGAGTACAGCCTGCGCCATAGCTTATCAGCCCATTGGTCCCTTTTCGACGACCTCTAACTTGAAAGGCGTGCACCGAGAGGTACCAATGCGTCACGATAAAATACCCTCGACTCTCGAGCCAACGGTGGTGAGTGAATTCGCATTGACTGACTGATCTCATATTTCAAATCATGATAAAAATTCCATCATAACTATTAACTGACAATATCAAATTAGAATAATATTAAACACGCTCCGCTTGCGACATATTGACCGCGTAGTGGATCAATACGATTGATCATCAATGACGTTTTTAAAAAGAACTATTAGAAATCAACAATATAAAATCTCATAAAAACGCTACTATGTATAATAAAATGTAACGAATAAAACGTAGCCAGTAGTAAACGGGAAATAGTCTTAGGACAGCTGGCTTCGCGCCAGCTAGCGCGCTGACCGAGCGCCATTTTGTGATGTGCAAAAAAATGGTAGATCTTTTAAAAGCTCGCGTATGTACGTTTGAGTGTTTTTATGCTGAAATAACAGTTCAATATTCTGAAATCGCAAATGAAAAATGGTAATTTTTATTAATAGACAGCCACGTCCGGACAGAATACACGTTTAAATTTTATTCATGCTCCGTATTTTATGCATCACCTTTAAGACGTTTCAGCATTTAATGGATCTATCTACATCGAGGACGGATATAGGCACGTAATGGAATTGTCATCGTTCAGGTCGCGAGGAATGTGGTGACACCCGAGATATAGAGACAAAAGACGTTAAATAATATAAGCTATGTGTGAAATCAATATTTTCCGCCTCTATCTATCATTGGCCATATCATATCTCTCGATCTTTATGCGTATACGATAGTGTGTTGATGTCGATTTAAATAAATGAGAACGTCATTAAAAAAACGTCCAATCTCGTTTTCCAATCTAGAGTACGTAGTAAATAATTGATGACTGTTTTAAATAGATATCCATGGACAGGAAACGACACTGTATTTAAACAGAATACAACATAAATCTGTTTTTTTCTTATTTACAATAGCAATTGCTGTCATATGAATTAGTTGGAATCATATACATTGTTTTAAAGTGGATATATAAAAAGAAATATAACTTTTTTATGTTTTATAACATATGTTTAAAGATTTAAAGTGATGAAAAGTGGTCTCATAGATAATGAACTTAGCCGGTGGATAGGAAGAAGGTCATAACTGACTTTTTTCCGATTTTCATCCTTATCTGTAGTTAATACAAACGTAAATAGAAATTCCACAACGTGATTTGTACCATTTACATATCTTCTACCTCTTCATGTTGAATGAAGGTGATCAACATGCTGTTGATGAGGAGAGAACTTATCGTAGCAAGAACCGTTTTCAAATTAAATTGATGAATTATCTATAAAACATACTTTTAAATCAAGCCTCAGATTTATTATAAATGTTCTTAAAATGTAATTAAAAATATTAGTATTATACATGTTATGACATAGCATTGTGTTGCATATTTTTTTAAGTAATTGTTGAAATGAAACACATACGGCATAAGATGTCGAAAACTTGCATTTTTGCTCTTGGTATTTTCAATATATTTCTCCACAAACTTTACAAATAAAAACAAAGTATTTTGACTGCATGTACTAGTTTTATACTGATACGTCAAAATATATAAATATTTTTGAAATCTATAAATTACAGCACAGTAACTGAGTTACAAACAATCAAAATCCGTATTAAATATTAATTATTATGCATTAAAAAATTTTAAATTATATGAAAATTGAGAAATCGTATTGGATTGTAGAGTCGTTTGTGTATTAGCTTTTAGCGCATTCTTCTTTATTCACCACGAACGTTTGCAGTTCAATGTGTACTCGCCCCGTGTTTTAGACTTTATTTTGTTTCACTACAAAGATGCAGTTTTTTGCTAATATTCGGTTTTAAAAATCTGATATCTTTTTCACTTTCTTTGAAAGACAAAAAAAATATTTTACTAAATAGTAAGTGTCGTGTGCTTTTATTGAAAGATAGTAAAATACGACGATTCGTAAATAAAAGAAAGAAAAGAGTCGATATAACTCAAATAGCTATTTTTCCGAGCTGTTCAAATATTTAAATCTATTACATCGATACCTAAGCGACATTATCATTGAATTAACATAATGCAGGCCTTTTTACGTGTTTAATTAAATCATTGAATTGGTTATCAGTTAACCTTTTCATTTGCTTAGAAACTTTGTTATAGAAAACACAATCAGAATTACTCTTTGAGAGAGTGAATCTAGGGATCGAGAAAAGAGTATAATTTCCTGTTGCATCGAACTGTAGCCGTCACTCAAATTAGAGAAAGGCAATATTCATGCATTTCCATAATTTAACGGTACAGCACAACGCGTGGAACTCTGCCGCTGTGAAGTTAGTAATGAAAGCGTCGCAACTAACTTCACAACGGCGGAAGTAAGAAACGTAATAAGAAACGAATAGAAACACGGGGAGAAGTGAGGGTCGGGGAGTGCTGAACATGCGCATTGCATCGTTCGCGAGCAATTCAGAACGGCAGAGTTTCGTGCGTTGTACTGTACGATTGTTATTTCAAATTTTGCCGTGGCGAGCGTAAGACAAATCGCATAATAGGTATGACGTCTACCACGCGACTGGTCGCTCGTCGTTTGTGTTACAGCCGACGAATCGACGAGTCGATGAATTCCACCGCGATGGTTAATCCAAAATATACGACGCAAGCGACTCGCGATATTACAAAAAGGAAATGAAACGGATATTTCATAATAAAGCATCAATATAACGTGCGCGAGAAAATAAACCTGTACGTAACTTGCCCACCGATACGGCCCTCCTATCGCTAACCCCCACCACTCCCTTCCTCCCCTTCGACCCTCCGCCCCTCAACCCCCTCGGCTGCCTACCCATCACAAAAGATTGAGAAATGCCTACGTACAGAGATCGCATTTTTCGCGTAGATGAAAACGCGCCGGGGAGAGTTCAGCACCCTCTGGCGGGATTGACTCGTCCTGATTTCAATCAGGAATAGCTCATGGCTCGCGATATATCTTTGTGATGTGATAGGTGCTCGATATGCGATGTTGCACAATGATATTTTGTTCTGTATGGGTTGTGTGATAATATTTATGGTCGATCATGCGCTGTGAAACACACTGATGCTTAATTTTTAAGCTATTGAGACCGTATATAACGAATCGAAGGGCAGTTTGTAACCTGTTTCGTTCCCAAAGTCGATCGTTTAGGTTTTATATGATTTCAAAATATCCCATGAGAGTGGTCTTTTGGCTGCAACGACAGATCATATTTAAGAATTTGTCTCTTTGATTGTCACAACGTTTGGGGATAAGCTAATTTTATATATATGCAACTAGGTGATCTCTTTTAGCCAATATTTCGTATATGAAATATCAGCCCAATGCCATTAAACTTTGAAAAACTCCCTCGTTAAAAGATGATTCCAGCCGATATATAAAATCATCGTTGTGTAGATTTTCATCATCGGACATACATCTTTACGTAATCAATTATATACAAAAAGGTAAAAGATAGAATAGAAATTTTGAACTGCAAAGACGTAGGTATGTGCATGCACATTTCCGTAGTAATAGATGTGGGCAACTCGAGCAAAGCTTCATAAAAGTCGCTCATGACAAATGGACTCCGTGAGACGGATCAAAAAGTAATCCCATAAAGATTTCGTTTTTTATGGTTATAGGGTACGAAACCCTAAAGAAAAGTTTCAATTCTTTCCGCAGAACGTGTTCATAATCTGAATACGGCGTGTAGCCGGCTGTAACGTCGTCCGCAATCCGACACTAATTCATATCTCAATCTCCACCAACACTCCCAGGAATCGGCAAATCGCAGTCACACGCGGGCTATATATCAGCGGCGGGCGTGGAGGGCGCGGGGCGCGGGGCGGCGGCTGTATCCCCGCCAATTGATAGGATCCACTTCATAATACCCGCATTGGGCGCGAAATGGGAGAGCTCAAATAGTGCTGAGCGTTTATCGAGACTAATGTTTTATCGACGCGGGATCGCTGGGGCGATGTTCCCTCTTAAGGAGCATCGGACTTTATTAAGGCCGCATCGGTTCGCAGAATTCGAGAATCGATGTGCTACTAAATGTCGTTCCGATGTAACGTTGCGGATTTTCGCTTCGCAGGTGAGAGACTTCGGGTTCGATCCAGAGATTGGGATGTTGTGACTGCTTCTATCATCACACTGCAGGATCGTGTCGTTCCAAGTCCTTACTTTGATCGCTGAGAAAATAAATTACTATCGTTCTCGTTTTAGCACAGTTGAAACTTTATCACTTACAATAACAAATATTTCGACAAAAATAAATGGAGATGAACATTATTTATGAATTTTATAAATCAGTTGACAAAAAACAGTTATCGTTAACATCTCAATGTCATAATTAATGATTCCATAAAGGTATTATATTTTACGTTATTAGTATCGTAACATTTAGTTGTATTGCTCAGAGCAATTGATATAGACGTTTGTAATATTTCCTATAAAATAGCTGTTCATTTATACCAACTAACACACTTTTTACGAGAACATTTCCTCACATGGCTAATGTCGATTAAAATATTTAAAGGCTCGTGAGTAAAATCAGTCAAGGACGTGACGTAAAGCATTGAAATAGTATTTGCCAGCTATCCGTTTATTTACTGAGATTTAGCTAAATTTTATTCATGCAGCTGTGATAAGATTCAGTGCATATTATACGGAATTATTTGAATTTAATATCTGATGAAGAATTTGGATATGCTGGCAAAGGCGAGGTTTGAAATCGAAATTAGACTCTTCGTGACTAGGGCTTGTCTCTGACCAATCCGTTACAAAAAATATAAAAAAAAACTAGCTAAGGCAGTACTAAATCAAAAATAAGATTATCTCGTACAAAAATTGATACAAAACAATAATATTGGTGCAGACTTATTACATTAGTCGTATTTAATAGAATGGTGGTCTAAGATAATCACGGATGTTCCAATTTTGTATATCAGTAACTCTGGTATTGTTCACAGTCTGTATTGTTAATAGGAGAATGCTATTAAGTAATAACTACTCATTAACTCTAACTTATTGAAGGATTTTAACTATGTTAGACATTAAATAAACAACAATTTAAATAACTGTTAAAATTCAACTATTTAAGCTCAGTTGGATTAACACCTTTTCACTATTGACTCTATTTTAACTGAACAAAACAATGACTGTATATAAAAATGAAATTTTTTGAACTGAATTATTTTTTCATGATTTAAATTCACGAATCAGCCTTCCACGCTGGTCCAGTGTAGTTTGGGAGCGATTAAATGTGGTAGTCGCCAACGCCTCGTCTAAAATCAACAACGCCTGCAAACAAACACAGGCACGATGCGACAGGATTAATTTAATTCATTAAAAAATCGTTGGTCATTTAACGTGTATTGTGGGTCGAATCAATTGGTTTACGCTTCGAAGGCATTGCCTGCTAAGACACCACCGCTCTGAGCGGTCGGGCGATGTCATTGTAAGTCCACTCCTTTTGATTTCTTGCCCGAGATGGCCGGTCAGACGGCCTTTAGAGTGTGTTGTTGCCCTGGCGCTCGCAATACAAAAGAAATTGCTAGTTTGGAGCAAATACTGTTTTAATCTCTGACATGGCGATCAACTGCCGTGACTTCTTATCGAGAAAAGTGACTAACATCACAGTGTCTCTGCTGTGATTCCAGTGCAAACGTATTTAAAAATATTCTGATGTATGTATGTCATAAGAAGAGTAATTTGTATTGCTTGTGTCAAAATTCTGAGCGCTCTGCTTCGAGTTGTGTCAATTTAATTATTCAGTTTTGTTTACTAAGATAAATATTAAGAGAAAGCCTGAAATATGTATGTTGAATACAACTAACTGTATTTGAGAATAATAAAAACATTTTTTTTACTTTTAATACCTTTGTTATCAAAATTCAATTTAGTTTTTAATTGACATGCAAAGTTCGTATTTTATTTAAATGCTAATATATTTACTTGAAGAAAACTCAGCAATCTTTCATTGAAATATAAATTACATCTATTCTTAAAACTGAGCTTAACACATTTACTGAGACTTAAGCTTATATTTTTGTTTACGGGAAACAACATAATGAAGATCTACTATTATTTAATTGATTTTTGCGATATGTATCAGGATTAAC
The DNA here is from genome assembly GCA_005406025.1 of Eumeta japonica. Taxonomy (NCBI): domain Eukaryota; kingdom Metazoa; phylum Arthropoda; class Insecta; order Lepidoptera; family Psychidae; genus Eumeta; species Eumeta japonica. The sequence continues at coordinate 297,571 of BGZK01000133.1, forward strand.
AAATATATGTAATATGAAATATATATAATTTTAGACGAAAAGATATCGGATTCTTGATTTTTATTTTATGCAAATAAATATTTATTTATATTTTGTTGGTTACCTCTTCTCATTTCTTCTTGATTTCCAATGAATATTTGTTTGTTACTTTGTTGTAAAAAGAACCAATTTTCTTTGAACTTTCATCTGCCAGTGCCACTTACACCTGAATTCATTATTCAATCCAGCTTAATAGGGGTGAATTGAAAAAAGTTCATTGCTTTTCCATTCTTAAATAGCTGTCTGGGTCAGCCTTTATCAATCTTTGGTATAACGTAGGTGCCTTACGAGACCTCTCTAATGCTTTATCAATCCCCAACCCTGAATCTTTTATTTCACATTGAAGGGTTTGAGTTAAAGCGTCCCACGCTGATCCAATGAGGGTCAGGATCTGTTTCCAACCGTAGTCGCCAGTAGGTACAGTGACTATGTCCCCGACGGTTTAACATTATCCCCGATGCATAGAGCGAGTAGTTGAATTCGACTTACTTTAATCCAAAAGTCATTGCTCAGTTCGTCCGTGGCGAAGACGAACCTGCTACCCGTTGGTTCCAAGGCGACCCTATTAACCGCCGGGCCACACCGCTCGTGCTGCGTCCTGCGGCGCTTTGGTGACATCGAATCAACTCGAACGAAACTTTGCCGTGTCGTATCGGAATGCGTCTGTTCAATCTTACTTAGAGCGATGTTGTGTACAGTGTTTCTCCGTTTCGTTTACAGATGCTACATCGATTCCATGCCGTTTCTACACTAAACATCGAAACATCTTTCGATTATAGATTAAATAAGGAAAGGTTTCAAAGCAACAAAAACCCTTCCATGGTGGAATAACCTTTACAGCTACACGTACAGTGGCGTATTATAGAGCCGCAGACTGAAGGACCCAGTCCGGTAAACTTTTTATCTATAATCCTCTTTAGTTGTCTCACGGATAGTCTCATAAAAAAATCTAAGATAGGTTTTGATACCTCTCTTTAACATCTATGTTCAGCGGTGGGACAAAGTTGATTATATTTTGTATAGATTACATTAGGTTAGATCTTCTTACGGTTGATAAAGTTTAGTTCAATTGCCCTGTTGATCACATAAATAAAGTCACAAATGGCAATAGAAATTAAATTGTTAACGTGACAGCGAGAGATATTTGATCGATTTAGTTCAGATCAAGATCATACTGTAGACTTAGATACTTACTGAAACCCTAATACTATAAACACGAACTGAACTGTCAACTTAACAACGGATTTGTCTACGGAACCCTAAGAGCGTTTCCAAACAGCGGCAATCTGAAGCGAGTCCCGGCTAATACGTACACAGTCGCTAATGGGCGCGAAGGCGTCTAATATTGTGGGAGACCGCCGAGCAATTTATCTTGGAATCTGTTGTAGCTTTATTTCGAGGGCCGTCTATGCGAAAGGTTCGATTCAGTAAGGGCCGGCTTTACTCTTTACGACCTTTTCGAATTTGATGCATTAGAAATGCCTTAGAATGCTCTAAGGGCTATTTACTTCCTTATTAGTATCTATGTTATTATCATGTACCATAATGGTCTATTAAAGATATGTTGGAAAAAGTATGAGTATTTGTAATATCATGGATATATTGTGAATGATACTTATATTACCCAAAATGACATTCCACATATTTTAATACACTTAATTTTCACTTTAAATTTCAGACATATTTCTAAAAGTCTTTTATTAGTCTACCCATTCTATCTAAGAATTGCAACAAAGTAGAGTTAAACATATTTATCTATGTGAATTTCAATGAATGTTTCTAAACCTTCAGGAAAAATACAGGCACTTCCAAAGGTAAACGATAGTTATTATACATATTAATATTGAATTTCAAAACGCATGCCTTATTTAGAAAATCGATCACAATAAGACTTATTACAATTGCATTGAACATCTGTGACGCCCGCTTTCGACCGCGGCGATTCGACCCTTTGGTGCCCGGTCGCGGGGTGTAAAGGGTCGTCTGTTAGGTAACGAATTGCTCAACATCCGCGACAGACATTTCCTCTTTGGGTCATTAGTCATTTGGTATTATCGACTTACTCCGTTATAGGAAATTGGTTTTGTTTTCGGAATCACTGCGATAGTCAGTTCTCGAGGTTCCGTAGAAAATTTTGCTATTTTTTTTTTATCCTTAACAGCCAGTCGATAGATTTTTGTAGTGAGAGTTTGTTTGTTGCCATTAGTGAGTCATGTGAGTCTTTTTCCTTCGACTTTGTTGAACTAAAACTTGGTGAAAGTTGCAGATTTTGTGTCACATCAAAATCGTCAGAATTTTTCGTCACATAAACGTTGTGTATTATTCAAAAACATATTTCATTATCACATAGGGTGAATTTTGATAACTCTAAGAAGTATTTGTTTTCTTATAATTTATTATTACTTTATAAGATATTGAAAACCGCCTAGAACTTCACTTGAACCATAAATGTTTCAATTTAACTTCTATGCGGTTTTCTATATATAGGTCATATACGAGAGTTCGGAAGTTTTGTGAGTTTTACGTTGCCAGGGCTTTTTGGCAAAGTATCACAATTATTTACATAAAATTTTTGATTGAGACGGTAATTAGATTAGCTCAACAACAATGTTTTATGCCGAGTTCAAATCTCAAGATCTACCGGTTTGGACTATGCGTCGTCTCATCCAGCTAGTTACGATATGCCTATAAATAAAGATTAATAATGGAGCCTTTCTTTGTACATAAAAAGGGTGTAAATTATAGATACAAAATGTTTGAAGGAATATAGTTATATAAGTAAATAAAAATTATAAACATCGTATTGTTTTGTCGAATCAATATCGTCTCATTATTAAAGCATAATTTCCAACAATCTTCTTATTTCAAATTCGAAGACATAAACTTCTAACTTCTATGCTGGTTTAGTGCTGGTCGATGGGTGATAAAGATCGCTGTGAGCAATAGAGAAGCCACGACCGGTCCGGCTGCTTAATGTGGTCTCCTGACGGAAGGCGATTGGTTTCACTAAACTCAAAATGGAAAATCCATTGGCTTGGTCGGGATTCGAACTCGATACCTTCTAGTTTTGACAACACACTTTATTACTCGTCTAACACCACCATATCATTAATGTCTCACGTCTAATACGATCGCTAAATTAAATACTGTTTGGCCTAAATATCGCATATTATTCACAAATATTTACGTAATAAATGACTATATTATTACTATTTACTTTAATTCGATATCATAACGGGCTATTTCCCAGTGGGGTAAACAGAGGCCACAGATTTTCGGTATGGCACAATATTCACATACCCCTCTTTCTCCGTTGACATCAATCGTTTCATGCAAAACTCTTAGTTTTCGTTGCTGAAAGTTTGGCCTTTGTTTATTATACCACCGACATTCGGCTAGCGTATGTTAAATAACGTGTTATCGTATTTATATACTTACTAGGTTCGTATTGAGTGCTTTTTCGTATACTTCTAACAAAAGTTAATATCATAATGACCCTTTGTTTTTTCGGAAAAACTACAGAAATGATTGGGACAAAACATTTATTGAAGACAGAAGAAATAACAAGACAAAAGTGTACACACGAAAATAGACGATACAGGAAGTTCGTAAAAGCATATGCGTGTAAATATTCGTTAAAAAATTGATTTTGGAACAATAATATGTAACAGCCATCAACTCCGATTAATCTACAAGCCATTGTATCCAAGAAATTTACAAACCGGTATGCTTATTTATAAAAACAAATGCATTTACGCTTTATTTATAGTATATGTTGGGATTTAAATTAGTTTAAATAACAAATTTACTTTAGATAAATTGGTTACAGATAGAGATCAACTATTTATCTTTTGTGCGTGAATAATGTCTGCTTCGTAGTCCGATCGGTGGTCGAATGTCAGCAGCAGTTTAATGGCGGACGTCCGGTATTCTTCATATAATTATTGTGTAAAAAATATGATATTATTTAATTCAAACTGTACATAAAATTAGTAATTTGCAGAGCTGTCATGAGAAGTCTCTCTTTGTTAAATGCTTGAAAATACTTCTGGAGTGAAAAATGACGAAATAAAAAAGTAAAAGAAGCCAATACGTACAAAATGTCAGCACACAACAATTATCAGGTCTTGAGTTGCGTTGCTGTGAATAGTCACGTACAATATTCTTGAATAGTTACCGTCTGTCCTTTTTCCATCGGAAATTGACTACACTTAGATCAAAAATATATTGATCTTGTGAAATAATGGTAATTTTCCACAATCGTATATGAATTTGTGAAGATCTCAAGCGCTCCAACCTCTTTAACCGCTTCCAACCAGCAATGCTTGGTCCATTGCTGGTTGAGCAATGGACCAAGCATTGCTGGTTGGAAGCGGTTAGTGACCATCGTCATCAATGCAGTGACATATCCGAGACCGATTGATTAACTCCCTCCCCGATACACAAAGTAATGGTTTATTTTGAGTTAGGGTAGATACCTAGCGAACAATTCGCTTGTGGTCAACGATCTCACTCAGTACCTCCCGATTAGAAAGCAACGTCCCAACCATTCTGCCAGCACGATTGGGTAATTAATGGCGATGAACCTACAGCCGAGCCTAAATATATCGTGACACATAAAATATACAAAAAAAAAATGAAAGCACAATAATTGAAATAAGTCTTATTTTTTGATTAATCTACTTTTTAAAAGCTAATTTCTCTCCTTATATAATTTCAGCCCAAAGATAAAGTTTTGCTTCTCAGCGCTAATAAAGATATAGTAGATTTCTTTTAACATCACCCTAAGATGTATTTTTAACTCAATAATTCCAATTTATTTATAAACCGATACTTTCCGCGCTAATAAAATACATTGTCTTATCCCTCACGACACAACCTAAAAAGGCGGAAGGCATCAAGACGTTACACGTAATATAAAATATGTCATTTGATAAATAAGTTTTGGGACGAAACGAACAATTTTATGTGAGGGCGGCGCGCCGGGCCCTCTCCCTCTTCAATTTAGCCCACGCATCAGCACGAACGAACGCCTTTGTTCTATTCCGGCTGCGCGACGTTTTGTGAACAAGTGTATTGTCAATGACAGAAAATGTCTATCTACATCCATCAAAATACGTGTAGTAAAGGCAGCATCTAAAACATTCAAGGTGACCCCCCATTTCGGTTCGTCCGATCGGTACACAAACGATGCTACTGAAAGGCCTCTCTTCTTGGTGATTGGTTATGGGTTTGTGTTGCAATGGTTACCTGTGTACAGTTCCATGTTTTCTATAAGGGCATTAAAGGAACAGGCCCAGAAAGCCCAGTTTGATTGGGGCCTCGAAATGCTATAGTCGTCCTTCAACTTTTACGTAGAATTTTATTAAGATATTTTAATTCTCATTTAATTTGGCTTTCTAAAGGGGTCCAGTTCTGTGTGCCCACGACTTCGGCACAGTGCACCTAAGGGCCCATATTCTGCTTGCCTAAGGGCGCCGCCTCAACGTACACAAAGGTATCGGCTTCTGTATCCAAGAGCTCCATTTCTGCAAGCTCAAGGATGATCCTCTTCTCAGTGTGCCTAAGGGCCTTGATTGCACGTTCTCAAGAATCCCGCCACTATATGCCCAAGACTTCTATTCTGTGTATCTAAGGGTCCTTGCTTAACCTAAGATGGCCCTGACATTGTCAACACTTTCTTTGCGTAGGTAAGTAACTGTTGGAATTAGAGTGCTTATCATGTTATTTTTGACGTGACAACGTCTTAAATTAGGTTGCGGCTGGGAGTCACTTTGAAAAAGTGTAACGCTCGGTAACGTAACGATGAGTCACCGAACGAGAGAGAGGCCCGCCGAATGCCTTGCGTCTCTCTCCCACTCAACTATGATCGGTCTGCCGCGCGCGCAGCACTAGAGAATTAGTGCATAGCTTGCAAATGTATTGCAAGTTATTGTATGTATATTTGTATATAAATACGTATGTATGTGTAAAGGTAAAAATAAAATTTTGTTAATATGAAATTCAGTGCGAGATTCTTTGTATAAATTAATGTTTTAAATATAATTCTTTGTATAAATAAATGTTTTAAATTGTTACTATTATTTCATCCTTCTTCCTACTATACGAATGAATATTCACATTAAAATGATTTTACCATTCAAAGTCGTTGTCACGTAAAACTTTCGCCCGTATACCGACTTTACAGGCAACCAAATTTTTTTTTTTTTGTATTTAAAGATCTACTGGTTATTGAAAGAAAAATAATTAATTACCATTTTAAAAAGATAAATTAAGTACAATGAATTATCTATTTAAGAAAATTTGAAAGAAATATGTAAAGATCGAGCTGAGGAATGGACGGAACCAAAAATGTCATTATCTCGTATCTCGGTGTGTACACCTTTGTTATATCTCTCTAGAAAGTTGAAAATACAACTTAAGGATTCCATTTTTCGTATTTCAATATATCTATCACGATTTCCCGGGAGGCTGTCCGTACGTTCGTGGTTACGTGACGAATTCTTTATTTCTGATTTTGATCATGCAGATATATGCGAGTGAAAATCCATTTATTTTACTGTCAGCTTTATATACGTGTATCGACGTGCAGAACGGACGTGCTCCAGTGGTGTAAAATGTATTGCAAACCAACGAGACGTACTAAACGTCGAGTCAAATGATCTTTATTTTATGTTTGAAATAAATAGGATAAATGAGGTTAAAGCAAATTGTTTCCTTTTCGTTTTAAATTAAACCTGTATTCTTGGAGAGATAAGTACAAATAGTGTAATCACTGTTATTCTTTTTATAATTATTAATCAACTTTGTTTATAAATTATAGAATTATTATTATATACTTTTTCCATCTAATGCTTAGTGTAGCTAAAATAAGACTTATGTCTTATTTTAGCTACACTAAGTGTAGCTAAAATGTCTTATGTCTTATATTAAAAATAATCTAGGAGGTCCGTGATGGTAGAACGTGACAAGCAAACGTGACGGGTGAACGTGATTTTTTTTATACGGCACTATATTTTCCCCTATATGCCTAACGAAGTTTCACTTTGAAAATTTAGCGGCTCTATCACGAAAAAGAAACATTCTGTAACGAAAAAAGATAGTCATACGCCGAAATCATATGCTTCATCAAACTTTGCGCAGCGTGTGACGGGGGAAGATTAAATTATTCGCACATCCTAAGATAATGTGACCGGTTTATACAATAATGCGATATACTAATAGATACTGATATAATATATTGTAGTCGACCAATGGAACAGAGGCTGACCACCATATGATTCATGTAAAAACTTTCCGTAAGAATCAGAAAAAAACCTTTTTGAGAGGGGTAACCGTTTTTTAGTGATCCATACTAAAAGTTCTTTTCTAATAGTTACCCATATTTGGAAACAGTTTGAGCCGTATATAAAACATATACTTCGTCAGTCTATCAGGATGTACATTTGTTTCCATAAATGACCATTCACAAAACTGTATCTCAACCGAAAACCAGCCTACAGAGCAAGTAGGATTCATAAAAGAAAATAATATTTACACAACAGTCCGACAAAAACATAAATACAGCTTACCATAATGTGTAGATTTATAAAATGGTAAAGGTTAATTTAATGAAACACTGTCAAAGGCAGTAAAATAGTAAAATAAAATAATTTCACCATCTTGAGTTATTCACCACATTTTATGTATACTTATATCAGTTAACTCGTCGCATTTTATTCATGGAGTCCGTTTCTGTGATACATATCTTGAAGAGAGTGGAGACAAATAAGTGACCGCCATCTTGGAGCAACCGCCATATTGCCGTCGCTCATCTCGTCTTTTTGACTAATGAAGACCTCTCATTAATTATAATGTCTAGTGGATTGCAAAGAAAAACGTAACACTTATACTCGGTGGAGTGATCATTTTGAATATATTGCAATATTGAGCTTACCGTACCATACATAATGATCTTCATTTTGCTCAATAAACATATATAACTGCTTTTGAGAAATATCAAATGTGATAACATTATTGTTTTTCTTGATGTACGTGTATTCATATTGTCCTACAAGTGCAATATGAATGTAATACAAGCAATTTGAGTCGAGAATATCGCATAACCTTGACAAGCCAAGAGAAGAGCACTACTACTCAGACGCTTCGCGTTATGATGCGAGCAAAACATAAAGGTATTTATACGTTAAAAAAATCTTCAAAAAGCTGACTTTAAATTTATTAATTTGGATTGTGATCGAATAACAAAGGAAGGTATAATTATCAAATACTGATGGCTAAATATTTTATTAAGTTTAATATACAACACGCCGATTTACTTCAATTGCCAAAGTTTATGCGGCGCTTCAGCCCGTATCTCCATTCTTGGAAAATAAATCGCGGCATTTACCTACAGTATATTTTATGTCGAGCAGCGTCGAGAAATATCACTCTAGTCGAACACAAAGCTCTATGAAATACTTCGACTAAAAAAACCGATTCGAACCGTCGAAATGTATCACAGGCGAGACTTGGAATGGTATTCTTAAACTAGCGGAGGTGGCTCAGTGGTTGAAAGCGTCACATTTGAACCGGAAGGTGTCAGGTTCGATCCCGACCACGGCCAAATTGATCAATGCGCTTTTTTTACCTAAACAAATTAAACCAATCTATCACTATGTGCGTAGGAGAGCGCGTTGTTACGTCTTCGATTCCTGACATTGTCATCAGATCGGGGCAAGGATCGTCAGCAGCATCCGCTGGACCGGCGTTAGAAGCTTGAGATCCGAGTCCCTCAATTTAAAATAAAAAGATTGTGGGATAGTATGCCCCAGCAGTGGGGGATTAACATCTGATATATCTATTGTGATAAATTATTAGAACGACTCATTTACAATTCAACGCGTGTGAGATATTAAATTATTTCGGCGCCGTGAACGGAGGTTATTGATTAGTTAACTGATTTGTTTTGTGTAATCGATTGTCCAATTCCGACGAATACGAACGAAATGGAACGGAAATATTGAACGACAGCAACCAGAAGTAAGAAACCGGCCAAGAGTGAATTGAAGTCACGCGGAGAGGATTCCGTACTGTTCATAATATTATTTAATTACCACATTAATCCTGATGAGATCTAGCGACATATTTTGTACACATTTTGTTTTCATTATATTTCTTCAATGTTCTAAGCTCAGTCATTTCGAAGAAAACGAAAGAATGCTGGATTTTCCTATGCATTTTGAAAATCATAAATGCATATATATTTGTATTTGACATAATAAATTCGTCTAGTTGATACATTACATGATGTACTGGACAAATTTTCTTTTTTTTTTTTTGTCATGGGCTCCTAAAAATTAACGTACAATATTCATTAATTACGATGTATGGTTGTGACTGAGTTGCTTAATTTTGTATGTGCACCAAGTCACAACTTTTTTGTTATAATCGGATAAAGTCGGCTATAACAGACAAAAAACTTGTAGGATAACTCTCTATAATCTATAAGTACTACGTTTCTTCATCAAACATATACAACCTTAAATATACTAATGTTTCGTAACAATTTGGTAAGAAATTCATTAGCGTTCTATTTAAAAAATGTGCACTACTCAGCATCAAAATAATATTTTTACAACATATTTTTAAAGATATTTGAAACTGACGTAAAAGTGAACAATTTAACTATTATTTTGTTATACACAAGTTCATTTTACGTAAATCTATCGAAATGAGAGATCGAGGTGTTGCATCCGAGAGTTCAAACAAAAGAAAGAGAGTCAGTCATTCAGAATAAAAGCGATCTCACACAAGAATCAAACTCTGAACTACTTGTAACCTTTAGGGTCATGAAACTCATCAAGCTCCCTTGAACCTTTGACTTTTCGCTTTTCCGGATTTTCGTGGCGCCCGGATTAACTCCGCGGTTTCCGGTCACGTAGTAATTGGATTTTTAGAACGAAATCAAGGAGATCAATCTTCTTAGATGCCTCTGGCGACCTCGAAAGAGAGAGAGGTATAATTTGATGATAAAGTATAACGCGGGAAATGAGATTCAAGAATGTTACTAGGGTCCGTCCCCGATTTCGCCCGTGTCTATTTAATGAGGTCATTACTTATAATGTGTTACAGCGAAGACCATATCTGGTGCTGAATCGTGGTTTGCTCACTTTTAACCGTAGACATCTTGTTTTTGATATTCAGCTGACACGTCACGTTTTTTTATTTAATGACCAGTATCGGGTTAATAACTCGTACATTAAGAAGGTATAACATAACGTAAATTAGAATGACCGAAAATATTGTCCAGAAAAGGTTTGACATCGGTACCGAAAACTGAATCGGAATTCGAACCAGAATTGAAAGTTACTACTCTTACTATTACTACTAAGATCTTGGTTTTACTTTACTATTAGGAGCGAAACAGTTTGGATCGATGCAAAATTTAAATAAATATTGTACTATGTCGGCATTCGGGCGAAACCGCGAGATTAAACTTACCCACATAATATAATTCGATATTAGATTATTTAAAAGAGGCGGTAGCCCAGTAGTCAAAAGACTTCTCCTCGAACTAAAGGAACCGATTTTGAATCCTGCACATGACCACGCTGGCCAATGAGTTTTTGACTTAAATATTGTATTGTGTGAGGTGTTAATTCGTGGAGATTCATAATAGACTCTTGCCTGCAACTGCATTAACATGCAGCACGCACCGCTGACCCTCGAGTCTCCCTCTCCACTACGAATCTCTATCCAAAGAATGAAATATTGATTCGAGAGGATTGATAGATATTGAACACCTAAGTAAGTGTTAATTTTATAATTATCTTAGTCCACTAATCGTTATAATGTTAATTTCTACGTACGTTTCATACCAACCAGGCACATCTGGTAGATGTGCCTGGTTGGTATGAAACGTGCCTGATTGACACATCTACCAGATGTGCCTGATATATATATATAGGCCAGCCCAATAGTTACTCCAGGAAAAATAGACAACCAAACGTTTACATATTTTTCAGGCTTCATACTTTGGATTGGTATAAAATTTCTTCGTTAAACTAATGAGTACAATAGATAAAAAAGTAATTTTTAAGTTTTAAATTAATCGTAGTTTGGCCAAGATTTTTTCAATTAACTCGTTCCTGATATATTTTTTAAAATCTACAATTTATATAAAATATGTTTCATCCATTAAATACATGGGTGAAGGTCGTTTCTAATTCGGATCCTCTGCCATGAGTGTAATGGCGTGATAAAAGCCAAGCACAGAATATTATTTAATAAATACATAAATTTAAATTAAGCTAAAATTGTATGTCTATACACCTTTACAGTCTTTTCGTGTTCTACTATAAGGCGCAGGCCTTTAAAAACATCCCTTTAATCGGGCAGCGGATTACACAAACAAGACTATTTTCGACATAATAAAAATACAACTATCCTCCGTGGTTGTATTTATTTTTTTGACGGAAGAATATTTTCTTGCTGGCTACGGAACCTCTCTCCGTCGCCTACGCCGTCCCTCCCCCCGGCCGCGCCGGGTGCGGGGTGCGACGTCGTTTAGCCGATCGGCTGTAACAGGCCCGTTGGCGTAAACCGCGTTACTTTGAATACATTTTTGGAGGTTATTTTTATTGTCAAAGACCGGCGTTTCCCGCTCGCGGCGTATCTGCACGGGAAAAACAGTTATTTCCTCGGCTGCGTCATAGATTTCCCTTTTGTATCATAGCGGTAAATAACGTCTCGTGAGGTTCGGCAGGGAGTAAGGGTGTCGTCGCCACAGATCGGTCGTTTGTTTATATAAAATTCCTTCACTTTATCGGCGCAAAATTACTAGATACAACGCAAGTATGAATAATTCATATTGCTTGTCAATATTATAATCTAAAATAATGTTTTTATCATGGAAGCCAGTTATTGTTTATAAAAACAAAAACAATGTACCTACACCTTGTTCAAGTTTACCGAGTATTATTTGCAATTTACAATGCTTGGAGGTCCGGTATCTGCTTTTCCCTGTGAAAAATAAGTGTCAGTTTATTAAAACATGTTAGATAAATTAAGATAAATCTTTTAGATAGATTTTCTACAAAAAGTTAGAGTTTAGGAATTTTAGCATACCTACTCGGAGAACTGTCGTTAAGCGAAACGAAATGTAAATAATGGAATTGTTTATTATTATACCTGAAATACATTATTTTAATGAAATTCGTCAGAATTAAAATTTATTATACAGTAGATGATATCAGTATTATAGCGGAATATCAAGTGGTAAAAAAACTACCAACTCCAAAAATTAAATCGTCATCGAGAAGAGTCATCAGCTTTGAATTCCCGAAATCATTAACGAAGTTCAAAATTAAGTAAATTGAAAAAAGAGACTGAGATCAAAAGACTTGATTAAATTAAGATAGGCACCTAGATGATAAGACTTAATGAGACCAAAATTTATAATAAGATTTTATTTTTATAACTGTTTTAAGATTGTTACAGTAATATTTATTAATGTTGATTATTTTGCTAGAACACCTAAATGAAGCTTAAACGTAACTTGAAATTTTGTTTCACATGTCCTGGGTTCATTGATTGATTGGGTTCAGTGATTTTGAAAACAATCTAAAAAAGTTTATCATATTCTAAAAACATTTTTTATTTATTTCCTTAGTAATAGTATCATGTGAACCTAGATATGGGAGACTTGATCCCCCAGGATCAAGTCATCCAGATGGGGGGATCAAGTCTTGATACGGGACACTTGATACCATTCCCTGTTTTTACTTTTAGTCAAATAACTATTTTTAGATGCATATCTTTGGGTCTTACATCAATTATAGGCAAATAAATTTCACGTATTTCAGTACCAATATCTTTTAAAACGAATAGTCACTAAGGAAATTAGGGATGAAAAACAAAAGGGGGGATCAAGTGTCCCAGGTTCCCCTATATGCGTCATTAGTATGTTAATCATTCTATAAAACCGGCGACCGTCCCCCATGGACGTCCTCAATGCCGTGACAGCTGATAACGCGTCGGCTTCGTTTCAAAAAGGCATGCGCTATTCTCTTAAAAGTTCCAATATCATTTTGGTTCGAAAATACCGCTGTTACAAGTTCGTTTCTCAGTTCCAAAGCTTCGATATAAGCTTTCCTCAAACTTACGCGATTGGCTACTGATTTTATTCAAGCGTTCGTTATATAAGCATCCAAAAGTTAAAATAACCAATGAAGTTAAGTTGAAACTTGTTTGCTTCTACTTTCTTATATAAAACGTTAATAACTTATCATGACGTGCGACAGTTGAGAAAATATTAGCGAATTCTAAATTATAAACTCAATCATTTAAATATATATCTATTGAGTACATTACAGGTATTTCGTTTGAAAATTAAAAGATGGCACAATCAATGTCGCATCGACTTCAAATAACCCAGTGAAAATAGCTTAAACAGATATAGCCTATTAATGCCCTATCCAAAAGTTACCAGCCCGATTTAACAGTTAGCGAGCACCATTAGTAATTGAATCCACCCTCCGATTTCTATTGCCAGAGGGATTGCTCTAAACGCCCAAAATGAAGATTGCTTGTTATACCCTAGTAATATCCTTTACTGAAATGTATCACTTGATCATCATTTGGATTATATAGATTAATAGGTACTTTGAAAAAGATTAAAGCTTTGGACCATATTTTAGATTTTGACTAAACTTATATATCAAGAAAAACCACCCGAGCTAGAATTTATATGCCAAATCTCCACGGCATGGGATCTAATCTGCCAGATCAGGATTAGATGTGACCTTCTGTTTTATTAGAATGAACCATAAAATTATTTTAGATTTTGACTAGTACAATAAGTTTTATAAAGATCTATGTACTAAATAATTTCATTGCATAAAAAATGTCCCATAAAATTTACCTTTGTCATAACAGTGTTAAGTTCTTTGAGTCTCCTGCCTAACAGTATAACATGAAATCTGACCAAATGTAGAATTATGTTTGTAAAAAAGTAGAATTTAATCTGTACTTTCTACAAACGTATCGATTTCTCAACAAGATAAAAATCTCTAATATGCTTATACTCTTAAAACTTTGAACAGTGAACAAATATACAATACCATTAATTTATTTAAAGTAAAAATATTTTCTATATAAATATGAGAAAATATGGAATATTCAATTTCAATTTTCTACATCATAAATCTAAATTTTCTGTTTATTAAAATTTTATTTTTTCTAAGTACTCTTAAGATGTAAGATTATAAAAATGATTTCATTTTCATTTTGACCGCTAAATTATTGTTGTGGCTTGACACATGAAGAATCAATGTGACAAAATAATGTTGTTTTAAACAATACAAAAAATGAATTTGTTTTTTAAAAATAAACTCAAAAGTTTGCTTTTGAATTTGTAATATTAAAGACCGTAATAGAGACCGTACACTAGGAAAGGAATTCCAATAAATCAAATCCCACTCCCCGTTCCAGAACACTTGTTGAAGAATAAATTACTGCCTAATAACATAAGTGAAGATATACATGGAAAATATAACCTACTGGAGGAAGCACTTCAAGAAATATCTAAAAAACTGCATATCTCAAAAAATAGGAAAGATAAAATTGGAAATGAAGCCAGACACCTTATAGAAACCAGGAATATGTTAGAATATAAAAAACAAAATAGAACACAAATAACGTACTGAAGTAAACAAATTAATGAGAAAATCAGGCCACATAGGAGAAAAACAAGAAATAGGACTATGCAATACCACATTGCAAAATCAGGAGGCATTAAGAAAGCTCTAAAAGAACTGAAAGAGAATACCGCCTGGATTACATCCATCAAAAGCAAGGCAACTGGAAAGAAAGAAACAAAAAGACCCGAAATTATGGAAATAGCAACAGCATTCTATAGCAAATTGTATGATGACGTAGACTGCACAAACATTCAATGGCAACGAGAAGATGAAGAACCTATTCTTTCAATACTAGAAAACGAAATAAGAAACGCAATACTGTCCCAAAAAAAAAACTATAAAGCTCCCGAAGATGATGGAATATCCAACGAAATTCTAACTAATGAACTAATACCACAACAATGGACATCGTCAACCATTGTACTGCTCCACAAGAAAGGCGACAGAACAGAAATAAATAATTACAGATCGATCAGCCTTATCTCCAACTTGTACAAGACATTCTCAAAGGTAATCGGTAATAAACAGAATCGGTGCAGGGTTGGACGAAAATCAGCCGAAAGAACAGGCGGGATTCAGAAGCGACTTTTCAACAATGGACCATATTCATGTCGTAAAGCAAGTTATCCAAAAAAGCAACGAGTACGGAAAACCTACTACTTGGCGTTTGTAGACTACAATAAGGCATTTGACTCTCTGAAACACACATTTGGGACGCTCTACATTCACAAGAAAAAAAAAGAAGTACGGCAAGGAGATCCTCTCTCGCCAAAATTATTCTCGGCGGTATTGGAACATGTATTCAGGAGAATTGATTGGGATGGATTTCGAATAAATATAAATGGCTAAAAGCTTAACCATCTAAGATTCACAGACGACCTAATTCTGCTCAACGAAAACCAAGAAGGCTTAGAAGTAATGTTAACACAACTAGATAGAGAAAGTAGAAGAGTACGATTGACTATGAATCTAAACAAAACAAAAGTAATGTCAAATCACATAAAAACACTTATAAGTTTAAGTTTTAATCAAATAGAATATGTTGATGAATATACATACTTAGGACAAATTATCGCATCTGAAAGCCAGATGCAGAAAGAAGTAAACATCAGAATGGGTAATGCTTGGAAAAGATTCTGTCCCTAAAGGAAGTAATGAAGAACCCACACATACCCTTGAAAGATAAGACTACAGTATTCAACTTGTGCATACTACCATGTTTAATGTACGGAGCTCAAACCTGGGCTCTTACAAACGAAGTAGAGCTCTCAGAGTGTGCCAAAACAGAATGGAGAGCAGCATGCTAAACAATAAACTACAAGACAAAATCAAACTTACAAATATAAGAAGCGAGACAAAAGTTGAAGATGTCACATACACAGTGAAAAAACTTAACTGGGTAGGCCATACGATAAGCAAGAAGAAAAAATGGACAAAAGAAGTGATAGTATGGTGCCCTCGAGATGGGAAAAGAAGGAAGTCCAAAAATCAGATGGGAAGATGACATGAAAAAGTAGCTGGAATAACATGGCAAAGAAACGCCGTAATAAGAAAACATGAAAAACCCTAGAGGAGGCCGATGCCAAAGGGCAAGCGGATAATATAACTGATGTCGAAGAGTAGAGTTATTATTATTATATTGTTATTTATCAACAATCGTAAAAGTGATGCATGAAATTTTACATAAATGATATTGAAAAATTATATAAACGATGGAAATAATTGCAATAAAATGTATATATTTATCCATAATAAAGGCATTTCATTTGATTTGATTTAAATATTAAAGAGATTATATACAGGAAAAATAGTGAAGTAATTTTCCTTTTTAGATCGGGTTAAAATAAGGACCCAGATAATAATTATACATCAATGTTGGCCACATTTAACATAATTTCTGACATGTTTTATTAATTGCATTTATATTTTAAGTCTCACAATCTGCTATACAAAAATAGCAATTACATTAAAGAACTAAATTATTTAAATCAAAACAAGAAAAAAAAACACTTAGCACAAAAATATTGGTTGAGATTTTAATAGTATATTGAAACATTTTTATTTGGAACACCTTTCCCGCCACCGTAGCACCTATTGGCATGACAGTACTACCCCTCCATTTTGCAAACATAGTTTATAAATAGACTTAGCTAAAAATTTATAACTGATTAAATTAATATAATTCATGGGAGTTACAACGTGTGGGATAGAAAAATAAAACTATTCAATACGTTTTAACCTCTTTATCAATAAAAGAACTCAAGTGGATCTTAATATTGTATATAAAATAAACTACACCTAGAAAAAATACCACAATTTGTTATAGTCAAAATATTAGTAGAAAATAAGATAAAAAGGAGCAACTATAAATATGGTGAACATTATAGCACTTCTCTTTTCTACACGTCCCGTTTTTCATTAAACCATAGATGACCAACTTTCTGCTAACCAATTAAATATTGCACTTAATTTGCAAATAAAATTGAAATTTTATATCAATTAACCAAAGCTACGTCAATATTGTTTTCGATCATTTGTATACACTGCACAGTATAATTTGATTTCAAAGCTTATATGTTTCAGACTACAGAAAAGTCATTTAAAGTAAGAAGCAGTATCTATTGAACATATGCTGTTTCCGGTTAGAAAATGTTTACTGAAGAAAATGTATAAATAAATAAAATAATTGAAAAATGCATTTTCATTGTTATTTGCTTTTCAATGCATTTCTAACCAACATTTACGCATTGACTAAATAGATACAAGCACACTGCTTAACGCACTTTTGATTATGTTAACTGTTTCTGTTGCAAACGGAATATATTATAAAAATAATTATCCACATAAACCAGATTGATATCTTTGCAGCAAATTGGTGGATTTTTTACTGATAAGTATAAAGAGCTTAATATACAATATTCTTGCAAATTTAATAACACATTTAATTTAATATTTAAATATGCATCCTTCTTTGCACTAGTTAAATTACTGCCTGACTGTTAAATTTGGTTAAAAAAAATATT
The DNA here is from genome assembly GCA_005406025.1 of Eumeta japonica. Classification (NCBI taxonomy): domain Eukaryota; kingdom Metazoa; phylum Arthropoda; class Insecta; order Lepidoptera; family Psychidae; genus Eumeta; species Eumeta japonica. The sequence goes on from BGZK01000133.1 coordinate 315,314, forward strand.
AGAATACTTCACCAAATTGATGTAAATTGCTTGATCTAACTGTCCAAAATGCAAGATTTATGAGTAGATAGGATTAATATCACATTTCTTTTAGTATCTTTATTGACATTTTCTTTGAATTTATCCTTATAAGTCAAACTAATTTGCAATTTCATTAAAGCAATGTAAAATTTGAGAAATGTATGGCAATGATGTTGACATTAACTTAAAAATTCTAAATTACAATTATAAGAAATTCCATGTGAAATCTCTAATGTCAATTAAACACATATTATGGCACGCAGATAAAAGTTCAACTTTATCCTACAACATGTAATATATATAAGCCTTGTGTGATACATTATTGTGTATTGTGGTAATACCTAAGCAGCTCTCAAGTAAAAATTAAACAAAAAATCATGCATTTTTTGTATTCCTACTGGGTCACTGATTATTTTACAAGTCATTACCCAATAATGCATTATTCAACAGGTTATAAGTTCTTCAAAATATATGCAAAATTTCAACATTTCTACTAATGATCATTATTTGCAAAGATTTTAATTATGAATAGATATTTTTCTTATGTATTTATATGGAAATAATGATTCTCAAGTTTCACCTCCTCTAGTTTTTCTTTTAGTGTTATTCATGTGGTCTACAGTGTTTTACATGCAAATCGTAAAGAATATTTTCTCATCACTAACATTAAAAATGTGCTGCAGAACTAATTACCACATTCATTTAACTGTTCATAAGATAATAAATTCCACATACTAGTTGAAAGTTCTAGTAATAATTTGTTCTGTTATGATCCATAAAATTTGCATTACACTAATCCTAATAATTATAGAAAAAAAAAACATATAAGTATTCAAATAAAATTGAGAACTACCACAAATTCTCAACTTATGTTTGTGAATCAATAAACTTTGATTCACAAACATAAGATTAGGTAATTTTTATAATCTATTTAGAATACTAATTAATTTGTTGCATTATCCTAAGTTCATCTCATTTCTGAAAATGTTTATTAGTGTTTATGCTTACACACTTTTTGGTACCAAACATGAGTTACTTTTATAACTTTCTTACAGACAATTTTTTTCCCTTAACTTCTGCATCTTGTCAGTAACAGGTACTCCGGAATGTGGATGCACTTGTTCTCTCTTGGCCGGTGTTATCAAACTTTTTGATAAATTTCTATTGATGTTTACTGCCGGTTTTTCATTTAGTAATGGAAAGGCTTTTCCTACTACTTTAGGAGTTAAAGTCTTCAATACTGTGCTACATTTTAACGGTGTTTTGGGACCAACTTTCAATCCTTCTTCTGAAAAAGAAAAGAAGTGGGACTGTTAAATATTAGCAGATGATTGTAGTTTTATATTTTCAAATTAAATATAAAGCATAACAAATAAATTCCATATGTGATCAATATTGATCAAATTTATGCACACAACTTTGTAAGGAGCTATTTTCCAATCATGTCATAATGCACACTCGCCATACATATTTTTGTTAATATACTTTTTTTTCAATTCACTCTTTCCCAAATGGCTAAACTACCTCAACACATCTTTTTCTTTTCTATTCATTACATTATCCTTCAAACCATACAATTATCTCATACCATTATGTCTACATTTATTTTTCAAGGATAAATGTAAATATACTAATAACAATAAAACAAATAATTAATCAGACAAACAAATAATAATCAGACTCGGGTCTAATAGACTCCATACGTGCTGATTAGGCAGCATAGCACCATTGTGTCGAGTCTATTACCGAGTATCTTCTGTCACACTAAGCTTTGTAATTTAACACTAAAAATGTAGAAAGATAAAATTCTATTATGGTCAACTAATCACACTTGCTGCTAAATATGTCAATCCACAACTTACAATAAGATTCCATTTAAATTATTTCTTGCATTTACAGTACCAACATCCGTTTATGATATTTTAGCACCAAACATAGACCAATAATCAATTACATTAGAAAGTTCATACTGAGCTTTTCCATAGCATGCTTAAAAGTACTACCTTTGTTAAGTTTCTCCAACAGTTTTCTCATCTTATCTGGCACTGGAACACCTGAATGAGCAGCTTTCGGGCCACGTCGTTTCTTTGCACTGTTAGGTGGTGCAATTGCCTCACTATTTTCTTTTTGTTTGACACTTGATCTAATAACTGATTCTTCTTTTAGTTTCCTAGCAGAACCTGAATACAGTTAAAACAATGTAAATAGTTTGGATGTAAACAACATATACTGTTCCACAACAAATATTAGAGCAATGTCTCATAATACAATATCCTTACCTAAAAATGAAAAAGGATAATTATTGTTTAGTATCATTTGCAGAACACATATATATATATATACTCAGTACAAGAATACAACGAGGAATATATGAACAGAACATATTACAAATCTGTATTTCATATTAACTAGTAAAATTCATGACAGGTCTGATGACAGCCAATAAACGACAGTACTTTGGCCAATAAACGAGGTAAGTACAGATGCCGATTTAATGTTTACTATCAGCTTGATAGATAAATAACAGAACTATAGCATTTGTATATTATTGATAGCAAAGTTATTAATAAGCATGCACTCGTTTTAGGCGAGTAAATTTTAAATACATAGATGGACATGTTTATGCGTTAAATTCAAATACCTCTTATAGGAGAATTGAATCGCATTTTTGAACCTTTCACAGGGCTACGTTTTCTCGTAGGAGTCGTAACTTTTAATACTCCACGTTGTAATCTAGGAGATGACCTCACTTTCTGTTCTAATGGTGCCATTACCGTTAAATAATGGAATCAATAATAAACCTAGACCGCTCTTCCTTCGAAAAAATCGTTATAACGTAAACATAAAAACACTGACGCTTTTAGTTCAACAGAAACTATTTTCAAACGCTTTTGACATTTGACATTTGAACAGTGTTGCCATTAACGTTGTAACGACTAACCGAAATCATCTACAGAATTTAAATGATTTGTTTAACAGTGAATAAGTTTATAAAATAAAAGAATGACAAAAAATACGTGCACTCATTTTTAACGTACAAAGCTTTGTGATTTCAAGGTGTGTTGAAATATGTGAAATGCATTATATGAAGGGCTATATAATGTAAAATATTCAACAAAATCACTAGTATTACAGAAATTTTCAAATAAAACAGTATGAAAATTGAAGTGTTAAGTGGTTTTTTTCTAAACAAAATGTATATGCTATTTATTGTTCAATTTTGAAAAAAATCATTATACAGGAATGAATGAGTATTAAAAAAAACCTAATTCTTGCTCTTTCGTAATATTTTGCACAATATGAATATTTTTCTGGTATTTATTAAAGTACAAATGTGTGATAAAATTATAAAATCTATATTCATATGCCAAATATTCTTTCATTTAAATTACTTTCAACTCCTTCAGACCACATATTTAAGTCGGTATTTTGATTTTATCTATCAAAAAAAGTTCAAAATCTTAGTCCACAAAAGTTCAGTGTTGCTATTGATCAAAATTTTGAATTTTGTATCAAAGTATTGATTACCAATACATTTATTTAATAAACTGAAATGGCTCTTTCTAAAGCCAGTACTTTTTAAGCTTGATTCCATCATTGCTACTCTCCCTAATCTGTTTTTTGGCAAAAGTAACAATTGATGAAGATAAAAAATATATAAATTAAAGACAAATTCATTTATATTGTATTACCGTGGTACGTACTGCTCTAGTTTGTTTCAATTGTTTATTGCAAAGAATAAATATTTTAAGTCTATAAATTTAAATAACACTACCATAATAAAATTGGAATTTTGTTAGATGTTTTGTATCTTTGTTTAAAGATTTCAATAAATATTAACATACGCATAGATTTAATTAATTTAGATATTTAACTAGAACTATTTTTTTGTATAAAGTTTTATTTGCATAGATAAATGTTTTAATGAGTGACGTTCGTCCCCAAATATAGTTTAAATCATAAAGAAATACATAGAAAACTTTAAACAGCTTTTATTTGTAGCTTTGACCAACTGGATACTAAAGGGAAATCTAGGTAGAAGTAAAATAGAATAAATTTCCGGAAAAACATAGCTCAAGACCGCTAACTGTCTTTGAGTAAAATATTTTCTAAACCTGTATTCTTTTCGTTTTGAGTGTTATCAACCCACTACGAAGAGTTATAGTTTTCCTCCTTTTCTATATTAAATTGAGAGACTTGGCTTAAAAGCCTTCTACGGTGGCACGATGTAGAAAGCTTTAGGACTCAGACGGGTTGGAGGGTTGCTAACTATCGTTGTCACTATTGTGATTACAACGTCCGGAATTGATGGTCGAATGAGCTCTCAGAGCAGGCAAGTGGTTTAATTGGACTTAAATTGAAGACTCATTGGTCTATGCGCTAGTGGTTAGAACTAGAACGAGTATCGACTGATTTGGAACTTTTAAGGCGATGCTCTCATAACGATTGTATCAACGCTGCTCCTGCACTGAAGATCAAATAATTAGTTTTAAATTCTATACAATATATGTATGTAATTAACAAACGCATTGAGCAAACAAATCTTGAAAGTCAATTGTAACTTATATTTAATTGTCACATTGATTTGCAATTTTGGAAATGTTTCGTACATTTGAAAAATTTTAATGAAATCAAACGATAATACAGTAATATTAATATATGGTAATGATAATGGAATGAGATGATGTAGTGACATGGACTCAAGAAGTGAATATTAAATTCTTCAATGACGAGTTTTGAGTTGAAGAAGAAAACATAAAAGAAGAATTTTGTTTTTTTGGTCTACGAATAATTTCGCCGATCCCTTCGTGTTAGGGCTCATTCAATTTAATTTTACGAATTGTATACAATACCTACACTTAGTGACAGAGTCTGACAGTGAATCCGGGAGGTGAAAAAATGGAACTCTTCAATGGCTATGATTAATATGAAATTTAATGACGAAGATCTGATGACTACCCCAGAATATTCACAGCAAAACTCTTTAGAAGTATTAATAAGCCCCTCGAGTTGAAGCTCTTTTATTTCATATTGACTATTTCAATACATTGCGTTCGATAACTATGTTTTAATAACGGTAAGCGGTAAACGATAAGCCTAGAAAGTTTTTCTTGGTGGCAAGGAGCTGATGATGAAGTCAAAATGTAGAAAGTGGAAAAGTTCACTGGCTTATAAAAAGACACTTGAGTTTGGACTAAATGGATGTTATTTGATGAACTTAATACTGTTGAGCAACTATCAACTGCTGTTAACTTCCAATATCCCCTGTTTAGTCCGTCTTGTTAAATCACGGGCGTCAATCATCGCACCGTCTCTGCACCCCCTTCGACCTTCGAGTAAGGTTTAATCTGAAAAAGCGGCGGAATGTAATGCACCCGCGTGAAAGAGAGTCCATGCTAATGTACTGATTGCAATAGGATGTCCAAAAATTTATTATCGCGAATGAACCACCTCAAGACATCAGGGCTTACCCTGTTGTAATTAAGCCCTTGTCTCTTTAACAGTATCACTGAAGGGTTGACTGTTTAATTATTGGATACTCATGGGAAAAACATGGGAAAAAACATATACAGTAAGAAAAACAAACTAGAGAAAGCCAAGAACAAACAAAGAAATAAGGAGAAACTTTCTGAAGAAGATGATGAAATCAAGCCCATGAGATTATAAAACAATAATGGTGCATTATTATAGATGAAGACATTAAAACAATATTAAAAAGTTGAAAATAAATTTATTAATTAAAAAAACCTTTTTTAAAACAAGGTTATATTAAAAAATTCGGCTGTACTACAACAAAAGTAATAATTTTATGTAACGGTTGTGTTGATGAATATTATTTATGAAGATGATTAACAAATAAATAAAAGCATGATTATATTTATAACTCATTTCTTCTTAAATAGCCATCTTAAAATACTAATTAATGAGAAACGAGGGTTCTATACATTTCTAGGCTACAATAGAGATTAAAAAATAAGTTTCAAGGAGTCGCTCGCAGATAAACTTTTATTGCCAGACGAATATTTTTAAGAGAACTCTGCAAGTGGATTGACTTGCTACTTAAATTACTGCCTATTTATTGCACGATCTGAAAAGCAAGAATTATTATTTTTTTTATTTATATTTTGAATAGTAAAATAACAACCGAATATATACGAAAAACAATGATTTTTAAAAGAAAGTTTATAAAACGAAATGAAATTGGTGCAAATAAATGTGATTCTTCTGAAAATAATAGTCTTTATTTTGCATATTAAAAACAAGCAATTATTAAAATTAAAACAAAAATTATGTTTTTTGGTTTTATTTTCGTTAAATATGTCAATAAATTTGTATAGAAAAACAGTTTGGAGATAATGGCTATTAAGCAGTTATGCGCCCTTGAGGTAGCCTCTTTACATATTTTTATAAATTTATAACTAATAAGAAGCTTAAAATGCACTGCATTATTGTTTTTCAAATAAGAAGCATATTAGAAGTGATTTTAAAAAGGGTAATGAATTTTCTAATAATAAAACCACTTTTGAAGTGGAAACATCATGACTCGAAATTTCGGTCGTGATTTTTTCAAAACAAATTTTTCAAAAAAATAATATAAGACCGCCTTCAAAGCCCTATTTAAAAATGTTTTTTAAACAGGTTACAAAAACAACTAATCAATTGTTTTTGGAGTCAGTTCCTGCTAAAGTAAAGCAAAAAAATTAAAAAATGTAAAGTATAGACATGAACACAAACATGAAACGTTAAATATTGAGTAAAAAGAATCTTCTTAGAAGAAATACAACTGTGTGTGATTTATATCTTTAGGTAGACTCTACGCCAAAAACAACTGATTCGTTATTGTTTGAATATGTTTAAAAAAATATTTAAATAGGTTTTCGAAGGCGGTTTTTAATTTTATTTTGAAAAATGATTTAATTTCACTTTTTTTAGTTATTAAGTAATTATATAATTTTGTAACTCATTTAGCTACTTTACAAGTGGACTAGGCCATGGTTAATAAAATCGGCCAGCCTTTAGTTTTGTATGAAGCAAGTAGAAAAGCAGTTTCGATCCCAAATTTATTGTCCATATGTAATCATTACAGGGTCTTTACATTCTTAGTTGAAGTACAACTACTAAATTATTTTTATAAAAAGTACATAGATTATGCTTATAATTTATAGTATAAAAGTTCTACAATTAATACAGATTGCACTTTGACTCGCTTCCGCATTAAATTAATTCATTAAAACTATTTTTACTGTTATAGCTAAGAGTTTGTGATGTGTTCATGCGACGATTGTCACATTGGAATTATATAAATAAATTAAAATATGTAGGGAGATTAATAAGTAATTCATTTTAATTCGGTATATACTGGATTTTACTAATAGTTATTTAAGAGTATTTTCTGGCGACAGATTTCCGTATTATCCTCTAACTCTAAACTTTTAAAGAGTGCTGTAGCTCAGCAGAATGATATGAGAACTAACATACACAGTTAAAGAAGTAAAGAAACGAGCTCAAACACATCATACGTGCCTATAATATTTGAGGGTTTACCTCGATTTTCCTGAGATTCCATCATCAGACCCTGATTTGGTGTTTATGGGACCACCTTAGGAATACACCTTTTCAAACAAAAAAAAAAAATTAAAAATAGGTCCACAATTGTGAAATTATCGCTGTACATACATTAAAAATATACATACAGACGAATATAGAACCTGTTCCTATTTTGAAATCGGTCAGAAAATTCATAAACCAATACTTTCATTAATAAATGTGTCTTAAAAATGTAAACTTTTTAGTAATATTTTATATCCTAAGCAAAAGGAAAACGCAATAATAAAACAGACAACTAAAACAGACTTACGACTATCAAAGCTATTGAAAAACACACCGGTAGCACATAGGTCACCATTGCTGTAGATTCTCTATTACAGAATAAAAATAAAGCTTTATTCCTAAACTCGTCACTCTGAGCGCACAAGCTTTGTGGCCGAGGCCCTTACAGGTGCGACAACCGCGTGAGGGAATTTACTAGAATTAAATTTGGATTTCGTTTAAAAAAAAAAGGATATATAGAGTTGTTTTAAGATTAAGTGGGAAAAAGAAATGACGGTAAAAAAAATACGTATTCTTCAATTTAAAATATTTGATCTTTATTGCACATTAAATGCATAAATAACGTGACTTCATTACAATACATCACAAACTAACCAAAATTTTTTTTTATTTAATCATTGAGAATTAAGAAATAACATGTTAATTAATAACAATGTATTTAATAAAAGTTTAGGTTTTTTTCTTTAAATTTTCAAAATAATAAAATATTGTCAAAAGTAGAATGCACATATGGTAATAAAATATTTAAATTAAATGACGGTATTTTTAATGTTTTAGGTTTTATTCATAAAAGGTGTTTTTTTCGTTTTTTTTTTTTTCACATATACTAACTTCTTATCAGCTGATATTTAAGCACTTTAAGTGTTCACATAATTTGTTAAGTTTTTGAAAATAAGTTAATTTACCTATTTTCGAAAACATAATAAAGGACCACTATGTTCGTGTATTGATACGTTCACAGCTTTCTTATTGCATAAATTATAGCATGCCTCTTAAACGAAGCTGAAATGTTAAGGCACTTAACGAGTGATTAAAGTTCACATTATCTGATTAACCTGGAGATTAGTCAACGCCGCTGGCACCAGCGTGCCACCACGAACCATTAACCAAATGCGTTCTTGTGAACACCAATTTCAGGATTGGACTTACGCGTGTTCGACCAGTGACTTGCACAACTGTGACTTAATTTTAATTTTTAGCCGACGTGTGTTTGAAGTGAAAAAATGTAGAAAACAATATACGTCAACACCATTCTTGCTGTTGGTGTTTTAAAAATACTAAAATCCTGTCGTTTTTACGCCTGTCTCTCGATTTCATTACAATAAAAATTTCAAATTTACGGAAAGAGTTATAGGAAATATGACAAAACCTGGATCGCAAAAACTGATTTTTTTTTTGGTAGCGGCAACACCACTCCTGGAATTCCAATGAGTTACTCTTTATGTATTCATACCGGTGATTTTCCCTCGGCGTGGCCGCTGCACAGCTAAATTACTTTAATAAAAGGCAGAAATAAATTTCCTCTGAAATATGGGGCGCAGGGCGTAGCGCATTAGAGGTAAGGTCGAGCAGAAAATTGTATCTCGAATTTTTGATCATATTTGCAATATCTTATTTAGGCGATATCCTTCGAAAAGGTTGCTCTACATATAAAAAAAATGTATCTTGTTCATTTTCAACGCTCTCTATGAACAGTTGCGAGTTTTTTTTTTTTGTAAGATTCGATATCTTCGTGATTGAGAGGTAAGGAGACTTAATCTAAGCTTTTTTCTTTGTAAAAAGAATTATGTTACTCATGGATTTTGAATAGATTGAAATGAAACTTACGACAAATAAATAATTTGTATAGATATGTATGGTTTTTTTGACAATTTAATGCTCAAACAGAAAAGAAAAGAAAACTTTTTTTTTATGTAACAGTGACGTTCTGTTACTGAAATATATTAGACAAAAAATCATTAAGTACTTGCTTCTTCCCTTTCAAATTTTTTGCGTTTTTTTGAACTGGTATTCTTCAGAACATCAATTTAACATTATTATAAGACGATTCAACGTTTTATAGTAATTTAAAACTTTCCTTGTTCCGACCAGTAAACACAGGGTGATATTTGAATACTTAAATTTTTATTTTATTTCTATTGCGATTTTTCTATCTCATTTTTTTGGTCTATTGCATAAAGATTTTGTTAGCGATGATGAAAATTTAATTTTCTAAAAACAAGTCCTGATAAATAGAGTTCTGCAGAACTTCACTACATCTTTAAAAGTATCCAATTTTTATCTGTATTTGTACATTTTTATCACAACCCCGTTATGAAGTTACAAGATTTTGATTAAAAAAAAGTATTGCATATTCATCATTTTTATATTTCCATGGTCTTATTCTGTTTGTCCTATACTTTTGTTGAATTATTATATGTTTGCAAAAGGACAAGAAAACATTAATTACTTTTACCTTCATCACCCAAGGACATCAGGGAAGTTTTGTGTCAATATTAGGGACACCTATTCCCTCATCAGTTCATTTAGCGTTACCAAATTCAGGCTTATAAGGTCCATAAGGTCTGGCAGTTACGAACAAAGTTTCATGTGAAGTCTTGGAGTCCAAGTTTCAACAGCAACTGCTGAACAGATAACAGAAAAATATATTAAAATTTTTAGAAAATGTTGTAAAGGTAAAACAAAAGCTCAAATTAATGTCGAAAAAAATACATTTTAGGTAAAATCTACATTATGTAATAGACATACCGTGCATCGGAATGCTAGTCGATTGCTAAAAAAGATTGGCAGAAACCTATGCAATTTCAGTGTCATATTTAGACTTTGCGCATGGTTAAAAAAATAATTACAAACGATAGTCCTAACTCGCACTAAATTATCCAGTAATATAGGTAACTATCTACTATAATAGTTCGATGCGGTGTTGGATATTGTATGATAATTATTTATCGTATTTTTATGATAATTTTCCACCCAGTAGTATATACCATATAATTCAAGGATCGTACGCAAAAATACGACAATTCCTAAACAAGCTATTTTCAACCAATACTCTATAAAATATTTTATATATATAGCATTACTAAGGTTAAAATAAATTAGAATATATATAATTATAGTTGATAGATGAATGGTCTCTATTATTTTTTTGGTTCCTTTGTTTATGACTAATTTACATTTCTTAGAGCCCATTTCTGATTAAATATTAAACTATATAAATTATACATTTTATCATCCCGACGCAATCGCGGTAGGAAAATGATTTCTTTCTTTCTCACGAAATTTGTAAACTCGTTCTTGTAATTTTTAGTTTACTTCGCAATATCGTATGAATAATGCGCGGGAAAGCGTCGGTCTTAAAATGTTTTAATTAACCTAATGATATATGTTTTTTTCTTATAGTGCTATATTGAGTAAAGATAACAAGGAACCGTGTAAAATTTTCGAAACTGTCATTCATAGGTGAGTTTCTCATTAGCACCTGCGCATCAGTATGACAAAAAGAGACAAATGTTGTTTGTTTTTCCTCGAAAGTCGACGTACGCACTTGAAACGTCAATTGGACCTCTTGCACTTGTTAAATATGCAGTTAAATTAGATTGTCAAGTTGTAACAGTTACAGTTTATGTTGCTGTTATATTTAATTTAGTTATATGTGAAAATATGGCAATCAAGAATATTTTCTGAACGGTGGTGGTTTTGGTTTTTTGTCAATTTCTCGTGTTTTCTGTTGGTGTTGTCGATATACAGTAAACTATCGGGTCTCCAATTACATCAAAATAATATGTTCCATGTTTGGGGCGCGACTTTTATTCAGGACGGATGCAAAATGTTATCAAATACATTAGTTTAAAAAATATAAAAATGCCTTTAAGAACGCAAGAATAAGTTTTTGTGCCAGCAACACGTCAATAATAATGCTTACTTTTTAATTTTTACAATTATGTGTGGACAGTTCTTCACAGTGAAAAATCTGTGAATCCCCATATTACTTACAAAATTATAATTTGCTTTTAAGTTACGGGGAAAGTTTCTAATGATGTTTGATTCATATCGATATTGATAATTCTTAAAACTTACGAACAAACTTTATCTAGTATTAGCCGCTTTATCCATTTAGTAATTACTGTTTCTGATCCCGATCCCTTTCTTTATCTCCATTGCAGCCCTGCTTTCTATTCCAATAACGGTCGCGATGCCGATTCTAATCCTTCGTTGGGCATCACTGCTATTTTTCCGATTAGATAATCTACTTCTCTGCAAAGGACATTGCTAAGTTTCGACAATGCAAAAGTACACGTTTAACTTGTGTAAAAATGTTCAACTTGTTTAAATGTTTAAGTTATATTGAATGCAGATTAAATCTAGCTGTAATTGTAAAGTAATCGCATTGTAATGAGCGCCATTACAATGCGATCTATTCTTCCATCACTGTCGTCAAGCTTACTTTGAGGCTTGAAACGACTGTATTACCTTACTCGTGTGAGCCGACCGATTTGCGTGCGGGTTTGTATGACGATGACATGCCTATTTCAAATATAATACTAACACGTCCATGGCTGTAACTATTGACCGAACATTTGATTTAACCCGTAAAATAAAATGGTAGTATCAATAAAGTGTAAATAAGAAACAAATGTCGTTGATTTTATTGACAGTCATCGGTAATTTTATATCATTTTATCATTGTCTTAGTCCAATGAATATACTATTGTAATTGTTCCCAATGATTTCTTGAAATTCTGATAGATAAATATTAAGTAAACAGTGACCAATTAGGTAGGAAGTGAATCAGAGAGTTGATAAAATGTAATATTTCTAAGAACTGTTCTATTATACTAAAAGTAAACAGGATCATATAATTATATTAAATACTTGTCATTCATGAAACTGAAACATGAAACATGATACAAGTTGCACGATTTCATTTCCTTACAGGGTCCTCAGATGTATTTTTTAATGTTTATCTATGTAGAATAATTTAGAAACTTAAATTTTAAAATGGAATTGTCTAAGGTTTTTTTCAACCGATATCTGTAAATTAATGTAACTATTATATAATATATGTTCTCTTTCATTCCGACAGCTTTATCTTAACACCCTCCAGAAATATGAACTTATGTTATCATAAAAAATATTGGAACAAAAACATTTTTGAGACATTTTTCATTTGTCTAGTCTGAAATAACAATTATATCACTTCAACTTATGATTGGAAAACGCATCCTTAATAGAATGTTTATGATTTTTGTTCTTAAAGTTACATCTAAGTAACGGTTAGTCCTATTTACTCATAACAATTTGTTTCTTATTTGCATGACCCCATTGTAGAAGTGTACGTTCTCGCAATATTTATATTTCATATCGTGGGGGCCTTCCACTTAAACCCTGCTCTAATGCTGTTATGATAAAATGCGGTGACAATGTCTAAGATCGACGGCTTGGTGTGCTCTTCGGGGCACGCAGCGAGTGGCTTAGGTTGACTTAAGTGGAAAATGAACTTATCACGTAAGTCGTCCGTGATTAAGAATCGAACCGAGTATGTTCCGACTCGAAAGTAGCATGTCGACCGCTCAGCTGAAACCGCTCGTCGCGTTCTTGACACGCGTTCGAAATTAGGTGTAAGTTATACACATAATTAAATTGGAAGGAAACCAAATCTATACATTAAATATTACTTTGGAAACATGCAAGTGGTATGTACTATTTACATAATAGAGACCTCAAAACAGCTGCTTTCAAAATTTTTGTTCGTTTGTCTGTTAGTATGTTTGTTTATTCAAGTATCACTTAATGGAATCACCAATGGACCGATTTGAACGATTTTTTTTAGTTTTTTGTTGGTAGTAGTCTAGTGCTTAACTTAGGACACAATTTATCACTTCTAAATTACCTGGGGGCTAAACAGAGAGCAAAGTAAAATTTTTTCCTCCCTTTAATTTTATGTTCTTACTAAACAGATTTGGTCAAATGGTTTCCACCTACCGTTAGATTTTTTAACACTACAAGTGTCACAGAAAAAATATGTGATCTATTATTCATTATTTTGTCATTTATTTCAATTAATGAAGTTCCTGAAAAGGGAGAAATTTAGCTATAAACATCGTGGCTTCGAAGAAGACCTGAGACATGACGTCTAAGATTTTCTATGGGTGAAGAAAGACAACGAAGAAATGACGTCATTTTTCAAGTTTTTTAAAACGTTGCTCTTTCATGATTTTCATTGATCAGATGAATTTCATGACCACTACGCGAACGAAGTCGCAGGCAACAGTTAATGATTCATAAGTATATCAAAACTAGCGACTTGGCTGTTTCCGCTTCAAACCAAATAAAAATTCTAATGAGAACTTTATTTTTCTCTTCAGGATCGAATCGTATACATTTCGTACGCGGTACATAAACGCAATCATCTGCGGCCGTGAGCGCCGGCCGCTTCATTGTGTATCAAACGCACAAAGAAAGTGAAAGCTATTAAATAAACATTATGACGCGAGTTAATGGTCCGCCGCGATGCGTGCGGAATCGCATCCGGGCGATAGTGTGTGATGTGCCTACAACATTTCTCCATTAGCGGGACAGAGAATATACATTTCTATATAAAAACGAACACAAAAAAAAAATTGTTTGCTTATGCATCACCAGCTGTCCGACCGCGACTTCGCCCACACGAGGCTAGAATAGAATCGATTCTAGTTTCGTTCTTGCTTTCGCAATCGATTCCAAACTTGATCCGATTCTAGGTTCTCTGTTCTCAGATTCGCGGTCAGTTTCCACCCTAATTTTTTTCTGGATGTCGAATCCTCCTGTAGTCTCAGCCAAGAAGCCGGTTTAATTCTAATTCTTTCTACCCATAGCCCTCTCTTAGCTCTAATCTCGATCCAGTATCGAAAATATTTTTAAGAAAATTCGTGCAAAGGAAATTGTATCTCCTTACTTCTTTGAGAATAGGAATTCCATAGACATTCTCCCCCCCTCTCTCCATTGCACTCCTGTAGACTTTGAGTTTTCCAAAACACTTACACAGTATTTATTTATTAAAAAAAAAAACATCTAAAACCTATTTTTATGTGACTTAAAAACTAATGGCGCATGAGCTCACTGAAAGAAATCTAATGACTCATGTACTTATTTGCGATTGTCTATTGAAACGTAATGAAACCGAACGGTTTTTGAAAAGATTGATCACCGGTGATGAAAAATGAATTACTTACGACAAGCAGTGTGAAAAAGATCATAGTTGAAAAGCAAGCAAACCGCATAGACTACAGCAAAACCCGGATTAACTCGCAATAAGTTGATGATATATTTTTCTCAGAAACAGCCACTTCGTTGACTATGGTTTTCTTTGGCAAAAAAGAAGATTATAATTATAAAGATCGATTCCATACGGTATATAAGATACAGTATATAAGGTTAAGCAATATATATATATATATATATATATAATTTATATATATATATATATATGTATATAAATAATATATATATTAATTATATTGCAGACCTCAATATTATGGATTGTTTCGTAAAAAACTTCTTGATGAGTGTTCAGACAAAAATAATTACTTTGCTATCTTAGTCTGGTATATTATTTTTTTTTGTGTGTAAATAGTAGAAAAGTTTATGATCTATAGGACAATTTATTTCCTCAAAAAGAAGCTCGTGGAAATATAATGCTGTATGTGACAACTTGTCCCGTTTAATAGTCGCTGTGATATATATTTTTCATATTACTATTCGCTTGGCATCCACAATTTATCTCCTGCTGAGTGTTGCAACCCTAAATTGCTGTAATAAAACACCGAAATAAATTTCCCCCTGAGAACCAGAGTGCTATCGGTAAGGGTTATGAGCCAGAAGGGAGATGAGATACTACTTTTTATCGGCTGATTGGTATTGAAGAGTATTTTATTGATGTTTTTCACCATTTTTCATTCATATAATATTTAATATTTATCGTTTTGTACACGTGATGAAAATTAATGAGTTGTATATAATTCTAAGGAAATATATTGGTATAG
The DNA here is from genome assembly GCA_005406025.1 of Eumeta japonica. Taxonomy (NCBI): domain Eukaryota; kingdom Metazoa; phylum Arthropoda; class Insecta; order Lepidoptera; family Psychidae; genus Eumeta; species Eumeta japonica. The sequence goes on from BGZK01000133.1 coordinate 330,970, forward strand.
GGAATTATTTCATGAGTTGTCTATTCTTTCGCCTTCATTAGCAATTTCTTTCTGACATTATCTTTGTGTTTTAAATGGATTCAAAAAAGATAATTATGGTCTTTCGTTGGCCTTATTGTTGATTTTGATGTATAAAGTAATATAGATTAATACAGAATGTCTAATGAACGTGAAAACGAAAACAATCTTAGAATATATAATATTATAGTACGATATCAATATAACTAGATACATTAATAGGATGCTCTTAATCTTACATCTTTAATTATCAACATTAGAAAAAGAACATCATTTACTGACACCAATCTAAGAGTTACAACGGTATTAATTCTTTGTCCGACGTGTTAAGTGATCCTAGATATAATTATTTCATATTTTTCTATTTCAATCACATATAATAAACGAAATACAAAATCATAATAAAAAAAAATTCTTTAACATCCATAGTGGGCTATATATCACTAAAAATTGGGCCAATTTGGGTCCTTTCTTTGGCCGACATACGTCGGTAATTTTTAGTGTGTATTCAAAACTTGATAATAGTGCGTGGTCGTTTCCACGTCACCTGCGATGCGTGATCCTCAGTGGTAATGTTTGAAGGATAATTTTTCCGAATAGGCTGGCGTTAGGGCTTCTCAGGTAAATTGTTAAAACGTACCTTTATAATGGAACTCGGTGTTCGTCCCTCTGTCTATATGCTCGTTTGTACTTCTTTTTGGATCTACAGTAATTTTTTTTTAATTTGTCTAATCATTTAGGTGCCAGTTAGCTTAAAATTTAGAATCACTTATTAGTAAATGATAGCCAATATAGTTTATTGTGTACTTACTTCTTGCGGTAAATAAGTAGTAAACTGTACAGTACTCAATATAGAATAGAATAATGTACATATGTAAGAATGTATAGCATGAAGTTGATAAAAATGTACTTATGCTAAGGACCCTTTCCAAGTACATGTTAAATGCGTCGCCGTCCGGTATTTTACTTCCTTGACGCAATAAATGTAATAAAACTATAAATAAACATAAAAAATTCGTTGTATTTTTTGTTATGAGAGTCTACGTTTGAATCGATTCCTATATAATTTGACAGTTGATTCTGAACTTGCCTATATTGGGACGTTTGTATAATAAGCTTCGATAGGCTTGCCAGCTTCAAATGCTAATTTCGTCCCTTCAATAACCCCTTCAAATGAAGGGGTTAATAGCTACATTAGATTAAAACACTTTACTAATAAAAAAACTGGCCTAGAGGATGTCGGACCATGCTCATTATAGGGTTTCAAAGCGATTATTAGTTAAAAATAGTATAACCGTTTCAAGTTCAAAATAATTTTCGTTGAAAGTATTTATTAAGAGTTACCTTCGTTATTTTTTTCATATTTTTGGACATAGGATTTAGCAATTAAAGTAGGGGGGCACATTTTCTGCTACATTCGGAGCGATTATTTCCTAAATTATTCAGGTAATTAGAAAAACTGCACAGACACATTAGTGTTTTCAAAAGAACTGTCGAAATATGTGCCACATGTCAATGTTTGCTGTAAAAACTATTTTTCAGCTTCTGTTACACGCATAGAGTGTCCCCGTAGAAATATTTATTTCTGATATTTAACTACCAAACAAAGTAGCGGCTCATACAAAATACTTGCATTATAAATTTTAAATATATTTGTTTTTTGTGGTTTTTCAATAAAATGTCTATGACATAAAGGCGGACGGACATGACTAAAATATATAAGGGTTCCGTTTTTGTCATTTTGGCTCGGAACCCTAAAAATGGGAAATGCAAAGTGAAACTGCAAATCCCGGACGCATAAACAGAGCAAAGCACGTAAAATTATGTTTTCATGCTTAAAATACGATAATTACAAATTAACTCTATGTAACAAAACAAGAAACAACACTGTCTTCTGTCACAATGTTGCTATTTCTGTCAAACAAGCGCCACACGCACGCTTAGGTACATTTAGTACGAAAGTGACAAATAATTATTTACTTCTATTTTGTTAATCTAAAATAAAAGTTGTGAAAATTGATTACTTGTAAATTGTGCTTTTTTTTTCAAGGCATTTTATAGTGATTGGTTATAGAATACTGATCTTAGTGGTAAATTGTTCCTTTTTAAAATTTTATGTATTGTTCGCAACAAATATAGAATTATTGAGAAAAACAATAACAAACAGTCTTTTTTCGAAACTGCCAATTTAAATAATTATCACATGTAATGTTAATCGTTTTATTTTGAAACTATCAGACGCTATCAGAAGGTCTTGATTGAAACATCGTTATTTACAAAAATATAATTAACATCAAAATAGACATCCGTAACATTAAAAATTCAGACAGATATGATTGTTCTCGCGAAGTATCGTTACAGTTTAATGATCACAATATTTATTGTATTATTATTGAATAAATTCAATATTATTAACATATTTATTTATTCATAACATTTCCAAGAAGCGTCGCCATCTTCGACGTGTACAAAAGCGATTAATCACGTACAACGGCCGCTCGCCGAATTTCAATGCGATAGCAATTTTCGTGGAAAATCTTTGTGCAGATTGACACGTGATGTGTACGTACACTTAATCGAAATTTAAGCCGGCGGGCGTTATGTAACTTTGAGATGGAAATGGATTTGAAAAGATTAAAGGGAAAATCTTGAAATTTCCAAGTGTAATAATTTCAGCTTATCACAAAAAACATACATAACTGAATAATTAACAAAAAATAGTGTACATTCGCAAATCCATACATTATTACAGCACTTTTTTTATTTTTGAAAATTTCGCTAACTTTACCCCTGTGTGTAAAACCGAAAATTTCCGGTAATCACGATTTTAACCAGTATTAATTTTTATTTATAGCAGAAGATGTATTTATATAATTTAAATGTCATACATTTCTAATTTTCTAGACCAATGAATTTATTTATATACAAATTTAATGAATTCATGAAAACGGATAAATGTTTGCTTGTCTAATTGTAGCATGATTTAGATAATGCTCCGTCAGTTTTATTTTGAGGAGGGATCTAACATTGCGCCACCTGTAATCGGCCAATAGAGGAACAAGGCAGCCGGCGATCGGAACGTCCGGTTATGTCGAAACACGGACAGACAGGGGGACCGCAGGCGTTTGAAGCGAAAAGCGACATCAGCGGAAATGAATACACACGCAGGACGAACACAACGTTCCCGCGGACGCTTCGAGTTGGCAACGCGGTTTCGACGAATCCCGTGATGATATTCACTTGTCGACATTTTACTCACAGTCGGAGACCGTCGGCGAGTCCAGAATTGGACTTAAATATTTTACGTAAGCTATTGGTACATCTGTTTAACGTGTCGAAGCCTTTTTCGGGCGATCGGGTGCGTACAGCGAACTTAAAAATTCTGTGAAATAATTATACGTGTTCGGTAAGACCATTCTATTGATTCTCTACGTAAAGAATGGTTAAAAACGTTTTTCGCACGGCATCAAATGCTTCTATAATATTTTTGTTAGACTAATCCACGTCGTTTTTAGTAGAAATAATAGCTCATTTACATAACACTTATAGCAATAGTTGTTAAAAAAATGCTCCATGTCTCTTCACTTATGATGAAAAGACCCGAAAAGAAGAAAGAGAATGGTAAAACATACGTCACTTATTAGTTTGAACTATAGTTTATTAAATAAAATATATTTCATTTACATCGGTCCAGTAATTTTTTGCATGATACTCAAAAAACGAACAAAAGTTGTGAAGATTATTAGATATCGATTCACCTAATAGAATTATTATAATACTACCCTTAAGTTTCTTACTCGTTCTTCTTGAGGGAAAACTGCCTTTCGAACGAGCGGTAAAGCGTAATTTCGCAAAATTATGACGTATTTCAAGTGTTATTTTGTAACCTATGAAATAAAGATATTTTGAATTTGAATTTTGAATTTGAATAAATATAAAGAAATAACCACCTAATAAGTATGTATTAAGATCCATTAAAAATCTATGTAGGGTGTAACATAGTAACAATATAATAATTGTTAAATTTCAACAAAATGTTATTTAGTTTTATGAAATCACGGAAATTGATAAACTGATTTATATTTTTATCCGAAGATGTTTGTTGGTCTTTTTCTCACGAGATTAGCTCGAGTATGAAAAAAAGTCCAAATATCATAAAAAAAATGTATGCATTATAATTGAAATTTTATGCTAGATAAATACAAGATTTTAAATAAGCATTTAACTTTTGGGTATAGTGTAAATAATACAAAATAATAATAAAAGATATTATGTTAGAAAAATTTGAGTAACCAAAAATATATATTGCGTTTGTCTTAAAGTATAACTTATATTTAAATGAACATATAAACTTTTTAAGGGTGAAAGGCTGATTGCGGAATTCATATTAATATCAGAACACCTTATGGAGGTGGGCGGCAAGCTCGCACGATAGTTATGCAACGAGACGAAAAAGGCTAGCCAAAATTCTGATCATAATTTTTTTCGCTGTACCCACAAACACGACGCGCCGGCCAAAAAGTTCCGATATCGTTCGAACACACAAGAAAACATCAATTACGCGTTATGGTCCCGCCCCCGCAGGGCGGCGCCCGTGGTATCGGCAGTCAACACAACGCGCTTTGTTCACTTATGATCGAGTGCCAACATTCCCTGGGTTCTGTTTGCCTCTCATTTTTCTCCACTCGGGCATTGTTAATAAGTCGGCCCGCTCCGCTAAGGCCATTGTTTCTACTGGATGACTTTTTATTCAATGGCGGGCTATGAGGGCGCCATTATGGGCTACTGATTGCGCCGGCGCCGAACGACGGACCAATTTCTTAAGGGAACAATATGTCTGACGGTGCCTCCGAGCACAATCGCTTCCGTAAATAATAGAGGAGGGCGGTAGGGTGGGAGGAAGTGAGTGGGTTTTTTCCCCGTTGTCCGCTGTTTGCTCGGTTTCGATACTGAGAGGGAAAGCATTGTATTGAGACGTGCTTCTGCTCGGATACGCCCGCCTTTAGATACGACGAAATGAACTATATTAGTAGTTACGTGGGTAGTAAGTTTCTCTATATTTGTACTTGCATTATTTTCAATAAAATTGTGTGTTTTGTATTTTCATATCATCAAAATTGCTTCAAACTAAACGGAATAACTGTGAGAAATTGTAAAGAATATATTTAAGATCTGCATGAGTTATTAACTTTAATGATTAAATCGTTTTTTGTATGACCGCGTAACGGCGCGATGTACATTTCGGATAGTAGAGATTCTAGGATATCGAACCTAATACAGAATCCAAATTAGGTTCGATAACTTAAACGATAAAATGGAATAACGATTTGATCGACCAATATGTTTCTCAATTTTCTAATTATAATGTTGCGATAGTGTGCAGATCGATTCGATTCGATATGATTAATACATATCCAAATAGATTTCTGAGTTTCTAACCAATGCAATCGGTCTATTTTGCGTCAATAAATAACAGATAGTCGTAAAATGAAATTGAAAATCTGAACTCGCAGAGATAGGACACGGTTTCTCTTCAGAAAAATAGCCAATAATTAGTTTTGTACACGAAGGCGGGAGGGCAATCGTGAAAGAGCTATGTAAGAACAAAAATGTATATTGGAGGTGGCATTTTAAACAATGCAAAGTTATAAAAATATTTTCCTTAGATGCATCAATAATATATGTACTTTTCTTGTCATTTGTGTCATTCAGTCTATAAAAATTACGGACGCATTAACATCAGTTAATTACTGGAATATAACTTAGACAGCAAAAATTTAAATACTTTTCGTAGCAGTATTTTTCATTATCCCAGATTTAAATATTTACAATCCACAGTCATTTGGAGTACATATTGTAAATAATTGCAATAAAATTATAGAAGGTAAATGTTGAAGAAATATATAAATTTTGTGGAATGCGACAAATAATTTAATTATATGGTCTGTCTAATGTGAATAATATAAATTTTTTCAACATTCTTATTACAAGTTGATTTATAAAATATTTTGAAATGGAGAATATCATTTTTGATGTTAGGTAATGACATTTTCCACTAAATTTGAATATTTGAAAAAATTAATACATTTATCTTTTTCCAAATATGATTTAATTTCTCTTGTATTAGATTATCATGTTTTTTTTCTATATGATTTTGTAAAATAACACTTACTTCTTTCTACAGTCGGCTCATCAAAACAATAGTGAAAAATATATGACTATTATTTAGTACTTCAAAAGAAAATAAAAAGCACGAAATTTAAAATACCATAAAAAGTTAGATACTAATTTACTAAAATTCGTATTTGAAAAAAGAATAGAAAATAAATTTTGTCAGAAAATATGTTTTTTGTTTGAGATCGGATTTTGATTTTGGTTTTATATTTAATTATGTCTATTCCACTTTTATATTTAAAAAAAAGTTTTATAAATATAACTCTACTTTCTATTGGATTCACTTTCAAAGAAAGGTACTTTTACAACTGTATTGTTAAGTCAACATTCATTTTAGAAGTAACTTTTTGTTAAAAGACAGTAAAAAAAAAAGGTTGAAATTATTATTCATATTTTATTTATTGTCTTGTTACACATTTACTATATTAAAAAATATAAATTTGATTGGAATTACAAAAGTAATGATGAAGTTTATTAACAACACAGTACTCCTAAAATTATGCTACGTATACACAAATTCTAAACTATAAAATTATCGTTTTCACACATTCATAACCTTTCTATTACGAAAACGCTTACCTCCAAAGGTACTTACATGGTGCCTTATCTTTTTAGCTTCGTGTAGCTTGTACAGCATCACCGTGGAAGTCGATTGCGGTATCTTTAATAGGGAATGAAGCTGATCGTTAGCAACAGTTTTAAAATATCTAAATGTTGAATACAGATATCAAAAGTTTTCGCTTCAACAGCAGCCTGCCTTCTAATTTGTATTTTGTATTTGTATAGAATTGTTTTTTCCCGGTGATATTTTGTAAAAGCCGCCAATGTTTTCATACTAGCCTCTTCATGTCTACTAGAAATAACACTATTGAAAGAATCTTTTTTATAACCTTTATCCTTTGAAAGATATCGTCAAAATACAGTTCAAAATATCGTTTGAAATTGTCGGTAGAATGTATAAACGTCGCAGTCGACCATAGTCCTGTCAGAACATGAAGATGGTCAATAGTCATAATTGCTGGCACTACCAATAGTGAAAACTACAACTAGAAAATTATCGTTTTGATCTATAGATTAAAAATATCAAACGAAATATAAACGAATACAAGCGGCTCACTTCTGTACCCTGTATTCTGTCTTACTATTGCACCCGATTTTGCTGCGCACAAAAAATGGTCCGGCTCGACCGATAGTTGGTCACGAAGAGTGATTCATTTAGACACGAGTCAAAAGCAATTAATAATATTAGCCGTTGGGATTCGAAATTTTTTCTTATATCATTACTAAAGGGCAAATGAACATGCGAATCACCGGAGAGTAGATGGTCATTGCTGTCCATAGAAACGTGCAATCCGAAAGGCTTTGTCGACCTTTTGGGAAGGAATAGGATATCTGATGACGGAGTATGTGAGATGGAGGGTGCCACTGGAACTCTGAATCACGGGATGAAAATCTATAGCGGAAGCTGCTATTTCACATCTATATTTTGTGAGAATATGTACTTTGACCTTCATCAGATATACTATTCCTTCCCAAAAAGCCGACAACCCCTTTCGGATTGCGATTATCTATGGGCGGCAATGATCATCTACGCTCCGGTAACTCGCATGCCCGTTTGCCCTTAAACATTATATATAGAAAAAAGTTCGAACTCGATGCTAACATTATTGTTACCTTTCTGATTTCTGTGTAATTGAATCGCTCTTCGTGATCAACTATCTTTAAACTTGCATTAATATAGAAGAAAAAAATCTTAATAAAATTTAAACTACGATGAAGCTTCATCGTAACGGAAAATATTTTATGCAGAAAAAGAAAACAGAGTTATGAGAGTAATTTTAAAGCTATTGCTGGCACCTTCTTCGTTTTAAGTATTACAAGGAATTTTATGTTTGTTTTTATGGTTCCGCGCACCCGAAAAAAATAATGAAACCATTATTATTTTTTTTTTATTGTTTTTGAACTCAAGTTCAAAAGAAATAATAGTTGTCCTGTTTATCTCCTAATCTACTGATTCTAAAATAAAAAAATATGTATTCTGAATCTAGGCGGTTGTTACTCATAGTTTCTAGGAGAACCTAAAGGAAAATCTTAACTTTTTAAATTTCCACAGGAAATGCAAAATAAACGTGAAGGAAAAATGTCTACACCATATTATTACCTGATTGCACTGAAGACTAATGAATTATGTAATGATCTCTTCAACACTAATCTATTGTATAAGTTAAAAAGTACTGCTCTGTTTTTCCGATTACGGTGAGGAACATTAAAAAACCTCCGGTTTATGTGATAGTTGAAGCTATTCATTATTTATACAGTCTTTTGTAAAAAATAATTTCAATTTTAGCCGCATTGAATATTGAATATATCATTGTAATTAATAGGGATGCGGTGAATTCGCATTACGAGGTATCGTCGTGATCTATTTGTGTAAGCCAATCTGCAATGATTAATTGATTGCGTGTATTTACATATCACTGAGTACGGTTCATTCGATTTTCCACAAACTTGTGAACATATAGATATTTTTGTTTTATACATGGAATTTTATATCATTTCTTCTATACATGGAGACATCGATCAATGACTCTGTTCGTCCAGCACAGGTGAATAAGCACAATTTCTTAAGTCATCTTATGATGCTTCAGAGAATAGACGATCACAAGACTATCGCCAGCCTTTTATGAAGGAATAGGTTGGAGAGAGGAAGTAGGCCACCGGAATTCACGAACTCAACTAAAAGCGGAAGCTGCTACTTCACGTCTCTATTCTATGAGAGCGTGATGTCTCCCCGGCCGGGCTGGCCCATTTTCATGCTGCAGCCAGTCGACCACAGAGTGGCGCTATTACAATGTTTGTTTAGCTGTTTCGATGCGCACTCAAACCTGAATTCCGATTTCCATAATATTTGATCAACCTTTGGACAATCGGTCGATCCATGTCATTTTAGATTTTCGCTTGGTGCCCGAAGTAAACGTCGGTGTTATTCAACCTACGCCGTATAGATCGTCACGGTTAATAGATCCATTTCGATCGCCGATCAGTCCTCTCAATACAGTTACTATAGTGATCCTACCGCTGAGGCGAATACTTCCACATTTATTTTAGAATAAGACCCTCTATGCTGGATCAGTACTGGTCGGGATGTCGTTTAGGGCTCTAGTTATCAGCACGATGGTAACATCCGGAACCGACAGTTTAATATACTACTTGAGACACGGAGCGAGTGGTTCAATATGACAAGTCAAAAATTAGATATAAAGTATCATATGGTGAGAAATCAATTACTCTTCACCATCCGATCACCCAGTGATGTGGTGATAATAATCTACTAGACCAATGCATTTCGTGATATAATTCCTGCCTCATATAGATAGGTATGTTCGAATGGGCAACACTCGGAAACGTAGCGTCGCCAGACGTGGCAAAACGGTAAAAATAAAAAAGAAAGAGAAAGAGCCACTAAAATATACGGCGCGGCCGTCTGCGGCGCACTGCGCGCCAAATCGGTTGATTTCAAAGGAGTAATCTTGTGCCCTGAACGAATTCAATTTGCGCTCGCGTACCGTAAAAGTTTTAAAAGTGCCCGTCTTTCAAAACTGCCGAGAGCTCGTACATGTTTTACTACTCATACGGCCGGCAGAGTATAGAGTATATATATTTCTCGTTGCCGTTTCCGTATTTCTTTAGATTTTGCGGCGGTATTTACATTTGTAAGTGCCCGTGAGAATAATACGTACAAGCCTAATGAGGCTTGTACGTATTATTCTCACGGATAAGCCAATGGGCTTATCCTTATTAGCTACGTCTGTGATTTCTTCTAGATTCTATTATTCTTTTCCTTTCGTATTTAATAATCTAAACTAATATCCAAGTCCATTTTCAAATTATGTGCCTCTCATATAACGTTAGAGTACCTAATTGATTCAATGCCCAGAATATGACAAAAGAGCAATTGTGTAACTCTCGAGAATCAATATGGAACAAGAGAGATAAAGATAAAAAACGTTAAATACGTAGCAAATATATAGAGTCAAGATCTTCTTTCTCTATCTCTCGTGTGCCATATTAATTCTTGCGAGTTGTGTATGTCAGGTTTTAATCAGTCAACTGCTGCAACAAATCTTCCGAAAAGTGACAGAGACCGACTAGAATTAAAATCAGTTCAAGGCAGAGGCGGTCGAGCGAGATTGTTTTAGCAAGTTTTCGACAATTTGTGGTTAAATTATAAATATTTTCTTACACATTAAGCTAAAATAATTATTTTTTCAATTTTTATTATCGTTTATACTCATATTAAAATAATATAAAATGGACTCCTCGATAGTGGAAGTTTTGATAAACATCTTCTAAAATGGTTTTGATAATTTTTATCCGATTATTAAATTTTATAACTTTCAAAACGGATACTAAAAAATTGAGTAAACTTATGTTTTTATAAGTAAATTGGAAATTCTTTGATGTGTTGAATTGAAGTTAGTTCAAAAAAAATAGAAAAACGAAATAAATTGAAAAATTTCTGAATATGAAACTGAAGCGTTCTGACAAAAAATTGGTTGTCTGTAAAGTTGGTTTACGGACGATAATTTTACATGATAATGTCATAAGAAAACATTGATGAAAAATTGCATTCTTTTATGAATTAAATTGAATTATTATCACTGAATTATTATTATTTTCTATAATACAAAGAAAGAGTTAATTGAAAATGACAATGTTTTCGATAAATTAACATTTATTTGCACTCGTTAATTCAAATATTTTTCTACTTAAATTATACAGTAAAGAGATAGATGCGTCACAAGCAGTGGCGGATTTATATTTTTTATGAGTGTAGGCCATTTTATTTCCGCCGCCCCATGTACTTTTCTAAAATAATAATTTTCTGAAATGTGCCGCCCCTAGGACGCTGCCGCCCCTAGGCCGCGGCCTACACGGCCTATTGACAAATCCAGGACTGGTCACAAGCCGAACGCTTACGCCGATCGTGTTTCTCTATTGTTCCGCGCTCTCGCTCGCACACTCGGCTCAGGTGAACGCGACAATGAGTCATGCTTTTTCGTGCGTGCAGCCGGCGTTCATCGATTTATAAGACGTTATCACGTCAAAAACATCTTTGATAGACAGACAGCAGACAGACAAGAAGGGTCATGTAGTGACTGTTCCATTTTTGAAATTGGGATACAGAGCATCAACAAAGTATACAAACAAAAATTATTCTTGGTTTTGATCTAATATTAATTATGTTAATTAACTTAACTTATATTAATTGTATTTTCGAAGTGAACAATCTAACAAATATATTTATTTTTTTTACATTCTTTGGAAGAAAAAAAATAATTTGTTATATAGATAACTTTTCTAATAACCACACTAAAAAAGAGTATTCTGTCAAAAATTTCATCCAACAAAAATTACGTTTAGTTTACGGTGTTTATCTGAATAATTGCTTTAGGCTAGGTTAGATTAGGTTTTAGCGCATAAGACGTATTCTATAACATTTTATCGTGAAAATGGTATAATATCGTGCGTTCCACATTCGCATTCATACCGAAGAAGCGATTTATGTCGCTTGCTGAATCTGTTTTCAGTTTATTGGCTATTGTAACGCGATGTCCTTAATGTATTACGAAAAAACCAAGAGTGTGCGTGCAGAAATGTTTCTTTCACCGTTTGGCATGGAGAACTGCCAAATTATGGTGATGAATCCTAATAAAAAAGGTACGTGATACGAAGGAATATTTGGTACATTACATTACTGGTTGCACATTTATGATATCGTTATCGTGGAGATGGTCTTCTGTTTAATCTGATTTAGGTTTAAGTAAAATGATCACATCGTATTTTTTTATATCCTCAAAATGAATTGTATATGATATATGAAGTAAGAGTATTGTCGTATAACACGATACAAAGTTATTGTACAATAAATTAAGCGACTCATATAAAATAGCGGTGTCATAAGTTTCAAGCTGTCTAACTTTGAGGTGAACTTCGTAATATCTATTTTACGGCCTTTTCAATTATGTCGATTATTTTTTTAGTGTAAAAGATTGTCCACGGTAAATCGGAAGGGTATTGAACCCTTTAAACTATTTTTTTTTAGTTGTATACGTGTACAGAAAGATCGGTTAATCATGTGAATATGAGAAAAGTACCTCGTTTCCTGATCGAACTACTTCATTCTACAATATTCCGTCAGTCGGCGTGATCGCCAGCAATGACCTAAGCCGTTAGCCGTGCGGAGCAAAAAATAAGTTTTCCGCTCGATTGACAGTTTCTGATGTGAGTCCACTCTCGAGGGAGATGAACTTCGGCGTCTCCTCCCCGCGGCAGTTTCTCTTCTAGTAAACAGAGGAACTTTTTTTTGTTTGACAAAGTTTCAGCGATGGCTCTGGCCCGAGGGCGTAGGCAGATACGGCCCTGTTTTTCCACTGTATGAAATAAAAACTCAATACCTACATCGGGGTACGTTCGCCTCTTCGACTTACGATGAAAACGTTAATTTTTTAAAAATATTTATGATGTTAAGAATAAAAGCAATTTTTCTCCATTTAGTTAATAATTGAAGCCTAATACTATTAGGTACATAAAAATTAAAACCGTAAGAAAATTAAGTATTTAATTTATTTGAAACTTTAATTAGATAATTAACGATTAATCTAAGTTTCATACAATTGTACAATGGAATCAGAAAAAAAAAACATACACACACCCACGCACGCACGCACGCACACACGCATGCACGCACGCATATATATAGTATATTGATTTTCGAAAACAACTCTAAACGAGTTATAAATTAAAAAAAAAATAATATAACGAAAAAAATAAAATTTTAATCAAAAAGACGGAATAGGGCGTGTGAAGCTCACGCATTACGACGTGTCGGCTTACGCGAAAGTTTAGTTCGGCGTGAGCTTTTTTATGATCTACCAAGGGGGGAAATTGCGTTATGGATGTTTAGTCGCGGTCGGGGTAACGGCGCCCGGCGGTACCCTGCGGCGAACTCGCGAAACGAGACCATTGGCGTAGCACGTTTTGGTCAACCTTATGAGGTGATCGAAAAATTCACCATATGCTTTTTAGCGGATTCGTTCCGTTTCACGGTGATACAGTACCTTCAATATAGAGAATCTCGAGTCGTCGGCGACTATGCAGCATCCGACCAGCTCGACCCGTTGGCCTTGCGAAGAGACGTAGTATCTTTGGGCATGCCTTGCCGCATACACTGCGAGGAGTGTTTTGAAGAATTATAATACCTCGTTCCTTTCGCTGATTTCCGTCATCATTTCGCTCGACGGAAATTTGGAAATTTGAAATGATCTATCATTAGGACTTAAACAAGGAGGTCTTCCATAAAAGAGAGTACTGAAAGACTATGGACGCATTAGTGACATCTTCGGGGTTGAAGGTGTCCATGGGAGACGATGAACATTGAGTGTGGAGCCTGCTAACTACTGCTATCACCAGTACGATGACAACGTTTAGGACTGACGGCTTTACGTGTTCTCCGAGGCACGGAGCGAGTGGTTTGATCGAACTTAGGCAAAAATAACCCATACGTTAGTTCAAACGTGGTCAGGCTTGAACCAGGCAGCTTTTAATTCGAAGGCAACGCTCTTGACCGTTGAGCCACAATAAATTTTAAGTATTATGTATGGAGCTATGAAATTCCTCATCACAGGTTATTAGTGCCTAATTGGCAACTAAAAGAAACCTTCATTACTTCGTTATTTTTACAATTAGTTAAATAAAAAATTCATGAAACTTTTTCTAGACCAAAAAAAAAAATGAATTTATACAAACAAAAGCAACTCTATTTCAAATACTTTCTTTAATGGTCGCAGAATAATTTAGGAAATTTAAAAATTGCCTCCTTGAAATATAAGTACAATCGATTGGGCGGCTGTCACCACAAACAGCGAAGGGCTGATTAAACATTCACTATAAAGTTAAACGATATTCTGACAAGGTGTCTTTACTTAGCATTGCGTCTATAGCGTGCTCAACAAGTCGGGAAAACTCGTTTGTGAGTCGAACGCTCGAGTTAGGTCTGAGTGGCGTTGGGAAAGCTTGCAAGAATACAAATTTTAGAATTTTCGAGGGTGAATTTTTAAAATGACTGTTACCGTACTAACTTTTTGTTCACGGCTTCTTTTGTCTTGCCACAGGTCGTATTCCTACGTCCTTTACAATTTACCACGATACTTCTTACGATTTTCGATATCGATATCGAATCGATACGACACGATTTTAGTCTCGATCTCGTTATCGATAAGCCTTACTCATAACTACTCAGTTATCAGTAAGGATATTACTTTTTTTTGTGAGAACCACTTTTATAATATAGTTAACTTTTTTTTATGTTCCATGAATATCGGTGGAACGGTTTAGTCATGAATGTTATTATCTTAATATTAACTTAATATCGAAGTTTTTTTAAAGATATGACCTTAAAATATATAACGTGTTACTTTTAATTATGTTATTGTTTCTTAACAACAAATGGTACTATATAATATAAACTTTAAATACCACAACATGTAAGCAAATCTCGGTTGCCGAGATACTTTTTGTAATACTAACTATCTGAGTTAGACCAAATAACTAGTTTTTAAAATAACTCGTGGCGCCCAGGGATCGAAATTCGACCATAATTCATTAAATTTTTAAGTTCCCACGCTATTAATATTCTTATGTCAAAAAGTATTTCTTTAATAACACATAATTTTTTTAAGGTAGTTTTTTGAATTTTATTTTATTATGTTAGCTGCGAACTTGTACAAATAGGTCTTTAGCGTGTGTTGTTTACCTAAATTCCCTGTAATACCTATGAAATAAGTTTTAATGTTACTAACAGTGGAATGAACAACACATGCTAATGACGTATTTTGTATACGCTCGCACCTAGGACAGATAAAATAATAAATAAAAATGTATAAGAAAATTATATGTAACAGATATAATGAATCCTGAATGGTAAAAACTGTATTGAGTAATTTACAAAGTTTGTAGATTGCAGGCATAAAGAATATGAAGTATGACGAACAGAGACTTCTAAATACAGGCTTTGCTCAAAGTTGTCGATGGGAAAAAAACTTAATTGTTTCCAAAACTTTATGCTATAATGCTAAAACTCATCAACAACAAATAAAAAAAAGAAAATCGGTCGAAAAATAGAGAAGGAAAAGGCTGTTTTATGTTTGTCTGTTTGTATATAAATAAGTAAAATAATTATTAGTAAGTTATTTAAAGTCGGGTATAAGGGGCGTTGGTCCAATGACCATCGCATCGTCTAGGATTCGAAAGGTTTGAATCTACGAGCGACTTTAACAACGGATTTTTTCTTAATGTGAATCGAATCAGCACACTTGCTTCGTGCCCTGAACCATATTTTAACTCGTCAGTTCTGGACGTTATCAACCGACACGCTCAGAGTCAAGAATGTCACGGGCTATGGCCTAAAATAAAAATATTGTGGAAAATTGTGTCGAGTGTGTATCGCTCCAATATACACTCGATACGATATAGGCAAAATAAATGACTACCTCTCCAAATTTAGTGACGAATACACAAAATCGACTTTCAAATATTTAATTATACCATTTAAAATTCTAGACAGACTGGCGCATTAGCGATTGATTTTTAGCTTTTTTTTTTGTATCTTTTTTAAGAGGTGCAATTCCGTTTGTTACAGACTCCAAAAGGGATCACTGCAACAAAACCGTGGAAATATACGAAGGCGTGTCGTCGCCTCCGGTCACGGCAGAGAACTTCGGCAGGCCCCTGACCTGCACCTACAGGTTCAGAGCTTTCAGGGGCTCGCCGAAGGACTGGATCTTGAGGATAAGGTTTAAGAAGTTCAAGGTTGGCACGCTGATCAACGGAACGACATGCCATAAAGGATACATGCAGGTCAGTGGCAGCAGATCCGACCCTGTTATTCTATACATATAATAATTCATTAGTGCAACCGAATTCCTACATTGTATATGTTTTAGAATTACTTACCGAAGTGAAAATTACTATCGACGTAAATGACGAACGAGAAAGTTTAGACATTTTCGTTTGTCTGTCTATACGCGCATCGCGCAAAACCTTCTTAACCGATTTACTTGGAATTTAGGATAGGAGTATTTTTATACCAAATTAAAATTTGTCCCACACGGATGTAAAGTTCTCATATGAAAAACAAAAAAATGAACTACAGAATGGATTTATATGAAATTCGACATAGATGTGTCTTATGTACCTACTGGTATAGCATTTTAAATGCAGTTTAACCCGGTAAAATTTAAGGGTCGCGCAGGATGTCCAAACAATACCAAAAATATATTTTTTTCTTATGAATACGACCACCATGAATGTATGGTGCCGAAGACAGGCATATGTATTTTTCTTAAGTAAATACAGGCGTTTTAAAAAAAAATCCACACAAACGTAATGAAATCAGAATAAACGCGTAAAGCTTAGATCACGCCACGGAAAATGAAGAGAGGTTAGAAACGATAAGTGGACAAGGACGCTCTTGCCCGATATATGGGTAAATGACGAAATGAACTCGGATTGCGCGCTGTACTTGGTTAGACTGCAACGATGTGAATTATATGCGGAATTATGTTTAAAATGCCGTTCTCCGAGGCTATAACGTGTAATCTTCGTAGTCGAACGTCAAGTGTAACCCGAGTTGTGTCTTGTCATCGATAAATCAAAAATCTATGTGAAATCACAATAAAACGCTATTTACATGATAATAATTGTTTATTACTATGTAAGCTTCAATAAGTTTTACTAGAAACGAATTGCTAACGCGTGCGTACATTGCTTGTTTTTTTTCATAGTCTAATTATAGCGCAACAGTTTAAAAAAAGCATTGTATAACGTTAATTAAATAGTGATAAAATCGTTCAGTGTCTCTTTTTACGTGGTATCGAGACTATGGCATTTTTCCCTATTTCGTCAATAGTTCTCCCATCGGCCGGGGAGTAAGCGATGGCAATTTTTAAATACACGATGTCGATAAAAATATTTATTGATTTACTTTGAAATCGTAAAGAGTTTGTTTGTTTGTTAACTTGTTCGTTTCATTGTTTCATAGTTAACTTTGATCAATAAAATAGTTTTCATGAAGGCTGTGTTTAGTTAACAAGCTATTTATATACCCTAGTATAATACGAAAATTTCTTTTCGTTAAAATCTCCGACAATTTAACAAAATACATAATGGCATGACATGACAATATGATAAAGATGCTTAATGAGGATATATTTTTTAAAGGATAATATTTAATTATTATAAATAATATTTCAATTTTATTTACCTTTCATTCTAATAGTTAAATGTATTCCTTTCATAGTATTTTATGGATTATTTTAATTGTTACAATTATTAAAATTTACAATTATTAGCGCTATTTTTAAACAATTAAAATGTCATGTTGGCTTTAACTGGCCGCAACATTTAAAACAACGTCATTAAAATCAATTCACTTCGAAGTATAAGTTTCATGTTTAAAAGAAAAAAATACTAAATAGTTCTTATTGTTAGGATTATAAAGTTTTTTTTTATTCTTTGTATAGCATTTGGCATGTTTAATAAATAAAACTTGTTTAAGTTGGAGTGCGGCGACGCCGCTATCCGAGTTCAAAGGAATGACATACAACTACTATCCTCTTTATAGTCTAAGATTCGGCATTAAAAAAATGTACCCTCGTCTGTTAATTGAATCAAATAATGTTTTAAAGGCGGATAAAAATATTATAAATTTTTGAGAACAATGTCTTTCGCCGGAGTGCAGTTGCTATTAGTGTTATTTAATTAGTTAGTAATTAATTGTTTTGGCTCTTACGTTAATTGCACATCGCAAGTACGAAAGCATCGAATATGACGTTTTGCACCTTCTTACAATAGGTGGCGACCTTTATGACTGCTACAGCTATCTGTATCCAGGTGTAAACAGGTGGATAAACAGAACTTATTTCCTTAACCTGTTAATTAAAACATATTAACACTTATGTAAGGTTTACAAAATTCTCTATATATTTATAACTGGCAGTTACAAAGAAATTATTTGCAACCTAAATAAAAAAAAAATTAATGCGAATAGCAGCAGAACTACGGCGGCATACATTGTTCTCATAAATTTATAATATTATTATCTGCCTTTAAAACATTATTTGATTCAATTAACAGATGAAGGTACATTTTTCTAATGTCGGATCTTAAACTATTATGTTCTGTGATTCACGCGGACGGTATTGCGGGCGAAAAGCTAGTGGTGATGATAAAACTAGTCAATATTTCGAATTCCTTATTAGATGCGATTGAATCCTAAGGTGAAGTGGTAATGAATTTTAAGTTAGTGAAGTTTTCATGTCGACTGAATGTGACTGAGTTCATTTTTTAGACATGGTTTTTATTTTAAAATATCGATTGCTATAAATACTTTATTTCACGATAAAAATTATATATTTTGGTAAAGTTTAAGAAATAGTTTTATGCTGAAATGGATATTTTGTAGTGCAATACATATTCACACAATTTAGCTGAATACTTTTACTTTCCAATTCCAATCACCTAGATCATCTTGGATTTAGAATATTTCTCTCTGAAATGATATCTAATTATATTAATGCAAATTTTGCTTATTAAATTATTTAAAAATATCTGTCAAGTAAAATGATTTTATATATTATATTAGATAAGTGAATAATTGAGTTGAATAAGTCACGGGTAATTTGCAATTTTATTGAGACTACAAGTATTAAACAAAAACTGACACTGATTTATAAAAAAGATGTATACATGCTCTTAATTGGCGAAGTAAATTACCGGAAAAAGAAAGGAGTTACTTGAGCAAATACAAAAAGTTAAATATCACAGATCTGCATAATGAATGAAAATCTGCATAACGAAACATTTTCATCATTGCGACTGCACGTGGTGTATAAGCCTGGCGGGAGAGGACTTAGTGGGGGGACTATTGTATCATTTATACTAGAATTTTCTTTTTGTATAAATAACGAATCTAAATTATTACAGTTATTACTTTTAATTATTCGATGAGGACTATTTTTTAATAATTTAAGATAGTTATATCTATAAAATGCGTTTAAACCAAATGAAATCGAAAAAGTGTAAGATTAATGCTTTACTTAGAGTTTTTACAAGTCTCTTCCGGATAAAGTGTTAAAGGTTCCATTAGTGATGTCTGAGATTTTGAAGAATTAAGATCGAATAAGTAATAAGAATATTCAATAAAATTTCTATGTTATTTGAAGGCTTTTAGTAAAATTGTTTCAGACTCTACGAGAAGATACTATATCTATAATATTTGAATGGAACGGCTAGCTATCTGGCTATCTGAATTTTGCATATTTTCAGTTTGCGATTTCCAACAAATGCAATTTAAATATTTTAAGTATTTTAATGCTGTTTTATAGGAATTTAAAAAAAATGAAAAAAAAAAGTTGTGTAATAACGTGTTGAACCTTTTTGTTGAGAATTAAGATATAATAAATAATAGTTCGGAAAAGCAAGAAAGATAAAAACCCAAAAAGAGTAACTCCTTCGGGTTTTTAATCTTATGTATCACACTAAGATTTATTAATTTGGTGTTCCAGTGGTACAGTCATTGCAATGTTCATTAATGCATATAGAGTTTTTCATAAGCTACTCGTTAATACACATTTTATTATTTATTAATTATAGTTTATTATATGTATTATTATTTAGTTCTATTAGGCACTAGCTCAATTTTTACTTGATTATTGCTGTTAGATACTAACTATCTGCTGGTGTTTTTAACCGACTTCAAGAAAAGAAGAGGTTCTACATTCGTCTGTTTTTTTTGTGTATGTTCAGCAATAATTTCGTCATTTATGGACTGAGTTCGAATTTTTTTAAGCTATTGCATAGCTTTAATCGCGGGCTTTGAGCGCGGCGACTGAATCAAGAAATTCCCTAACGAAAATAAAACCTAACACCCCCCACCCCGCCTACCATGTAGCTCAGCCGAGCGTTCGCTTAATGTGTATGTATATGGTACTACTGTACGAAGCTCCCACGGATCGAGACGATCTGCTCCGAAATCGGACGAATACGTAAGCAGCTGTTTGTGAGAAGGTATAGAGGTGTATAGGTATCTATCATATCTTCATAATGCCACACTCACTGCATGTGCCTCGTAAATATACATGTAGGTATATGTGTATACATAGGTGTACCTATGTACAACAGTGAATAGCAGTTGCTGGTGAATTTAGCTATACGAGTAAAATTTGTGTTAAAAGTGTTTTAAATATGAATAAACAAAGTGCGTTTATTAATGAAGAAAGTGATGAAAAACTTGAATTAGCATCAAAGAAAAAAAATACTGCATAAATAAATAATTATAATTGCATAAGTTGATAAGAAATGCTATGCAATAGCTTTACCGCGGCAGTCGCCGAGTGCCACACGTTTTGTTTTTTTTATTTAAAAGAGTTTACTCCCAAGGTGGACCCGTAGTCATCAAATCAGGATTTTATGATGGGCTCCCAGGCAAATCAAGAAAATCTCTCAAATATTATAGGCAAGTATAGTGTGTTTGATCTCTCTTTTTTTTTAATTCTTCAAGTTTTTGCATATGGTACTTATCATATCATGCTACAAAGCTCATGGTGGAAGCCACAGCACACTCCTTGATGGTTAGGAGTTAAGCGATAATACTGCGATTTGTCCCCAGAAAAAATACTCTTCAATGGCCATTAGTAAAACTTAGTACACACAGAATTAGAACTAATTACTTATTAAACTATTTACATATTTTCATTTATTTATATAAGTCCAACGTGACAATCGTAGCAGGAACTCATTGGAACTTTTAGCAATAACATTAGAAACAAAGTGAATTAATTTAATGTGAAAGTGTACGGAAATGTAATCTGCATGAATTGTAGAATTTGTACATTATAAAGTACAAGTCTAATTTATGTTGACTGTACGATAATAATTTGGTGGGTGGACTCCAACTTAGAATGTATATATCAAAAGAACTTTTCCTCCACCCGAATATATAATATTAGGTCGGGAAAAAAGTTTTTTGTTTTTTATAAATAAAATGTTGTAGTAAAATCTCTTAGGTTGTGCTGTTTATATATGGCTAGTTTTGATATCATTAAATAAATGACATTTTAAAGAATGAAAAATAAAAAGTAAATATGTAAACATCATTTTTTTTTTCTGTCCACCAAAATGAGCGAATTTAATGTAGAGATCCGATATATTTTGAAGTTTTATTACAAAATAGGGGAAAATGCGACACGAATAGCAAGAAAAATTTGTGACGTTTATGGATTTAATGCAATGTCAGTATGACTAACACAAAACTGGTTCATGAATTTTGAGTCCGGTAATTTTGATGACAAAGATGAACCTCATTCTTGTCGACGTGTTATAGATAAAATCGAAGTTATTTTGGAAAAAGTAAAGCAAGGTCGGCATATTAGTTCTTATGACATAATTGAAGAACTAGAGATTGACCGCAAAAAAATTATGCTCTATTTGAAAAAAAGCTCGATACCTGGGTCCCACACGAGCTCCCTGAAAGAAATCTGACGAATAGTGTACTCATTTACGATTCTCTATTGGAATGTAGTGAAATTAAACCTTTCCTGAAAATATTGATCATTAATGATGAAAAATGGATTACCTACGACAAGAAGTGCGAAAAAGAATATGGTCAAAAGGCAAAAAAGTTCCACAGACTAACGCGAAACCCGAATTAACTAGCAAGAAGTAGACTTTAAGTACATAACATGTTCATATATATATATGGTGGAATTGGAAGAGCATTATTCATTATGAGGTTTTATCACCGGTCAAAACTACCAATTCGGGTCTCCACTGTCGAAAGCTGACGAGACTTAAGCGAGAAGTAGTGAAAAAAACGGGCGGAATTGATCAACAGAAAATGTGGTTTTCTTACCATGATAACGCTAGACCACGCACATTTTTAGCTAGTCAGCAAATATTGAGAGAATTTGGTCGAGAAGTGTTAATGCATCCACTAAATATCCTATACACCTTGCACCTTCAGATTTTCACCTGTTTCGGTCTCTTCAGAATATTTTAGGTAGTCTTAAGTTAACATCAAGAGAGGACTATCAAAACTACTTGTCGCAGTTTTTTGATCAGAAGTTCCAAAATTTCTACAGTAATGGGATTATGTCACTACTTACAAAAGGGTAATAAGTTGTTGAATGAAATGTCATATACGTATATTATAATTAAATGTAAATAAAATATAATGAAAACTATCTTAAATTTATATATAAAACACGAAAAAACTTTTTCCTCAATTTTTTATATTGTCGTTATCTCTGTTCTCTGTTTACTGCAGTGTTGTTGTATCCTTCAAACTCTCATAATTTTTTTCAGCAACTGGGTACTAGGAAATAACTCACTAACTTTGTTAGGTCGGCGAGCTTAAACGAATGCACAAGAATTTGTTATTGTTATAGGATCGTACCAAAGATTCTAACGAAATTAGTATACGTCACTTTAATACCGACCGTGGTATAATCTCAATGCTGTATATATAATGTAATAATCGATTCGAACTTTATTCAACCCTGTGAAAGGTAACTGATGACTTAAATAGGTAAACTTTAAAAATAAATACACTAGAACAGAGTAAGACAAAAGTCTCTGTTCACTATTACATTTTATTAGTTCTCAAGGCTACAATAAAAGTACATTGAGAGTACAATAAACAATTAGGTGACTCGTACACACTCCTGTATTAAATTAGAATTCCACTGAACGCAAAAGTCAAAGTAAATATCGATCAGGCAGATCGAGCGAGCGTTCATCCCTAATTGAGTCGGCGCGAGGCGTATGGCGGATGAGGAGAGCTGAGGAGGGAGAAGGGACTAATTGATTTTTGAACTCGTTCGAAAAGTTAGCCAAAGAAACGAAGTTTTGAAGGTTAGCCGCGTAGGGTTGGCACGTGCGCAGTTTATTATCCTAGAGTGTCTACTCTAATACAGTCTAGGCACGTAACGAGTTTTGTAATAGAAAAGG
This sequence comes from Eumeta japonica, assembly GCA_005406025.1. Classification (NCBI taxonomy): domain Eukaryota; kingdom Metazoa; phylum Arthropoda; class Insecta; order Lepidoptera; family Psychidae; genus Eumeta; species Eumeta japonica. Next base: position 354,229 of record BGZK01000133.1, read on the forward strand.
AATGCTTTCGAAAGCATCCCGAGCATAGGACTCGATTTTTAGATATGAAAAAAAATGTTCTTCAAAACATTTTTTTTTTAATTTTTATATAATTTATTTATATCCAACTAGATAGTGAGTTGGATATGATGGAATTATATAAAATTGAATTTTCTGATAAACACAAATAGAGTACGAAATGTATCCTGAAAGATATATTAGATTTTGTAATGGCAATTGTGAAAACTGACTAGATTTGAAATGAATGAATGAAAATCATTACGACAAATAAATGGAAATAATAAAAAAAATCTTACTAAAAAATAATTGAAAATAATTTATTTTATGACTGCTTACATATACAATAATACACAAATGTTCTTTTGTACTATAGATAACGTCAAAACCTGTAATTTTCAAATTCAAATTCGAAATATCTTATTTCATAGGTTACAAAAAAACACTTGAAATACGTCATAATTTTTTAAAAATTTATACTTTACCGCTCGTTCAGAAAGCAGTTTTCCCTCAAGAAAAATGAGCAAGGAACTTTTCTAATTTGCTCATACATAGCCAAAACAAATACAAAACCATTAAGAACGAAACAGTCCGGAAAGAAGTTGAGCCGCTTATGCCCATGGATGTTTGTTTTCTAAATATTCAGAAACTGTATAATGCCCTTTTCCACCGAGTCATTGTTTAATATCACTCTTAAATTTATATAGGATTAATATTGTATATCCACAGGGACCTTATTGAATATGCGCACACAGAGCCCTCTAAATGAATTTGTGATTTTGCACAGTCGACTAGCATGTGAAATCAGTTTATTTTTATTTCTCGTATTAAGTTTATGTCCACTACTATTTTTTTTAAACATTTCAATTTTTTTTTTACATATAATAAATTTTCATAAATGAATGAAAAAAAAAAAACGCTAGAATTGCAATTGTAGCTTGCAATTATTCCATAAAAAATTTTAAACAGAATGTTCACGGCTTTGATATTCCTAATTACTTGCATAAACTAAACGATGTCGAACCGTAAAATTTACACGTCCGTCGTGAGATAGCAAAATATTTGAACCAGAAAGAGTTATCATCATTCCGGAGACCACTCTTGAAAAGCGACGAACACCCGTGATTTCTCCGTTACGTACCGACCACTTAAAACTCAGAAGTTAATCTCCGACCCCAGAGCGAAGCGTGGAAAGCTCACGATCCGAAGAACGAGCCAAGTACCGAATCAGCCAGCTAACTACCGACAGGCACTTGAGCGGGCGAGCCGGTGGAACTTTTTAACTAGGAGAAAGAGAACTTTCATGTAAATAATTAATAGCGCGATCTCGTCGTTTTCAAACAGTAATTAATGCATTTATGCTTATTCTACCCTAACCTTCGCTCTTTTATATGTTTACGTCGTTATAAAGTTTTCTTTGATCAATTTTTGTGCTTATTATTTCAGAGGCTTATCTGCAACATGTGTTGCAGCTTGCAACCCACTGCTAACCCTAGAATTTTTTCTACCACTACGAATCCCTTTCAAATGAATTAAATATTCAATTTTGATCAATTTTGATCTCTTCTATCTTCTTGTTCCAATTCCGATTACGATCTTGATTATAATTTCGGTCGTTCGATCGATTACGATCTTGATCTTGTTCTCGATTTTGAACTCTCCCGGTCTCGACTTTCAATTCTGTTTTTCAGCCCGTTTCAAACTTTCATTCCGTTATCAGTCACAGTTTCAATTTTGATGAAGCCAGGACAAATTCTAGTATCTAGTGTTATTTCTATAAGTGAAAGAATTTTTAGAATTTGTTAGAACACAAATATGCAGACGAAACCAAAGCGAAATGTTAATATTCTGTTTTATTAAGGAGTATCCTCTTGAATCAATATTGAATTCGTTGGATAGGGCTTCGTAGTAAAAGAACAGCTTTGGGAAACAGTGGTGTGGTTCATGCTGCTGGTTAACGCATGTTGCTGGCAAGCGTCTGATTACAAATATTAGTTTCATTTTACAGAAATTTTCTTATTCACAAGTACAACATATCGTCAGTTTCATAAATGAGTTAAGCACAAAAAAAAAGCAATAAAATGTGCACTCAATTTTTATACGTTACAAAAACCCAGTTCCCCCACACAATTGTAAAAGACTCATCTCACCACTTTTGAAACTGGAATCTCGCTTCATAAAAGTTTTTACAAAATTTAACCCGCCCCAAAAAAAAAAATACGCACATATACACACACGCAACTGTATAAAAACAAATGAATATAGCTATTAAAGACATAAAAAAATAATGATTGATTTTTGTAGTTATCATACGGTGTATTGAAATAATATGGAGTCAAACATTTATGAAATCACATCTTTTGACTGCATATTAATTTTCATCAAGATCGTTCCAACCTTCTTAAAGTTATAAAAGTATATATGGATAGATAGAGAGTAGCCTATCATTTGCTTTTACGGTATACCAATTTTCATCGACGATAGATCACACCGTTCTTAAGTTATAAAAGAACATATACATAGATACAGAGACAGAAAGAGAGCCTATCATTTGCACAATTGCATGTTTTGAATGTAAATCGATTTTCATTATGATCGGTCAATCCTTTTTTGAGTTATAAAAGGATATACAGGCAGACAGACTGACATAGATTTTAAAAATGGTAGAATTGGAATCGGTTAAGCATAAAACGAATATTCATCACAAAATTTGACAATAAGAAATTAATATACAGACAGACGCTACAGATTTTTATAGTAGTATATATATATATATATATATATATATATATATATATATATATATATATATATATATATTTATCCTTTATACACTTTTATATTAGACTTTATTTAACCGTTTCCACTACCGTATATAAATGTAGGGAAGCAGAACCTCATTACGGACAATTAATCACGCCTTCTTCGGACTACTTTTGGTATTCTGATACCGCGCATGGACTAAATTACCCGATTTCTCGCATTTGCTCCCCTTCCAATATGTCCGTTACGTTTACCGTTTTCGTATTATTTGTATGTGTAAGTATATTATATAAGGCAAATACTTAAATTCGTTAATGAAATTTATTTATTACTTACAATGACGGGTAATTTTCAATATTGCACATTATTCTTAGATATCGGAACAAGACTTCGCTAACCATAACATTTATTGTGTGCGATAGCTTTAGTGAAACTAGAGAAAATAATTACTGCAATACAAAAAATCAGATAATAACTCTGATGAATGAAAATTATTGAAATGAAAAATGTAAGCTGTTAGCGAATCATTTTAAGAGAAAATGAATAAATGGATATTGTTAATTATTATATTTGCTACAAAAAATTCCAGATAGTCAAATTTTTATTTTCAACACTAAGTTTTCTACGGAGCTTTGAATTCCAAATATGCGGTTTTAGGCATTTTTTTGCATTCATTAGCTAAACTATTAGTGTTAGAGAATAAAGTTAAATGATAAATATGTAGTACATCTAAAATTCTACAAAAAGTCTTCATCAAATTTTTCGTGTCATCAATAACAACAAAGTTACAGGCATATGAATATTTATTTTTGAAAATTTTTGGTTTTGCTAACTGAAATATCGATAACTAAACACAAAAATTGATGAAAATTTGTTAATACATCAAATTTGCAATAAAATTGGATAGGTCATATATTTTGTTTTTTAATAGTTGATAGTTACAGACAAATTTTGACATATTTTTATGATTTTTTAACTATATTATGAATTATATTGATAACAAACATGCCTTAATGATAGTATCCGGGAGCAAATGCTGAACATGCTTTCCAAATCACGTATATGCTTCAAACCATTAGATAAGTCAGTCAGTCGAAACTGGAACACAGCTGATTATAAAACTTAACCCCAAGGTGAAATTCCTTATCTCATAACTTTTAAAAAATTAAATAATATTTTTGTTTTACACATTACATTTAGAGTATAAAAAAATATTCCTAATAAACTACAATAAATTGACAAGTAAAAGTGCATATACATTTTGTAGGCTTGCTTGTGTAAGGTTAGACAATTTGCTGAATAGGAGAATAAAAAAAAATAGCAAATGATAAAATTAGGGGTTGTTGTAATAAGCGAAGACTTCATTTTTGTTATGTGCTTTTTCGACGTTCGACTTGCCAGAAAATTTTCAAACAGGTATATAGTATCTGAATATATGTTATAATAATTCAGTTTTGTTTTTAAATAGATCGTGGACGGGAACGCCAAAAACTGACGTGTCCAACCGCAAGGAGCCCGGCCTGTTTTGCGGCGAGATCGAACAACCTCAGACTTTCATCTCTGAGACGAACTTCGTGAAGATCGTCTTCCACGCGGACAACTTCACCGACCAAACCTACTTCAGTTTTGATTCCAGGTAACACGCGAATTTATGTTATGAAAGAGCTAAGAAGAAATGGGCATTGAGATTGGGTCATATGTAATATAAATATATATCATCATACGTTTCATACATTTTTGTAAAATCGCTTTTACGTCGTCTATGTTAAAAATAAATAATCCAGTGAAAACAAGTAAAATTGACGTTCGCCTGCAACATGCACTAACATGCAGCGTGCACCCCACCGCTGACCCTCGTATCTGCCCTTCCACTACGAATCTCTATCCAAATGATTGAATATTGATCCGAGGGGATTGACAGATATCGAGCACCTAAGCTAGTGTTAATGTTTTAATTAATTCATTCCGCTAATCGCTATAATGTTAATTTATAGGTGTAAGGAGTGTTAAAAACAAGCGACAAATGCGGACCCAACCCCGTTATGTAAACTGCTATCATGAAATACGTCAAAGGTTGACTAAAGCATACTTATCAGGGGCCACAGACCACCATCAATAGACATGCTTGTCAATTGTCACAGACTAACCATCACCAACCATTACCCAAATAGTTACAGGCAAGCGTCCAATAATGGCGATTTAAAAATGTTGATTTGGTCATTGAGCATATTATTGTTATCTTTATGTTTTAAAGTTTCTAAAGATTCCAAAACATTTGAACGTAACCCCTTCTGATACATATGCGAAACATCGAACTTGTGATCGCTATTGAGCTTATGACCCGTTTCTATTTAATGTTTAGCAAAATGAGGTCTGTTGATTTATTATATTTAAAGACAGAAATAAGTTCTATGTATCAAGTTTCAAAACAATGTACGCTTTTTTCTATATATATCTACTTACATCCATCACAAGTTAATTTATAAATTCCGATTTTTTTATTAATGTGCAATCTATCTTTATTGTTACATAAAGGTTATTTGTTTTAAAGGCCGTATAAATATTATGTTTTCTTAATAATTATGAAATTTTGTCCGAAATTGTACCATAATATGTCAAACTAGTTTCATATTTCTTTTGGTCTTTTGATTGTGTTGCATAGATACCGTTCCTTATAATACTTTTTTTTTATCAATGAGTCCATCAATATATTTTATGTGTTGTACAATAGTACAATGCTATAATACTATATTACAAACGGATACAGTAAAAAATATATTGATAGCACTAGTACTACTAGACCCAGGTCTTTATGCTAGTGGCAGCAGCTAGACTCAGGTAGAGCTGTGTGCTACGCCTGCTTTAGAACAATATATGTGGTTTCTTATGTAATAACTGAGCGTGTTAGCACCAAGCCCAGATTTCTAATTTTCTATTAAAAAATATATAAATTAATGTTAGTGAGCCTGTCGTTGTGTAAAATCTGGTTGATGATACTAAAATATTAAAAAAAAGGACTTGCATCACTCTCCGTATCGCAAAATATATTAAAAATTGTAAAATTATGTTAGTAAAAGTAATGCAGAATATAAGAGCTTTTTTTGTAATAAAGCAGCAGCTGAAATCGCCCCAAAAAGCTCTCAAAACTTTAAAAAATATTATCATAGTAAACATGACTACCTCCACTTATCACATTGAAAGAAAAGTTGGTAGGTTTACATCATTCCATAGGCGCTTTTCAAACCCCCACAGAGGGAAGGGCCGTCGTAACTTCGCGAAGCACTCGCGAACTAACACGTAAGCCTCTTACCGAATGGGCCATTCATAGCTTATAAATTTTCATATTACTTAAGGGAAATCTTTAGGATAAAAAAAATGAAAAGTTTCTTGGTAAAACTTTATATTGGATTCGTATAGATATTGCAAGTTCCTTTGTTTGTCAAATGGGGTAAAAATGAGGACCTATGCAATCATTGAGTGACATAAAATTTCTGCTTCTAATTTTTTTAAGATTTGATACAGTTATAACATATTTCTACCTTTCTTCCATAACAAACCATCGAGTCATTGCCGTTTATTTATTTATTCTTTTTTAATTCTCTATATTTTTAATCTTTACCTTTCTTTATTCTAAAACACTAAAATGTATACAAGCGATAAATGACGACATCAAAAACCTTTCACGAGGTCGAATGAAAAATCCTATATGAGTTATTGAAGCACGAATGTACGATTTACCTTAAAAAAATTTTATCATTTCAATATTCTCAATAGTTCACAAAAAAAAATTAACGGTACAATGTATCAGCGGGTTCCCGTAGATGCCTTCGCCTGAATACGAATAGATCTTCATTTTGCATTGTAAGCCGAATTCCTGTTGATATGCCGATATATATATTTCCATAATGAAACTAAACCCCATTAAATACGTTATAAGTTAACTATTTTAGTACTAATATTAACAGCGTTGTGCTTCAAACTTTCATTTGCAATAGTTAACTACTAACTGTTAAAGTAATAAACTAAATATTTCAAAATATCGACAGTTTCAGAGATATTAGCATTTGTGACATTAATTTAATGTCTCAAATGCCAATATCTTTAAGGCTAACTTAGTCAACTGTCAGTTGTGAAGTTAAAACAACGTATTTTGAATTATTTCAAATGAGAGTTTGAACCACATTGCTGTTAGAGTCTTTTCGTAACGGATGTCTGTTTTACAAAAGAATTGTAACATTTCGAAGTACAAAGTTTTTGAACTCATCTCTTCAACACTAATAGGGTTACTGATGTATTGCGGTACATGAAATATATATATATCACGAGGTGAATATGCTTCTTATCAAGGATTTATAAGATTTTTCGTTTTGAATAGAGATGCCATAATTCCATAATTTCATTACGGCTTGTAGACTCACATTTCCAAATTAAGATTATAGATGCGGCATAAACGAACTGCGCAACCGCGAATAGAACTTGGAATTCCTCAAATGGAAAGGATTTTTCTTTTTTGCCTCACCGCGGATTTCGTTTATAATGAAAACGAATCAGATTATAACCTAAGGCTATTTATTATGTTGTTCCATAGAACGACAACGGGTCTGCGGAATAGAGTACAGCCTCCGACACCTCGCGATCGAGATTAGGCCTTAGCCTTTTATCGAAACGAAGTTAACGCTTGTTAATCAAATTTCCATTTTGGTGCTAAACTCTATGGTCCATATATCGTTGACGACGGCGCGATAGCACGACGAATCCCAACTCTGTACCCACTCCATTTACCAAATCTATCGCGTCGTCAGCACCGCATTTTCCAAGATATTTAATATTCGGCGAGCCGCGCCGACGTCAGCTCAGCGAGCAGCTGTCAATATCACGTTTGAGTTTCGCTCGAACGGGTTTCTTTATGAAGTTGATGAATTTCGAGGACATTTTTTCATCGTCTGGTCGTTACACTTTTTAATTATCCAACCTTTCCTATCGAAAGAAAATTTCATGCTTCTTTTAATGGACCACTAAATCAGACCGTCTCAAAGTTAATGAAAATTGCCATTAAAAATAATTTTGGAACTATAATTTATATACTTACAACTGAGTTTAGGCGCATTTCGAATAAAGTTTTTAAAAAACTTAACAATTACCATTACAAATGTTTTACAATACTTCAGTTCATTTGATAAGCTTAGGCATATATTAGTTTATCTTAAAATGCGTTTTTTCCTTTTCTCTACACGCCTTATATTACTGCTTCGGTATTTTCCGTTGTCATCATTCTATTCACATATCTATATTAATCTTGTTTATTGTCTTATCTACCTTTTTATTTGTCTAGTTTAATGTGCTGTTTTTAAGACTGTTGAATTTCACTCCTTTTTCTTACATTTATTTTTTTTTCAATCGCATTGTTTCTTAATTCTGTTTTTTACAATTTGTTATATATTATAGACTATAATACAGTTGGGTTAACATAATATATTCCATTTTTTATAATTGTACTTACGTAATTATATGTTCATGGTTAAAGAGTCAAGTTTTTTATTTTATTTTTTAGCTTGTATACTTTTCTTACTTTCTGGTACACTCTCACTGCGTGTCTAAGCCTTTTAACTCACGTATTGTTCTAATTGACACGGTGCAGTACCTTATGAACTTATCTCTTATTCCTTCATCAGCAATTAGGGCTTGTGATAGAGTGCACATCGTTTCTTCTGTCTTATTTGTATTTCAATATAATATGGTAAGTTTATTTGCAGGGCGGAACAGCAGTTCGAGGTCTACCTAAGATATGGACAGCATCCAGAGTTATATCCAAACAGAAGAGGCGAGGTTGTAGCGGGGTAAGTCACATTCTCCCTAATATTTAGACAAAACATTTGTCCTTCTGTGCTTTATGTTGAGCAATTGGTTTTTTGTCCCAAACATCGTAACTTCTTAATGTGTCGACGTAAAGGTTTCCAATGAGCGCGCTAATAAAATGAAACAATTTTATTATGATATCGTATATATGATATACTAGCTTTCACCTGCGGCTCTGCTCTTGTGGATATGGAACAAATTCTTGAATTCTTTAATTTTTTTTTGTCAACCATTGCGATAAAAACCGTGATGTCGACTCTCTCGTGATTGTGATTCCGACCCGATACAAATATCGATTCTGCCTTTGCTAGAAAATTATTTCAGAAGAATACGTACTCTTACTTGCAGACACGTACCTATCGCAATTTTTTTCATTATGAAAAGATCTCAATCACGCTATTGATTCCGGTCCTTATCCTGATTGCGATAACGATTCCTAATTTATGGTAAACTTAACCCTCCTTGAACAGTTGTTCTGTTGGCAACGACCGATTGGAATAAGTAACGAATTCGTTTCATGTTCATGAAAACGAAGCCAGAATCAAAAGTTGACATCCTTACAAATTGTAATTTATATTTAATTTTGATCTATCAACCATTACACTGCAACGTGTCACCAATATTTGTTAAGCAGTTTTTGTGAGAAAGCGTAATAAACATCCATTTATAAATCCTTACAAATTTATACGTTTATTATATTGGGACTATTAGGATGAAACTAACTATAGTTATAAAATTGGTTCCTTTATCTTTTAGATCGGGCAGTCTCTCTATTTCAAACATGTTTTCCGAACCATTTCCGTTTCTAGAGTCATTATCAGTCCCGGCTTCTAATACTGGTTCTACTCTAAATTAATACGGATTAGCTTTCAATTCCTATCTAGCTTTCGCTCTCCATTTCAATATAGATCCCGCTATCTGTTCGTTATATCGAATAAACCACTTGTCTTTCTCCAAAACTAACGGAACACCCATCAAATTTGTTGCCTCCTAGACAGCTGCATTTCTAAAAACACCAAACATGCATTTCTATACTTCTAAAAAATCTCAAATGCCAGTTTGTACGACCCTAAAATAAATTTCTACAAAACTTGAAACGCTTTTAATTAACTTAATTAACGATACTCTCATAAAAACTTCACTTTTCTTTTCATTTCCTTAGCGGAGGGATTTTATTAAAGCTCTTTTAGTGATTGTCAACATTATAACAGTAACCCTTGTGTAATATTTTAAGCGTCTAAGTCCAACCGTTTAATGTGTTCATTGATCAGTTTAGTTAGTGATTCAGTTTCTACCTTTATTTACTGTCTTATATGGATTGATTTTATGCACCAATCAGATGAATGTGACCTTACTTTATTTGAAAGATTGTCTTTGATTTCACACTTAATAGTTAAGCTTTTAGTGGTCCATATCATCTTACGTATTCTGAAAAGCAACAGGTCTTAGTTTGTCCGTTAGTGTCTTTTACTTGAAGAGTTCGTATTGGTATTCTAATGTTTATTTAATTAATAAATATGCTCTTAAATAAAGGTTTTAGTTTGTATTTTATTAAGTTAGGGAATATAATTAATAACTAGTGACAATGCAAGCAAACCAAGTAGTAAAATAATATGTCGCCAGCGCGCCTTAGCAGTAATAATAATAAATAAGTGATATAGTCCCGCGATACCTTACAACTAACTTTCATATTTAGGCTAAAGTTGTTGCTTTCATGTTAAAACTGGCTAGTGATTAATAAAAAAAAAGGATATTCACTTGATTTTTTTTTTCCTTCGACAGTTTTTAGGGTTTCATTCCGAATTTGGTAAAAAGGAACATTTACGGGACATAAAGTCCCGCAAACATAAGTAATTGATTTGAATATACATTTCAAACAACTTGATGTCTGTCTGTTCGAATATCGATTGAATCGATTCAGGTTCCGTTTGTTGCAACGCTACTGAAATGATTCTGCTTGATTTCTGGAATCGATTTGATGCATTTTTTTTCAGAACATGCGGGTCCATACTGAAGTCGGTCTTTCTATTCCTACACGAACAAGATCAGTTCTGCGTCTTTTCCTCACAACCATTTCTCTCAGATACCATTTGACCCAAAAAATTGTAAAAAACACACGGTATTATAAATTACCTTGTGTTTTTCGTGAATTATACATATATTTTAACCATATAGATTGTCGTAAGCTTATGTAAAATACAGCCATCTTGGGATTATTTTTTCCGTAGTCGGTTCAGCGAGTATGCTACGAGTAAAAGCTAAAAAGTCATCCGTTCCCCTCGTGATCGAAATAAATAGGTACCAATCGCATGTAGTCGGCTGCAGTATACAAGGCGCTGCAACGCTGTTATTCCCGTATCGATTTATTTGACGTTGAAATTGCTTCCGTTGTAACACTTAGTGCCGCGATTTGCACGATAGTTCTTGCTACACTTTAGAAACAAGGTTTCATTTGAATCTTATTTTTTGTCTAAAGTCAATACTTTATAAATGAATAGGTCAAAAATGAATATACTTTAAAACAACTTATTTGTAATGGAAATATATCTATAAAGTATTAAATCTTCAAATTAACGAAAGTAGCCATTATTTAAATAATATATGTCATCTTTATTTCATAACTTAGTACCTAAGCATAAATATTAAGGAAATTTTAATTTATATTGATAAGCTTAAGTTTAAAAATAGGTTACTTTACTAATATTTCGCAATAATGTATATTACAAAATTTTATATTTGTTAACGAAGAATATAAAAGTCATAGAATGACTAAAAGGGAATCAAAATTGGAATCGGTTAAAAATGTGAATTGTACACTATTGAAAATTCTTTGTCATCTATTTCTTGCAAAATAGAAATTAATATGTATTATACATGGCGTTAGTACACAATGGCATCACTGGCTACTGACGCCCATTTTGTCTAATTGGCAATGCAAAATAGTTATTTTGCATTGCCAATTATACATTAATGAGAAAATCATAAATACACCCAAGTTATAACTTAACTTGGGTATATTTATGATTCTCTCATTAATGATTTCACTATCCTCGTACTTAAATAAATACAGAATAAAAAATTAAAAAATTTTAACAATCTATCGAATTAAAAAGAGAAAATTAAATATAGTTTTAAAAAGTAAAAAAACACGCTTTTAAAGCATATTAAACTAAAAAGTGAAAAATAATTCTTAATATATGCTGAAAAAAATAGTGAACAATGACGAAAAATATTAATATTATTGTGGAAAAAGCCTGGGTTGCTCTGCATATAAAAAATATGGGACAAAGCGCCCCACACTTTTTCCACAATAATACTAGTATTTTTCGTCATTGCCCATTATTTTTTTTCAGCTTATATTAAGAAATATTTTTCACTTTTTAGTTTGATGTGCTTTAAAAGCTTGTTTTTTAGTTTTTTTAAACTATATTTTTTTTTTACTTTTTATTTCGATTGATTGTTAATAATTTGTAATTTTAAAAATTGTATTGTAAATTGTAAAATAATTGTCAAAATTACAAAATTTTAACGATACAACAATAGTTTAATTAATAATAATGCTTATTATTGTTACTAAATTCTATTAGAAAATTGTAATAGAATTTAGAAACAATAATATGCCACTTGTAATCACGCAGACGATACGTGATGAAATTATTAAACCCTGGCGATCTTGATCAGGATAATGAGATAAACTTATCAAATTATTGTATTGTCACCGATTTTTGTTAAGTGTGCAAAGTTTGAATTAAATCTGTCTGATCAAAGTAGGACAAAATCGAGTCCAAAAGAGTCGGTTAGAAACAAACAAGCTCACAAACCCACAAAGTCACAAACATACAAGTGAAGCTAATAAAAGCGTCATAAAATGGATCTCCCTCCGTTATGCCGTGCCGAGCGCCCGAGCGAAAGAGTAAGTCCGAAACTGCAGGCATGCGCAGATCGCGCGCTAGCTCTATCTCTCTTACTCCCTTACAGATGATCTATAAAAGAATTTATTAATTCTGGCGGTCCTAATGAGGATAATAGGAAACTGTTATCAAATTATTGCATTGTCATTGGTCCTTGATACGTATGAAAAGTTTCAAATTAATGAGACTTCTGGAAATTGATGAAAATTAAGCTCAAAGATACCGTTACATACACACATACAACCCAAGCTTATAAAAGCGTGTTAAAAAGGTAACTACCCATATTTGTTCATTCTAAGTAAAATGTTGTATCATTCAAACACACATTACGAACCAAAATGGGACGAGTTGGACATGTTATAAATTAATAGCATTCGCCCACGTCTTTTCCGGCACAAATAGAAAATATCGAATGAGGTTGTATTTTTTATTCAGTCCCTTCATCTTAAGCGTGATTTTAGTCCTTTATCAATCTCAAACTTTTTTATATGCCCTATTCTAATGTGTCTTCTTTTTCCTCTCGCTCGCCTGTTCACTTTCGTTCCCTTTCTGTTACTTCGTTACACTCTTGTTTTCTCTCTCTCTTTTTTCCCTTTGTCTCCTCCTCTTTCTCCCATCTCAATCTCAAGCCCCACCTTCCACTTCCTCTGATCCCGTTCTTTTCTCTCTCTCTTCGAGAAAAGTGAGCCAATAAATATGGCTCTTCAAATAGAATTAAACACTGATTGAATTTAAATTGTTTCCGCGATCTATACAAATTTTTTTGACATAATATATATAGCATTTCATGAATATTGGCTATGTCACTGTTGTAGTATAGAAATACATTGAAGTGCATGTCTGTGATTTTAAAACAATTGCATTTTTAAGTTCGTAGTGCAATTTATACGATACCAATGCACAAACAACTTTTTTTTAATTGTTAATAGTCTCTTCCCCTTTGTTTGACCGGAACAATTTTTAAAACGGTCAAACTGATTATGATAGCACTTTTTATGTAAGTTAGAGGAGCTTATACATTACACATAGGATACCTTTTATAGTGGAAATTTTTAGAGTTTTAGTTTAATGCCCGGCATGTATATAAAATAGTGTGCAAATTTTTCCTTTGATTTTATATACCTAAATAACAATAAATACATAAGAAAATATCACATCAAAAGTAAAAATAAAACATCGTTCAGAATTGAAACCAAGCGAGGATCGAAATCGAAAGTGATAATGTAATAGGCGTCCAGAGCGTGACCGAGTTTTAATGACAAATTGTACAATAACATATTGGAGACCACATTGTCCTTTACATATCACAATTAATTTTTTAAGGTTTAAATAGTACAAGACATATGCCAAGAGCAATACAATGCTCATAAAATTCTGGGACAATCCGGAAAGCACATTTCTCGCTGATTCGATTAAACAAAGAAACGAACCGGAAAACCTAACAGACTTAGCGACTCCGCGCTTTTACGAGCGAGTCTTTAACATACGTTTCCTGAGGCTGCAAGATTGTGATGAAGTATTCATTGCAGTATTTCCAAGTATAAAATTTACTGCCTACTGCCCGCTTTCAGCAGTAAACCGTTTTATGGTAACCCTAATGTTTTGCACTTCTCCATTGCTGCTGTACACCGACAAAGTACACAAATTGGAAAGATATACAACGCCATGTATCAAATGAATTTATTTTATGACCTCTGTGATGTGTTAGTATTTTTACGCTTCGGTAGTCAAATGGTGGAATGTGTGTTCATTTTTACACGACCGCGGATGGTTATATAGTAATTTTAACGGGCAGTGTATGTATCATCTATTGTCTTGTTGCTTGTAAGCTACTTATCATAATTAGATAAATGAGATATCGTTATACAGAAGCCTCTTAATCATCCGTCAGTTATAGGTTATATGGTTTAACACTAAATTCAATTGGGGGCCCTGTACCTAACGTTAAGTGCTGTACTAATTTCGTGCCTAGTCTGACAATACGGCACGCATCTAAAAAAGCAGGAATGTTGCGTGCGCGAAGTATGGCTATTTTAATTTCTATTTCAAAAGGGTTGTGATATTTCATCGCTCACATGCGCAAAAATCTACCAAAAAAATGGGGCTGTCCCCATTTTTCCTACATTCCTGACCTTGCCCATTCTATTTCTGACCATTTCTGAATTACAGTAGAGGTATGTCTAACGAAAAAAAAACATCGTTTGATTAACGAAGGTTCTTCAACAAAATATTGACGACTCCGGTTCTAACAAAATTCGGTTCTTACAGTAATGGGATAAAAGACAAAATTAGTGTGTTTTAAGCTTAGAAAGAGTTGCTATAAAAGAACAGGAAAGACGTAAAAGTTGTTTCGAAATTATGGCAATAATTTGCGACAGTTAGAATATTTCTTAACATTATAAATTAATTTTAAGTTACATTCTCAATAGAATGTACAGTATGCTCAATGAATACAGTTTAAATGACAATCATAATAATCCGTTGAACACAACCATTGATACACGGAGACGTTTGTTAACGTGTCAGTGTCTGTCGCCATTTGAATCACGTGGCAACAATTCGAATTCTACCTAAAATGTTTTTGTGTGTCTTGTTAGACACACAAATCAAAATTTAATGCGTGAAGACTAGAAGTAATATAAATTTAAATTCTTTCTATAAAAAGAAACAGAATCACAAAGGTATCTATCCGAAAACAAAAATTATTTATTGACTAACAAATTGCATTATTTAAATGATTTCACGCATTATTTTTGTGATTTTATTAATTACAATGTAAGATTTATAGATTTTTGTACTTTTTTCGTCTTGTAAAACAACTTTTAAGTTTTATAACATGATTTTATAACGATTTTCTTGCCATTATTGGCAGCAAAAGCTCATTAAATTGTAGCTCAAAACAAAGTCAATTTATACCCTTTTGGAATACAGTAAAATGTCTTTAATCATTATTTAATAAAAAAAATAAATACAAAGAAATATATTGACGTGACAACGTCTTATAAATTGGTTTGCCGGGTGACACTTCAAGAAACTGCGTTACGCTCCGCTCACGTTATGCGCTCACAATGAGAGCGAGTGAGAGGCACGCGTCCCTTCCACTCGGGCATGGTTAGCCCGCCTAAGAGCGAGAGAGACAGACATAAAAGTGAAAGGCACGCGTCCCTTCCACTCAGATAGGAACAAGTTGTTGTAGTAAACGCTGTTTCATTGTACGCAAATGTATTGCAAGTTATTGTATGTATATTTGTATATAAATACGTATGTATGTGTAAAGGTAAAAATAAAATTTTGTTAATATGAAATTCAGTGCGAGATTCTTTGTATAAATTAATGTTTTAAATATAATTCTTTGTATAAATAAATGTTTTAAATTGTTACTATTATTTCATCCTTCTTCCTACTATACGAATGAATATTCACATTAAAATGATTTTACCACTCAAAGTCGTTGTCACGTAAAACTTTCGCCCGTATACCGACTTTACAGGCAACCAATTTTTTTATAAATATATTCAAAGATTTTAAAGTTGATGACACCTAACTGATATTCGTTAGAATGGCTATTTCAACAACCCAGCATGTAATCCCTTGAAACCTGTTAATCAACATGATGAAAGATTTAAAATTGCTCATGCGTGAGGTTCTTACCGAAGATAGTGAAATGTTATAACTTCCATAACCTTTTGGCAGGTTTATCAAGGTTGCCATAAAGTATCAGGTCTATCAAGCTTTATTATAGCGATATATGTGGAGTGTGGAGCGAAACAAGCTTTATTATTTTTTAATGTGCTCTTTCTTCGGATGAATGAGGACACTGTATTACGTCGATATTGTCTAAAATCGATAACGACGAAGCTTTAGAGAGGTGACGTCGTACGTTATGGGGTTAACAAACTCACGAATTTATACAAAGCCGTGAGGTTCGAATAAACTTTGGGAGTTTTACCCCTAACGTGGAGTTTTTGGTTGACCGAAGTCAAACCTAAGTTTTCGGTTTCCGGCTCTCGCATGATAATTTTCCAGTAGCACGGATCCGTGTCAAATAAATGAAATTTCCATAAGTTGACTTTTAGATCCGTACATAGAAATCCATCGGCCTAAATTTATGTGTGCTTAACTGACGAATCGAAGACGGATCGTCGTGTTATTATAACATGAGCTGATTTTTCTACTTTCGAAGTAGGTTTTATTTTATAAATTTGTGCGTCGCCTGCACCCACATCTGGATCGTACATTTGGTCATTTATTTTGATATATTAGCAGCAGAAAGAGAATTTGAAATGTATTTTAGAAGATATATGCGTAATAGATACTATAGACTTTGTTTTAATACAACTTTGTATCATACAATCAAATTATAGGCTTGTAACAATTTCTGTTCTGTATAGTTTAAATTATATTACTCCCTATTATATTATTTGGAGTAGCTACTGCCAAAAAAAGTGCTACTTATGTTATTATTTACGTCTTCAATTAATAAATAAAGCATGAAGCAAACAATAATTTTTCAAACATTCTCTGTCTATAATTACATGTATACATTTATCTACATAAATGATTTATTTCATATAATTAATATTGCTCTCATTTATTACATTTTCAAATTTTCGATATCTTGAATAAAATATTAGCCACGTATAAATTGTAATACATCTTACCCATGGAAAAAAATCACACATTTTTTTCACTTTGCGTCATTCAATCCGATTCGTGTCACTAATAATTTTCAATTTAGGGGATGACTGTATCAGTGTTCCTATTTACAAAAAAATATCGGGCAAAAATATTAGCCGAGAAATGAAAATAATTTTAGAAAAATTACATCGCCCAATAATAAAAGAAATATCTATTAATTTATTTGATTAAAAACAATATATAGTTGCGATAGAAATTACTTGAAAAACACAATAATAATCACAGCGCTTTTGAGGAGCAGAATCATAGTACTTTGGGATACCATTAAAGAAAAAAGAATGGAACAACTACGTTGCCTATCAAAATATAAGCTTTACTCTTATTTATGATACTTTGTAATACTTGACAGTACATGAGTTTCAAGGTTGAATTATCTTCATAGACATATAACGAAAAAAACCGGCAAATTTCCTATAGTGGTTCTTAGATTCCCTGACGTACAACAACTCTTAATATAACTTTGTTTATCGAAGTTTTTATATGTGTGTATTGGTGTACTTTAATGTGCCTTATATGTAGCATCCGATTTTGTTTGATCCGGTTTGATATTGCCTGTATCCGGCCATCTATATGCGTGACTGTGTTCGCGTGCTTAATATGGAGCTGATATTCTGTACCTGTCTAACCTGTGGCATACCGGCCAGTATACGGTGCCGCGTGTCCTTTGTTAATGGTCAGTCTAGACAAAGGACACGCAAATAGAGCTACCAATGCTGCATATTCATTTTGCAAAACGAGTAATCGAACAGAGTAATAAATTAATATAATTATTTTTAAAGCTAAAATAAATCACTACTTATTAAATTTTTATGTGAGTGATTTTACGTGCTTGTTTTAATATTTCCGGGGGTGACTGAACTCTACTAGGGACGTGGTATAACATATTATAAAACATAGATGATAAACCTATTTTGTAATAAGGCTTTTCTACCTACCGTGATCAACGGACCGCTTTTCAGAATCAGGTGCAAGAGAACACGTCGAAATAACAACGAAGTTTGTTTTGTTCAAAACCATTTCCTTATTTATAATTGCAAATAAAGAGAGAAAAATATAATAAAAAAAATATGCTCGGAAACTCACTGATCCGGCGCAACCGTCAGGTTATATTTCTATCCGGGATCGATAGTTCGATATCCTCTCTGAGGAACGAAGCGAGTGACTTGACTCAAGTTAAAAATACGTTGGTCAACTTATTCCTCAGTGACCAAGATCGAATTATATGTATTGTTACCGGTAATATGACAGAATCGATTGCGTTATCTTTAATTGATGTAATCGATTCGGCCACATTTAATGGCGAGAGGCGCAGTCAATGTCGAAGGGAAGCAAATCTATACATCGATTGCCGTGTACCATTTAAATAAACCGAATATTCGGTTTTGACTGTCGTAATTAATGAATCATTTACTAAGTAATTAATTATCAAACGAGTACATTTTGATATTGCGCGATATAAAAGAGCTATCGACGCCGCCGTATTTATTCGGCGAGGCCGCTCGAGGTGGTTAAATAAATCAGGTCGGGCAATAATAGCCGCCGTAAAGGCAACAGTCGCTCCGGGCGGCAATACCGCCGGCCTGCGATTCCACAATTTATTTCCCATTCCGGTCACGTATGAACTGGAGCTGCGGCCATTTGGAAATTCCCAGTACGAGACGTTTTGACCGATTTGTGTGCAAATGTGTGTGTATGTGTGTGTGTGTGTGAGCGTGTGCGGCGTGTTAGGGGGGTGAAATAGCTGCTGGATCCCGAGCGATGGTGGGGCTATGAATGTGAATATATTAACTGATTTTTTTTTGGCGGCACCGAGAGGGGAGATAAAAAATTGGGGTGTCGGGATGATTCGTGTCGTCTCCACGGCGGTAATCGCTTTTGCGTGATAACATCTATGGCTAGCGTTTGTCATAGTCAATTCGTTCCTAGTTAGCGTGAAACAAAACCTTTCTATTATAAATAATGGAATGAATAAAGGAATGAATCGAGTGTTAGGGTTCCGAGCATCCGATGAAAAAACGGAACCTATAAAGGATCACTCTCGTGTCTGTCCATACGGTTATCCTAATATGTTCTCAATGAATATGCTCTTCAACAAAGTCGTAATTCGCTATGCATCACAGTTAGGTGAACTCAATAATGATTGGTGTGATTATACTCGTATAAAGTAAATAATGAAATAATAATTACGAAAGTATTAATAAAAAATTTAAAAAAATCTTTGGTCAAGTGCAACATTACCAATTCTTAAATGAACGAGTTTATTATGAAAACTACTAATTATCATAATTTTATTTTTTGAATTAAAATACTTGGTTTAAAGCATATTAAAAAGGACATACGAAAGTGGAGCATTTCCCATCCACATCCTCGGAGCTCATTTTAGTCTGAAATTGTAAAAAATCTAAGTTCTACTCAGTTATAATAGGAAAACATAATGAAAATCCTGTCTCTTTCCAATCCTACAAGAAACACAAAAGAGTAAGTATAAAACGCGTCGCTTACAGTATCGCTAGACTCGCTGCAGTCGAAGCAATAAAACGTTAGGGCGAGACGACAGATACAGCGTACCTACCATGTTGCACTTATAGATATTATTGGCAAGCGTAGTGCGATGCTTGTCGTGGCGTTTATCGATATATCGATAACGTCCTGTAGGAAATTGTATTAAAGTAGATAACGTTGGTTTTCAATTCAAATTATAACAAGTCAAGCAACTTATAAATCTTAAACGTCGTTCTTTGGGCTATCAACACATACATTTACTATAAAATTATCCCTTAAAGATGATTTTATTAATCGATTATATTCTTTGCAATTTTTATTTTGAGCATTGTCGACAATGGCACAATTTTTGACATCAACGATTTTTAAATTATATTAAAAAATACTACTTTGAATCGTTGTATCGATAAATAATAT
Organism: Eumeta japonica; assembly: GCA_005406025.1. Classification (NCBI taxonomy): domain Eukaryota; kingdom Metazoa; phylum Arthropoda; class Insecta; order Lepidoptera; family Psychidae; genus Eumeta; species Eumeta japonica. The sequence continues at coordinate 374,373 of BGZK01000133.1, forward strand.
CGTACATGGAAAACGTTATATCGTGCCGTCTCGCTCTAATGATTAATTGCCTGACCTGTAGTGGGTCTTTGACAATACTGTAATTTCACCGAAGACTAATGGAATGATTTATAGTACGGAACCCTTTCCACGCGAGTCCATCTCGCACTTAAGTGGTTTTCTTTCATGATAGAATTGTCAAAGACTATTTAAGGTGTCAATACTTGGTCTTGATGATACATCATTAGAAATTTTTAAATATTTTTACTTGTAATCTAAACATAAAATTGTCGTTATGAAAATATACATGTATTATAATTATTTTCAATCGTCTCTTATTGTGTTACTTGTCTCATTTTTCGCACGCGTATCATAATGTGATCAGGTAAATGATTCGGTAATTATAGCCATTTTGGGCACACTAAAGCCTATAAAATTTAAAACGTATAGCACAGCTCCCATCCACCCCGAAGAGGTATTTACAAAACCATATGTGAGCCACGAAGCCTAAATACTAGTTACAGCATCGTATATTTACATTTAACGATTTTGACTATTTTCGGCTAGCTTTTTCTTGGATTCGATGAGAAAGCTGCATATATAATATAAGACCTTTTTGCCGCGAGAGCGAATGAAATGAGAATGAAGTACAACCCTTTGGAACCATAAAAAGTAAATAGTCACTGATAAAGCTGGAATATTGATTAGATTTCCAAAAATACAATAATGGGAATATCAGTTTGTTTTTTGATAATGAAAGTTTTTTGTTTGCAATCTGTCGTAGCGTGTTGTTCAAAATGGAACAAATTGAATTACGCGCGGTTATTAAATATTCGTGTTGGAAAAATTTCTCTAGAGACCGAGTTAATCAAGACTTAATGGATACTTTAGGAGCAAATGCTCCACAGCATTCTACATTTGTTCGTTGATGCGCCAATTTGAACGTGGAAGAATATCCACCAAAGGTGATGCTCTCTCGGGTCGCCCAACAACGGTAGTGACCGAAGAAATGGTAAAAAAAGCCGAGAAAATTGTTACAGAGATCGTCGTGTCATGGTACATTTTATAGTCGAGGAAGCTAAAATTTTAACTAACAGTGTTCGTAGCATTTTACATGTACGTTTGGGAATGAAAAAAAGACTCCCTCTGGGTCCTAATAATACTTACCGATGCATTGAAATCTAACCAGGTTGAACGTTTCTCGAGCTTCTTTGGAACAGTTACAATAAGATCTAAATAAGTTTTATGACTCGATTTACAACTGTAGACGAAGTGAACCATTACAATCCAGAAGCAAAATAGTCTATGACTTGGAAAAACCACCATCTCCTACCCCTAATAAATTTAACGCGAGTCGTTCTGCCGTAAAGATCATGGCTCTCTTTTCTAGGATAGCAAAGGGGTGATCATAATACTCGTAGAATATCTCGACCGTGGACCTACTGTTATACACTCTTGTATGTAGAACAGATAAAAAATAATAATAATGAAATTCGAAAGAAACGGCGAGGCAAACTAGCAAAGATTGCTTTGTTCTATCAAGATAATGCCTTGGCACTCAAGACCGCTGTTGCCATCTATGGCTGCAATTTCAGATGCTGGCTTCGATATTCAAATTCAAAATATCTTTATTTCTTAGGTTATAATATAACACTTGAAATACGTTAGAACATTTAAAGAATTTACAGTTTCTTAATGTTGCCACTATTTTTTAATTACCACTCGTTGGTAAGGCAGTTATAACTCAGGAAGAACGAGCAAGAAACTTGAGGATAGCTATTTTCAAACTAAAATTGTATAGAAATATAATCTTATATAAAAATTATTGCAAGAAAAACAAACCTGCAGGAAGTCGAGCGTATTATGTCCATTTATCCTCTATATATTCACATGTGGTTTAATGCTGTTTTATACAGCGTTTGCTTAATAAATACTTTAAATTTGTATAAGGGTAATTTTTGTATATCCTCAGGAATCTTACTGAACATGCGCTTACAGAGCCCTCTAAACGAATTCGTGATCCTATGCAGTCGACTAACATGTAAACACAGTTTATTTTTATTTCTTGTATTGAAATTATGTCTATCACTATTTTTATTAAAACATTCAAAATTTTTTCTTACGTATATTAAATTTTGGTAAATAAAATCTGACGCCACAGTTACAATTCCAATTTCTTTAAACTTACTTTTAAGGGGAACATGAGGTCCCAGCTCATAAATTTTGGGAATGTCTTGCTTTTGCAAAACAAAAATCCTTTGAACATCTTGTTCCCAGAACAGGATACTATATAAAATCAAGCTATGGGAATAGCCAAAATAAACCAATCTGGCAGTTTGGATATCGAGCAAGTTTCTTATCTTTTTAATTGCAAATGTAGCAGAGCTAAGCCTTGTCGCCAACTCACCGATATTAGGATCCCATTGAAGTTTATTATCTAAAGTGACACCCAGAAATACAGTAGTGTCAACAAGATCTAATTCCTCGTTTCTTAATAAAATAGTACCAGAACCATTTCTCATATTCGGAAGTGAAAATTTTACACATTTTGTTTTTTTCCTGTTACTAAGTAAATTGTTTACAGTAAACGATAATAACAAATGTTATTTTATTTTTCGAGTATATTGAAAAATATAATGGTATAAAAACTTAAAGTACATTTAGTGCTTTCCTATGATAGATGGCTACATAATGGATTATATTAAAATGACTGTGTAAAAATTTTGATAATTTTCTTTGTTTCTGAGAAATTTGAGCTTCATTGAAAAAAAAATCCAAAAAGTGTGTTTATTTTTTTATGTTAAATGATATGTTGATATTTCTTTGAAAATTTGTAGTATTGTAGTCTTTCCGCCTTCCGAACGAGCAGTAAAGTGTAAATTTGCAAAAAAATATGACGTATTTCAAGTGTTATTTTGTAACCTATGAAATAAAGATATTTTGAATTTGAATTAAATAATTCGTGTTTTGATACAATTTTAATTCCTCTATCTTAATAATTGAGGACGATAGGCGCCTGTCGCTTTTTTATTGTAAATGGGTACTCTTAGAAAAAGCACTTTCAAAGCTAAAAACCTTAGTCTTACTCATCGTTAATGTTGCCTATATACACTTATACGTGTCGCGCCAGATAGAGCGCCTAGGTACTTATAGATAACAAGTTGTAGATTATACGATTCTTCAGCAATATCCATTCTATGTAGTACAATGTTCAATTTTTTTTACGTATCCTTTAAGTAACCTACGATACTTAAAAAAGGAAAAAAAAGAGAAAATAATGTAATAGTTTTCCAAAATTTCATCTCAAGCTAATCACTTTATACGAAATTGAAGTCACTGTTTTAATGTTCTAAATATATGTGAAATATTTTACGCATGACAACATTGATATCTTTAATATCCGTGTTGCAGTGCCAAAGTGAGACTTCGCTTTGAGGCCGAGGTAGGCTGTGCTTTTGAGAGTCGAGAGCCAAATTTGAAACGTAACCAATACGATCGGACAACAATGCGACACGAATAATTACAAGCACTCTAATAGCAACGTTCACACTGCTCAACGTGACGCGCGACAATTCACAACGATTTATCCGCCATTACAGGCGCGGCTGCGGACAGGCGGTATCGCTGTTTAGATAAACTTAAATGGCTTGGTTTAAACCGGTCTAAACCGGTTTAAGAGATGGACGGTTCGCTTTCGTGATAATGGAAGTTGGTGCGATGTTTTAAGCCCGAGATTACGAGATCTGCATCCGAAGTTGGCCGTTAATAATAAAAGCAATTGGATTAATGGAGACGGGTGAAAGAATAAATTTGATTATAGAGATTAAGTGGGGCAGCGACTATAGAGTAAAAGATAGAATTAGCGTCTACCAAAGGAAAGCTCGGGATTCGATATAGATCGGAGAAAAAGTACGGACAATCTATGATTACAGTCAGTGGAATGGAAAATGTATCTCTCGAACTGTTCGCTTTGAACGGGCCGTAAAATGTCATTGGTGGTTATGGAGTGTTTATCGCGTTGCCTGGATATCGAAAGGTGCCTGGTCATGGACGAATCTATTGATGAGGTTTTACGTCTTGCTCCGTGCCTCGAGGAGTAGGTTGGACTTTTAGTTCAATCTATATTTACCCCATTGGTGACATATATATGCCTATAACTGGCGTTAATAGCTTTTAACCAGCGGTGGGCCAACATTGAGAATTTTGAATTGCAATTCTATTATTAGTCTTTGTACTAAGAGTATTTTAAAAAATTGTTATATCGTGTTATTTTTAAGCACATAATTTATATATATTGAGTGTTGAAATACGTTAAACTGTTTATGCTGTAGAGCGTACCAAAGAAATATATAGACTTACATTCTTTCAAAAATCATTACCCTCCCCTTCTTTGGCAGTCGGGTAAAAACAGAAAAACTTAAATCCTAAAAAAAATATTACCGTATATGCTTAAAAAGTTCTTCAAATCTGTTTAACAGTCATTTTGAACATTAATCATATTGATTGCACATATTGGTGCAAAGGGTTACTCAGATCCAAATAGATAATAACAAAAACACGACTTTTTTTTTAATTTGCCCGTTTTAGTCTTAAGTCTGTATACATTCAGCCGTTGTTATTCATAACGATGTCATTCCAATTTAACTGCTGTAATATTAATGGACGACGCATTGTACTGGTCAGTTGTAGTAAAAGAAGTTTAAGAGGGGTGTTCGTTATTACCCATTGGAGCTTCTTTTGTAATACGGCTGTGGCACGAAGAAGAGGGTTATGCATCATGTGCATGGGTAATTTACGCTGTCAATGGTCGCGTTGTCGTCACCATTCTATTCGGTGATGGTACCACGTGATTGATATAATATCACCATCTGCAATGAATATCGTCTGCGCAAATAAACAAATTATATGTTAATTCGGTCATGATTAATTCCAAGTTTATTATATTGTATCTCTTGTACATTTTAAAATTGTAAATTTTCACTGGTACCGATTATACATGGTTTATCAGTTTTAAACAGAATTTAAGTTTGCATCTCTTTATATACTTCCTTATAAATATAATACTATTCATTTTATCAATTTGACGAATAATAATAATTAATAATTATAATAATAATTGATAATAACCTAACCTAATATTAAAAACGTGCCTGATAAAACAATGCGAACTGAAATCCACTCTTACTTAACCGTCATTAATAATTCTAATGTTCTTGTCTTCCACCAGTTCGTACTGTGAGCGAGTGTTTCGGGACTGCAGACTCCAGACTTGCTACGTGCAATCGGCCGCCTACCCCGGCGTGTATCCGCGCAACTTGCACTGCCGGTATCACCTTAACACCAGGCTCCCGTACATCAAACTCTACATCGAGAACGAGGAGTTCAACATTGATGGCCAGCGTTGCGAGAACATCATGACGTGCCCCATGAGACCCATCACTTCTGGTATGCCATCTGTTTTTTAAGTTTAACTGCGTTAATAAAAACGGGAATACTAATTTGATAGAGGACGTGGCGATATAAAAGTGCTGCTCCGTAGTATTATTAATAATTAAAATTTCTGTATTTAAAACTCAAAATAATTTTTCTTTCTATGCCAAAGATTTATAAAGGCAAACAAAGTGAATCTTCACACTATTCCCCATGCCAACAATTTTAATGGTACCCTTACGAAAAAATATTACATCACTAGATTTGGAATTTAACGTACTAATTTAAATTAATGTCTAGCTGTTGTTATGTCATTATATTATTGTAAACAAATGTTAAAAAAATACAGAACAGAAATTTATAATTTTTTATTAACTAGAACGTTATTATTAACGTCATCTGTTAGAAATTAAAAAAGAACTAGCATATATATCGATGTGTATTGCTTTATAAACTACACTGTTATTCACGCCATCTGTTAGGAAGCTACAGAGTTAATATCGACATTTTTAAAATGTTTCTAAACAAAATCAAAATTGTAATTAAATGTAGAATTTGATGCATGGTTATATTTTTTTTCTTTCAATTGGAATGTTATTTACTATTAATGCCATCTGTTGAAAATCAGGGAATTGTTAAAACATGTATCTAGAATACAAAATATAAAAATAAATACGTTTTTTTTCTTTCTCTTTGTTAATTAAATTGAACATAAAACGAATATTTTTTGTGCTTACGTTGTTTTGTATAAACAATTATTATTTATATCTAAGTATGTAACTTAGCAAAATATCTAGATATTCTTTGTCAAATGAATTATTTTTTTAAGTCCATATTCATAATCTATACAATAATAGGTAATTACATTCCAATTTTCTCTAAAAATTATATCTAGATATAATAAATTTATTGAATTAACTAATATGTAACGAATTCATTTAATATCAATGTAATACGTTGATATAGAGACAAACTGGGTATATTTACATACCCTTAAATGCATCATTGACCAGTGATCGTGTTTAGTGTTCGAGCTGGGGTGCATGACAGTGAAGACGTCCACATGAGCATCTGCAAAAAATGTCCCAAGAACTACAGAAGTGCGGTAGACCTAACCGTATTCTGAAAGCGTTTTTGTACCCACTGAACGTACATTAAAAATGATCTTGCGAGCTCTCACAAAGTCTTGCTTTTTTTCAAGTTTCATAACCACGTGTTTTGAAAAGGCAAATTTGTTTATTACACCATGCCCCCGTCTTTGAATTTCTTCAGCTCATCGTGTTAAGGCATTTATATGTGACGTCATCTGTTAGTGTCACCCACATATCGTTTCTTTCCCATATGAAATGCAAATTTACCTTAGTGTTCGCGCCCGAGCTTACGCCCTCGATGACGTTAAAATTAAAAGCTCTCGCCTTTTTCCAAGTTGCCGCTTCGCCGCTTAAAATTTTTAATCCCTTAAAATAACGAAAAAACTCTTCCGGCCCCGCTTCCGTTATTAAAATATCGGCGCTCTCAAAACATACACAACGCAGCTGACGCGTCGTGTTTGCCTTACCTGTTGTTGCTTTAGGAAGTTTTCAATTTCGCCCGCCGCGGCGCCCGACGCCGAGTTTAATATTAGCCGAAACATTCTCTTCGCGGCCGCCGGTAGGGCGCGCCTTAATCTTATTTCCGCCACTTGTTTCTGGAGCGCACAAATCTCCTAAGGAAATTTTATACGCGCGCCGCAGACAATTTATGGGGCAGTAAATAACGACTATCCAATAATGGGCATTAGGGATGAAGGCTTCACGGGACTGGGGCGATATTAAATTCTTGGAAACTGTCAAAACTTGCCGAACCCTCGTTACGGGGAGGTGCGCGAGGAAAACAGACACGAGTTTATATTGAAAAAGGCTTTTTACGTCGCTGTTATTGGAGATCTCGATTATAGATACCGCGGCGGGCGCGGGGCCGGCGCCCGCCGCGGCCAGCGTTATCTGCGAGTGTGTTACTTTTTTTGATGTCGCTTCTTCCGATTTCCGATTTCGTCCGGTTAGCTTTCGCTATTTCACGATAGGGTGTGTGCGTGTGTGTCGTCGATTTTATTGTGATCCCAATCTGTGTTATTGAAATCTTTATACGGACATATTACGAATTTATGTCGGTTTTTATTACAACGCTGTGTTGTTTCTTTCAAGTTTTGATTTATTTCAGTAATCATAATAATAATAGTGTAACAATAACGCCTATACGAATACAAAAGAGTAATATCGACTAAGAGTTTTAGGGATCTGTAAGGTCTAGAAAGAACCCGATTTAGTGTCTGCTGATTATCTGTTTTTCTCAGTTACAACTGATCTCATATACGGCAAAGTTGTGAACGTCATTTACTGACGTGCGCTATATTGCATTTGATGGGACCGATTTCGTGATTGCGACTGAAATATGTAACAAGAAGTTCAAACGCGTGCTACTCAAATTCACTACAGTATATTGCTCGGTGCGGCCTACAGCCGGCGCATTTGCGGTAGAGTGTCATGGAGGAAAATATTTTTCTTTTTCTACACACACATTAGTCCAATCAATTTACGACTAAATTAATTCAATAAAAATATTGCTCGTTACTGGGTTACATAAGAACATAACAAAATTATGTTTTTTTTTCTAAAAGTAACAAAATTGTAGGAATATTGTTTGTGAGGCAGTGTTTTAGGGATTAAGAGTTGTCATTAACTTAGTTTTTGAGATACATACAGTATTCTAGGAAATTAAATGACTTCCCATCTATAATGCCTAAAGTTCACAAATCGAGAGTTTTATATTTCTTTGTAAAACGATATATTTCTTAATTTGTGAACTAGAATCATAAAATATTGCACATGGAATTACATTATTCTAGAAGTAATTTAATTATAAGTTTATAAGACTATATATATATATATATATATATATGTATGAATATTGTATTCAATTTAAATCCATGAGAGGTATATATTACAAAATCATTGCAAACTCTAAATTTCAAAGATGAGTATTATAAGATTCGTGTTTTTCATATACGTCGAAATATGAGGACAATAATAAACTCGATATTTTTGTTTAAAATCTTTCTATTTACCAGAGTCTTTTATAATACTTAATGAAATCTAAGTTACACGAGGCTCATGCGCACTTGCCCGTTTTCATCAGGACACCACCCGAACAACGCACTATCAAAGTTAATTTACACAATTATTGTGCTTTTACGTTGATGGAACCCGAAACCTTTCGTACTCGCGCTCACCTATTTATTATTCATACACCAAAGTTCAAGTCGAAATAAGAAAGTCTCAGTTTTTATATGTATTTATATTTTTATCTAATTGAATACTATTATATTAAGCTCTCCTTGAGCGATAGTAAATTCTGAACGATAGAAAATTAGTAATACAATTTTTTTTAGCACTAATTGTAAATGATCATGCGTGTTACAAGAAACTAAGTGATCGCCGCCACCCACGGACACTCGAAAGCTCAAATAGGTCATCAGTCTGTTGCCTAATTTTTGAGAAGAAACTATGGTGTGGACTGGTCCGGGTCTGGGTGGGGGGTGAACCACCTAAACTCTCAGATTGTTATGAACATACCCACACGACAATAGCATACGTCTGTTTCTAGGCGTGGAGAATTGCCCGTACGACTACATCAAGATCTATGACGGCAAGGACGAGTCTTCTTCCGTGATAGGCACCTTCTGTGGAATGGGCAAGTTTCCATACTCCATCATCGGGACGTCCCAGGATTTGTTTGTCGAGTTCGTTAGTTCTCCGGCAGGTAATTCTTTAAAACGAATGTCTCGAGCGAAGATAATTCAGCGGTATTAAAATTAACTAATACTTAAAATCATCGAAAATAAATTGTTTCGTAATTTTTCAAATACGTTAATTTTTATACATATGAATTAAAAAAAAATTTACAATATCTATAAAAAAACTGTCATTAACGTTCAGTTATAAACATAAACCATAACAAAAAAAACATCGAGTGACGTCAGAATTAAGGAGGATTTTTTATTTATTTCTTGGATGCAATGCAATGCTAATAAATTATCAGATATATGTTACCAAATGCTTGTATATCTCACGCTTCTCTATAAGTCATATCTTTCGATATCTATTGTTTATGACTCGAAAATGTAGAAATCAAATGAATTGATTATGTCATCATTCTTCTGTTGTTTTCAAGTACCAAGTAATAACATGATATGGGAAGATGAATAACCTTTTTGTCTCTTTAATTGAGCTTAATTTTTTATCTATACCTAAAAAATTTGAATGCCCTACTTAATTTAAATCGAATTCTTCTCAACCACAGGACCACTCCTTAACACCGGATTCCATTTCAATGTTGGCAACTGGCCCGGTCACGTCGAAGCTCCAGGGTCCAAGGTTGGAGCTTGCGATTGGCTGCTCACGGCTGACTCCTTGAAGAAGTCTGGAGACACCGAAGGCATTTTCTTGTCGGTCGCTCATTGGTACCCACCACACACGTCCTGTACATATCTAATGCAAGGATTGCCTGGCCAAGTCGTCAGATTGTATTTTCCGAGGCAAGTAACATACAAAACGCTTAACGAATTTATATTGTATTTAAATAATAATATATTGCATTAACAAGATCCATAATATTACAGTATATTTTAATAGATTATGATCTATTAAAACGAATTGAGCATAAAATTACACTTAATTATTATCTTGTATTCAGTTCTATTTTTTCCATAAGGCTCATTGGGCACATACCCAAGATCTGAAGAAATAGGACATGGCCATGCATCCGTATCTTCTGAATATAGAAATATTTAGTTTTGCGCCATCATGTCTGATGAATATTAATTTTAATCGATACTTATATTCATTGTATCTATTGACTATATTTCTCCTTGGTTGGTTTTTAAGTTAATTTTGCCACTGCTCAATTTTCGTTGATTAAAGCGTGATGCGTATACTCACCGATAGCGAAGTATTAAATATATGTTGCACCACCTTCGGCTGCAAGGGCGCCCGAAAGAAACGCAAACAATTGATAAAACCAACTATAGACTCTTTATTTTATATAATGTCAGTGAAGATTTACATAATGTTTTAATGCGAACAGCTTTAGAATCAACCGCATAGAGTCGCCGATTGTGCCTTGGACCGGGGACTGCGGCGAATCGCTGACGCTGTACGACGCCCCGAGGCCCGACGACGCAAGGATTATCAAGACCTTCTGCGACACCTTCTCCAGGCCGATGGAGAAGCATGACTTCGTGTCAACTGGGAACGCCATGTTTGTGAGATTCGAAAGCAAAACGGGAAGTTATAGCGGGTAAGGAAACCACGATTTACTTTAATGAACAAAAGTATGTATGTACGGTAACACGAACAAAAGTATGTACGGGCAACCGGGCAACTTAAGCGTTTGCCGCGGGAACATGGTAACTTCTTAGAGGAAAAATTGCTTATGTTCATTTCCAGCAATAGACATTTAAATTACTTTCATAATAAGCATTGTGTCATCTTTAGTTTGTCAAGTAGTGCCGTTTGTTCTTGAGAACCAATGACATAGCAACATTGTAATTATCTTAGAATTCTACTCAATGACGTTAAATAAAGCGATGTTAATATTTTCTTTTATCTTGTTTCATAGGAACGATACTTATAGATAAACTTGAAAAGCAAAACTTTATCAAAATAAACAAGTACTTTGAAATCGTTGGTAGGGCCTTTCCCTACCAACGATACAACGAAATATTCAAGTATAAATTTATACATATATACAATAATTGTTCATTTATAATAACAAGTTTATTGTTATTAATTTTATTTATACATACACACACAAACGCGCGATGAAAAAATAAAATATTTTCACCTAGGTAAAAAGAAATTGCAATTTAGAAAGTGCGCAAATGTTGTTTACAATTTATCCTAATAATACAGTACAATAAAAGAATATTATTTTCCATCGTTGTCGTAGTTTATTTCACTGTCGGTTAATTTATCCTTAGATAAAGTAAATGCTATTTCTTTCATAATTGAGTCTTGCAAATAATTTTAAGGACACAAATGAATTTCGAATCGTATTTTAATAACTCAAATTGACTGTGCCGAGGCGAGACGCTCCGTCGTCCAAAACAAATAGCGGGCTGTATTTTATGAATCGTCCCTTCGCTTGCTTCGATTAATTCGGTAATGAGGAATATTTGAAATTCATTACCAATTTGGATATTTGGATTTTTGGAAACTCTAAAGGTCTACAATGACCTCGATTTTCTAAACAATGAGAACGCTTAGAAGAGATAGAAATTTCGGTATCGCTTATTAACAAAAAAGGAATCAGTAGCATCATCAGCAATCTTTTAACATAATATCATAAGATTCAATGAAATGTATCTAGTTTTATTGTATAAACATGTTGTGGAAACAAAAAAACTTGATGGCTAATGTGTGTACCTTTTTATACTCTATAAACATTGTATAGTGTGCCGATACGCTGATTTGTATCGACTTAACATATTGTAAAGTAATACAAAAAACGTGTTTGCGCCTACGGCTCTGCCCACATGGAAATATAATGAATTCCGTCGTTTTCATATTCACCGATTACGCACACAATCGTGATTGTATTTTCGATTCTGATACCAGTATCACTCTCTATATTAATATATCTCACTCTCGATCCGAAACGCGGTCCCGCTTTTGTTTCCAAACCCGGTCTTGATCTAAATAGATTCCGTTTCCAGTCCCACTCTAAATTCCGATTTTGCTCTCAATTCCGATTTCCGTACTTATCTTCATTTTGATTTCGGTCTAGCTCTTGATTTTGAGTTTAGTTCCGAACTTAATTTGACCTTGGCTTCATTCTCTATTTTGGACCCTCTCGGTCTGGACTCTCGATTCATTACTCGTCCCGCTGGCAACTTCAATTCTGCTACCAGTCACAATTCTTACTTGGACGAAGCTGGGACTAATGTTAGTATAAAAATTAAAATCGGTATATACTCGAGGACAGTTTTTTTTCAAAGGATGGTTTATTCCCTATTTATAATTTCTATCACTCATAAAGAGCTATATTTATTAACGAAAGAAATTTTTGAACCTGAACAAACATACATATGAAGCCATGGAGAAATTTTAATAATCTATTTTACTCGGGGAGCTTACAGTTAGTGAGAGAGTTTTAGAATCGGCACAGTAGTTGGGTTCAATACTATAAATATGTAGACGAAGTTGGGTCCAAATGCGAGTTTTTTCCAAAAACCTTCCCACGGGCGCATATAAAATATCACTCTTTCATAGTAACCGTTTAAATGATTTAGGCATACAAATAAAATTAACAAAATATTCACTCATTAAAGGTATATAATCCACTCAGCCTTTTTAGAAATTAGCTCGGAAAACAAACACTGTCGACAGCCTGTCAGAGTAAAAATCTGATAAGTATAGATTAGGTGCGGCAAGGAGTAACTGTTTCATGTATGCTTAAGCAATAAAAGAAGTTAACGTTTTTACCAGATCGTCCCTCTACTACTGGGCCCACTACGATTTCTTCAACAACACTAGATTCGGAGAGCCAGTCCCTAACACTGCCTGCGACGAGATAATAGCATCATGGAAACAAAGGGCCGGTAGACTGCGGTCGCCTCTGAACACTCTGGTTTACAAGCAAGCACCTCCCGGCGAAGACGTCCACTGTCTATACAGATTTGTGACGGATAAAAGAATATACGCCAGGGTCATATTGACTATACTCAGCGTAAATTTCAAGGTGATCAATGTCTGTCTACATTTTTGTTTCTTTTTATTCTTCAGCAAATAACGTAGAAATGTATTTTTATTAATTTCGCATATTAATAGTGATATATAAGAAAATGTTTTCAATACTTCTTTCATTCCTATTATGTTAGTATTATTTGTACACACATTTTTACGAGAGAACGATTAAATTTGACCAAAATAAAATAGGTATGGAATTATTTTGTTTCGCGTATATATTTAAGTAGGTATAACTAATATCTTCAAAAATGTTCTTGCTTTCCATATTTGATGAAGCATTAATAAAATTGTTCCTTTCCCATATTTTATTCTCCAGGAGCATCCTTATACTCCAGTGACGTGCCAAAACTGCTATGAAGACCGAGCCGACAAACTGATAATATGGGAACCTTTGCCTGGAGGAAAATACGCAAACCTCAGCTCAGGAGTCAGCACGACACCACTTCCTTTGCATTTAGCTGTTCAAAGATCTCTAGGTTCCTGTCTCTGTGCTAAACATTCTAATACCGTATCAAGAGCTCGACCTTACAGAGTAATATCTTCAGGAGAAACGCTTAATCTTCAGTTAATAGTGGATAATGCGCATGCTGCTGCATCCTATTTCAAAAACCCATCTCCACTTTTCGAAGCAAGATACGAGTTTATTCACGGCCCACTTTGTGGGCCTGCAGTACTAGCTGCAGCGTCAGATGGAGAAATAGTCTACCCGCATTTAGAAGCCCTAGGATATACTGAGCCGCCTAAAAAAATACAATGTATATGGGATTTAGAAATAGAAGAAAAGCGAGACATATGGTTGCATTTCGATAGAATTAAATTTGCGTCCAGACATTGTGAAGATGGAAATATACAGATATACTTACCTGGTAGAATCGAACCTTATCTCTCTGTTTGCGGTGAAAATGTGTCCTTAGCAAGAGAATTACCAATACTGTCAGCAGGAGAATTAGGATTTGAATCTTTAGATGATCCATTGGTAATGGAAAAAGAAAAGACTAGATCGATTAGGATTGTTTTCATTGGGAGCGCCTCACCAGCTCGAGCGACTTTCAAGATTGCTTGGACTGGTCTGTACCATTTGCCCAAGAATTCTGATGGTACACTAATGACATCTCGTTTGACAGATGGCGGTAGTATTAGATCGGGCGATTCCAGAGAGGGTTGTGATTTCATATGTCCAGGTGATGAAGGATTATGCATACCTGCTCGATTGATATGTAACGGTGTGATTAATTGCCCTAATGTGACTTTAGGAGAGAGGAAATACTGGACAGACGAAGAAAAGAGAGCAAGGGAAGCTTACTCTAAGGACAGCTTACGTCGTTTGGGTTATTTGGATGCTTTAGGTGGTACATCCTTAGGACAACTGCATGACGAGGCTATTGAGTTATGTGCTAGGGCTAGGAGCTCGGGAGGAAGCGAATGGGCGGCCCCAGCCCTGGGAGCAGGGTTAGCGCTAGCTCTTGCAGCATGTGCTTTGGGAGCTGCTTGGCGGTTGTGCTGCCGCAAGCGATCTCCGGATGAGGAGTCACTGGAATACTGACATGCGGCCCGCGGCGCCCCTCCCGCGCCGCTGCACTCCCGATCTGCTTCTCGGGATCTGTCTCTGGATTGGAGCTTACATTGACACCCACTGTATTGAGCGTCTCAGGGACACAATCCTCCCTTAACGAATTTTAATTATTATTGAAATTAAAGTCTTTGTATATTTTAATTTTTAATTTTGGTTTTATGAATAATATTTCATATTATTAATTTGATTAAAATGATGGTTTCTATGAAATATTAAATTTAAAACTTTACAATTTTATCCATATTATATTTCCAATTATCAAAGTTTTTGATTGATTTAATATATAATTCTTTGATGAACATTCATTCACCTATTTTTTTCTTTAATTTCATCCATTGGGAGGTGTGTAAGAGATACTTTACCGAGGCGCTCTCTTAAAAACCAAATCTCTTAGCATCTGTAAATATATCCAAGTTATCCGACAATGCTTTAAAGTACATTCGTAGTATTAGGACGCAGAGAAAAGTGATAGTGACAAATAAATTCGTCAATTTTGTTACGATAATATTGAAATTGATTCCTCGACCGCTCAAACTGTTATCGATATACATTTAATTTTGTCGTTGCAACCTGCATCTACGAAAATTTGATTACAATCGATTCATTTTCCAAACGTTGATTTAGTGTGACCATCAGAAATACTGCCGTTTTGGAATTACAATGTAGCAATCACGGATACTTATTCAACAAGGACTGCCACATTTACTTCGCAGGCGCGAAGCGACGTTGTTTGCACATTGTAAATATCAATACCTACTGTAAGTTTATAATTAAGATTAGAGTACTAGAGTCTAGATTGGCATGGCAATGGTGGTGAGAACAATTTGATATGAGATCGAAAATGAGGTATCGATTCATTATTTACATTATTTACATGTATCATTATTAGTAACAACGATATTTAAAAAAAATATAGATATTTTCGTTAATACTTTAAAAAAAATTAAGTTGGACTACCTGTTCATATTTATTTCTGATATTTATTTTTGACATTTAAATAAGTGTAATTAATTGTCTGCAAATAAAATACGAGTTAAAAATAACTTGGCAATATATTCATTTGAATTGAAAATGATCATTGATAATAAAAAATACAAGTTGGAAATATTATGATATGAAAAAAAGTCAGCGAACTCTATCATAAAAATAGAAGCCATATATTTTGTTTTGTCTATTGTACTCCGTACACATTCCTTTTCACAAATGAAATTAATATAAAATGTTCTTCGAAACTACTCAGCATTTTTTTTTATAATTTTATGTCGTATTTACACATGTTATTAAGTATTGGGAAGTGGTATTTTTCAAATTGTAAACAAAACGGATAAATTTTACTCTTGTAATTTTCTATGTAAATTCACGAAATTTTTTTAATAACCTATCATATGCTTGTTTCAAACGTTCATTTTGTTAACTGACTTCATTTACTTAGTTCGTATTTAAGCACAACTGTATTTATTACACGTGTAAGTTATTGATCAAGAATGTTACAGAATTATTATATTTTGTACAAAACGTATAACGTTGTCTCATTTCGTTCAATCTGTCGTGGCCGTGGCCCACTTTCGCGTTTCCTCCACATCCCCGCACTCCTGTCGTATGCTTACCCCTTACAAAGTTACATTTCCTTCGTAGGACTTCCGCGTACAATCATCTGCCGCCTGAAACAACCACCACGTCCATGGATTATCCGACAGCATCGACAGTGCGTGTATTCTAGTAATGATACATGGAAGCTCAGTGATGCACACTGTGTTCGTTGCCATGTCACAATTTATTTTAATCATCTCACAATATCATAACTCAGATTGATGTGCTCGGACCTGGAGTCCATGTACCTTCTGGTTTGAAGCCGACATTCTTAACGCCTGATCCTTTCAATGGTATAACAGTCCCAACAGAAATGATACGATTCTGTATTTCCTTTTTCAATAAATTAAAAAAATATATATATAATAGATCGACAAGAGTGAATCAATGGTACGTGTCATTTTATATGGAACTAATGCAAAACATGCAATTTTTGGTTTTTACAGATTTCAAAAAAATGAGGAGGTTGTATGTTTGTTTGTATATATTTACATATTTTCAGCGATAATTTCGTCAATTGTGGATAGGTTTTGTTTTTTTTTTTCATTAAAAGGGTATATTCCCATAGTAGTTCCATAGTTAGCAAGTCAAAATCTAATGATGGAGTCTGAGAGAAATTCGAGGGTAACTTAGTAACTCAAGTTTTTGAGTTCGTTAGATATTATGCTGCTGACCTAATTAATTATTATAGAAACCACAGCACTCCTCAAGCCAGTACTTATCGAATTGAAATTAATTATTTATTAATCAACCTACATGTTTTAATTCTTCTA
The DNA here is from genome assembly GCA_005406025.1 of Eumeta japonica. Lineage (NCBI taxonomy): Eukaryota > Metazoa > Arthropoda > Insecta > Lepidoptera > Psychidae > Eumeta > Eumeta japonica. The sequence goes on from BGZK01000133.1 coordinate 391,502, forward strand.
TATAATTCTAACGTGACAATCGTAGCAGGAACACATCAGAACTCACATTGAAAAGACGAGAAATAGAATGAATTAATTTAACATGGATGTGAATAAAAATGTAATCTGTATGAATTGTAGAACTTTTATATTATGAAGAATAAGTATAATTTACGTAGTTTGTACAATAATAATTTGGTAGTTGCACTTCAACTAAGAATGTCAAGACCCTGAAATGATTACTAGTGGACAATAAATGAGAAATCGGACCTGCTTTTCTTCTTGCTTCGTACAAAACTAAAGGAAATGTCTGGCCGATTTTATTAACCATGGTCACATCTAAAGTAGCGAAATGAATTATAAAATTGTAATCACTCGATAACTGAAAAATGTGAAATAAAATAAATAAAACTGCCTTCAAAAACCTATTTAAATATATTTTAAAGAGACTTCGAACGCAACTAATCAGTAACTTTTGAGTCGATTCCAGCTTAAGATAAATGAGATACATTTGTGTCTATTCTAAAAAGAAGAAAGTCTCTTTCAACTTAATATTTAAAGTTTCATATTCATGTTTATAGATTATAGCTGGAACTAACTCTAAAAAGAACTAATTAGTTATTTTTGAAGTCTGTTTAAAAAATATTTAAATAGGTTAATTCATCCACATCTTCGTTCTGGTGAATATGCAACGAAATCATTGACCGTTTCTAATGATCGATGACGTTTTCAAAGAAAAAATTAGAGGAAATTCCAATTTGGAATTAGCATATTCTTTCTCTTAAATAAAATAATCTATAAGTCTATAAAAACCAGCCAGTGTTCTTTTGTCAAAAAGTGATCATCGCGAAATATTTCAGGTGGCGTGGTTCTCATGTAAATTTATAAGTTATTCTATTAAAATTGTTCAGCTCATTCGTTATGGGAGATGTTAAATCAGTTTTAAAGGTTATCGAGCCATCCGTCGCGTAAAGCGTGGATTTAGCTTTGAAAAGGTTTAAGGCGATACCGCTATGAGAAAAGGAGGAAATCCCCGCGCGTTTACATTGCCAATAAAGGCCACTAGACCGACGAGTATGACTCTAAGTCATTACATTACATATAACGAGAAAGACTATTAATACTAAGGCACATGAAAAACGAAATAGCAGTAGTGCGCATGGCCTTGGAATGAAAGACGTATGCGCCGAACCACATAAAATCCATTTGAAACAAAACAACGCTAATAAATAAAAAAAAAACTGTTTTTCTAATTTCTTGAAGATTGTGGTTACCACTATCCTGACAAAGAAACACAGGGAAATCCGTTGCCGATCCCGAATAAATTAAGAATAAAAAAAAGGCAAATTATCAGGGTCGATTTTTCATTTTATTCTAAATATTGTCCAACTGTGCATTCCTCTTACTAAGTACACTAATTGAAATGTTTAAAACATATAACTGAAGATCAATCTCATGATTCATGCATTTATCGAGAAGAAAGAAAAAAGAAAACTCCCTTTTCATCAATGTATCTCCTTAAGATACAATTATGGTAAGATTCACATTTAAATAACATGAAGCAGTTCCGGTGCATTAGACATTTATGAATGCAGTCTTATGTCGCATAGTTAATAACATCGGAAATATAAAAAAAAATGAACAGTATTATGAGCCGCTCACACTTTTAGACATTTTTACGACATCCGAAATTATAAAAGGTTAGCGTGGGCAAACATAAGTGCATATATCACTTACTTATTTCGGGAACGTGTTGCCGACAAATTCGAGCAGGTGAATCAAAACCGTTGCTTTTTAGAGGTTTTTAAATGACATATTTATGCAAATTATTTATGATTTCGGCAAGTGCAAAGTCCTAATCTATATTAAAAAGAGCTTACAACGTTAATGACTTTTAAAAACTTTCCTCATTAAACTGTACATAATGGGACGTTAAAATCATCTCGGCTTTCTATGTACAAAAGGCACATCGTAATTATTTTATTTCGACATCTTATTACGAAATTTTATGAAGGATACTTACCCAATAATTTTAGCTAATTTGATGTAAATATGGTATATTAACAAGGTTGTGACATACAGAAATACGAATATATGTGAATAATTTATAGGATCTATCTTCTTATCATTTGATTACGCAACCCTTATAATAGAGATTTTTTATTTGACTGGTATTTATTTGGAATATCAATACTTTTGCGATTCACTCCCAATACACTACATCCATTTTGATATTTTTTTTCCTTGATTTCGTTGCCGAAGAACTCAAAATGCATGAAAAGTGCGTTGTTTAATTCTCTTCATATATTTCTCCAGGTCATCGCAAGAGTTTTTAGATTAATTCTTCAATTCTTTCAGTCGGTATATCCAGGTATTACTATACAGTACTTAGCGTATAGAGCTGTAGTGGTGTCGAGTCTAGACCGTCGCTCTTGCAATCAAAAGTCACCAGGTTCGAATTCTGGTCACGGACGAATTAGGCAGTGAGTGTCTAAGTCACTAGGCAGATTGGAATTTCTTTCTCTGCGCCTCGAATGTGATCGCACTGGTCACAACGGTCGCCGAAAGCCCACAAACAGCACTGAGCTTGCGCAGACCGCACAAGGTTCAAGCACCTCGATATGGATCAAGAAGCTGATAGACGGCGGCGGACGGGACAAAAGCTTGAAATAAAAACCTTATGCGATTAGGAAGTATTTGATGTTATAAATTGCACGAGGAAAAACTGAAAACGATCGTCGAAAGGAAAATTGTCGAAAATGAATGGACCCGTATGGTCTTTGCCTGGGAATTCTAAGAAACAAGTGTATTACGTCAATATGTTCAATACTCATATCGTAATTTCGGTTTAAATTACGTTTTTTTTAATTACATAATTACGAGGCCAATTTGAAGCGGGCGGAACAACGACAAATAGTCGTTTGTCTATTTCTAGCGATTGTATCGCCACAATGTGATAAATTGACTGACACTAAGAGTATTATACAATCCAATACATTAAAATTATTTGGGTACGAGAGGGGGTTGGGGTGGGGATATGTATTTTAGTAATTAATAAATTTAATTACAGACTGAGGGGAATTTGGGTACGGCGTAGACACCGAAAATAATTTTAATAGAAAAGTCTTTGCATGAAATAAATATGCTGTCATAATTCTCTCAATAGAAAAACTATAAAGTATTTAAATATTTGTTTCAAATTAACATCTATTTTCAATCAGTTGATAAATACGAATTGGCTGGCTCAGAAATTATTTGCAATTTGTTGTTTATCAAACTTATAAGTAATAAATCTTGGTTTATTAAAGTTACAAGTAATAAATCTGTGTATGAACGATTAGGTATTTTTTATAAAATATTTTATCCCCCTAATTCGACGATGCATCGTAATACAAAACAACGTTAAACGCAATACATTACACTCACAACATAGATCCCGCCTGTAGATCAAAGCGGGCGCGATCCTGAACACGAATAATTCACGATCACGCCGAGCGTAACCCTATAAATCAAAGCCTCCGGCGCATCTCTCACAGCGCTGTTAGCGGTCGAAGCTGTACGGAAAAAGCTTTGCGCCAAAAGCTTATTTTGGGTGTTTCGCCGCGCTTGGATTGATTAGGGCTTTATAAATCGTTCTAGAACGCGATACGCTAAAGAGTATCCGATAAGTAGTTATAATGAGACAACAGTTGGCATCGGACCTTATTGGTATGGGAGGAAATATTAATTCGTTGAATCTATACAAGAAATATAAGGTTATATTGAACGCTATCTATAAACAAATGAGTTACTAATACACACAAACACACAAACGCACGTGATAGATACCTAGACATAATATTTTCAAATAATACTAATATCGCGGCATCGGTCGCTCATCCTGTATGTAAATTGGATAAACACCATCTTGCTCATTGGTCGACAATCCCTAGTTCATATTAAATAAATCATTAAAACATTCTAGGGATCTCCGCCTTAATTTTTGGAAATGTGATTTTCAAAAAATCAAAATCGACCTTACTCAGATAGTGTGAACTAAAACTTTACCCATACGAGATATTGATGATTGTGTTATGATATTTTATTCCACTACTAATGATATAATCAGTAATTATACATCTATGGTTGAGAGCAATTCTTGTCGGTATCCGTTATGATAGAACAAAACTCTTAAAAAATGTATTGCCATAAAAAATACTATTCATAAACGCTTTAAAAAATTTAGGAATCCTTCCGATTGCGATGAATTTTGTTTACTTCGTATAAGACGTAAATCTCTACAAATGCTACAAAAAGTTTTTATCATTAGTTGAAGACTTCATTGAGAATAGAAATATTAAAATTTTCTGGCGTTTCGTAAAAAACAGTAAGAAATTCAGGAATGTAACAATTCAGAAAACTATGAGTTGCAATGATCGTACCTCTTATGAGGGTCAAGGCATCTCTGAACTATTTTCTGCATAATTAAGTTCAGTCTTTCACAGCTTCTCTCCCTGTAACAACATCCATCCATTAACTGAAATTAATGACACTGATGACGTTTTTTTTTTGACTTCGTCATTGCAAAAGATGATGTTTTCAAGAAATTGAAATAGATCACCAAAAAGGAGTTGGACAAAGAGCTTTGTATACCTCTAGCAATTAAATTAAAAAAAAAATCCATTTTATGTGATAAATTTTTATGTGTCAAGGAAACTACCCACGCTATTCCTATCTTTAAATCTGGAGATAAATCAACCTGTGCTAATTATCGCCCAGTAAGTTTTTTATATTATAGGGCAAAAGTATTTGAATCGCTAGTCTACACTCCACTTTATAGCCATTTTAAAATGATGCAATCATCTACACAACAAGGCTTTGTTAAGTGTAGATCTACACTCACTAATCTCCTAGAATATAAAACATTCTTATTTGGAGTATTTGCAAGTGGAGACGAATCTAATTTTATCTATATTGATTTCAGTAAAGAATTCGATCGAGTTGATCAAGCAATATTGTGCAATTAATTATAATCTTATGGCATTCATGTAAGTCCTTTGCGTTATGCCTTATTTGAACAACAGAAGTCAACTTGTTACACTTAGGGGTGTGCTCTAAAATCTATATTATCAGATGTTTCTCACTTCTAAAATCTATATTATAATTTACATAAATGATTTGATTGATCAATTAAAGTGTTCTTGTCGTCGTTAAACGGACGACCTTAAACTTTTCACAATTATCAGCAACTAAATGACTGATCTTAAGCCTCAAAACGACCTAAATGTGATAGAGAAATGGTGCAAAATTAATCGAATGTTTCTCAATGTACAAAAATGCTTTGTCACCACTTTTAATTACCAAAAAAGCAAAAATTATCATTAGATTCTAGACAAGAGTTTAAATCGTAAGGAAGTAATGGGGGACTTAAGGATTATATTCGATGAACGGCTGTCTTTTCGGTCGCATTATGATTATATCGTTAAAAGAAGTAATCAACTTCTAGGTTTCGTTATCCGATCCAAAAAACATTTTACGAGAGCAAACAGTAACCCTTATGCTCTTTTGTAGTTTTGTTCGTGGTATTTTAGAATATTGTTGCGTTGTTTGGTATCCATTCTATGGAGTACTTATCACAAGAATGGAAATAATAAAAAAAAAATCATTACTTACAAATTTAACCTGGACCGCTTTTTAAATAATTATAGTCACACGTTAACTCTGTAGAGGCTCGTCGTTGTAGATATGATCTCATATGCCTACACAAAATCTTACACTACTCTATAGACTTGAATCTTTACTCTCTTCAATTAATTTTCAAACACAGCTCCGGCCTCTCTGTCTTCCACCTTCCATAGCACGCTATAACCTTTTTGCTATATAAACCTACAAAAATAATAAATCCTTCTACAACCCACTATTTGGAATGTATAGATTCTATAATCACATTACTAAAACGTCGATATTGACGTTTTCAATCACAGATTCTCCTTTTTAAAAAAAAACAATTGACTTCTCACATTCACTGTCCTATAGTGAATAAATGAATATAAAACAATATTTAATTATATCTAGTACTTAGCACTTGAATTAAAAAATAGACGTAAGCCTAAATTTAGTTACTCTTATGTGATTGATTTTTATTTTTACTTGTAGGATTTTCTTTGTGTTTTTTTTCAGTTCTACTTCTTTTGCGTTATAACAGCACGATCTCAATCATGCTGTGTACACTCTTTTAAATTTCAGCCTAAAACAGGAATTTGTACTTCATGTGATTGGATCAAATATTATCATCTGTACTTGTACCTGTTAATTAATAAATAAATAAATACGCTCACAGATCCGCACATATGGATACGAACGTACGGAGAATTGGCCAGCTACGCAATTGTCATGATGGGAGAGAAGGATCGTCTATGAGTTTATATATCTAAATAGATAGATACAACTCAATGCCTTGGACAGATACGAATCTGGTATTTATTTGACGATGGCACTATTATCGCCGAGTGAACGTTCAAAATACAGACAAGTGGTAGATAACAATAAAATGCATCCCGTGGCTGAACAGCTAGCCCGATGATACATCGCTCCCTCGCCGCAGGCCGCGTATGCTTGGATTTTCCTCGTAAATCAAAGGAGTGCCTACTCCTTTAAACTAAACAACAAAACTTAGCGAAATGCTAAGTTTTGTTGTTTAGGTGTATATTGATATTTTCTTTTTTTTTTAACCAAACGTTGATCAATTTGGAAATTTTCTCGAAGCGTTTCTAGGCTTCCTATTAATTTTTCTGTTACCATTAACATTTTAAATTAATGTTCTGCTGAATCAATAGCAACACTATCACACAAATTAATTTCATATTGGAGCTTCAGCTCTCATTCTTTTCATGTTTCTCATGCTGATCATGTTTACGGCATATAGGAAGCTGCTAAAGACACCATTTACATCAACATCTAGAACCAACGGCCGAACGTGTTCCCAGAATTACATAGTAGTGATTTTGTTTTGACTCTAATTAAAAAGTCATTGGTCAATTTGCTCGTGGCGAACGATCGAACCTATTGTACCCTATTGTCTCTGGAGTGTCGGGACGAGGTACTTGAAGATACTCCTAAAGACGTGGGTAGCATCGAAACAAATCCCAATAAAGGGTGCATATATAGAATATGAGGTTTTATTTTTTTGTATCACAGTTGCATAAAATTTGCATTAATTTTTCGAAAAGTCTTCACCATCGTCTTGATTCACATTGCGGTTTTCTAGGAATTGTTAATCTTGCCGGATGCCGACGTCGGAAGCCGGAGCTTTGGATATAATACTAGACATTAAAAGTTTACAATAATGTTAATGCCGTGAGATGACTTTTCTAACGCGTATCAGTAATAGTTTTCCACGTGAATGAAATTGCAAGGCGTGTAATCTACATAATGAATAATGAGGTTTGGGAGCGAGATCAAAATACAGACCAACCTTGGGACAATTGGTTGACAAATTGACAGCGAGACTGATTTCGAAGTCAACAGTGAAGTCGATTCTGATCCCTATGATCAGAATCGAGAGTAAGACTGAGATTATAATTAAGAAGACGACTGAAGTCGGGATGATGATTATAACAAAGATTACTCAATATTATAAGGGTAGATATAGGAATTTAATTCTGCATCTAAAACTTGAAGAAAACAGGTCATAAGCGGTAAAAGTTTGAGGTCGTTCCCAATTTTGTAGTTAGGAGACATAAAATTTTGCCGCTGTGTAGTTAAAGAGAAAGCTTTGCAATGGAGAAAAATAGGAACGCGGGGTAGAAGAAAGGCGGGTTGGGGAGCGTCGAATCTACGCATTGCATCATTCGCAGAAAATTCAGAGCGGCAGAGTTTCGTGCGTTGTCTTGTACATTATTCGATTCTAACGCGTAATGATAATGTAGTGAATACTGAGTTGTTTTGTGTTTATAGAAACACATATACATATATGTATTTAATGCCTCTTTGGCTCTTTATAATAACTTACAATACAGTCTGTTATATAATCCCTAACAGTACGCAAAACCTTTTCATCGCCATTGTGGGCGCTTGAAATGACACGAGAAACTCTTGTATTGTATTTATTGTTTGCGAATGATGAAATCGAATTAAAATTGTAAATAAAAATAAACCCTTAATATATACTATGAAATTCTAAAAACTACAACATTTTTGTTTCTTAACATGTATAATTCTGATACAAATCGTTAAAGAGAAGTCGAGAGGGAGAAAGAGATAGAGATAACGATAGAGAGACAGTAAGAAAGGAATGGAAGACGAAGAGAAAAAGTACTGGGGTGCGTTTGTCTATGAGCATGTCGGAATACCTTTAATTGCGTTATTATAAGTGCATTTTCAGTCTTCTCATAACTTTTTCTTACATGCCATGATTGAATATCTTTTAATATTTCATTATATAATAAACTTCAAATTTAATTACTACGCCTAAGGTTGTGTTTAACTTATAAAAATTATATAATTAATTGGGGGCCTGCGAAAGTGAAAAATGATTGAGCATGATAACTATTCCCCGTTTTTATAGTGAAATTGGAACAAATGCAGTATCGAAATCCTTTATCAGATCTAGGAAAACATCTTTGAGTGCAGTATCATTTAGTGCAATAACTAACTGTTTGTTTATAAACAGTATTATTTGAAATAAAAAAGATGCTCGATACCTAATAATATTGTCTAAAATAACAAAATAAGATACAAATTTGTATTTCTTTCTTAATACCAAATAGAGATGTCAATTGGCAATCGACATTTTTTCTGCATTTTATGTTTTGAAAATTATACAGACGTAAGAGATTTTAAAATGTGTAGGAAATATCCTCGTCTACAAACTCAAACTACTTACGTGAACTTGGTCATTGAATTCATAGTAGTATTAATATTTCTTTCAACTGTTACATCGAATCCTGGAGCACTTCTTAATCGTAGATTCATTTTCTTTAATTATTTTTCATCAGTCTGTTTACAGCAAAACGCCAGAATTTGATTTAAGATTTGTTATTGAAATAACACATCATAAATCTGTGATGTCAGCAAAACTTTCTTTCCGTTTTGCAGTAAAAATCGACCAAGAGGCTGTTAACTAATATTTTGACCGTATATCGCTTGTGAAACTAAGCTGGTGAATTATGGAACAAACTGAAATAAATAGCAGTATCAAAGTTGAGATAGGTACAGCTAGAAAACTTTCTAAATGTCTGTCCAGCGTGGCGATCAAAACTGCTCTTCCAACAGAAACATATTTAGATAATTCGGATTTATTCCGTGAAAAATAAACGACTAAATGTCACATTAGAGGAGGACTCATTCATAAATGAAGTGCTTAATTTTTTGCTCATTAGCCGCGTTCACAAACAGACCGAAGCTTATGCGATAATCAGATTACATGAGTTAGGGACGTCGAATCGTCAGGGGAATACGATTGTTCAGGAATTAATTTCTTGTGCCTCACATGCCCCTCCCCCTCGCCGGCGCGACAGCCGCGGAACCCTCGTTATTTTATAAATGCAATAAAACCCCGCCGCAAAACCTCAGGGACGGACCCGCGTTTACGCTCAAAGGAGATTTTGTAATCAGATTTGCGAACAGATTATGCGAAAAACGCTTGGAGAATTAGTCGTTTCGTTGAAAGTATATAAAGATGTAAATGAAAACGGTCTACAATTTTTATATATCGACGTTAATCAGTTAGGTGACGTGATTTATGACGAAAGGTTTCGGCATGTTAAGTTAAAATGTAATTTCATTCGGATACCACTCTCGGATTTATGAATAAAACATTGATTTGTTCATTAGATATATTTTATGTATCTACATGATGGATATATTACGTAACGAAATATAAAATAAAGTTTCAGCCCACGTTTTGGTTGTCTGCACGTCTGTGCTGATCTCGAAGAGCATTAAAAGCGTTTGAATAAGATTTTCACTATTACGATATGCGTTTCTAGTGGAAATACGTCGAAATCATTGTATGAGGGATAGAGCGTTAACGGCACCGAATCAAATCAAATCGGAAGCAAGATAGCGGCTAGTGCGCTCTCACGGAACGCGATAACTAATGTGTTGAGCTTCGGTAGGGTTATACATATGTATATAATGTATGTAATTACATATATAAAGTTTATCCATCTATATAGGTAAAAATCAATTGGTGCATGTGTGACGGAGCATCATTCGAGAACAGCTCAACCGATTTGTTTGATTTCTTTTTGTTGTGTTTGTAATTATAATTGTCAGGACTAGGTTTGTATAAAAGAAAACAATTCTTTTAAAATTCTTTGTCTGTTTGTTTGTGTGGGGTATCTTCGACACTACTGAAGCGATCATGATGTGACTTTCACTGAAAAGTAAAGAAGATTCTTGAGTTGCATGCTTCTGCGTGAAAATTAGAAACAATTTCAAAAATAGGATAATTGATCGGAATTGCATCAAAGATGAAACCGAGAATGAAATCGGCAGCAGAACCTGAGTCTGAATCTAGATTGGAAAGAAATCGAGGACAAAGAGTGGGAACGGGATCATGATCTACACAAAATTAGCAATGAACACAAAAGGAGTAGGAATTCATTTTATGATCATATGGGTGAAGTAACGGTCAAAAGCTTTTTACAATAAAAACTATCGAGGGTGTTGCTAGTCTTGTAAGGTACCTTGGGAATTACTAAGAACCTCTATAGTTTACCCGGTTTCAGGGAAATTTATTATGCAGATAATTGGATGCTAATGAAAGAATGTGCAAGTACATATTCTACGATCGATTAGAATTTTTATAAAATCTTGTAGTTTAATCGATTCAATAAAATTTTGTACAAATATATTTGAATCGAAACGATGTTTTTTAGAATTTACTAGCTTTCAATGAAATTGAATATGGAAAAAGTTGGAAGCCAGTGAAATATATAAGATATATAATTTGGATTCAATGAGTATTACTAAGAACACAGGTGGTGCGAAAGCGGCCGCGGATGCTGCAATGTGACATTCACTACTAATATTAAACTTTTAGAAAGGGCGAAGTCGCGGACAAATGTTCAAATGAATAAAAAGTGTCTATGGTGTCTGCATGTTTGTAATATTTACATGACTGAATAAGTAACCCAATTTAAGAGTTAACTGAAACGCACGCCAACTTAATGACCGAAATCAAAGCATGAACGCGCCATTGCATTCGTCGGTGTGGGACTTTGGCGATACGATGCAGAATCTCTTGTAAATGGCCTAAGCCATTAATTAGGTCTAAAGCTATTTAAATTTTAAATTCCATACATCCTTCATCCTTTTTCATATACCTTCATAATTTATAACGCTCATCGAAGCGGCTGAGCGACTGCTATTCATTTTAGTAATAAGTATTTAACAACGAAACATAAATCAAAATTAATTATTACTCACTCAGTTACTACATGTTAGGATGCTCGACTTTCATTCACAGTTCGTGTTCGAGTTCAACACATACCGGTGAGTTAGTTCAAAGTTGAGCACCCGTATTTATTTAATTCACCAAACCCCACTCGCAAACGGCAAAAGAAAACATTGTGAGAAAACCCACAATTAGAGGCTAGGTAAATACTACACTCGCGGCTAGCGAAACCTCTACAATTCCAAAGAGCGTATACGAATTCCCCATTTAGAACTGGCGGACGTACTAGAGGTTAATGCGAAGTCGACTTGCATACAATTCTATGTAACCCAAAAATCTGTTATAGATACGAGGATTCACCGATCTTACACCAAGTTGCTGCCTAAAATTTTGTGGATATAATTCCAATAAAAAGCGTTCATCTGATTAAGTTATTATCTCTTTTATTATCCCTTTTACACCTTTCTGCGTCAGGGTGACGTAAACTTACGTATCGTCTAAGGTTATGATGAAAGGGCTTTAGCGGCGGTCGTAAAAACGTTGTAAATCGTAGAAAAATTACGCGCTCGGCTTTTTTGAAGCTGCTTGTAGTATTAAATATTTATCATGTGTGGAACCAGGGGACGATTCAGGGACTACAGTGAAGGTGTGTCAATAGAGAAAGCGTTTGTAATGTGGATCAAATCATTTATTTGTTGTTAATCAATTATTTTTATTAACATAATCAGAAAAAAAATCTCGCATTGTTTTAATAATAGAGACAGAATATTATTTGCCGATCAAATTATTTTTCCGACTATTACAATTACAATTTAAATATGGGGATGCATTTACTTTACAGGTTAGATAAATAGATAGATAGATAGATAGATTTTAATATATCACTTGAAACAATAATAATAATCCTAGACTAAAAACCTATTTTGAGCGTGATTTTCATTTAATAAAGTTGAACTAGATATTTAAGGGTAATTATTTTCAAATTTACTTGAGCGCAATTACCATCAAGCGCAAAGCTATCATAGAATAAAGACTTTTGTTAAGTTATAGCTATAGTAAAGACTTTAGTTGGTTACAGCTAACACTAACTATACAGAATACGTGATAGATAAGTTATAGCTAACTCTGCTGCCTATTATTCTCTATGATAATAGCAATTTTTAAAAAGATTACATTCTAATAATGTTACGAGTTCGTGTACTATGAATCTTCGCATTACCTAACACTCCAGATAGTACCATAACACGTATGGAAAACCGTCAAATAACAAATTTATGATTGCATGAACGCCGAAAGATGTCTTTCAGCGATTTTCAATTAATAATAATAATAGATTTTGCCTACAACTTCAGTTTCGTGATCAGAAATTAAGAAATATATATTAATAGTATAAACCTGTGTGTACTGGTTTGCCTTTATTTGTTACATTCAGCTACGGCGCGACGCATATATATATATCAGAAGAGGAGAATAACATTGGTTATTTTTGATTCCGGAAAAATTCAAGTTTCCTGTGGGATACAAGTTATAATTAAATCTCTGATTGGTAAGCCAAACTGAATGAAATTTCGTTTGCTTCGATCTATGTTTGAAAGATTCCAAAGACGCTTTTTGTACCCTTACAAAGCAATGCTTACTTGTAGTATGATTTGAACTCGGCCTAATTTTAATTACTAACAATCAGTAGAATAAAGTGATCGGGATCGAAACTAAGAGCGGGACCACCATCAGAGTCGAAAGAGCGAATGGACGGAATTAAGGGCAGGACTGCAATTGATTGGAACTAAAGACAAAAATCGATGTTACAATAGACAGTAGAACCGGAGTACAATCGGAAATAGATCCAGAACCAAAATCCAGATAGAAAGAGGAATCACTTCATATAAAAAGTGATTCCGTGAAAGTCCGCATGGGCAGACCCGGTTTGGTCTGATATTAATCACGGCTTGTTTCGATTTCAATATAAATTTATCCTACGGCTATCTCCAGTGGCTCAACTGAATAAAAAGCAATTTCTTTATTGGTATACTAAAGGGGGAAAAGAGTTTGAGCATGCCACTGCACGGAAATTAGGTGTTCACCGCCGCCATGAACACCCACAACCCTAGAGGGAGTCACTAATGTGTTGCACGCTTCTTAAAAAGGGTTTAACTCGTTTTTTAAGACTCCGTTGTTGTATAGTTAATTAGAAAGACCGCTGACGGTAGATACATCTAAACATTTTTCTGCCTTCATGTAAAATATTGGTTGAGATAATGAATAGTTGTTTAGAACAGTAAAACCGCCGCTAATCATGGTCCAGTACAGCTTCAAATGCAGAACAAAACATTTGATCAAATCCACCGCGACATAAGAAAAACATATCTTATAATTGTCTAAAACGATGCCTATATAAAGGAAACCCTCTTTTTAATTTCCGTCATAATGTGTTCTAAACAATCAAACTGACAGGTCAAGAGGTTAAATTACTGGAGGGAAAATTATCACGCATGACATCTAAACATGATATAGCAACACATTAAGGAAAAGCATTAAAAAAATATACTACGTTAGGTAGCTACATAGCTTTCTTTAATTATTTGAAGGTATTTTTAAACATTGAAAATAGACTTTTTCGCATCTGCAACTTTCAGAGAAATTACCCGTAGCCGGAAGGGCCGAGCCTCAGTCGCGGGGGAACAAATTAAAAAGTGATCAGAATGGAAATAATTATTTTCCCATTTTCGCAACTCGGAACTCGTAATTGCGTTACGAATAATGTTGAAAAGGAATTTTCAGCCGCGAGCCGGCCGGCCGCGCGTGCGTCACTCAACCTGTCTAATTCGCTTCGGGAGCGGCGCGGGTCCCCGATGCGCAGGTGCACGCCGCCGGGAACAGCCCTTGAAATCAGCTTTCGCTATATAAATAACTTGCGATTTTAATTTCGTGACCTCGTTCACTTTTCTAGAAGTACGCAAAGAAGAACAAACAAAGGAACAAAATTAATGACAGAATGTGTATGAAAAACTTATCACGTCGTCCGCTATGAGTTAGGTTTAAGTAGCAGACTGAAACGTCGATAATTATTGTTTATTTAAACGCATGCGCCGGCGTGGAGGTGCAGTCGGATGGCGTCTTCACAGACAAAACTGATGTTATGCAGTAGACTACTGAGAACATAACCATGTGAATTATTTAAGACCCTCACCAAAGTAAATCGTCAAGTATCACCCACGAATGCACACAAATATGATGTATTATGTGAAAGTGAACAGCTTATTTTGTGAGTCATATACCAATGATTTGAACGTAACGGACACTCTTTAACTTGTAAACGACTTCAATCAAAAGTCAAATCAAATCAAATTAAAAATATCTTTATTTCGTAGGTGATGTAATGACACTTGAAATACGTCATTAATAAATTATTTTCGACATTACCAGCAATTTCAAATGCTGACTGAAGAATGGGCAAGAAAATTAAGACTTGCTCTTTTTATTCATCAATACAAAATATTGAGTAATTAATAATTTAGTTGACATTTAGAAATAACATGATGTAATCTGATAGCCGAGCAGTTCAATATCAAAGGCTTTTTAAAATATTCAGACACGGTATAGTAGCCCTTGCCATATAACTTTCTTTTATCGAAAAATTTTAATTCAGCAAACGGCAAATTTTGAATTTCAGCTAAATATAAAAGCGCACACACAGCCCCTTAAACGATTTATTACATTTTCTTAAACGGGTTTTATGAGCAGCAAGATCGTTTTTATGCCTAGTGTTAATGTTATGGATGTCGCTCCTTTTTTGAAAGGATTCTGTATGTCTCTTGACATATACCAGGTGTTCGTATACGTACTATGAAGCTAAAGTTAGGATATTAGGTAATTTGTGTAATTTTTCCTCTGAGAAATTTAATTGGCCTGAAATCATAAACAGAACGAATAGCTAGCTTCTGCAGCACGAAAATTGCGTTAAAATCGGCTGCCTGACCCCAAAAGTCCATCCTTCGCCGCCATATTTAAACAATTATTATTCGCTCAGTCCTTCCAGCGCTACATAATTATTACACTGAACGCATCACATATAACCTAGCGCTAAAATAAGTGAAAGTATTGAGTCAGCATTTGCTACAACCCGTAAATTAAAAATTATAGTGTCATTAAGACGCGAGCAAGACACGCTTACGGTTGGTTTAATGTTCCAATAGTCAGCATTATTTTATATCCCGCTTTCATTTTCTTGGTTCAAAGTATATTTCGGTATTTTCTTTATTGTCAACTGTCTAGAAATGTCATTATAGTAGTTTTGAAAACATTTATGTGTACCGCGGTAATTCTACTTTAAATACTGGTAGATAAATATTAAACGAACAACGACCGGTTTGGAATGAAGCAAATTTTACAGCTAATGAATAGTGATATTTGCGAATGAAAACTGTTTTGCTACACTAAAATATACCGACGCTCAATTAGTATACAGTAGCGCAAGTGCACAGTGGTTGTATCATGTCTTTTTTTTGGCAGCTTAAAACATAAAAGTAACTTAATAAAGATCTTTTCAATACAATTACTGCATATAAATTACCATCGATACGCTACGCTTCTTTTAGATCGGACAGCGTTATTTTATTATCGTCCAGAAACATGAAATGTGTTACTGTGCGTTGTACAGCATTTAAAAAAAGCAGAAAAATGAAACACTCCCGAGATATTTTTTTCATTTTAATACTCTGAACAGAATATCTTCTCAAAACTTCTCTTAAAACAATTGTTATTCAAACATATGAAATGCCGTCATATAATACAGAAAACTTTGTGTATAAGATCTAGGAGAATTAGTACTATCACAATTTAAAATTACCATTACTGAAATTAATTTCTTCAACAAAGTAATTCTATAATTTACTAATATCATGGAAGATATGTATAATATACATTATTTAATGTAACGTTAGTGTCTTTACAATTTAGAATAATTATTATTATAACCTCAAAACCTTATAAGGTTTTGGTAATTAATGAGTTTCAGAATTTTGTTATCAATATCTGATATTTAGAATGTAGGAAGCAATTTTTGACGTTAGCCGAATAATGTATGGGAGCAGACAGACATCTTATAGGTATATAGGGAAATTATAAAACATATATTAGATAAATATAAAATTAAGGTTAAAGTTAAAGAGAATAAAAATTCAAATACATAGGAATCAACAACTACATATCTATAATATATATATTGTATAAAACGTTAGTTATATAAATGGTGCAGATAAAACTTCCAACATCAACAACGAAATCTTTAAGATAATATGCATTTAAGGTTTTTTTTTTAATTTGCATGTATCTAAAAATTTGTTTAAGTCAGATATTAAGTACTGCAAAATTCATATTTTCCAGGAATCGACTCCGATACTAAACGTATTTGTAGACGTATAGAATCCAGTTTGCTGGAATAAATTCGCTCTTATCTGTCTGTTTATGTTATACTGTATGGCTAGTTTGACATTTTGCTTTTATCCGCTTCGGCGAAATTCCTAGCTATCATTTCACGGTTGTTAATAGAATGCATCTCAGCACGCTGCAAATGCTACCGAGCGCGCCTTTCAGACTGTAGACGCTAGGCGAGCGGAATATCTGAGGACGTAGCGCTCGCTCGCTTATTTCCCTCTGGATATTTCTTATTAAAGAAAACCTCTAACGAATTAGTAAAATTAAGGAAAAAACACTAATAAATAAAATATTATGTGCCATTTTGATTTAAAAACATTAGAATATAAAATTAATTTTTGAAAATCATGCATGTTTTAATTAGTTGTTATATCATCTATAGAAAAGGACACATACTCCAGAATCACTAAATAGAAAATGTAAATATTACGTCTGAAATATCCCCAAAATGATGTTCTAAGGGAACAAGTCACTTATAAACACTATTCCACTACGGGTTTGGCGCGTTGGAAATTTAGAGGCAACCCGCATTCCAAGAAGTCCACAGCTATCTGTTCACACCCTACCAAACTGTCAAGTACTGTAACTTTAGTACTTTTGCAAACCCTGAACAGATAAATAAAAATTAAATATCTACAATTATTGCGTTCGAAAGTCATAGAAGACTCAGTGAGTTTAGTTTTTATTTATTGTGGTCTTTGACGTATCGTACGTCATATCCGTGGGGTAGGCTTGAAGCGATTCATGAATTTATAATTGCAGTTGTAATAAAATGCACGTTAATCGACAACAAGTGCCGAGAAAGAAGGGACATAAGAATTATTAAATCATAACAACCATATTAAAAAAAAAAGGAAACATTTCATAAAATATTTTTTTTTTATTTACCCGTTCATTTAGCAATATTTTTCATAGATAAATGATATAAATCCATAATGAAAAGAAGTGGATTCGTTTACTCAAGGCTTATCCTGGAGATAAATTTCATTTCCTCTAGAGAATTCTCACACACTTTTGGATTTGGAAAATAATTTTCTATACCACCTATTTATAGACGACAGGTCTAACATAGTTTTTACCGACTTTGAAAATATTCAAAATAAATGCTATTTAAACTTTTTTCCTTTTACGATGTATGCAACGAATCGAGTCATAATGAAATAAAATCAAAATTACAAAATTGTTAAAATTTGCTACGACATCCTGCAGCTCAGTTAATTAAATCTCTCGTTAAATTGTTAATTTATGAGGGAAATCCAAATTACCTTGTAAACATCGATATTAATTTGAGATGTTACAGCATAATTACGTATATAATATTCTTGTATTTCCATGAATTTCAACTTAAACCATTTTACTAATTATTAAAATATAATACATTTTTGGAGGGCTACGAACTAAAGAACTCTTTGTTAGACCCAAGCAATTCAAGGTTACTCTGTTTGTATGTTGTATCACACAGCAGTAATTTACAGCTTATTTTTGGTAGTTTGTAAAATTGCAATTCTGATGTCTATTTTTACTAGTTCTACATTTACATGTGTTTATACCACACGTTTATTTTAGGGATTATTAACTTCAAGAATGTACCTGGTGTGATATTTTGGTTTGACTACGATATAATGGAATGAACAGCATCAACTAGGTTTATTCGCATTATAATTATCGAGAAGACGGTTGATGGATCTGCGCGGCAGTTTCACTAAATTCTGCTCTATCTCACGAAGCTTAAAGAGTTTATACTTTTTTCCGGCAATTGCCGATATGTCGATGATGATCAGCATTATAGCTACGATGGGCAGTTCCACAAACTCAAAATCGTTTATCGATAATGTTGCTTATAAGGCAAATAATAAGTAGTACAATTTAGATTGAATATATGAAAAAAAAAAAATGCAATGTAAATAAAATAGTGTGTCTTCTATCTGCAAATATAAAAATGTTGTCATCTGAAACTTATTATAAATTTAATTAAGGCTAAATAAAAGCATCTTAAAACATTGTTTGACTCACAAAAGTGCTTAGCCGCATTAGAGATACACACTCATTGTTAAAGAACGTTGATGGTTCTAACACTAGAACAGGCATTGCATTTCTCGAGGTACACGTGAGGAAATGGAATTATGATGAGAGCTAAAGACGGTCAACCAAATTATCCAACAGCTTAGCTAGTGATACAGACATGCGCAAACGCTACTTTTGAAATGTTAAAATAATTAGTTAATGGTGACAAATAATATTTATAAATAATTCTTGGAGAAGATGGAACCATTATCCTCCATGTTATAAACTTTACGATACTCCTTTTTGTTATTTCTATCCTAGTCAACTCGTCAACTTTTAACAGAGAGCCAACTATTGAAGAATGTGTACGTATTCCAGTTTGGATCTCATAGAGTTGTAATATAAGACTTTAATTGGTCCAGAATGAGGTAAAACTAACTAATGAATGAGATTATAAAAAGTTACTTATGAAACCCATACCAAAATAAATCTCAGATAGCTATCGTATCACGTGAAAATTTTTTTCACTTTTCGTATCAAGCGATTTCTTTTTCAATCATGATCTCAATTCCGATCACGATCTCGAGTTAAATTCCTATTTCACTCTCGAACCTAATGCCGTTTCTATTCATTCTAGTCCCGCTGTTGTTTCCGGTCCCAATCCGACACTCAATTCCAATCCTGAATCGGCTCTCGACCCCGGGCATTAATTGTATCTATTATGCGCTTCACAGTTTCATCTGCGTGAAATTTTATTAAATTTGGACTAAGTTTTAATTTCATTAGATCTATACAATTTGTCGAGGCAAAAAGGTTCTTAGGGATTATTTCAATATTAAATTAATCAACGAACTAAATGATAAAGATGAATACTATTTTATTATACTCTAATCCAATTATATTCCAATTATAATCAGGTTGGTTTACCAATCACACAGTTAGTTATAATTATTATCCCACAAGAACGTGTGTTTTTCACAATATACAAAATGGGCTGTATACAAAACCTATGGGCCAGAAGAAACGCAAAAGTAGCCTATAGCACTTGACGGCATATGGCCTATCTGTTTTTTAAAAAAAAGTGTGTGTGTGTATTACTGTAAGAAGTGAAACTTCTTTATGACATCATTTTTCGAAAAATGATTTACTATTTACAACTTCACAGAAATTGGTTGAATAAAGCTAAATTAGATAGTTTATGCAAAAGTCTTTTATTATCATAGACATGGGTACAAAAATAATACAATTATTTCACCTTTCTGCTACTAAAATTATAGCATTTCATTAATTGTAATATAATTATTACTATTATTGTTATCGTTATTATACATTTTTGTAATTAATGGCATAACTCACTGATATTTACAATTAAAAACTAAGGTTAACCTGAAATAACCTTAAAAAAAATAAATACCGTAATCACACCCACATGTTGAATGTATTAGAAAAAAGGTTTAATTACTTACTTCTGTTAGAAATCCCCTGGAATTAGAATAAATATCTTTTATTATTTCTGCCAATAACTTTATAAAATTTTTTTCGCTAATCACTTAATTGGAATATTATTTTTCACGTCACTACTGAGTTTCAGAAATAGAAATGTACAGAGTTTCGGGTAAGAGACTTGGTAATGGTATATGCACCTAGAAGGGTGATAGGTAAAACTTTTCAATTAATGCGATGTTATAAAGAGCCATATAGAATTGTAGGAAAATTATCGAAGGCTACATATAAAATCGAGTCACTCAATAAAAAATGTGAGATATAGTTCATGTATGTCGGTTGAAAAGGTTTCAAGTTAGATAATAGGAAAATATAATATATACAAACTGTAAATAGATCTAGGGTGTTGACAGAAAGTATATGTGACAGGTGGCCTTAGTAACAATTATGTTTATGCCACGATGACATTAATAACTTTGAATAAATATGGCGCGTAACGGAAAAATGTTACTCAGAAATAAAGATGGCGCGTAACAGATAAAGAAGGCGCGTAACAGAAAAACGTTACATTGCTATAAAATTTCTCCCATACGCCGATAAAGAAGTTTCACTTCAAAAACCTGTTTAAGTGCAGTACGGTCTTGCACACTAAGGGTTCTGAGCTGTCACGCAATTGTACGGAGTACTCTACACCACAAAAATTTGTTTTCGGTGTACACATAAAACAATATTCATCAAACAAAAACATGTGTTTTTTCCATTTAGTACTTTCACGTCTCTAGCGCAAACCCTACTCACAATAGATCGGATTTTTTATTATAATATCGTAGAATAGAAGTAAATTTTAAATTGATCGTACATGGCATTAATTTATCAAAAAAAATTAACACACCCCTTTATATTAGGGTGTTTCAAAAAAATAAAAAAAAAATATTTTTTTTTCCAAACAGGTTTAAAAGTTTCCTTTTGACGTCACGAACCATCAGTGAAAACCGGAGCTCTTAATATTAATATTAAGTATGTCCTCATCGCATTTTTTTAATTCCCATAAGAATAACACGGGAAAAATTATTTTTGTTTCTTCTGATTTTTGTACTGTTCAAACGACTAATCAACCAATGAATCGCTGCTATAGTTATTGTAGGGAATTGAACGCTCTACAAAATGGGACGGATAAGATTTTCGATTAGTCCACGTGTTTAAGAGTTTTTTACGATCAAAATTCAATTTTTTTTTAATTTTGATCGAAAACTCTAAATTTTACTAAAATTGTTAGCTTTATGGGAAAAATAGGGATCAAATTTTTTGTTAAACACGAATTTACCTTGTAATAAACGTTTACCAATAATTTTTTATCCACAAATCACAAAAATATGATGCTTTTAAAACATTTTTTTAGAATTCGTTTCAAATAATTTGAATTACCACCAAAAAATCTGATTCGATATCAATTTCAGGACAGGTCATTTGATTGCCATTTTTTTAGAATGCATGCTATCAGATTTACTTTTTTAAGCTTGTGCTCAAAAATTTTGGTTTTTTTATTTTCAGTATCTCTTAAATATTTTTTATGGGAGTAAAATCCTAAAATGGCAATCTTCTGCGCTTAAATTTTTAGTCGATAAATACGATTTTCATCAAGTTTTGTCGATAAAAAAATTATTTCTCAATATATGGCGCTTGGAGTTTTTGAACTTTATTATTATTATTAGCGGAACCATTTAGGACAGTGGAATTTATTGCCGTAGCATTGTTATTTTGAAGTCAGAGTATTGTCATGTTGTTTTCCTTTACTATATCAAATTGTGTTGAGATATTATTTTGAGGTGAACTGTAAGTGAAAAATGGATTTTTTAAGTCGGTTAGTTGGTGGTCCAACTGACAGTTTTAGTGGACGTAAACTTCCTACTGTGGTAGAGGTTATGTCGGTGTTTCTTTATCAAAAGAAAGTTCTTAAATTTCAACACCAACATAGTATTAATTTAACAATAACCAAAGTTCAAGAAAAGTGGACTGAAGCTGGTATTCCAACATGTGGCGAGGCTTATGCACAAAAAAAGCTTTCAAATTTATTAGATGAGGTTAAAAAAATACAAAGAAACACGAACCGTAAACAATCAGTCGCCCAAAAAAAGAAAGAATCTAATTTTTCTGTGAAATTAAAAAAAATATTCGACATTGCTAAGCTGAATGTCAATAAGTACATCGATGAAAACAAAAAATTGTTTTTGGCCGGGCAGAGAACGAAAAATCGATTGGGATTTATTGATAATACTACTTCAACACAAGCGGAAGATCAACGTGATGACATAATGGTTGTAGATTCTACTGGTTGGTTTTTATTACTATTTATTCTTACTTCTTTAATCTGTTATAACTATCAATTCTATATAAATATTTTTTTCTATTTTTAGGAACGGATGAGCCTACTGATAATATGATGCTTGCTGCTCAAAAATCTACCGTATTGCTATCTTATAGGTCAGGAACATCATCAAGTCAAACATCTAATGTTGTATCAGACTATGAAAACCAGTTAAGTCAACAGTTTCAACCGAAAAAAATTAATGTCATGACACCTGAATTATGTGCAGCACTTGATCAAGGAAAAGTGACGAGCAGAAATGCTATTTTTATTTTAGCTGCTGCTTATAAGAGTGTTGGAATCGATCTTTGTACTCTCAATTTAAGCCACAGTACGATACATCGAGCGCGCATTCAACAAAGATCAAACATTGCACAGGATTTGAAAAAAGAATTCGTTCTGATGAACGCTATGTTGTCCACTGGGACGGTAAAATTCTACCTGATATTCTTGATTCGCAGTCTGTCGACCGTATTGCAGTTTTACTTTCCGTATCCGGAGTTGATCAGCTTCTTGGAGTTCCTAAAGCTGACAATGGAACTGCTCATGAACAATCTTCAGCTGTTATTACTACGTTAAATCAATGGAACGTTGCTCCTTACGTAAAAGCAATGTGTTTTGATACTCCAGCTGTCAACACAGGTAAAGTTGTATTTGCATAAAGTACGTCATTGTTATATTAATTTTCTGTTGTATAATATGACTTAAGATGAACGAAAGTGTTCTCTACTATCGCCCAAATTTAAGATCTTCTGTTTTTATATATTTTTATCTTTTTTTGTTGTAGGCATCCATAACGCCACATGTGTTTTAATTGAAAAAATATTGGGGAGAAAGTTAGTGTGGCTTCCTTGTCGCCATCATGTTTTGGAAATCGTTTTACGTGGAGTTTTTGAAGTTTTTTGGAACACTACATCTGGTCCTAATGAGCCAATTTTCCTTCGATTTAAAAAAAGTTGGGATGACATTGATCAAACTAAATATAAAAGTGGCCTAGAGGATGAAAATGTGGCCAGTGCTTTAATTGATGATAAAATTAGAATTATTAATTTTATCAATAATTGCTTACAGGTAAAAATTGTTAACTCTAGCTCATTAATACAATTAAAACTATTATTTTTAACTTATGCTTATTAATTTTTTTTAGATGTCTCATCCTCGAGATGATTACCGAGAGCTTTTATTGTTATCTTTAGTTTTTCTTGGTAGTTGTCCAACCGATACGTACATTTTTAAGCGTCTTGGCGCTGTGCATCATGCACGATGGATGTCAAAAACCATCTATAGTTTAAAAATTTTTATGTTTCGGGACCAATTTCGTCTTTCCGCTCGTGAAATGAACAATTTACGTCAAGTATGTATCTTCATTCTTTTATTTTACATTGAAGCGTGGTTCACAGCAACATCTGCTATTTTGGCGCCAAACAAAGATTTAAAGTTGATGAAAAAATTGATTTCGGATAAACACATCATCCCGGCGGTATCAAAAGTAGCTTGTAGAAAGATGAAGGAACATCTGTGGTATTTGAATAATGCGATATCATTATTTGATGACAACGTTTCAGTTGATATTAAAAGAAAAATTATTGATGCAATTAATACCCAGGAAGGCTCTACATTGATGGATCAGCGATTTCATGTTGAAGACAAAGATCTACCATTGTTGTTGAAAAAAGATTTGAGCAACTTTGTTTCAAACAAGTCATTGGAGCTATTTACAAAATTCGATTTACCCTCTGATTTCTTAGAAGAAGATATTTTATCGTGGCCTGATAATGAAAGCTACAAAATTTATCTGGAATTTTTCAAAACCTTAAAAGTGACCAACGACGTTGCTGAACGGAGAATTGCGTTGATCGAAGAATATAACTGCTGCCTAACCAAAGATGAAGACCAGTTGCAGTATCTATTACAGGTTGTTCGCAATCATCGACAACAATTTCCCGATTGTAATAAAAAATCTCTCCAATAATAGATATTTGATGTAATTAGATTACTACATACTTTTAAAAACCTTAATAATAAAGAAATCAGAGATATAAACGTTTATGAGAGAATTAATTAATGTTTAGCAAAAAATTTAATCCCCATTTTTCCCATAAAGTTAACAATTTTAGTAAAATTTAGAGTTTTCGATCAAATTTAAAAAAAATTGAATTTTGATCGTAAAAAACTCTTAAGCACGTGGACTAATCGAAAATCTTATCAGTCCCATTTTGCAGAGCAGTCAATTCCCTACAATAACTATAGCAGCGATTCATTAGTTGATTAGTCGTTTGAACAGTACAAAAATCAGAAGAAACAAAAATAATTTTTCCCGTGTCATTCTTATGGGAATTAAAAAAATGCGATGAGGACATATTTAATATTAATATTAAGAGCTCCGGTTTTCACTGGCGGTTCGTGACGTCAAAAGGAAACTTTTAAGCCTGTTTGGAAAAAAAAAATTATTTTTTTGAAACACCCTAATATATATATACATACATATATATATGTATATATGTATTAAAGTTCATCTATAGGTTTTTAACTAGTTTTTTAAAGATTTCTTAAAAATTCGAATACTTCCTTAAAGGAAACTCAATATATTTCCTATAACTTTTGTATAAAAGAAAAAAATATATATTAAAAGTATCTGTCAACAGTATAATTCATAACACTAGCGCTGCCAATCTCCTATATTTTCTGAGAAACTATCGGTAAACTTGTGTTATGATGTGGTATTTCTTTTTATCTAAAAGAAATATAAAATAATTCTCCAGGGCAATATCATCATATTTGGCTTTCATAAAAATAAAATACTATTATACCTCGAGCTCTCTTTATTTTGCAAAGGAATTTTTTAGATATACGCTTGCCGATACCGATGTGCACAGCTTAAATAATCGTTGTAATGTATGGATTGTATAATTACAGTTATGAAATATATGCCGTAAACCCTTAAGCGATATAAATCTATTTATACATGCGCAGTCGGTTGTTAGCCGTAACTAAGAAGATGAACTCGACACGTCGCTGTATCGGGACACGCTGGCGTAATGCATGTTTAGAATTTGACCTCGTAGGTTTTATCACAATGCTGTCCTTCAGTGTTGAAGGAACTTATAATGAAATGATGCACTTCGATCTGCCCATCAGCATTTACCAAGCAATATACCGAATACTATGTCTGTTGAAGAATTGCAACCGAAGGTGAAATTTCCGTTCGCTGCATGTAAACGTCACGCGGAAGCAAATCGATTCTTATGCGAAAGTGGAGTGGGAGTAGCTACAACACAGAAGGGGCGTGATCTATTGCGTTTCCCAACTCGACAGCACTTGCGAAGACAGAGACCAGGACACCTGTCTCTATCTAATGAGTAATGATGACCCGAGGGTGGAGTGCATTCGCGCTCTTCCGAACCGCCGCGTGTAAATGTGCATCAGCTTGAACAGAGAAGTTAAGCGCACTTCGGACGACTGAGTGCTCGCGTAACAACGATCGATCGCTTCATGACTGTCTGATTTCCTCTTACGGTATAGATTGCGTTACGTTACGTTTCATAATTCTATAATGTTGCTAATAAAGTGATATGATATGATATGATGAAATATGATAATATGATAAAATATGATGTTGCAAAAAAAAATTTCATGTTAATTGAATAAAATTTTCAAGCTACTAAAGAAACAAAATAATTATGCACGACTGTCTATAATGGTGACTTCGTTTCTATGAGTTTTATAAGACAATACAATTTATGAGTGCTTTAATCAATTTAGGTGAATATGTTACACTTAGATATCTTGTATAGCATCTGTCGTCTCAGTATCTCATGGAGTACTGTTGCACCTAAATCTTAAAGATATATACAAATAAGAATAATAATGGTATATAGAGAATGCACAAAACCATAGTAAAAAACTGTCATAAGTCTAGTATTTTATAATTAATAATAATATTTATAGGTTTCGTCATCAACTTCATTTTTTTTTTGAGAATTTGGTTTCACTCCAGGAAGACAAATGTTTGATTGAATTAAATATACATAATGGGTAAGTTCTTCAATTTTATAATTTTAACACCTAAAGATTTAAGGTGTACATAAAAAGGTTAACATCAAAAAAACTAAAATATGCACGAACAACTTATTCAATACAATCCATTTTCAAATTTCGCACCAAAACCTTACTGACTTATTGTGACATAACTCCATAAGACGTAAATTTTTATGGTACGTGAATGTTATTATCTAGAACAGAAACAATATATTTTTCGTTTTATCTAATTAATTACGTTTTCATGATGATGGATTGTTATCGTTGTGTCTATTGTCCTGTATCGAAGCACTCTTCCAATTACATAACGTTTCTTGCAAAATTATTTTGAACAATATTTTTAGTACGCAATCTGAAAAGAAAATTGGATCAAAATAACTAGAAGGCAACATATTTTTTCCCTAAAATCTGTTTTGCAATATTGTGAGGATTATTTCAATGCGGGTTTTATTTATAGAAATAATAATTTAGCAGGTACTTATATCTCAAAGAAACTTCTTTTAATTAGCTTATACACTTACTTGATTACTTATATCAAAAAAAAACTTTATAAACTAAACAGGAAAGAAGTTAAGTAGCTTACTTATTGAGTATTTTTTTACGAATGGAAAATGATATGGAAAGCTGTAGGAAGTAGGTATATGTCTTTTTATTAGAGTTTTTTTTGTCATAATTATTTTTCAGTCTGTGTTGATCTTAATTAACATGGTGATTACGTTATCTTTGCTTCGTAAGTAGTTTTGAACAATTATCTGATGGAGTGACATCAATTTTTGTTGAATGGTGTTTGAAATTACTTGAATGTGGTTTGTAATAATTGTGTTATTTTGTATTATATTTGACATACAAATTTAGCGAAAGCTCTCTTTTATTTCAGCTTTTGGAAATATTAGAGTTCATTCCAAAAATATAACTTTTCGACAATCTATTCAATCTTTCATTGCTCCTTCAACAGCTATTTTTACTTCGTCCGCAATTCTCTCGCATCGGCGTCGACTTTCCACTTTTGTAATGGACGAAGAAAAATTTCCCTGTTAACAATTCGTCATCTGCAGACACTAATTCTATTACTCGCGTTTTTGTACTGGCAAATGATGCGCTTTTTTGTGTTCTATGTATAGCTGAAACTCTCAAAATAAAAATATTTTTATGGCTAAAGCAATAAACTAAGATTAAATTCAAAATATATAAATATATATATAGGACGAAATTACATGTTCCTACTGAATGTGACACAAGATGTGGTATAAATTGCGATTTACTTACCATGTTACGATACTTTTACTACCCTAAGTTAAATATAGTTACAATGTAATTAATTCTTGCTACATATTAATAATGATGTTCATAATTAATATTAAACAATTTTGCAGGATATCAGATTTGGTAAGGTTCTGTAGCTTTGACTGACTCGAGTACCCTCTCGAGAACCTTGACATAAAGGATTTGTCGTTAGAATTAAAACTATTTTCAAGTATGGATAAATATATTATTTTTTGAAGTTTGGCTTAACAAAGTATATAACGAAATAGAGAAATTGAATAATAAAGTCATATAAACATAATTATATTGTGACGGAATAAATATCCACCTAAGGTGAAACGCATAAACTTCGATCAAGCCTAGTGTCAATGATGGCGGGCGATTTGACAGGACAATTTAATCACGTCTTCATGGGGAAGCATATCGGCCTAAGAGCAACGGTGGTGGGCGACTTGCCAGAGCAGCATATTTAATTAAGATACGTCGACATGGGCAACGATACCGGTGAGGAAGCAATGATGAGGGGCGGCCTGATAGAACATGCCTGATTTGACGATTTCGAGATGTGGTTGGCACTGGCGAAGATACTGATCAGGGATTATTAGTGCGATCAGCCTCGCTAGGTGACGTGGCTGGTTTAAATGTGGCCAGGGGCAGCGATGACCGTCTATCCAGATCTTATACAGCATGCAAAAACACCGGTTCGACGATGGCCACCGGATGTCGCAGCGGAGTATAGTGCGGCATGCGCTCTTGCGCATGCGGCATAGCTCTCGACAGTATGAGCGAGTAGGCCTCATTGGCTGCTTTCTCGGATGGCCCCGTCGGGATCTGCTGATCATTATAACAATTAATATTTCCTTGGTGAGCCTCGATCTTAAAGAAAGTCGTCCAAGAGAAGGGGTGTCGAATTGGGATGGGTTTCTTGCTTGCTTAAAAAACAACATGCCCTCGATGAAATTCCTGAAAACGTGTAAATTAGTCTACTGTGAAATTTAATATAAGTTTAGCGAACATGTCATGTAAATAATGGTAATAATATTAGTACTTCTATCTGGCTGTCAATAGATTAAATTAGTTAACGTCGAACATTAAATATTTTGAGAATCAGGAAAAACTTTCTGGTGAATTCGGCGAATCGAAGATAAGAACGAAGTGCAAATGATTAAGAAGTGTGAAGAAAAGCCACCAGGGTTTTTCATTGAGCAGTAACTATTTCGTAACTAATTTTAATACATCAAACTCAATATTTCGACTAATCCGACTTACATTCGGTTTAAAAGTAAAGTTTCAGGTTTCATTTCTCTTGGTTT
The DNA here is from genome assembly GCA_005406025.1 of Eumeta japonica. Lineage (NCBI taxonomy): Eukaryota > Metazoa > Arthropoda > Insecta > Lepidoptera > Psychidae > Eumeta > Eumeta japonica. The sequence continues at coordinate 420,720 of BGZK01000133.1, forward strand.
TGAACCGCAATATGCTAACGAATGGTCACGAAAGTGTACCATTGGTAATCCACCGCAAACTTTGATCGCGAGAGTGCTGTTAGTAAGCCAAGAGTGGTCGCTAATTAACGAGTGAAACGAGAATCATTCCTCTGGTGTAACTTCTCCAGTGAACGCAAATAAGCAATCTATTTAATTAGTTAACTAACTTATTTTGAAAAAATAAGTTAACTTCATTGTAAGGACAGGCTTAAAAAATGACTGAACAAAAAAAATTTTAAAAAACCAGCCAAGTTCGAGTGGGACTCATATGAAAGGGTTCTTTATTACAAATCATCGCATTAAGTATTTATTTTACGCAACACTTTGTGAGTGTAGTGCTAGACTTGATGTGTTCTGTATTTTAACTAAAACTTTAAGTTCAGTGGTTTCACAAGTGAGAATGTAAGCGCTCGATGTAAGTATATTTTGTCATCCATTGAGCTTTGAATTTTCAATTGTATAAAAAAGTACGTTTGTTATTATCACGTGTTTGTCACAAAAATATGAATATAGATATATTTTTATATGTTATAACCTTCATTAAATTGTCACCGTCATCAAAATTACAATTACAATACAATAGCAGAGCTATATGAAACGAACTGTTATCACAAATTTTTTAAACACTTATTTCTCTGCGATTGTATCGTTTTGTTGCATTTGAACCGAAAACTATATGGTTCAATACTTATCACGAGCGAATCAAACGATGACTTTTAGCAATCCTTGCTCCGTGCCTCACAGAGCACGTTAAGTCGTTCGTCCCGGTTGTCGTCACCGCATTAACTGCAAGGGTCGTACCCAGATTTCAACTCGCACTGGACCAGTGGGCCAACGTGGACAGCTAAAAACTTCCAAGCGTCTCAATATGAAATGAAATTGTGGGAATTTAGGTGTTAGGCTGGCAGGAGAACGACACAACTACGGCAGCGCTTGTATTCGCACTACAACAAAACTGGGCTAATGATCGACACCAGTTCCAATTTCGTTCGTAGTATTGAATTAGCAAGAATCCTATCTACGTAACGGCATACAAATAAACAGTGAGAGCATTGGGTGAGCCGATGCGCCGGCCGCTGGTTCGCGTATAATTAAATTCCTTCCGTCTGAATTGGATTTCCATCGACTTGGGCACGCGGAACGAACAGAATTTCAGGGTGGTTATAAAATTAGAATATCTATTTTTAGATACTTCGCAGTTGATGAACTTAGTTATCAAAGTTGACAACATTTATAGATTTGAAAACATTTGGTTTTAAAGGAATAACAATACATTTCATTGATTAATAGAACAAAATTATGGAAACCTGTAAATCTTAGTTATGATTTGTATATTTTCTCATATTTATAAACAAAGTTCCCTGATTTTTCTTACGCCAATTGCAACGTTCTTGAAAAAGCATTTGAATCTTAAATTAAAAATGGACAATTGTTCAGTAAACTTACTTGAATTTCATAGCACCTTTATTTACTTACATGTTACTTTAAATTTCTTATATCCCAATTTTAGCAATCCTTTGAAAAGACTATTCTCGTACGTCATGAGCATAGGGGTATCTATCAAAATACTAAATAAATACTTTGTCTCGAAATTATACAACAAAAGTATTATTATTCAAAATGTCGACTATTTTTAAAATGTTTAGTGAAACAAAAGTAGTATGCCGCTTCTACTTACTGATACGCGTATTTATATCTTACCTAACTTCCCCTCCAACGCCTTGATGTGGTGGGAGGGGCTTATTACCATGGGTAGTCAACTCAAAGGAAGTTGACGGTGGCAGCTCGCCAAATGGAGCAGCCAACTGGTGCCCCTTTTTTAACTTCTAGAGGGCATGAAGAACGGGGCAAGCGACGGACCCATTCACTGACAGATCAATATGGAGGAAAAAAAACGTTTCATATCACCATCGAACTCGTAACCATATTTACACGTGGCCGAGAGTCTTGGCTTAAGCCAAGTCCAGGCGGCTAACCGCCTGGACTGCGAGGAATATAACCTTTATAAAAAATCCCTAATTCCTAATGTTGGGGCGTTCACAGACCTTGCACGGAGATGGGATACACTTTTATAGAGCGATTGGAGAGAATACCAACCACTAGTAAACACGTTAGGGTGCTTTTGTGCTACACCAGGTGTAAGAAGAGCAGTTGTTGATATAGGTCATTGCCGCGACAGTATCAATTAACCGGTACTCGTGGGACTAGGATGAAAACAAACCCACAACACTTTTCCACAACCATAGCCTAATTTAGGGCAACAAAATATAACCGTCCAAAAGAACAATAATAAAGCTAGTGTCGAATCTGTATCGGAGTCAACGGGGCCTGTCGTCGAAAAACGCTGGCGGAAACACCGCAAGAGTGCTATAATCAAGGAAAATCCAGATAGCAGCTTCGAAGATGAGTCAAAGTCAGTGATAAAGGTAATTACAGTGCACAGAATTAACGGTGGACTGCACACTACGGAACATTATGCCGGAATTAAAAGAAGCGAAAACATAATGCCTGGCGCGAAGGAAAAGGTGGCTCGGTTCTCATTGAGGGCTTAAATCAGCAAGAAGTCTTGCCTAATTCCAATCTCTTGACAAAGGCAAGGCCGAAGTTTCTTCGGCGATAACTCTCACCAGCGGTCACTTTGATAGCCAATAAATTTGGAAATTTGAAAGGCATTTGAAAGATGCCGCTGTTTCTATAAAAGAGACTATATTGGAGCTGAGTCAACGCATAGCTTTCGAGGAGGTTCGGTTGATGCAGACAGAATGCGTACATTCGAAGACGGAAAAACTTCCACCTTCAAGCTGAACTAAAATAGCCTTATAGGAGAACGGAATAATACCAGAGTCGATATGGCAAGCGCCCAAAATTTATCAATACGGCAAATGATCAAGCAGCAGTGTTCGGAGTCAGTCCCGAATATCGGTGAGCTGACCGGTAGAATAATGCATCAAACCGAAGTCACATTAGACGCAAGATTGGAAGCAATACTTAGCAGACTCTCCCTTGAAAAGCGTATACAGCAGCCACTTGCTGTCGACTAAAAAACAGTGCCAGAGTCAGAATTGATAGAAACTGGAACTTATCTAGCTACTAAGCCTTCCATACTTGCACACAAAAGAAAGCCTAAGCCTAAAGGCAAAGGCATAAGGAAGTCTAAAATTCTAGCTAAAACGCTTTCTGCACAATCCGATCCGTTACTGTCTAAACCAGAATCACTTGATGGAAGTTGGTCTACAGTGGTCAAACGAGGCACAATACCAATGGTTTCGAAGGAGACCTTGAAAGGTACCAAGAATATGCCTGCGTCTCGACAGACTAAAAACCTGAAGCTGCGCCAACCTTGCTCCGCAGAAATAGTTATTACGATGTAGGTAGTTGGGGAAAGAGATGTGACATATGTGGCGACTCTTGCCTAGGCGAAGAAAAATATTCATAAGAGACATTATCATCAAAGCCCCCGAATTTAAAAATTAAAAAACCTAAGCGATTATGACGTTCGCGTCTCCTGGTCGACTCAATGTGCTGAACTGTGTATAGTCGGCCTAGACGACTCAATATCCAGTGCAGGTGTAATCGTCGCTGTGAAGCGGGCCTTTGAAATCTCTGTTGAGCTTTACAAAGCTGGCGAATTACAAAGGAGAGCCAATAGACTGGGTAACAGTTGGGTTAAATGCCCCGTATCGGCTGCCAAAAATATAGCAACGAAAGAATAGCTGAGACGGGTAGTGGAGCGAATAAATCTATTGTCGTGAAAACAAATGAAATGCTTTCATCGCTTTGAGAGTGGACATATACAAGTTCAGTGCACGGTTGAAGTCGACCGAAGCAACAATTGTTACCTTTGTGATAAAGCTGGTCATAAATCGGTTCAGTCCAAACTCCCTCTACATTGTAACATCGAGAAGTAGGTTACGTTGCGGCCCTGTTTGCGGATGTAGTGGTGGTTAGGGCATATAAAATATCCCCAAATAAAACTTTAGAAGAACTTGAAGACTTTTTTATTGAGCTGGAGGGGTTATTTGGACGAAGCTACCTTCGCCCTCTTATCGTTCTTGCTGATTTGAATGCCAAAACCGTAGGTCGGGGTTCACACAGGACTGGAAGATGAGACGAAGTTCTCGAGGAGTGGGCACCAACAACCAGTCTCACCTTTCTCAAGCGGGAATCGGTCAACACATGCGCGCAATGGAACAGTGGGTACATAATGGATGAATCGTCTGTCTGTCCGGGACTATAATGTGCTAGAGGATATGTAGACACTATTCGATCATCTGTTCATATGTTTTGATGTTTCTCTATCTTTGAACGACACTTACAATCCAACCCTGTCCCCGATTGGAAATGGTTCTCGATGGGTGTTAAAGAATTTTGACAAATAGTGTTTAACACCCGCTTATTGGAAGCGTCTTTGGTATATTTATGAATGCTCGTCACTGATAGGCCACATGTTGAGGTCGAGGAGGAGACTGAGTGGTGGTGATATCACAAATATGTGACGTATATGCTCGCTTAATGCCTCGGGCCAAACCCTCACTTCCTAAATGGCAAGTGTGCTGGTGAACTGCCGAAATGCCGATCTACAGAATATGTAGCGCGGCGTCGATACACAAGATACCAAAAACGGCGGTTTTAGGGTCGTGTGAACACACCTCCGACCTGGTTCTACATCATGGTGAGCGCTGTCCGCATCGGCATCGGGAGAACATGTAATACCTAGAACTCCTCCTTGGTGGCCGGTGGCGGTTTGACTTACACTTCCATATTATTGTACAGGAACTCATAAAAACAATTGCTGCCCTTGAGAGAATCATACTCACGTTTATATACCAGGCGTGATGCGTTCAATAGTTTTTTATGGAGTCCCAGTATGGGCAGATGTCCTGATGGCGAAAACAGTCATCCTTCTGCGAAAGTCAGAGAAAGTCATGGCAATCAGGATAGTAAGGGGTTATCGGACGATTTCTTACGAGGCAGTACGCATTCTGGCTGAATCACGAATTTGAGAGAGCCCTTGCGTCCATGTAGAAATGAAATGGAAAGTCTCTTAAGCAGGGATGGCGACTGACGTCTAGAGAGGTCGAAGCGAAACATATTGAGCTTTGCAAGATATTAGTGATAGAATAGAAGGAGAAGCTAGCGTATCCCTGCGCCGGTTTCCGAACCGTTTCAGCATTTCGTCAGGTGCACGAACAGTAGATGGACAAACTTGCCGTCATGAGTTTCCACCTAATACCGGTATTCTCATGACGTGGCTTTTTTGGGAAATATCTCCACCAAATTGCCAGAAAGGAGCCATCGGCCAAGGGACATACTGCGGTGGATGACTGGAAGGCATAGTTCAACATACACTGGAGATATATCCTGCGTAGGCAGCTCAATGCGCGGCCTTGACGGCCATGGCACGAGATGATCTTTCGTTACTGACCCTTGTAGAAAGGATGATCTGTAATGGAGAGTCATAGGAGACGGTGCAAATCTTCTGTCAAAAAACTATGCCGTAGAAGAAAGTTGCGGAACGAGACACAGGAGAAATGCGAATAGGCTTTTTCATTTCGTTCCTTAACTTATGCCCGAGAGCAGTGAATTCGGGGAAGTCCGCTATTCATTGAAGGGTAAGAGATGGGTGCGTATTTAAACATGCCTTTCTTTAGCCGTCAGGGTTAAATAGAAATATTTAAAGTCGCTGGATTAGCGGAGAAATACGCAAGCGTTCTTGAGGCCCCAATACAAGACTACAAGAAATTTGCCATTGTGTTTTTGTCGGTAAGAATCCGACATAATTCGGTTGACCAACCCCAGGTCTCGAGTATCCACGAGGTTTCACCATGAAAAAAAATCTTACTTAAATTTTCACATACCATATAAGCATACTTTATAAATATTTCTAAATAATTTTGAAGCGAGTTTTATTAATAAGATTCTCATAATTATTATATATACCATTTTTATTAAATATCTATCAACGGACCGAACAAGTTTTAAATATTTCACTCAACACGGAACAGACAAGGCCCTACATTCAAAGCGGGTGGCGCGATAACACGTGTCCGGGCGCAGCCGCCGGCCGGATCGGACCTTTGATAGCTTCGGGGCGAAAGCGTTAACCCCCGCAGCTGCTCATCCGCTGCTTGTACTAAAACCGTTACGCCGGTTCGAATTAAATTATTTCGTATCGGCACAGCAGCCCTCGCGGCTTTGTCTCGATTTTGAATAGATCGAAGTTCAATTCAGTACTTCAATTTCTCTCCCTACCTCGAGGCGTATAAAGAAAAAAGAAACTTAATTGAAATTGCCCACATTTGAGTAATTCGTGAAATTATCGATATGTGACAAAACTAGTTGCTGATTATGCTACCACGATTATGTTGCAGAATTATTGTCAACTGTTGTAGAGACGATATGTAAAAATGCGTATAACGTTACCTTAGATAGGCTCAACAGCGATATTATAACTGTAATGTTTTCTTTGTGTTGTCTTTTTGGGACATTTGCGCCATTTGGTTAAGCGATAGGCTTACCGAAATTTATAAAACGCCAAATCACCCATCTCAGTTAATATGAATTGAACTTTGTATGTAGGTATTATGCGAAGATATCTTTCGTCGCACTATACCGAGATCGACCGGTTTAACACATTTGGCATAAGCTAGACGATGGCAACGCACTCGTACAAGCACGGAATGATGTCGTCTTAACTCGCTTTGACTGTACAACACATCACGAAAAATGTTCGAAGTTGATCCGAACCTAAATTCACTTAATTTAAGATAGCATGATTGGTCAATTCGAGTATTAAAAAATGCGATCTTTGATTACTAAATCAGCCTTTATTCAAATTATAGATTTCTGTATCTTGAGGTATCTGCGTGTTGATTAGTTATTTAGTGAAATACCTATGTATTTTACTTTTATATATTTCCAAGGCCACATACTATGTTTCTAGACTTTTAATTTAATTATGTGTTAGTATATTATAATTCGATGTAAAACTAGCTTTCAATAACTTCACCATTTTAAAATATCATATATTAAATCTCTTAATTGACTTTTATTTGATCAAACCAACTACTAAATTATTTCGCGTTTTTTATTGTATTTCCAAGGAAAAAACCATCATGCGAACTACCAGAGAATAAATAGTCACCGCCACCCATGGACATTCGCAACCTCAGAGTACTTATTAGCGCGTTGCCAGTATTTTATAATATGACATATAAAAGGAAAACAGTATCAAGTAAGAGATTAAACATAAAAAACCTTTTTGCAAAGTGCTAAGATTGGACGACAAGCGATCGGCAAAATCCTTTTGAATATTTTGATAATACATACCCAATTGTGCCCACAAAACTATACATGACACGATTCGAACTTAATACAAGGTTGTTTCAAAATTACATTATCAAAGTATCCATTATATCAAGTTATTTAGCAGCACCATTAGATCCGTAATGACTGAATATTTCTTCATCGTATTTAGATTCGCTTTGGGTTTAATTAAAAGCGTCATTTGGCGCTGGTCGGCGCACGCCGCGCCAGATGTTCTCTACATAAAATTTATCTTGACAGTAATTCTTAAAATGAAGTTCGAAAGCTTGGCCAACTTCGTAATTAAGCTTCTCCATCTCCCTTCTTCCTCCCCCGAGTGTTTGTTTTGTAAATAATTTACTTCAACTGATGAGGATTTTATTAATACCTTCTGATGATCACAAATTATTAAGAACAAAAAGCAAATCTATTGTAAAACTTAATTAGAACGGCAGAGATCAAGTTAATTTAACTTTAATTACTCCCTCCTTAAAATTAAATTTTACGTCTAGAAAAGACACACTGTGAGTTTCTTAATACATACAAGGTTCAAGTAGGTATACTAATATTATTGATTTACAAAATTTGTTTATTTACAGTTTATTTTCTATAATTCCTCCTTACTTCGCTTTATTACGAATAGAATGTGTAAAATATACGTAAACGCATGAGAGGCGCTAAGAACGCTACACGATCTCTCGCATCCCATTATTTACAAGAAATAAAGCAACCTCTGACATGACAAAAAAGAAGGAAAAGCCAGTGTTATGTAAGAATTATGAGGCCCGAACGCGCAGTGGGTTACGCAGCCTTCGACTGGACACGGAAGACGTATACGTGCTCGTTAGGCGCGACCGCGGGCGCGTCCTCTGTCCCGCCATTTGTATAACGGGCTTACCTAACGTTACTTGTTCACGGCGGGGGCTGCGGGGCGGTGTGATTCGTGACACTCGATGGCGATTAGATGGAACAATTTTTAGAAGATGAAGAAGAAGAAGAAGAAATAATTTCCTGTACAAGTGGTTCACACGGTACTCATTGAAAATTAGCGAAAGATATAGCTCGCCGATAGACGAAGATATTGCATTTATTCACACGCGTTATAAACGTAATTATTGAATTTGTATCTATTGTTATAATAATATAATTTCATAATAATATAAAATCATGCCTATTATTCAGATGAGTAGGCAGAAATTACAGATTACCGCATGGTACGATTTTGTTTCGCTGACATCCACCAATCTTTTCAACTTGCAACCTCATCGGTTTCTAGCGAGCAAAATTTGGCTCTTCTTTAAAATGCCACTTATTTGATGTACATAGGATTTTCTAGGACGATCCTTGTCGACTTTATACCACACATTCTCTTTATACATTTCTTTTGTCAGTCTACTACCATTTATCCTTTCCAGATAGCCGCAACATTACTTTTTCCACTCTAATCACTGTATTTATTCTTATAATTAATTATATTTACTAAAAATCAAAAGTTTATGACTTACATATTTTAAAATTGTTTGTTTTAGACGCAATAAAGCTAAATTAATTATTTCATTATAGTTATGTCAGTATCTAATTAAGTCATTCGTTTAAAGGATTAAGGTATTCGTCAATGTTGATTCTTTCGTGCTTACCCTTTGCTGGGGTGTCGTAATTTTATCGATGCGGAAATCTTAAATGAAACATCTTTTTTGGTAAGTGTCCATAAAGTTTGATGGGCAATTTAACGGTACATCAGCACCCCCCCGCCCGCGCCCCGCTTTTCGCATCGCAAGCATGAAACATTTTTAATTAGAGTTTGTGCGTCTTCTTACCTTGAAGTTTTGAATTAAATTATGATCCGATACTGAGTTATAATTCAGTCCGTGTAATTTTAATCAAAGTTAGACACCAACTTTTAATCGCAAACCAGAATTCCGCTTAAGCCTTCCGGAAGCTGGGTCGCTCTTTGAGTTCTGTTTTCTAGATCGGTCTACCTCTTGATGTCAAAATTTTTTCCGGCTATAATTTTAAAATTTCGCACAGGCAACACAAAAAACTATAAGATATAGGAACAAGATAAAGGATTTTCTTAAATATAATTTCTTTTCATTATCTTGAATAAATTTAGAAGTAAATAGTGAAATAACCTTCGAACATATAAATTGTAAAATATTCGATAAAAATCATATCTGAAAATGAATATTGCAGATGATTAATTATATAACTTAGCTGGGCATATATTAAACTAAATTTTGTATACATACCAAGATTTTAAATGAATAACAGAATAAATTAAACGGTCTAAAGAACAGAATAAATCGAAATATGAACTGTGTGGAAGATGCATTCCCAGCCAAGGTCCGTCAGTCTACAAAGACACATTCGGATAAGCATTTTTGTGATATCAAATTACATCTTCTCTATTTAGTCATTTCGGGCACACTCGTTTCAGATTTGCTAGTTGTTAACAGTAAACTACAAAATTTATCGTTTGACAATATGGTAAAATAATGTATTTTCCAGCCCAATCAGACAGGTAACATGATTATAGACTATTTGGGATAGATCACCTCGCTTAAACCAATATCGTCAATAACGCACGACTTATTGTTTATTATTAAGGTCTTCAAAAAAAAATCGATTTAATTTCATTAGAACAGCATCTCGCAAATAAAAATTTTATTCAATGAATTTCAACCATTAAAATCATGTTATAAGCATCTAGGTTTTTTTTTATAAAATTACGTTTGCGTTCAAAAGTACTGAATGGTAAATATCAAGGTGCTATTCGATGAATGCTTATTTATCAATATTTTTAATTTTTTCAAACTGTAACATATTGATTTACTTTAATAGGATGAATACAATAAGGAATATCTTTGATATTTTAATTACTAGATCTGGATATACTGAACCATTTTTTTCAACCAGTTTGACTAACAACACGTTCCTTATAAATCTTTTCTGGAGCGATAGAAGCGTTTAAGCCCGTAACAAAAAAATAATTGATAATATATATTTTTAGGGATCCGTAACTCAAAATGGAAAATGTAACTCTTGAACGATTGCTGTTTTTCTATCCATCTGTCTACCTGCTTGACTTTCTGTCTATCTATCTATCTGTCAAGACCCTATTACAAATTAATAAAATGTACTAAAGTTTAGAGCCTTTTAGACCTGTGAAAAATTCAGTCTGCTAAACCTTATAAATCTGTTGCGCCTGTCTGTCATTCCGTCTTTTTGAAAATTTCCTGATCGATATTCGCTTTATGACTAAATGATCCCAATTTTGCAATTTTTAAAATTAATGTCTGTCTGTCTGTATGTTTTTTTATAACTCGAGAACGGTTTAACCGATCGTAATGAAAATTGGTATACAGTACGAATATGTAATTGCGCATGTGATAGGCTACTGTCTGTCAGTCTGTCTGTATGTCTTCTTGTATATTGAAAAAGGCTTCACCAATCTAATGAAAATTGATACATAGTAAGAACATATGATTGCGCAAATGATAGACTACTTTATGTCCGTCTTTCTCTGTCGAGATGTTATTTTATAACATAAAAAAGGTTTCACCGATCACTTGCAACGAAAATACCTATACGTATAAAATACAAATATTTTAACATACAATATTTAAACATAACAACAATTGAACATTAATGTTTGTGTGTATGCGTACACGAAATATGCGTGTGCGTGTGTGAGCGTATGACCATGGGCGTATGCATGTACTTATGCATTTTATAGTGGTTTTCTGTTATTAATAGTATATAAAAATCTATTATTCAGTTTGTTGTCATTTATTCTAAAACAAATTAAGTATTTTTTTGTTAATTGTTTTTAATAATGTTGTGACGACATAAAGTTTGTAAATTTGAATGTATGGTGTAATCTCAGGAACTACTGAACCGATTCCGGAAGTTCTGTCATAAATGAGACGCTGTCATTCCGATTCTTGAGTGCTATAAGTTATTTTTAATTGTAATAAAGAGGTGTTTTTATGGAAAAATGACAATAACAGTAATTGAAGTCAGAAAAACTAGGCGTTTGATTAATTTATTGGCGTGCGCTCCCTAAACGGCTGGAAATAAGGAATAAAATGTATATCAAAAATATCAACCCTTAATAACCTAACAAATAAACTCAAAACAACATATATATGTGTTTAATATTTCGTCCATATATACATTTTTTTTATATTAAAGTGAAAGAAAACTTAATGAAGCTTACATATGATTTTTAAATACAGTCAAGGAATTCTTACGAAAACAAATACTACAAAAACAGTAAGGAGCGGTGGTGGCTCAGTGGATAAGGCTCGACTTCGAATCAAAATGTATCGCTTCGATTCTCATCACGACCGAATTGACTAACGAGTTTGTATCTTAAATCAATGTAAAAAGCACACGCTCCGTGCCTTGGAGAGCACGTCGAGCTCTCAGTCCCAGATGTTGTCACCGCATTGGTGACGGTAGTTCTTAAAAGCTCCCAACTCACACGGGGCCAGCGTGGAAGTCTGAAGGTTCAAGCCCTTTAATCGGAAGTATAAAGACCGTCGGATGGTACGCCTTAACATATAATAATGTAATGATGATGATAATGGTGGTAAATAAAGCCTGACACAATAATCAGTAAGGAAATGTCACGGATAAAAAGTTTTCTTTTTACAGAATATTGGTTGATGGAGTAGTTTATTATGCAATGTAAAATGATAACAATGAGTTTACAATTATTTGAAAAGCGACTCATCGAGTCAAATTATAAGGTTTCCGAAATCAAATAGTGAATCATAAAAAAGTTTTTTTATGAAAATTTAAACAATCGCATGTTAGTGACAAAATTTCAACGTGAGCATAAAATAACGTCACTAACCTATACTCAGTTAGGTGGTCTGAGGTTTAATATCAATATAATATGCTGACTCGTAAGCTCGTGTAGCTATTTTCAGACCCCTAATCTTACATATATGTATTGCTCTCGATTGGGTATAGTAATATTATTACGAGAACCTTCTTTCTTTCTTTGATTTCTTTATTCCTATTATTCAATTATATAGTGGGAAAAGTAAAAAATACTAAACCCACTGAATTGATACGACCGACTTCTTCATAATTTTTCCATTCGTAAGGGCTCGCAAAATGTGCATATAAACACCGGAATGTTCTATCGGCAGCTTTTATTCCTACTCTCATTTTCACTCCCTCCCCCCCTAACTTGTTTACTTGGTTCCGTATGTTCTCATAAAGTAGAAACAAAATGAAAACATTTCACTATCATATAACAAATAGATTTTGTAGTTAGTATGTGTATAGCTTTGGTCGTCGTGTGTTCGAGCTACATCATATACCTGTTTTTGTTTTTTTTTTTATGTATTCGTTACAAAAGAAATAACACCATTGCAAAGTTTATGTGGTAGAGCAACGCTGTAGCTCACATCTCTCTATCACATTCTATGCCTACCCAAAAAACTGGCAACGCATTGGCAACTCTTTTGTGGTTGCGAGTGTAGGCGGTGATCATCTACGCTCTGCTGATGGCTTTATAAGTTCGTTCATCTTTAAGAAATGCTATAAAAAATACGAAAAGGAAACCTTGAAAAGAATTATCATATTTTTCTTAACGTAATAAAAACGTGTCTAGAAATATCAATCTAAGCTAAAACTAGAAAATTAACAAATACGCTCGCAAATTACAAATGCTATTTCAAACATAAATGGTAGTTCAAGCCAAGAGGAATAATTAAAAACCCCATTATGAATCGAATGGACACCACAAAACTTATAAATACGAGAGAAAAACTTGAGTAAGTCGCTAGTGAAACAAACACTAAATCTCAAAGCAAACCTATCTCGATACATCATTGAAATTCACATTTAAATTGGTATGTAGAAATTAACGTGCTCAAACAACAGACAAATAATCAAAAATCTGTTTATGATTTTATTATATGTGTATATTAGATCCATTATTAATATGTAAAAAAAAATAGGAACAAATTGATCCATTAAACTGCCTTACTTCGAAAAAATAAGTGACTCGTGATTTGTTCAGATTATTCAAAACCGATTTTTTTTTCAGAAAATCTAAATTCAATAAACTTTTATCTCAAATTTTCAAGACAACAAAACTAACTTCAAGCTACATTTAATCACAGATCATAACTTTAATGCGAAATCTTTTAAGGCTAATAAATTCAAGCCTAGCTATAAAACGGCTAATCTTCTAGCAGTTGTAAACTGCCCATAAAAACTTCAGCTCCGTTTTCATTTAGCAGATAAAATCGTTTGATGCAATTTTACAGCCAACCTTTACAGAGTAATTGCTAATTTTGTATTACAAACAAACCGTGGCCAATAAACAAAGGGGCTGACTACTAACATATTTAAAAATTAAATTATTGGTTACAAGACGTATTAATGCTTATTTTATGACTGTTGATGTGTTTACATGATCTGAATACCTACTATACCTACTAATAAGAGCGTTTTAAAAAGAGCAAACACTGTCATGTTCAGACGTTACCTATTAGATTAAAAAACAAAAATTTTTCTTTGTTTAGCATAAAAAAAGACTTATATATTTTTTCTAAATACTATCGGTGACTTTCCTTTGATTTTGTACATTGACAATTAATTCCATTCTCGATCCTGTTCCCCGTCCCGCTTTTAATTCCGATATCGTAACCGATCTTAGTTTTAAATTGGTGAATTTAAATTTAATGGTGGCGCGATTTAGTAAACATTTTTTTTTGTTATTTCGTCTAATGCCAGTTGAGAGGCGGGGGTCTAGGGACATTGAAATTTGTGTTTGCTGTGTATTTTTGGGATGAGAAATATGATAGAAAAATAGAAAGATAAACAATTTCGTTTAAAAAGGCTATATATATATATATATATATGTGTGTGTGTATTGACAATTTCGCTAATTATCGGTGTAAAAACTTTCCTATCTTTCAAGTTGAACTAAATTACAAGCTGTGCAGAATTTCATTAAGATCGGATGAGTAGTTTCGGAGTTCATCACAGATGAACATAGTGACACAAGATTTATATATATATATATATATAATTCATTGATTTAATTCAATTAGTATTGTAAAAAATTAATATTCACTGTATTATGTCTGTAGCAAATAATAACTCAAAAATACACAGTAAAGCTGCAGTCGTTCATATGAGAAATACTAAAGAGCTGATTTAGTAATTTAATACAATCGCTGATGTATTTATACATGAAGTGCCAAAAAGTTAACTTTCGTAGTGCTGCTGCTAAATGTTTCGGAAATGTGTTTATTAAACCAAAGTTTTAATTAATTGACTAGTTTATTCACGTGTTACTGCATGAACATAATACAAGTTTTTGTTTCTCTTTATAGTTTTAACATCAATCGCAACACCTACTTCAACCCTACTCCCGATCCAATTCCTATTTAACACCGGTCCGAGTTTTTTCAAGTAAGCTTAATTTTTGCAAAATAACTTGAATGTATTTTGTGCGGTTCGTTTACGTAGAGTGTGCATATTTTTAATTTTCTCCGTACAATTTTTTGTCTTTACATCTTAGAATTTTGAAATAAGACAAAGAGCTCATAGATTGTAAATAGAGAGACACCTATACATCTATACATTGAAGTTTTTTAAAATTCGTGTAGCCGTTTCGGAACTTATTCTGAACTAACATTTGGGCAAGTGAATTGGGAATAACACTGAAAATTGTCATTTGTTTTTTGTAATGCATTATTTTCTAGAATAATACAACTGCCCAATACAAATTATGATTCAGTAAGTATAAGACAAAATCCATGCATAGTTAGAAAAGTGTATCTGTAATTGAAAAAAAAATTAATAATAGGACTGTAATTAAATAACCTCAGAGCGCAATACGTATATGCATAAATATAAAGTTGAGACGTTAGAAATGTCATTTGATAAACAACCAGTTCAATATACGTGTAACTATGTACAAAAATAAAACAATAACTTTAGAACTGTTTTCGAATAAACACCGAGTTCAATTTATATGTGATTAAATAAATAAAATAAATAAAAAATTGTAACGATGGAAATGTAACTGGGCAAACATTTAAAGTACGCAATCTATCTCTATACATAGAGTGGTGTGGAATAGTTCTACGACATTAGAGCTACTATCACACTAGAACTCTACCAAAGTATTCTATACTGTGGTAGAACCATACTGCAGCCTGTAGCCAACTTGGGAGCAGCACAAAAATAGGCCTGCTCGACCGGTGAAATATCAACTCTCACAGGATACTCACAGGAAGTAGCAGCTTCCGTTGTTGCATTTCGTCCAGTGAGTGAGAATGCCGGGGACCCACTTCCCCTCTCCTCTTCATTATCACGATCCATTAGATAACCTATTCCCTTCCAAGAGGCCAGCAACGCATTGGTGGCTATTTTGGAGTTGTAAGTGTTCATGAGCCGCGGTTATCATTTACTTTTTGAGGACTCGACTGCTCATTTGCCTCGAATATACAATAAAGAATGCAAGAATAAGAGAAAATGAAAATAGTGTACTAAATATAGATTGTAATCTATGTCTAGACCTCCGTTTATTACTAGGTACGTAATAAATATCGCATAGATTAGATTTAATTAGGATATATCTTAACATCCAGCGAAACGAGTGAATTACGATTATATTAACTTATTAGTGCCAATAAAAAAATATTGTTAATTCTCGTAGAAAATATGCAGAAACAAAATTATAATATTTTTATTGTGATACCTCCATATATATATTTTTTCACATTCAGTGGTATAATTGTTATTAATTTGCTTCTTGAACTTCATAAAGCCTTGATATCGCACAGATCGCGACATAATGTCACACACGGCGGAATCGGATCCCTCCAGAACACAAAGTTACCAAAGCCCAACAATTCTCACAGTTCCAGTTGGCTGCACGAAAGCTTTCTTTCTTTGCGAAGTCTGTAAAGTTCGTGCACGGGCGGGCCGTGCGGAGTTTAGAGTAACGCCGCCGCTTGTACAATAATTGAATTTTAAAATAGCGACGCCTCACACTCGACGATGATAAAACTACGTGAAAGTTTTCCGTGACAATGATACATTTTCGCATCTACATGATATTGTCACTCAATTACAGAATAACCGCTAGTTTTAAATATTACTTTGCAATTCTATTTTAATCCGATTCGTTATATATTTCGTGTAAGTAAATTTAAATAGAAATCACAGAAATTGTACTTGTTGATGTTGCGTTAGCTTGCTGGGTTGAATATGTTGTCTGGATCTGTTCTAAAATAATTATTAATAGATGCAGTGTGTTATAGGAGGCATGTTTTTTTTTTATTTTATTATTTACATAAGGGTTTGGAAAGGTGAGGCGAACTTAAAAATCTCTACATGACCACATGCCGGGGGAAGCAAAGAGTTAAAGTCATTCTTGTGTAGTATGTATTAAACTTTGTATTTTAGAATGTAGAGCGATGGATTTTTTGGGGTATAGCCTTAGGTAAAGCAGCAATGAGATCTATTATTCAATTTTAATGCACAATTTTATTTATTAATTCTTATTTCAATAAATTTTATTGCTTACTGTGTTTTCATAATCCAAAATATGTTAATTTTTATAAATTTGAAGTTAATAAATCAAAATTATAGTAAAGAAATAATTTCATATATTGTCATTATATTTGTCTTATTCTTTTATTTGTAAAAAAAAAACTGTCTGCTGTTCTTTTGTGACGATATTTATTTATTTAAGAAAACTACGAAAATTTTACGTAACATAGAGAAGTATTAATCCAAAACCTTATATGGAAGGGAGATCTAAATGCCCAAAATCGTCCTTGCGCATATAATGAATAGCCCTTAGTTGCTTCGCTACCTACATTATATTATTGTGTCAATTAAACGAATTGAAGGTATCACCTTGCGTACGTACATTTTACTACACGAAAAACATTTATTTCTGGGAAAAACACACATCATGTACAAATACCAATACACGCACTAGATGACGTATTATTTTATATCATTTACAGTATTATTACCTTCAACTTCACTGGTTGTAACTCTAGATGGTTTTTCAAATATCGCTATACTTTTAATTATCAAATAATAATCAATTGAACATACACGTGGAAACAGACTTAATGAAGCTCAGCTTTTTCGATGGTAAAAAAATAACAAAACTGCGATCATCACCAATTAGCAAGAAACGGCGTATACCGTTCCATATAAAAAAAAAATACAGCGTGTCAGATTAAAAGCGCACGCGCAAAATCCACGGGGCCAATTAGCCGACAGTGGCTTAGCAATAATCTGGCAGTCTTCGGCGCGTACACCAACAGAATACACGCTGCAAAGCCGTATTAATTGCTGCGAAGCTGTTCTACGGGCTTACGTGCCCGGGGAGCGATTTGTTTTCGGAATCGGTTCTATAATAATAATGTTCTTAAATTGACGTTAATTATTTCACTCTCTCAGTAGAATGTTTTTCTCGCGTTCCGTTTTTTACGACAGTATTGCGACAAACTAGGGAATACTCAGACATCCTAAATTTTGTTTGAGAGTGTTGATTGATCGAGGATAAAATATGTAAAGGAAGGCGTCAGCAAGCGCCTCAACATTAGGTCATTGAAATAGATGATAAATTTTGCGTTTAATTTAGTGTTAATACGAACGTCTAGATAAACTCAATTTCAGTCAGCGTTTGGACTATTAATCTTCGATATACAATTATACGTCATTGTGTTGTGCGGGTGTTTTAAAAAAAAATTGGAAAATAATATAACGAAGTAAATAAATGGTCACATAGTTTAACCATTTTTACTATTCCGGAAACAATTTGTACCAATTGTATTTCTGCTCTTAATGTTTAAAATGGTCACTGACATGCATTGCTGTCTTTACTTCGCAATAAAATAAAAGTTTTAAATATATTTTGTAACTTTTTTTTTGCTGGCTAAAAGCTACTAAAGAGAGTTTAAATTAAATAGCAGATAAAACAAAGTTTGCTAGCATTTGTCACTATGTTTCAGCGACTAACCTACCCCTAATTACGGCTTACGCCTCATATTGGGCGCCATTTAACAGGAATGTTAAACGCTGCGTTTTGATGTAAACACATTATTTTACTCTCTCGCATATCAAGAACAAAGTGTTTGTAATGAAATTAAAATTATAATGCCGAAATTGTTATTTCTATACTGTAATTCAACAGAAAGTTAACGAATTTCCGAGAACTGGGGAAACATTTCGCATTTGCAATGTATCGTCAGAATAAATACACACGAATGCATTTCGGTTTCAATTAAAAGATAATTAGATAATTTGAAAACTTTGAAGCCGGTTAGTCGGACAGCATAACTCAGCAACGTCTGGAGCATATATAGCGACAGGCCAAATGTAAATATTATATGTATTTGACGCAACATCAACAACGTGCATGAGTCTAGCGAAATTGACTGTGTAAAGACAGACGGTAGAACTATTTAGGTATGAGTGTGTGTTTATGGGTCTTATACTACGAACTCACTTGTTTCTGGAGGTGGCAATCGTTAATTTGCAATGCTCAGTTTTTTTTTTTTGACGTCCATGGGTAGGACGACATGTAACATTTTTTTTAGTTTTCAGAATCATGGAAGACGTACATAAAAATCATTTTTGTTCATAAAATCGCAACACTCCTTTTTGGAACACTTTAAAAAATCATAACTACATTGTATCACCTCGTCAACAAGCAATACGACAGACGTTTCATAACAAATATAATCAAATTTGTACAAACACAAGATTTTATATGTAATGGGCTGGTGTAACCGTTTGCACGCGCCTGACTTTTAGAACGTATAATTGTCGCCGGCGCCCGGAGTTACGTATTTTAATTACTTTCGTTTAAGTTAAAAGCCTGTTTAGAGAACGGCCTGTGAATTTAAATTGATTGACAATAAGGAACGTTAGACGGCACGTCAGTTTTGGTAAGACAATATGTGTACGATATATTTCATTTGTTAATACAAATAATTTTAAATATATATTATTGTTTAATATTGTAAAGTTTTGGTTCACTGATGATTATAATTAATTATATAACCACTTAAAGTACGTGCAATGGAAATTTCTATTTCATAATAGATTCAAATGCACCCCCATGACGGGGAGTAGCGAGAACAAGCTGACTAGCTATTTTCCACTTAATCCCTGTCACGCTGTCTGAGGAATTACTAATACGCAATCTGACGTTCCACTTAAAGTAGATGTTTTTCTCGCTATTTAAATGCCCATTACAATTACATTAAAAAAACGACATGTCTAATTGTAGTTTATGTTGTTTAAAAGTGAGTTCAATGAAGAGTTTTTGTTTCGTTTTTGAAATTAATTATTTAGCGATAATATTTAGTTGTAAAATTATTGTCACTTAGATACAATTACAACATCTGTGATCTTTACTCCAAGCTGATGAGTATTTATCGTGCTCCTTTTTAGACCAAAATATGGCGTGTATAGTCTAGATGTAACACGTTAACAGTGGAAATTGTTTTTTATTACTACTAGAGTAATCAATTGATAGCACAATTACTTGGATTTCAAAAACAAGATTATGGGCCCACGCAATATAAAAGTTACTAATTAATTAAAAGCAAATATGTACAACTACAGCAATGTATATAAAATGGCAGCACATTAGAGCGAGGAAAAATATTAGATAAAACAATTTATTCGCCATAATCTTAGTGTTTGGGTTTTTTGAAACTAAAATTATATAGAAAAAAAAGCAACGTACTTTTGTTAAAGAAAGAATAATGTTGACTTCATAGCAAGAGTTTGACTAATAATAGTAGGCTAATAGGAAAAGGTTATATTAACAAAATTATCGTTGTTTTTGTTAGTGTTCGTGTGTTTTCTCAACTGTACCGATTAAGATTCATATCCATTCAATGTATTTACTAAGTCAAGGCGATGGTTCATAGCTATATTAGGATCCGCTAGGTGGCGCAGTAATACACTTATTAAAGAATTACATACTTATGGACAAAAATGATTCACGTCCACAATTATTAATTTTATATAAAAAAAATGGTCTAATTATTAATAATTTCTATGTTTATCGACCAAAACGTCTATTATTTCCAATACATGTGTGAATTAAATGCTAGGAAAATAACAATATTTCGTATTGTTAATAAAAAGTTTAGCACACATTTTGTGGACATTTTACAAAACATACGCAAAAAAAAATTACACGCTATTTACCTAAAAAGCAGGACAACGTCTGTCGGGCCAAATGGTTACGTACAAAATATTTATTAAGAATGTGTAGTATTTATTACATACTACTACACGCTTAAATTAATTGAGTACATATTTTTAAAAACAATGTAAAAATGATTAATTTCAAGCAATTTATATCTCGTTTTAAATTATATTTCGTGTCTGTAAGTCCTGGTAAATGTTATTGTGCCGTGTTTGCCATAATTTATTATACTATTTAAAACGTTGCCTTTTTATTATCAAATATTTAGTACTAAATTGTGGGACTTTATACATTCGTAAATCATTGTATTGTATGAGGTATTAATTCGCGGAAATCCATAGTAGACGCTTGCCTGCAACATGCATTAACATGCAGCATGCAACCCATGCTGTAAATCGTAAATCATGTAAACGCTTATTCAGTCGTGTTGTAAGTTTAATACTTTCTTCTTATTAAACATTTTAACATCTTTACATAGGAGAATATAACCAAGTTGTAGTTAAACAAAGGAGGTTAACCTAAGTACATTGAATTAAAAAAATCAACTCAAGAGCAATGTTTGAAGCGCAAGGTATTCAGTACGAAATAAAAAATTATAAGAAAATAATCTTCAATAATAATTTTGACTTATAAACCATTTATTTATTCAACTAAATAAAATGAATGAATTAATTACATTACTATAAAGGAGATAAGTAATGTTTCTTAACAACAGGTGCTTAAGAAATAATTGAATTTTTTCGAACTTGAAATATATATCACGTAATAATAAGTAAATACCAAAAACAAATGCCTAAATAACATTTCATAGTGGCAAAATTTTAATTACGGTTTGTTAGCTATTAAAGCATTTCGTTCGCAGAAGCTTTTGTAAATAAGAGCGTCTCATTAAATTAACGAGAAAATGAAAGAGGCAAATAAAACTAAATAAAGTGCTCCACCAAAATGTTGTAACATTCGTTCGAAAGTACGTATTCACACTTTTATACTTATTCCTACTGTGTGAGGTGCTTAATTTGCGTAAATTCATAATTAGATGCTTTCCCACATCCTGCAGCATGTAACCCACTGCTAACTCTCGATTTCGTTCTTCCACAATAAATACGCCTTGAAAGAATTTAAATCGACATCTCCTCAATGAAAACCAGGTAGTCACACCTACCATGCTGCCAGGAGTGTTAAACTACCAAAATTTGTGCCCCAAACCGTCATGCATTACAACAGCCCATATGTTTTGGAAATTACAATCAAGTCTCTATATGATCAACCGATTCGTAGCAAATTTGGTTTGTTGATAGGTCGGTTTAACGTTGGAATGATCCCCGTGTTGCCTCTTGTCGTGTCAAAATGCACAGTTCTAGTGGGATCCAAAGTCAACTTAAATTGAATAGTATTCTGTTCGGATGAAGCGTATAATCGATGTAAGTAAATAATCGGAATCGAGAGCAAAATTGAGATCGTAATTGAGATTGCTGCCGTATTGGATGGATAGCGCCACTGGAAACGCAAACGAGACAGGGGCCGGAAACTGAACGAGCAGCGGAACTCAAACCGGACTGGCGAAGAGGACTGGGGTCAGGTACAGTCGAGAACTAGTGTAGTGAAAATTGAATCGTTTAAGAATTCGTTAATAAAATGTTTAAAAATTACAGAAAATTTTATACGAAGAAAATTTTTGAGGAGGAAACTTAATAAATTAAATTATAATATGAGTTATGAGGGTCTATAACTATAGTATACTGATAAAAAAAAATGTACATATACGTCAAAACCAGGTATATGATTTTGACTCATCGAAACAATCAAGTTCCAAGCACAACACGTAGTTTACTATGCAATGTCAGAGACAATGGCATTTTTTGTGAACTATAGATGACTACATTATGACAATAAGAGAATAGATATTCTTAGCGTAATTGGAAAAAAAGACTTTTGTTTTTTTATGCGTTAAATTTAAACAACACAATATTGTACGAGTTCATTAAAATTAAGATTTAATTATGCATAGTTTAATAAAAAAAAAACATCTCCCTTCATTAGCGTGTCCACATTATTAACAGTATTAAGGCGCACTCCGTTAAAATGAAATGTTTTTATAATATTAAATTGCTTCCTTCGGAGCGCTAATTTAGCGTCGGCAGCGCTCGCTGTTTATTATCATTATTAAACGGTATTACTCCGGACTTAGCGATAAGGAAATTTTATGACGTACTAAATAATAAGGGGCCGATGATACGCTTAAAATTCAACGTACGAATACTGATATAGCGCTTTTTGCGCTGCGCGAGCTGTCGCCTTCTAAACAGACCCTTTTAGGTCTCGCATGCGTGTACACTATAAGGGTCATTAAAAATATGATTCCGTGTAAGAATTTGATTTAAATATGGCATTTATAAAATATACAAAATGCCATTTTATAACCAATATTAAAATAAACTACAACTTTAGTTATTGAAATAAAGTTAGAAAAGCATCTCCATACAACTATATTTATGCCTAGGGCATAGACTTAAAATCCTTTAAATGCTAAATCTATCGCCCTTAAAACAGTTGACAAGCCACCGTACAGTTAAAGTAAATGTACTTTTGTTAATCTTATTCTGAAAAAGTTTACATTACAAAAGCAATAGTAAATAGCTTTTATAAATAAATATAATTTATAATTACATTTTTAGTCTTTCAAATGATATTTGCATGCATTGTACTGGTAGAAAAGAAAATTAAATAAATGAAACATATTTTATTATAATTATTTGTCTAGTATGACATTTGTCTTGTAAACGTATTTTAAACTCTTGTTTTTCAAATTGTCTATATTAATATATAGACGGATATAATAAATAATCGGATAGTTAACTATCCGATTATTTAAGTTAGTAATATACGCTTAATTAGAAACAACTAATAATTTATTTCCAATTACAAAACGCAAAACATGATAAAAATTGTGCGAATAAATGATCAAAGTAGGAAATATATTTATCAGTAGCTTTATTTAATTTAATAAATCAGATTTATATTAACCAAAAATTATATTATTAAGATCATTAAATGAACACTGATTTCTTATTATTTAGTGATTAAAATGAACGCTATTTTGAATAGTTGAGCTGAATGTTATAGAAATATTAGCGAAGTATGGCTATGCAAATGGGTACCAGAGCACCCTACTTTTTGTATCGTAAGTTATAATGTAATTTTCTGTATAAATGCTAAGCCCTTCCTTGCAAGTACACAAAATCTATAACCATTTTAGGACTTTATTTCTTAGGAATCGATTTTTATATACAGCCTGCAATATTCGAATTAAATGGGGCGCGAAATCCAGTACTAACAAAAAGTGGTGTCCTATTGTGTTCATCAATGCTGTGTGCATCTATAATCACGCATGCATATTTTTTTCACTGCTGATTTATGTACGTTTCATTTGTAACTTAGATAAGTCAAACTTTCAATGGGCGTGTGTGATGATCTGCGTTACTAATTTCAATGTGGAATTTTGGAAATTAAAAGTTTTATTGTGTAATATGATTTATTGAATATGTTTTATCAAATAAATATAGATAAATAAGAGTAAAACAGTATACATGCTTTAGTATTACAAGAGATCCGTTTATTTACCCTTTGTGACGGACCGGACGCATGCGTATGGAACGCTTAACGGTCCGTTTCTGGTTTTGATGACCGGCTGACTATTTCGCTGGAGCGGCGCCTCGCTAACTTAGGTCGTCGAAATAATACCTCTGAACACTAGGTGTCTGTAGAGGTGCAGAACTTCACTTCTGATATGCCTACACGTATGCTATGTACTATAGTAGACTGTAGACTAGGTGCAGTACTGGGTTAGTGCAAGGGTGCAGGCTGAATGTAGTATGTAGTTGCATTCTTATACTATTTTCGGCAATTTGTTGATTCGTTGTTCAAAGAGCGACCAATTAGTCGGGTCTAAATTGGACCGATCGGATTGAAACGTGCCGGATCTCAAATCTGTCCTCTGTCGGAAGCCGTACCGTCGGTACAGTTCGTACGCGGATCTTCCACACCCCTTTTCTTGCGGGTGCAGGTGCGGGACGGAGGATTTATGTTGCCTCATGCCCGGGCGTCTTCTCGTCGGGGATACGACCCCGACGGTCCAGTGGTAATGGCCCCATTTCGGGGGTCCAAACTTGAAGGATTCCCGAGTCAGTCGGAAATTAAGAGGAATTGTCAGTGGGTACACCGACATCATCCTCGACCGTCACGGCAGCTATGCTATTTTCTGATATCGATTCCGGGCCGTACTGTAATGGGCGCCGCTATCTGGCGCCCTTGAATGACTACCGTCAGCTAGCGGCGGCCCTACTGTCGTGAGGGTCGCCGATGCCTATGTCACGTGATCGGCCCTCTGAAGGATTTCTGTGGTATTAAACTGCATACGTGTTCGATGTATTTTGGAAGTAAAACTCAAATAAACTCATATCTATATTTACAAAGAAATATATATATACAAAACTATTCTGTAATGTCTATTTTTACTATAAATCGCACCGAAAAAGTGATGTTTTCTGTATACGAAATACGAGTTCGAAACTTGTTTATACAAACTATAGGACGGAAAATAAGAAGTGAATATGTTCACACCGTGTGTACATCGGGGTGCGCAGAAACGTTTCCATCGCGAACGCCCTTTTTGCCTATTGTTTATTTTCCGAGAAAATCATTCTTAATGAGTAAACTCCAGTCGCGAGTCGGAATTGATACCATTTTTTATTTATTTTTGATAATAAGAGAAAACTTTGTACTTCAAAATTCTTTGTATTTTTTTCTTTAGCTAAGTTGATTTTTTTGAGCATTAATAATCCGTTTATTTCCGACGAGTACCTATTTAAAATTACGACTTCGATTTGTTTGCTGGTTTGTTTGTATAATTTTGATTTGTTGTGTTTTTGAATAAGTTAAGCAATTTTTTATACATTGAATACAATCAAAAAGATTAAGATATTTGCATTTAGCTCGCAGAGTATGATGCTATTTCAATGATCAATAAAATTATTCATTGTGTGTGTAATTTTTTCTACATTTGAACAAGAAGAAGCGATCCTTGAGATTATTTACCCATTTTTCTAATGACAAATCAGCATTTCGAATGAAGTGTGTTAAAAAATAATCTTAGACGATTTCCTTATATTTTAGTGTTATTACCTACGAAATGTAAATATTTAAGATTTTTCTTTTATTTTTTCGAAATTTTCCGTAAAGTACAGGCGTTACAAACATTTTGCAACCTTATATACTAAAAATTCTCAAGTTCATGCAAATTTGTTAAGAATTAATTCTTTTTAAAACATTTTTTATCTCGTTGTACGTATGTACGTACAAACTATGATTTCGCATTGACGTTATGGGCTCAGCAATGAACATATCACGTTGTTAAGTTTAAATGATAAAGTTTTACACATATCTTTATTAAGGAACTGCAAATAAAATGTATTAAAAAAAAACAAATCTCTTAGTGATCAGAATTAAGAGTATTATTACTTCATATAATCCAGAACGTAAATCAGGAGCCATCGTTTTGTTGCATATTAAAAATAGCTCATGGAGATATATCTAAAGCGATCCTAAAAAAAAATCCCTAATATTTATTACAGTAGTTTCGTAATAAAGATACCGTAAATTCGTACGATTTATCGAGTAGATGTGAATGGCCAATTCGAGCGCCATCTCAAACACTCAACGGATCAAATCGGCGGTGAAGGTATCACACGCGGACGCGCAACTAAACCGAAAGACACACGTCGTCTTTTTTAGATGTGCACGTGGAATATACGGTTCGGTATGTTGTTGATTTGTATCATTTATATGCTAAATGAAGAGCAATTGGAAATATTTAGTGAATAACGTAATGTGTCGGATCTTTCAAATATTACGATTGAAATTGAAAAATAATAAACTAAAAAATTTTCGTGTTATCAAATATTACTGCTTTGTATTATGAAAATTATTAGAATAACTTTTTTTTTTCCTATTTAGATTAAAAATAAAACGGAATCGGAAAAAAACGCAAACGATTGGCGTTAGAATCGTCGAAGGAACGACGATGGCCAAGTGGTCAGCGAGTTGCTTTTGTCTCAGAAGGCAATGCGTTCGATTTTCAACTATAAGCCAATAGGCCAGTGAGGTATTTAAATAAAATTTAATTTGTTTGAAGCCTTGGAAAACATGTGGAAGGATCAGTCCCGGATTTTATTACCACATCGGTGATAATGATTGCGAAACACGCCCAACTCGCACTCACATCGGCATGAGTGGCTCGGGGTTTACATCCTACAAACTGAAACAGGAATTATATATATATATATATAATATATATATATATAATTCCTGTTTCATATATATATATATATATATATATATATATATATATATATATATATATATAATTCCTGTTTCAGTTTATAGGGTAATACAAAAATATATCACAAAAACAAAAAAATTAATCTCTTTTGTTTACGAATATTATTAAAGAAAATAACTACGTTGGATGATATGATTGAGCTGACAAAAAATAGTTTTATTACATTTGAAAAACAATCTTGAAAATATACCTGAAATATTCTAATGTGTGTTATTATTATTACTCAATGTTATCTACTTAAATTATATATACACAATTTAATATTGATACGAAGCGTTAACTAGAAGTAGTAGACGAGTTATTAAAAAGAATGATTTATCCTCACAAAGTAAATCCTTACACACGCACAGGATTATTCAACAAAGCAATTGTATTAAATCGGTCTATGCCAACATTTGTTGAGCGAACTGGTCTAAGGAATGTTGACTCAAATACTTCAGGGACGTCGGTGTTGCCGCGACTCGCATGAACACCTATCCCTCACACGAACGCCCATCATACCACTCACACAAACATATACATATGTTGCAGGTGATTTGTAACTATAGTCCGGAAAACAAATTGTCTAGATAATTTCATACGTACTAAAGTCGCTATATGGCAACATTGCCTTAAAAAAGTGTAATATTGATTTGGTACTAACGTTATAGTATAAAAACGTGGGTGTATAATCTTTATAAACACATAATTTTTCTGATCGTGTATTTGTTACCGAACTTCTCCCAAACGGCAAAATTGATTGGGATGAAATTTTTCAAGTCTGTTTGAATAGGTCCCTGGATAGTTTAGATTTACAATTAGACCGGGTAGGCGGTAGTGCGATCGGGTTTTAGGATTTTTCTTTTTATCAGAATATGTAACTTTAAAATATTTGCTAAATGAATAACCGATCGTTAAAATCTTCTTATAAATTCAGGAATAATTAACCTTCTGGGAATAATTCGTAATTATATTTGTGTACCATAGGTGGCGCTGATATCTCTGGTATTTGAAGTATGCATCAATATATGTGCAAGTCACTTGCGTCGTAGCTTGGCGTCGTTGTAACATTTCGCCTTATGTTCGATGTGTTTCGATAGGTATCAAACAATATTTTTCAACGACCACCGAGAAATCGCACTTATTTTTTAATTTTGCTATGGACAGCAGCAAATAACATAACGACGAAACGTAAATATTGAAATTTCAACTTTAATTTCAAATTTAACTTAGTATATGGTTTAACGGAAAAACGTTTGAAGAACACTATTTTCAAAAAACGCTATTTAAATATGTTACGCGTAGTCAAAAGAAATTCAAATTCTAATTCAAAATATTTTTATTTTGTAAGTTATAACGTAACGCTTAAAATACTTTTAAAGAATTATATTAAGTTGTTTTTGATATTAAAAAATACCACTTCTTTTTTAATACCTATCAAAAGAACGAGAAAGATATTTGAAGGTATATCTTCTAAAACAAATATTATATAAATACAATATATATATATATATATATATATATATATATGTAGAGATACGACCATTTATAAAATTATCACAAGAAAAACAAACCTGTAGGAAGTCGAGCTCTTTACGCCTATATATATCCTTTATATATCTTTACGCCTATATATATCCTATATATAATAACGATTTAAATTTGTATAAGAGTAAATTTTATATATCCTCAGAATCTTACTGAATATGGGCACACAGGGCCCCTCAATCAATTCGCGATATTATACAGTCGACTGTAAGCACAGTTTTTTTTTTATTTCTAATATTGAAATTATGTGTATCAATATTTTTATTACAATTTTTACATTTTTCTTGCCTATATTAAAATTTTGTAAATATCCTCCTATGCTACAGTTAAAAGTCTAATTTATTTAAAATTACTTCTTAGGGAAACACGAGGTCTCAGCCTGTTTGGGAACGGCCCGGTTTGCGACACGAAAATTCTATGAGCATCCGCAGCATGTCCCCAAAGCAGGATGCCATATGGCATCAAGCTATGGAAACAGTCAAAATAAACCACCGTGATGGTTTGGGTATCGGACAAATATCTTGAAATTGCATATGCAGAAGAGCTAAGTCTTTTCGCCAACTCACTGATATGAGGACCCGAGGATTCCACACATTCTACTTTCTTTCTATCTAGAAGTAAATTATTTACACCAAACTATTTTTCAATTTTGGAGATAGTAATGTTCATATCGTCATAATCGAGTGGATGTCTTTTAACTTTGAATAATAAAGGGGTATCATCTGCAAACAGTAGATACTATCTCATGAACATGTTTAACAAGGCTAGGTAAGTCATTAATATAAACTAAAAACAGAATATAATTAGTTTTAAACGCGATAGAAACACGTTCTTAACTTTTGGGTACTTTCTAACGTATAATCAGCAAATATTTCACTTGTATTATATGTCTATTTATCATAAAGGTCACACAAACTGTTTCTACTTTGTTTATATCCAATGTCACCCAATTGATGAACGATAGTGATTCATTTACTTTAATTTACTTTAATAATTCCTATTTTAAAAAATATTGTCGTATTCCTCTTTTATTACATGAAATAAACAAGTATCTCTAATAATTAAGATATGATTGAATATCATATTTACTAGTTTCAGCATTGTTTCGGTCAGTAGCACACTGACGCGACAGTAAGTATTTTATACTTTGCATAACCAAAACACTGAAACGCGAAAAACGCTGAAACTGGTACAATTTTTTTAGCTTCGCATACCCTGTCTGAATCTCTGTACACGTCCCTGGGAGTAAGCATAGACCACACATATTCACTTGGTACGATCTTTACATACCTACTTCTTACTCCGCTGGTATTCACTAATCGTTTCAAACAAGTTAATTTGACAATTATTTATTGACTAACCATTTTCGTCTACTTAAGGTTGTATAGGCCATCTCTTGCCGACCCTTACATCATAAAAATGCAATTTATGCATCTACATAAAATCATTGCTCATGAGATATAGACATTCACCTGTAAATTGGAAACGGTTATTATAAAAATACAGTATCCGTTTTCGATTCGAGTGAGATAAAAATGATTACGGAAGAAGCAAACTCACATATGATCACTGCAGTTTATTTCTCAAAGCGGAAGCGGATGTTGGAGCGCAGAGACCGTGAGGGTGGCAAGTGCAATATGGCCGCGTAAGCACCTTATTAAGAGCCTTTTGTCCTATATCAAAAAATTCTTATTGCAATCAAAACATTTATAGTAATTTGTAATAAATTTAAGTCTTCTTTGTCCTCTTATAAAAACTCTTCCTCATTAACAATTATCGTATTGTAAGTGGATATTTATTTAAGTTTTTGAACTCACATATATTTTTCTTATGGACAGGCAGAGATGATAAGTCTTAACAAGTTCATGTTTTCATATTTCTCTTCCTTCAATCGTTTCATGTAAGGTTGTCGGTTACGGGTGCCTTGAATTTGGCCGCTTTCTAGCAAAAAAACATATCGAGATTGGGATTGCGATAAAAATCTATAGCGAGAGCGAGAATAAGATATTGTAAACATTTTATGTTTCAGGGGACGAAATCGTAGGCAATTAATAATATATTAAAATTTAAAATCATAAATATTGTTATTTCTTCACAATTAAAGGAAAATAACTTGTTTTTAGTGGCGATTTCATTGTCTTATGAGCAACACTTTTTGCATTACTCTTAACACAATTTGAAAAATATACTTCAAACTATCATTTCCAATAATTATTTGCTAACAATCAAAGTTTAAAATAAAACCCGTCAAAATAATTTGTTTTAACTTCACAATTTAGAATGAAACTGTAATCTTAAAGTCTAAGATATTTCGTATATTATTTCGTACATATTTCCTCGTATTAACAGTTAGCAGTTAACAGTTAGGAGTTAATTATTGCAAATGAGAGTTTGAAATACATCGTTGTATATGTCCTACGTACACATAACACCACTTACGCTATGAACAGCACAATTAGTGCGTTACATATGGACGACAAGAATTATATGGTGCTTCATGAAATTGAAATGTTAGGTCGAGGAAAAAGTTTTTCCATATTTTGTATACAAATTCAAGATAAATTTTCATCATATTTTATTTACATTTAATTATAGTACGTATATGCCATTTCGTTCAACAACTTGTTGCGATTTATAATCCCATTGCTGTAGAAATTTTGAGACTTCGGAATAAAAAAGTGCAATTAGTAGTTTTGGCAGTCCTCTTTTGATATTAAGGTAACATTGTTTAAAAAATTTCGAAGAGATCGAAAGAAGTACAAATCTGAGGATGCAAGGTTAGGAGGTGCTTATACAAGCACATCCCAAACCAAACTCTCTCAGTATTGCTGTGGCTAAATATGTGTGTGGTCTGGCGTTATCAAGGTGAAAAACTACACGCTAACTGTTGATCAATTCCAAGATGCCTTTTCTCTACTTCTTGCTTTAATTTCATCATCCATTCGTAGTACAGATCCAAATTGATGGTTTTGCTTGGTAGTAAAAGTTCATAATGTGTATGTAATATAGTCTGTGGAACTTGCTTGCTTTCTCACCATGATATTTTTCACACGTTCTTGTAGTTGGTAATCCTTTTTTCATCACTAGTTATCAATCTTTTCAAAAACGGTTTGGTTTTGTTACATTTCAATATAGAATCGCAAATTAATACACGATTTATTAGATTTCCTTCAGAGAGTTCATGTGGGACCCGATATGTCCTGGACTATAATATAAAACTGGATATATCCAGTTTTTTTCAGATAGATGAAATCTGTTTTGTGTAGATTTTCGGCTCTTCAGATATGTCTTAAGAACGAATATGATGATTTTGTTCTACTTTTTTCAAAATAGCATCAATTTCATCCATAACAGGTCAACCAGAGCGAGGTTCATCTTCGACATCAAAATTACCGGACTGAAAACTCTAGAACCAGTTTTGTGCTACTCTTACCAGCACTGCTTTATGTCCATAAGCGTCACAACTTTTTCTCGTGCCCTGTGTCAAATTTTTTCCTTTTCTTTTAAATAAAACTTCAAAATGTACAAAAATTCTACGTTAGATTCACTAATTTTGGTGGACAAAAAATAATAAAAAAATGGCGAGACACCGTTTATACTTTTTATTTGTCTTTTCTTAAAATGACATCTATTTAATGGTATCAGCACTAACCAAATACAAACATGCACAACCAAAGAGATTTTACTGCGTGTTTTCCTTACAAAATACGAAAAAACCTTTTCCCCGACCTAGTATATTGTGACAATTATTATATAGCAATTATTGTAAAGTAAGCATATTTTAGTTGTCTTACAACGTTTTATTTCATTTATAACTCAAAGATAATCATCATTCAAGTTTTAACTAGGC
Source organism: Eumeta japonica (assembly GCA_005406025.1). NCBI lineage: Eukaryota > Metazoa > Arthropoda > Insecta > Lepidoptera > Psychidae > Eumeta > Eumeta japonica. The sequence continues at coordinate 453,051 of BGZK01000133.1, forward strand.
AGTAGAACAAGTTCCGATAGACTGAAGGGAGGGTAAATATACGAGGAGTGTGTGGTTTGTGGTCTAGATTAGCAGTGACGGGAGTGTAGAGCCGGCCGGCCGGTTTTCGTGCAACTTTTAGCCAAAAACTGGAGAAGGAATTAGGATTATAATGTTTCAATAAATATAAAGCAGAAAGGTAAATCCTAGTTACCCAATTCCTCTTTCTTAAAAGTTTTCTTTTTATTTTTTTGTTACTGTATATTCTAGATGTAAACAAGCAAGCGAGCCATCAGAGAGTAAATGGTTACTGCCGCCCATGGACAATCGCAACATCAGAGGAGTCACCAATACGTTGCTGCCTTCTTGGAACGCAAGGGAACGCATATAAAAAAGGGGGATCGGGATGGCAGAGGGGAGAATGGACCACCGAAACTCTCATACATTAGACGAAATGCAACAGTGGAAGCTGCTGCCTTACATCCGTGTGCAGTGAGTGTATGATATTTCACCGGTCGAACCCTCCCATTTTTGTGCTACAGCCAAGTTGGCTCTATCACAGTAAAGTGATCTGTACTTTTTTGTTCTTTGTATTTCACTTGGTGGAGAACTTTTTGTGTGCATTTGCGATCTTTTTAGTTTCTTTTTCACTTAGTGCTAATGTCGCCCACTCTTCTTGATTCCTCTTCCAGGAATCCATGTCTTTATAAATATGTTCTTCTACGAAGTAAATGGGTTGTTCGACCTTCATTTCTGTTGCAGTAGATATCAAAACGTAAACAAACCGTGTTGATATTAAAAAATTATTAAGATTTGTAAGAATTTCTTTTACTTTCAGTCTAGGTCAGCTTCTGCAGTATGCAGCGTATTTTTCAGAATCTCTTTTTGAAAGCGTCTCAGTCTTGTTTTATTTGATTTTTTTCAGTGCTACTAAAATTAGTACGTATATCAGAGAAATCACCATAGGACTTTAGTTTTATTTTATATCTATTGTTTATTTGCATTTCGATATTTATATGATATTGTTTGTTTGTATTTTACTTTTACCGTTTTCCTTCCCCTCAGCGCCGCCGTCAGATGCGTGCCTAGGTATTTAGTCATTGAAACAGTCTTTATTAAGATCCGCCTATTTCTTGCACCTGAGTGGTTGTATTTTTGTTATCCGGATTACTGATAAACTTCTTAATTTTGGTTGCGTTTAACTTAAAATCCACTTATATTAGAATTTGTTTCAAATTTTTAATACATTGTTGAATGTCGTAGTCACGCCTAAAAGAAACGTTGTCTACGAGTGAAAGAAAGAATTTAAGTACATGATAATCATCGTTAATAATTCATGGATCTCGTGAAAAAAAATCACTCTCTTTTCGTAAAGCTTGAAAATTGTATTGATAAGCCTGTGAGAAAGTCGCCGCCGAGCGGCGTCTAAACGACGACGCAACGGATAATGCGTGCGTATATCTCGTATTCGCGAGCTTTAAAAGCCCTGTATGGATCTTGGTCGCCGGGCGTTCAAAGCTTTTTGCTCGCACAATATACGCAATGTATTTTACAAAATATATCACGTTCGTAATTTACGTTTACAGCGATTTATAGTCAGAAAATGAACCTTTTGTGTTTAGTTTAAAGACGTAAATTAGGTCTTAGGTTACTCAATCAAATCTTTTAAATTAGTATTATATTTGTATTGAGTTATTAAAATTAGTCGCATTTATGCGTAACAGGACGTCCTTTGAAGTGTTGGTGTCTAGAGTATATAGATGAAGAATTTACAATGCGTCGATCGAATAACTAATTCATTATATTGTTATATGCCATCATAATTTTCTAAGAACCTTGTAAGAAATAAATGACGGGACGAAAGCATCTAGCACCGTATGAAGTGTGTGCGTATTTTTGATTCCCAGGTCTTTGTCACGTCATCGCACATGCGTAGGTACGTCCCTATAATATTTTTATGTCTATTGGTTAAGAATCTCATAACAGCGCGACTTTATTGTACTTATTTAATAGTTGTTTCTAATTTCTTTTTTTATTGTCTATAAGGAAATGTGTGTGACCAGTATTTAGAAGTTTAAGAAAAGGTGTGTAAAGTTTAAGAAAAGGCGCAATCTCATCTTCGTCTGTTCTCGTTTATGTGATAAGACCTCGGATTGCAGCGGGCGTGTGATCCACCAGGTTGTCTCATCATCCAATCCATCTTATCAACCATCCAATACATTCTTCGCAGCGTTGAAAGCGTAACCTGAAGATGTTATGTTGGGATCTCAAGTTTTTGAATACGATTCTTCTAATCTGATATCACCACCTAGTCTTCTTTCGAAAGAGAGTCTACGGATATCTACAGACCACCTTAGGCGACCTATGGTGCGGTACGTCTAAAACTTAAAATTTTACACTTTTTAATGCAAAACGGAGCACACCTGAAATGTACAATCGTACAAAGTCAAAGTACGAGCGGACAACGGAGCGCTTGTATCGGGGCGCGGAGAACTCGTGAAATTATTACCTCGTAAATCAGAAGTTTGCGCGAGCTAGCGCGCGATGAAGATTGATGCGCCCGCTCCCGCCCGCCCGGCGATACATTTCTTAGGGCGGAATTTAACTTTGTGCCTTTTGCGAGCTTTTATATTTCTCGAGGAGGAAATATAAAGTTTTAGCCGGGAGACGTAACGGTAAATGTGAATTGAAATTGTGCTCTCAGGATAAAAAAAAGTTATCTCTCCTCGGAAACTTTGCGGGAATGTGTGTGTTTGCGCAAAAGTACGCAATAGAGCATGATTTATATCGCCGCCGGGAAGGTTCCGCTGCAGCATAATAATTACACTTGAAAAAATATGAAAGAAAGCCTTCAGCGGCTGAGGCGAGGGCTGTGCTTACACTCGCTGCTTCTCGTTTATCGATGTAGTCGCAAATTACTCTCGTTTATTTTCGGATGATGGATGTTAATGCCCTATTCGAGAATACGGATAACCTTAAAAAATGGGGTGTCTAACCATAACCTCCTCTCCCATCTAATTTTTCTTTACCATTAAAAGAAGAGACGCTTTATTTTGTAATCCGCACTATTAATTAAAGAAAACCATTCGTTGGTGGTACTTTGCGGTCGCGAACAGCAACTACTGCGCAAAGGTGCACGTACGCATTAAACATAGTCATATTTGCTTATCTTCTTCAGTTAGTGAAACAACGAAAAGTCTTATCTAAGATTTTATCAATGGAAATCATTACAGATGTAACGGGCTAATTAAAAATGGACTGGTGGAATTTTGAGACCTGAACAAAAAATTACTTAGTTATACTTTAGTATTTCAACATATTTATATCGTGTGCACGTTTACAGCCCTAGTAGGGCAGTACACAAAAATCCTTTCGTAGCTTCGGTAACATCATACCTTATAAAGGGCTTTAACAACGATATTTTAATGAGTTCATTACTGCATTGTTAACGGCATGCGAACAACGCATCAAACGCTCGTTAAGGAATCAAAACTCCTAATTAAATAATAATTTTCTTGTATTCACTCCAGGGAGAGAGACGAAAACTGCCGCCATGCGATATGTGATTTACTCATACCTGCACGTAATCGGGCTCGTCGAAATTGGTTTCTTAATTGCTTTATATTGTACTTATTTAATAAATGTATACGTATACATAATAATATTTAATCCTATTATTTGGCCGAAAAGTAAGAATGTAATAAAGACATAATTGCGTTCTGTAAAAACCAAACAAATAATATTCAAAACCTTTATTTGAGGCTTTGTCATTGCTTTAGGAAAAGTCAATTGCTCGCAATTTTTATATGAATTCGTCCATATTCTGTCAAATGCCACTACTCGCGGGCGTTTCCCTATCGTACCGTTTGTTTGTAGGCTTCGTCGACAACGCAAATCCAAACTCTTAAGAAAAGAGCGACACGAGTATATGAGTGTAGTGATTTTCTTCATGATTACGAGTATATGCTAGCGGTCACCAGCCCGCTTCGCTGGGTGTAAATTTAAGTTTAGCATTTTTTTTATTATTCAAATGCGTTCCCGGTTTCGCTTCCGTGGACGTACAATGAATTTCTTCATCTTCATCTTCTTCATCTATATATGAGCGGCCGGGTTATTTATATGTATATATGGGTTATATATATTACCGTAACGCGGCAGCTTCGCTGAGAGTAAACTTATATTCAGCAATAATTGTTTTTTCATCATTCAGATATGCCTGTGAATTCTAGTATTAGCTATTCTCGCTGTCAATTATGCTCCTTGTCGCGGTCCAGTCGTCGATGTCAATTCTGGTTCCATTCTCTGGTCCGATCTCGGTCTCGCTATTCTGATACGGTATTGATGCCAATTTAGGTTCTTTTTGGATGTTAGTAATAATAGATTCCTATTTTTACTGGTATTTATATACTGGTAATATAAAATATTCTTCTTATATTTATATTATATCTCATTTGAGAACATAATCTACCTTTATGCCAAATTTGATTACAAACTGTCGAGCCGTCAGCACATGCAAACGTCCATTCAAAGACGCTTTAACATTTTTTTTACATTATAAACAGCTCTTAATGATTTACAAATAAATTCGAATAGATCGGTGAAAGTCACAATTACAGTCCGTCCAGCTATGAACTCGACACAATAATGTTACATCGTAAAACTTCTGGTCCATCACCTTAATAATAGCTCTTATCGTCAGACAGGACGGGACGAAGTTCCACCTGTATCTTTTACGTCAAAAAACGGCTACTGCTTTTACATAATCTTGTTGTGTTTCTAAGATACTTTTCTGGATGGCTGGGCCCTGGCCTAAAATGCTTCTGTATCAAGGGGTTTCGGCGTGTGTTTTATACACGTCCTTATATAGATCACATTTCAGAGGATTCGAAAACGGTCACTATGTATATGAATTAAAAATATATAAAAATATATCAAAATAAAGCACAGTTACTTTAAATGTAACAATAATAAAAAAAAAGAAAACTATAGGTACACACTGAATCACTCAATGCTTTTGTAATTTTAACAGAGGCTTCGTCTGCGGATCGATTTTGTAGTCAATTCCATTCTACTTCCCGCTTTTAATTCTAATCTCAGTGCTGTTCCTGATTTCGTTCCCGGTCGCGCTTTTTGTTCAATTCTCGTCCCTTACTCAATTTTAACCCCGGTTCCTACTTTCGATTCTGTTTCGCACCCCGCTGCCGATTTTGATATGATTATCGATCACGATTCCAATTTGAATAAAGCCAGAATAATGCAAGTATTAAAATAAATTATGCATATGTAGCTTTCTACAAGTGAAAGAACTTCAAGAATCGATATAATTTTTCGGTTTAATACTACGAATACTCGAACGAAGCCGGAGACGAATGCTAGTGAATATAAAAAAAACCATGCTCGTATTTACATGCGATGTTGTATCAAACTTTCAAGTCAATAGAAAGACTGACTGCTTTTTGATTTTTGTGGCGACAAACATACGTAAGTCGATTTTTTATATGTAAAGATAGTTCATTAGGTTTGTTCACTTTTATTTTCTTCTCGCATTATTTAATTATAACACTACCGTTTAGTACAGTCGCTAGTGAGCACAGCTTTGTGAACTCGCAACAAAGTTGCTAAACATGCAATTTGGTTCCTGCCTACTTACACGTTCTACACTTAACTAATAATATGTACAAAAAAATATATACACCTACATCAACGTACACGTGATAGAAGTAAAAATTTTCCAATTATAACTCTTCACGGGATATAATCAAACAATCACAGGATAAAAACGTAAATAATCACAAAACACAATGCTTGAAATTAATTACGCAAAGCGTTGTGCCTCAGCTGTTCCTGTACAGCGTTTCACGCGTACATCTACAACGAGCGCATGCGCGATATTATCTTATTCGATCGCTTTGTATCGCATGTGACATCGCCCTCTTTTTCTCCACTCCCGTGGTGTCGGAATGTCTTTCTTTCTTCCTCCTTCTCTTTACGTTACGTCTTTCTTCTCTCTCATGTAACGAAATGTGCCTAAACATGACGCGTCCTTGAAATTTCACTTTCGATTCTCGTCCAGTTATCTAATGTCGAATCGTTGCTTATGAAATTTTATAATAAATTTTAATTCGGTTAAAATTCAAATTCCCTTTTTCACCCTACACTGGGCCGGTAAGCCTGGTTAGTATTCACTTATTTTGGTTTTCGCTTTGAAGTCCGGCAAAGCTAGCGAATACGTGAAATTTGGGTAATTAGGTTTTAATAATGGGAGTCACCCTAAGGGAGTGTTTTTAGTGGGTAAAAACCTCATATAACCCAGTCTTTAGGTCGCGTTGTCCCAAAAGATTTTCGCTTCCTACGCAAAAAAAAAACTTCAAAAAGTACACTCAAAATGTCTTAAATTAGTTTACTTGTTAAACATGAGAAAACATATACACTTTCAATATAAACAAACAATATCGAGTAACTTTATGCGGTAGACAATGGTCAATACATGTTGAACAACTATTTTATATTGTCGACAGTCCTGGTTATAAGTTAGTGGGTAAGTAGTTAAAATATCTATACATTAAGCTACTTAAATTCCTTGTTTGATTTTTATTGTCTTAGGATGCATTTTGGTCGCTTAGGCTGCTATCCAGGCTTCGCTTGGGGTAAATTTGGAATTTCATTTTAACACAACACTTTGTCTTTGAACATTTATTGAAAAACTATGTAATCAACAACACTCCCAGCGGAGATGATATTGTAACATTTTTAGATAGAAACAATTTCGATGACGAATATAAGGTCTGAAAAGTCATTGTTGGACCAACATGGTGTTGAACAAGTAACCAATGGACATGACAAAACAGGACTAGACCGCGTCTAGGTATGATGAATGACACAGCAAAATATTTAATATTTTTATTTTATTACAAAATCGAATTTTGTTAGTATGAAGTTTATTGCTTTATGATAGTTTATGCAAGTTTTGTTTTAAAGCAGCTATTTTATTTATTTATTTCATTTATAATATCCACCTGACTTGATTCTTCAACGTTGTTAGTATTGTAACAAAAAGTTTTGTTTGAATATTATACTTTTTAACTTTATTATTAATTTTTTAAGCTTGCTAAGTGTTTGTGAAAATTCCCAAACATGGGATTGCACTTTGTAATGCGATACAGCATAACTGGTAATTTAATTGACTTCACGATCGCTATCAAATCAATTACGTATTACGGAATTTATAAAATTATATCAAATAAAAGAAATATATTTTCTCCTAATTAAACCGGAACAAATAAAGCAACTGCCATTATATTTTCTGTTTCGTTACCTTTATACTAATATTGATGTAAATATACTTATATAGCTTGTCTATTGATTAAAGTTACAAGACGTCAGTAGATAAAATATACACGTCGTCCGATACCCTCCTAATCTTTTTCCTCTCGCAATAATATAAGCAACCCCAGAACCTAAACTCGGCTAGCCGACACTAGCGCGGGCGGGCACTCCGCGCGACGGGCATAATGATAAACAAACCGGCGAAACTCCCACACTTTTCGGCATAAATGTTCAGTAGACCGCAGAGGAAAGTTCGCAACGCGCCGGATTTATGTGTACACATAAATAATAATTACTGGGAACCAATAAAACGTCGAAGTTTGCGGGCGAAGGCGGTCGTTCCGCGCCCTCTAGCGGCGGGCGACGGTTTCACCCGAGAGTGTCGAATTTTAAGATGCTACGTGAAAAATCCGAGAAGAAAATAATGTATCCCGGCGTATATTATAGTTGCACCTGACTCGGGATGTTTTTTTGTAATTGAATATAATTGATCACCAATCTTGGCGGTTTTTATCTGTTTTCGATACCAATGTCACCGACGCATTGGTCTCACAATTTGTGTAATCTTTTTGGAAATATTTTTAAAAGATGTGTTGAAATACCTAAATTTTTGTAAATCTTATAGCTTCATAACAAGAAATTAAAAAATGTTTTTGTATACATCGGTTTACATCACGGTCTATACTCCAGTTGCAAATGATTGTTGGTAATAACAATTATTTTGGTGTGATATATGTGATAGTTGTAAAAGTGTTTATTACTAGAGTTGGGAAATAGTTTTTTTGAGAGTCCTAATCATGGTTCAGTCACGTGACGGATTACAAAAGTTGAGGTCAAATAGCTTAGAAGTTACAAGACGGGACGGTTACAAGAAGTTAACTATCGTTAACTAATTTGAAAAGATATATCTTGCGTACAACATATCCGGTGGAAATGTGCTGCATAAAAGGCACGTTATTTGAAGAGCTCTTGAAAAAATACTGTAAATTAAAGGGTTCATACAAAAATATAATTATTCTTGTGTAAGACTACAACATTTTTTTTTTTAAATAGATAACTTTATCTGAATTATCTATGTACCAAATTTAATGAATGTAGATCATTATGTGTGAGAGTTACGACGCTATGACGGGTTATGACGTACGTACGGACTGAACGATTGTATATTGGTTTCTCGTCCATCGAAAGTTCCTTATGAGAGTTATATATTTTAAATTTAAAAACGAACAAAGTGCTACACCACGTTATTCGTTAAAAAAGTACAAAAAATGCATATAAAAATGACTGTTTTAGAAAAATATTTACATCTCTACGAACAATAAAATTATATAATTACATCATTTTATAAAATTGCATATTAAAAAGTGTCCTTGTATATTTTTTATGGTAGCCTTATTCATTTTCGTGCATATACTTATTTGTGTCTGTCTTTGGCAGCGGGAGGAGGGGATGAGCGAAATGGCGGCCAGATTTGGATCACACAAAACAACCAAAGCTAAATTTTAATTTAAGCCCAGCGACGCGGGTGGGTAACGGCTAGCTGTTGTAAAAAACTGTACAAAACTACATATTTTGGGGACGAATTACACGTTTTACTGTAATCGTACTGGTAACGGAAGTCTTAATTTACTATAAAATTATTATAGAGAAGTATATTTATTCTTTTATTACAAAATATTTGATCCTTTACTTTTATGTACTAAATCTGTTTAGGTTATTTTTTTTATTATTCACTATAAATATGCATTAAATCGTCATCTTATTAAAATTTCTTTATTTATATAATCGAACATCTCGTCTATTCTTCCATTAAAACACAGTACAATAGATAGTGTTCTATTGGCTTAACTTGATGATACATTTGTAATTAAATCAAGAACTGATAAATATACAGACACTCCACTTTTTTTATATAATAAGTAGGAGCGCCGTCCACCAATCAGTGTCGAAGTATAGCCATCGTATAAGCGAGCCTTATTAGGGCAATTAAAAGTTTTGCGAGGGCTAGATCTATAAATTCTGTGCCCGGTAAAATTATAGGTTTGCTTATAGAGGAAATTGTAGCTTTATTACTACCTAATATTGCAGGTGAATTGATTAATTTCAAAATGTTAGTCATTTTATACATAAAACAATTAATACTTTGAACATTAATAAATTATTATGTCAAATCAAAATATGACATAATAATTTACGTAATATGACTGCTAACTAATTATCTATTTTCAAGGTAAACCCTCTAATTTGATCAAGATAAACGTACACTCATTTTATTAAAATACTAATATGTATAAGCTACAAAATGTGATTGTATAGTTCATTTGAAGCATAACACTAAAAGAAAGCTTTTGGTCTGATGGCAACTTGCCATGCTTATATGTTTAATTTCTTAAAGAAAATCAGCTGAATGTTTGATTCGGTAATTTTTTGCTATATTCACTCTTAAAATACAGAAAATGTCCTGCCTACATTTATTCTCCTTTCAATTCTGAACATTAATGACCCGCGACAAAGGCTCAAAAGGCCAGCAACGCACTAGTGTCTACTCTCAATTTGCGAATGCCCATGGACGACAGTGATCACCTAGTCTCTGTTGGGTAGCGTTTTCTTTTGCCCTTTGAAAGGCTATTAAAAAAAGTTTTGCACACTGGATTATAATTGAAGTTTAGCATATAAATCACGTTTACACGTGCAACTTTCGCTTGATATTTTTTTCTACTATTGGCGATAAACTAATATCCTTCTTATTTATAAGTAACTTAAGTAGCAATTCTCAATGGGTGGACATTCCGTTGTGCTTTTGCCCGAGTTAACTACTATTTTGCATAATTCCTCCTTGTAGGTACACTTAGCATTAAAATACTTATCAATCAAAACCGATGGCGACAAAGCTACGTTCCCTTTCAGTTTTATATTTCCTGTATTGTTTTTAATTTTTAATACTCTTAAATACAGTCTCTCAGTTTGTGGTTCATGTTTGCCGTGCATCGGCACATCACAGTTTAGTTTATTCTGACTAGATTCGTTTTTGGTTTAAACTGGTTCGGCTTTATTCAGTTGTATATTGTTGAGTGTAAAATTTCAATCGCGTCGCTGAAAGCGGCAAAGATATATCAGCTGAGGTAATTCATACGGCGGCATTACAGCGAGACTAGGAAGATATTTTAATAAATGAAATTCCTGACCTCATAAAAGGTCACCTTTCAGATACATGCGAGCTTTACCGGTTCTTGCATGTGACATGATGAGAATCATGATCAGTCCTTAATCGATCTTCTTCGAAAGACGTAGCAAGAGTTCTGAATAAAAAGTTGTTTAACGATACGAGCATAATAATATACAGAAAAAGCAGTTCAACCTATTAACTTCGATCTAGTTTTAAAACTAATTTTGAATTATTTAATGATTATTTTGTAAAAAATTCCTGGTTAAAAAGAACATACAATTAGAAGAAAATTCAAAGTGATTCTTAGATGGCGCTATTGTAGATGATACCTTAGTTATTGAAGTAAAAGATGTATCACATACTCGAAAACTTAGTATATCTAGTAAAAAAGACGATTTCGTAGAACGGTATATATATACTCTGAAATTGTGTTAATAAATGAAGGTATTTATTGCAGTTGCTAGTCATTGCATTTATTTAATTTTTGTTTAATTTTCATATTCTACAATTTTAAATTAAACAACTTCTATATTAGTATAATCACATGAACACCGTTGAGTCATTTCTAGTAATAATACCGTCATTAATTACGTTTCCCGTGAACTATAAATACAATTTAGCAACTGACTAAATATCAGAGGCAGAACTCCACCCACCGGGATAAAATATGGCGCTTTTTCTTTCCATTATGCCTGAGAATAGTATTGTAAGTCTGTTAGTATAGCCTGGAATAAAATTTGGGGGCGTAAGCTCAAAGGCGAGCTTTATGGCAGTGGAATAACCGAGATAACTTCATGAAATATATTTTTACCATAATGAAATCATGAATATTATATCGGACTTTTTACATCTGTCCTTTCTCGTGACGCGGAATGTTCTATCGTATTTTGGAAATTTCCAAACTTCTCCGAAGGAGTCTTTCAACGTAGACGACACTTCGTTATAATTTACTAGTATTTGTAATAAGGTTTTTTTATATGGTTTTTGAGTGCGTAGACGATGAGACGTTTTGATAATTTTTATGCAGAGTTAGGACATTTTTTTGTATGTTTATCACTCCTACTACTTAGCGCTCACTGTTTTTAATGATTCAGTCGTGGTCCCGGTTTTGGTTTCAATCGAAGTCCCGCTTTTGATTCGACCCCACTTCTCTAGTTTCCGAGCTCCGTTCCGCTCTTAGTTCGAATCTCAATCTCGCTCCCGGTTATAAATCCAGTTTCATTTTAGCACATATGAGCGTGGCCACACAGGCGGCGAAGGAGACTTATTTTAAGAATCAATATTAAAACTAATATTAAAAATATCTCGAGGAGCTAAACATAAGTTAGCACAGATTTTGAAGTATTTTTTATGTTTTTGATTTTCTTCCCAAATTTTTTTTTTCACTTCCCCTATTTTGTACTTACATTTTACCACTCCGCTTAATTTTTTTTCTAAACTAATAAATTCATATCAAGGCAGGAATCATTATTAGGCACGAGTAGTAATCGAGGTACGAGTATTGTACGAGGTATCTAACCCAATTATAATTGGGTTCCTCAGTATCAAAAGGGAGTTTTCGGTTTTAATAATTTACCTATAGCAATAGCCATGTTTATATTTGTGACTACTTCTGTTGTTGCTTTCGTATTAGTTCGTACTATTATTCTACCTACTCTTTCTACTTATACGCACGTCTAATACATTATTCGTTTGCCAATTAGATAATTTCATGTGGCAGATTTGTATCGTACAACCGTTTTATCCACTACCGCACTGGCATAAAATGTACAGTGCAATAGGGTGTATATTACGTTTTATTTGCGTGAAGTTTCAGCACGCGTGTTAATTCTTAGTTTTCAATCGAGCCAAAAACAATGTTTTACTATTGTACATAAATACACATAGATTGAAATTCATTGTATGTTGTGAAATTTTTTGCTTTTTAACAAGGGCACTGTGAAAAGCAATTTCTATTTGGTCAAAATTTGTAATATTTAAGGAAATCATTGGAATTACTATAAAAAATGATAATGTATTTCAAAAGATTTGTTTTTATGAATAAACGTCTGCACATTATTCAACATTTTATGTTACAAAAAGTAAATTTACTCTAATAAAATAAAATTTCAAGAATCCGCTCCCCGTTCGTCAGCTGTCCAAAGTCATTCGAATGGAACCAATCAGAGCTAATGTGCGAGTTGGCGGCGGGTCGACGGATCGCGGGCCGGATTCAGCGATAATCGAGCGACGTTTCTACTGGCGAATCGATTCTGCTACAATACGGCAACATTGCTGGGTTTCATTTGGAAATTGGAAGAAATAATATGCATTGGCTAAGCATGGTTGTCATTATTGTTGAGCAAAACAAAATAAATCTTTGTCTGTGAACAACCAAAAGGATTTTTAGCACAGCATCGACTGTTGAAATAGTTATAAACAAAAATCGATATATATATTTATTTTAACACTAATAACGATGGTTCGATGAATGAAGAACAAGAGCAATTATAATAATAGTATATATATTGCTATTAAATGTGATTAGAAAAATTAATTATGATTTCTGGATCAGATGCAATATAATATATGAGTCCAAAAATACAACATACCTAATTGATGTCGGTGTTCAGGTTTCAATTTTACCCTGCAGACATTATGAGCGACGATAATTCAAAATTGCCCTGAGGCAGAAAGCGTGACCGCTCTGGTGGTTCAAGGGTGCATTTCGAAGGGATCCTTATATATCAATAGCCTTATTTTTTTTGGAAATTAAGATTTTCAAACTGAACACGCGCCATCATTTCAATACCACTATCCTAAGTGAAGTAACTACAGTAAATAAAAGTATATATACTTGTATATGTATTAGGTACATTTGTGACGAATTTATGTTTCTAAGATTGTCATTGGTCAAAAGAACATGCGAGCCACTAAAGAGTAGGTGATCACTGTCGCCCTTGAACACTAGCAAGTCTAAAGGCGTCATTATTGCGTTGCTGGTCTTTCAGAAAGGCAGACGATATCTACCAAAACTCTCAATTACCGGACGAAATGCAACAGCGGAAACTGCTACTTCACGCTGTACTTCGTGAGAATTTGATATCTTACCCGTCGAGTTGGCACGTTTTCTTGCTGCGGACAAGTTGGCCACAACATGGCTCTGCTACAGTAAATGTTATAATAAATAAAATTTTTTTCAAACTTTTGGAAGAATGAATGCATCTTAAACCAGACAGTTAAGGTACACGCCGGTGCATCAAGCACTGATATAGAGCTTATTCTTTATTTAGGGAGATAATCTTGTCTCATATACTTGGTATCCTATTGGACAATTACCAATCCGAAGGGAAGATAAAGAAAATTAGTAGCTGTTGGAAGATATATGGAGCAATCTTTTCGTATTACCGTTCGTAACATCATCGTATAGATACACTTGTAACAGACACTTTGAGTAACACACAACATTAAAATCCTCGCTATCCACACGCGTATTTCCAGCAACCTCCATAAAATGTTCTGATTACATATTTCATGTGACTTTTATTAAATCAAATCAAATCAATTTTTTTTTGTTTTCTTCAGTATTCCATTCATTTTTTTCAGACAACAAAACAAACCAAACATACCGTTTTCTATTCCAGTAACTAGACATTTTTTCATACTACACCATTATCCAATATCACTATTACTACGTATCTAGTATATTTCGCATAATCACAGTATATTTCACGGGCTTGATTCAGATCGAATTAAAGCGATCTCTACCAACACAGCGCTGTAGCGCTGCGTAATTGGAAATGTAAATAAGCGAGAATCGGATGACGTGCGATTGGCGCATCGACGTTAACTCGATACCGACGTCCGGAATCGAACCTAACCGACTTTGATCGTAGCCACGGTCGTGGAGTACGCACGTAGAGGTGCGGCGGAGGAAATCGGCCCTCGGGCTACATTTGCGTTTTCATAGTCTTTGTAAATATCGCGTCCTGAGTGATAAAGATTGACTTTTCTATATCAAGGATTAATATGAGTGATAGCTATAACACGATACAGTTAACCATAAATATGAACGTAACTTACTTGAACGATATTCGATTATTGTGTTGCGTTCGATTAGAGTGTTTACAATGTATAGAGAAATGGTGTTTGTTGAATCGTTAATCACAATAAAAAAAAAACTTTAACAATGTTACTTTTTACAAGCTTTTATTTACTTTGACTTGTCTGTCTGTAATCAAACCTTGCAAGTTAAATTTGACCCTCTTTCCGGATTCCGATTGATCTTTTGTTTTATTTGTAGATATGTATAAAAATTTTAATAAAGACATTTAATACTTTTAATAAATTCATTTTTTCGACACTCCTATACTAACATTGCACGAAATCAACCGTAAAAGTAAAATTTTATCTTAATAAGTCCATGCGGATTCAAAAAATTACTATATTTCTAATTATTTTTTTACTTACACCAAAGATTTACCTTTGTACTAAATTTTAAAATTGTAGATTACTGAGAACTACTATATAGTTTTTGATGATTACCAGTAAGTAGAATTTTTAATATCAAAATAAGTTATGAAGGTCCGTATTTCTTTATTGAGTTAAAATGTAAACTTTATTTTGATTAATTATGAAAATAGTCTTTAATGTTTATAATATTTTTTTAACTTGACAATTTCAGTCATTTGTTAGAAAAATGACCTTAGCACACAGACCGACGAACAACCAATGTGTCATTAGATTTCTGTTTATTCCGATGTGAGGCAAGAAATTTTAAAATCTACCAAAAATCCCCGAAATGGTACCTCTTAACCCAAACAAAATGCATTTTGTAAAATGCATCAATATACAAAAACATTCAGCCTCATCGATATGAATTTTTATTTATGAATTAATGGCATACGAGAATCGAATATGATAATAGATTGTTGACTATCTGTTATCATCGCCTTACAATGTACTATGTAGTTTATTTTTTATTCGATTTTTAGCCGATATAACTGCGAAGTGTGAAACATATCTCCAATGTAAGATCAGTTCAGTATCTTACCTCCAGGCGATCATTAGACAAGAGTTTGCAGAAGTAACAAAAAAAAACATATGTCCTTAACAGGTAACCGCAAGGCGAAACTGCTACAGCTAACAAATGATAAAGCGCGTACACATAAACCGCACTAGTCCGGTTTCTGCTAAAGCATTAGGTCAGCGCGCGCGCATAGGTGCAGTCCGATAATCCGGGCAAAAACACGTGCGGCTCCACACGTATCCCCGTGTTTTTCCCCTCTGCGTAAAACTTCGCAGCTTTGCATACAAACGCAGTAAATTCATGTATTTGCATTCCGTCCAACGTTTGTTCCGATGTTCGCGTTTTACACGGGACGTATCATTTAGTGCAGCAAGGTTTTTACAATTTTATGCATCTACCTGTTTCTACTTTATAAGATAATATGGTTAATTTTTGCTTAATGATTTGTTTTCTTTTTTTATAATAATAGTTTAATTTACGATATTAGTGCAACTATAATGTCATTATACCTACAGTCAGCACCTTCTTAAATGAAATGAATTATTAATATTTTATTTTTGGAGAAATAAGGCACTTTCTCATTTTTGTATTTTGATAGATACAAAAATATTTTTCAATCAAATAAGCTGGAATCAGATTTTAACGAAATTAATATTTATATTGATTTTATTTCATATAAGAAACGCACGGTAGTTGCAAAATAACTAATATTAGGTTCAGGAGAATGTGGACAACAGCCAAACCCTTAAACAATTGTTGAGTGGTGCAACGTGTCATCTTTTTATTAAGGCTTTTGTCAAGCAACTGAAAAACAATTATAATAAACGTTGTATAGTTTTAATTTTCTCTGAACAATTTGATGAAATGACGTTAACACATGATAAATACCACAACATTATCTAATTATATGTAAACTCAAAATCGCTGCTTCAACATATTTTAACACTACGGAATTCTCACAATTTTTAAAAAAATAATGTTAATTGAAATTGATTTATAATATAAATTGTTTAAAGAAATTTGTAGTCCGCGTCCCTGAGAATCTAATTTTAATATTGATGTGCGTAATGCCGTAGCTGTAAATAACTATTACTAATAGACATTCTGTTTGAAAAACTATCACAAAATAAATCACGTGCACCCTGAAGTAGAACTGTAAAATACTTACGGTAATTTTTAATATTATGTAAGTATGTAAGCAATGCCATCAAAAATTACATTCCCCGCTAGCCTTTGCCTGCAACTCCGCAGAATGGATAAGGGATTAATTCTTGATTTTATAAACGATGAATTCCTCATTTTTTACATCGAGCGATTATCTTAGATGCCGATGTCAATTCTATTCTCGATTCGATTCCCGATTTGTATTTGTTTTGTGTTCTATTCCCGTGCTGCTCTCTTTTCTAATAGCGCTATCGGTCTCGATTCCGATATCCATCTTTCGATGACGATTTTGGTTTCTAGTAAATTTTTGCGGGTATGCATTAATCAAAGGTGTAAAGCATCATGCATATAACCTAAAAAGTTCTCCATCTATGTGCTAAATTTCATCTAAATCCATCTATTATTTAGTTACAAACGACG
Organism: Eumeta japonica; assembly: GCA_005406025.1. Lineage (NCBI taxonomy): Eukaryota > Metazoa > Arthropoda > Insecta > Lepidoptera > Psychidae > Eumeta > Eumeta japonica. The sequence continues at coordinate 470,114 of BGZK01000133.1, forward strand.
AAACTTCGCCACAAAGTAACACATTTAAAATATACTAATAGGATACAGTAGTCGAAAAAGACTCAGTGTAAATACCCTGTCATTCGATTTCATTTACTATGTCATTCTTATTATTAATCATTGAGTTACATTAGGATTATTGACATTACTTCACGCTCGCTTTCGCTCTGCCTCGCACTCTCGCGCCTTACCCCCCTTCCCCCTCTTGCTCTCTATTTTCATAGCTCACCTCTAACTCTTCTTCTTATCTAAACAAAGAAAACCCCTGAATATGGTTGACAAAATGAAAAAATTGGTTGTCAGTAAAGTCGGTTTATGAGCGATAATTTTACGTGATAACGTCATAAGAAAACATTGATGAAATATTACATACTTTTATGAACTGAATTGAATTATTATCACTTGCCGCAATTGTTGTAATAAACATTGGAAACCACATTAATTTTTCACTTCACTTTATATAAACAGCTGACAAAACAGTTCACGTGAAGGTTGTGTGCGGCCGCTGTCTCTCTTCTACTCGGACGCATCGGTCGATGGAGTGGAAGAGAGATCGCGTGTTCCGCGCTCTCACTCGCACGTTTAGCTCATGCGGAACGCGACAATCATGCTTTTTCGTGCGTGCAGCCGGTGTTCATCGATTTATAAGATGTTATCAAGTCAAAATAATTAATGAGTCCTAAATCATCTAGTTATAAGGGGTTTTATAGATAAACATATAGAAAATAAACAGTAACATATGTTTTATGCGGCAATGAGTTATATCAGTTCACTTAACGAGAATGCTCACTGATAGTACCAAAAAGTGTCATGGATCAAAATCAAAATATTATTAAAATAATTCCCTTCAACTCGCGTAACATAATCATCAAAGGCATGGAAAAGTTGAAATTCTTGCAACTTTTAAGATTGCTCAATTCAAGCTTTCTTCAAATGGCGGATGACACTCTCACTGCAACATTGTTGTAACTATCAATTTGTCAATCAATCCGCTGATAAAAAAGTTCAAGCTTTGGAGCTGATCAATACTCGTGCAGTAACGAACGAACGAGAAAGATAGCGGCTATATCTGTGACGATAAATAAATTAGAAGGCGACTTGTGCATCGAATAGGAAGAGAATAAATATCTGTTATTAATGCAAATGGAATTTATTTTCTTACTGTTCTGTTTGTGAATTAACTGCGATTTATTATATTAATTAAATGTGAATGGATAACCATTGATAACCATTTTCTACTACCACTTAATGCTTAACAGAACTTATGAAGGTGTTTGTCAGAATATGAACATTATTTTTTAGATTACATCTCAGACAGTGAACTTTATAATTGCCTGATTAATTGTAATTAATAACATATTTAAATTAATAATAAATAATGATAAAAATAAGACTTTACTTACAAAATATGTCATAGCAGTTGATACATCTTCTAGACGTTAATGCTCTTAAAAATCTTTTGCAAAGAACCCTAAATATATTTTTTAAGTTATGTTCGACTTTGTTTAATTACTTTGGAACCCGGGTATGGATTTTCAAATAGATACTGCGAATGACAATAAGCAGTACATAAAAAATCAAGAATGATTTTGACGCAAATGGTACGGGAGTCTGTAGTTCCATAGGCATTCTCCTTTCATTAAAAACGATAAATCTTTGTTCTGAGCAGACATATAGACAACTAAATTGGTAAACAGACAAAAGCCTATGTATTATAAAATAGTATGTTTTATTAGTACTCTCCAAACCTTATTAAAATCGATGTCATTATTGTTGAGCTATGAAAAGTTATACAAACTAATAGACAGACAAACAAAGTAAAATAACTTATGTTCGTCCCCTGGTGTCAAAATATCTTATTAACAAATTTCATCAAATTTGCAAGATCAAATTGCTACAAAATCAATGCAGCGGTTTGAACGTGAAAGGGGACCTGACGTACAGACATAAATGTTTTGCACATACAATGCTGGAATGAAAGAGCTTGTCATACCAAACGTAATTAATTTAATTTGGTGTCTGTGAAGCTGGCCTTGGCTATCCACCCCAACGATTTCTGATGAAGCATGAAATTTAATGCTATTTACATGAAAATTAGCTGCTCTAAAACAGTTTCGTTGCTCAAATAACAATCTATGAACTTATAGCATAACCAACTTTTTTGTGTTGTTGTGTTATTGGCCTTATCACATGGCAAATATTACACGGCAAAAACTTGTAAAAAAGAGTACCCCAAAAATTAGTTACTAAGTAGTTGTTTAGTGAAATATGAAAGTTCTAAATTGCAAATAAAAGTACCAACGGTAAAACATAATTTTTTTCGATAAGCACTATTATCGACTCAATCTGACAAAAAAAAACGGTCATTAAAACACTGGTTGCTAATTAGTTGCTAAGATAGGAATAAAGTGCAGTTCTGTATTGCTTCTACATCTGCTAATTACGCGTAAAAGAGAACTGAATTTTTGATTACTCTGTATTTAATAGCCTACCTTCGCCGACTACATTCTGATGGTGGCAAGTAATTTGTTCCTCATTCTTTGTTCATACAGAAATGAAGTACAGTACTGAATTGCTTTACAAATGTGTTGATTATGCATAGTAGAAGTTTCTGAAGTCATATTTTTCAATTTATGCAATCTTATATGAAATGAAATTTTGGAGGAGATATTGTAGTTTTTGAACCAGTCTGAGCTGATGGAATACCAGTGCTTAGGAGAGTAAAATCTATATCTAGAGAAGCAAAAAAAAAAGACTTTGTAATAACTTATTTACTGAATATCGTCCACTTTTATCTACCTTTAACGTCTGTATCATTCGATATCGAAAGAAATTATAAAGAATCAATTCTAGAACGTTATGATGCAATAGCGACGGTCGGGAATTATATACAGAAAATTCAATACTTCAGAGTCCCCTTTTATGCATGATCATTACTTGTATAAAGCGATACATAAATGTGCATCATTTCTATCTGAACATCTAATTAGCAACTGATTTGGAACCATGCAATTATATTGTATAACAAGGCTAACTTCCAGAAAAAGTTGGTGATGTAATCGTTTTTCAATCGTTATTTGAGTAACAATATTGTCAATATAGCAATTAATTAGCAGATAAAGAATATTTAATTTTGATCTATGCCAGACGTGGTTGGGTATGTGCTTCCTTTTTTGGGAATTGTTCTTGACACATATCAAGGCTGATGTCCAGAAAAAATTGGCATTGTTAATGTATTCTACATTGCCATAAGAGCTACAAAGTTCTTAATAGAGCAATCGATTAGCACATAAAGAGCATTATTTTAATATTGAGATATATCAGACCTGGTTGCGTAGCGTGTAGCTATATACCTACACGGTATATACAAGAAGTTAGCCTTGATATATATCAAGGCTAACTTATTTTTAATATTGTCATCTTTTTTCAATTATTATTGCATTAGCAACAAAATTGTTATTAGAGCAACTATTTAGAACACAAAGAGTACTAAATTTTGGGCCATATCAGACCTGATTAGGCACTGTGTCAATATATGACAAAACTAACTTTCAAAACAGTCAGCATAGTCATTGTTTTTCGATTGTTATGAAAGCAAAAAAAAAATTGCATTAGAGAAACTAATTAGCCTATACAATGCACTAATTTTTGAGCTATGTCTGACCTGATTGGGGGTGTGTTGTCGAGGCCAGCTTCATGAACTTTTTTATTTTATCATTTTAAATATTCATGTGTTTATTTGAATATGCAATTTCACAATCTACGTTTTAAAAATGATTTAACACTTGTTTAAAATTAAGGAGGTTCTTTAAAAATTTATACATGGAGAAAAATATTGCAAATTCCGAGTAAAAAGAACACCTACAAAATTGATGATCAAAAGTTTGAAGTTTAAGTATTTCAAGTTTAATTCTGTATTTTGAAAGAGAAATATATTAATTTTTATGGAAAAACATATTATCTCTAAAATAATTTCTACTATCTTAAAATTCTTGTTTTATCGAAATGAAATACTACTTATCAAGTAAAAAATAACCAAATGACAATTTGTTTAAAAAATCGTCCATATGCATAAACAAACAGAAATTCTGCAATCACAAAACGATTCGGCAAATTTTTTTTTAATTAATTTGCATAAAAAAAAATACTCTTAAAAACCTATCCATCAAAACAGCAAATACAATACGGTATTTATCTCTAGCTTTAAGTACGTTTTTACACTCGGAAAAAATTCACAAAATATTTCCAAGCGGAATAAAACCCAAAAACCTTCCCGCTATCGGCGCAGACGCGCACGGCGCGTATACATTATGTATATTTTACATTGTCACAGGGGATTCCCGCTCCGCCCCGTCCGTCACAACTGCCATCCATCACGCGTCCTAAGGCCACGCGCACGCCTGACGCTTAGGTCTCTACGTCCTGTTTTGTTTAAAAATATGAAAAAAGTTTGGAAAATCACCATAAGGGTACAAGATAAGAGTTTCATTATCGACATGAAGGAAAAAATAGAAAGTCATGATTTGTTAAATGAATAAACAGTTGAAAAATAACAAATTGGACTATATATATGTTTTGAAAGTGTGATAAAAAGCTTGAAAGGTCATCGCTTTTGTGTTCCAAATTAAGAATGAATACCCCTGAAATCTAAATAGGGTTTAGGTTTAGGTTAGGGTTAAAAACGGAACTGTTCAGAATTTATTTATTACCAAAAAGCTTTAAGATTTTCAGATTATAATAGTGATAATATCTGTCTGAAGACATGGTTTTTTTTCATAAAAATCATAATTAACATAATTCATCACGATATTAGTAATAGATAATATTATTAGTTACATTTAAAAATTAGTTCAGTAAGTTTCATTTTCAAGTATTGAGCGTCTACTAGTGGACATAGGACGCTCCTCTAGATTCCCATGTAGCAATAGCTGCAAAGTCTGAGAAATTGATGTGTTTGAATATGCAGGCGAAAGAAAGACTGTAAAATACTTTTAATTTAAATCATTTACAATATTCAAAAGTGTCCGTCACTTTATAAATATTCAAATTCAAATATATCTTTATTTCATAAGTGATGAGCAACATTTGAAATACGTTACAGTATTTTAAGAATTTAAACTTTACCACTTGCCACTTTACTACTCGTTGAAAAGGCTTTTATGCTTCAAAAAAAATGAGTAAAAGGCTTAAGGGTAGCTCTTTTCAAACTGATATTATATCATAGAATAAAACATGCTTAAATAATAATAAAAGAAACAAATCCAAAAGGTTTATAGAATAAAACATGCTTAAACATTAATAAAAATAAAAAAAACAATAAAAAAAACAAATCCAAAAGGTTCTCAAAACAGGATATCGCATGACAACAGGCTATGAAAACAGCTAAAATAAACTAATCTGGATATTGGTATATCTGACAAATTTCTTATCTTCTTAACTGCATATGCAGCAGAGTTAAGTCTTTTTTGCCAACGTGTGATGTACGGACAAAGCTGAAGGCCCGCTATGTAGAGTGACCGCCAAGATTACAGTAGCATCGGTGTAGACAATAATTTTTCATTTTACTTTTGTAAGTGAAAATTTTACACATTTAGTTTTGTTCCTATTGAAACGTCGATTATTTACAGTAAACATTTTTTCTACTTTGGATATAGCAATCTCCACATCGTCATACACGTTTCTTTGTGTTTTGACTTTGAATAACAATGAAGTATCATCTACGAACAGTACTATTTCATGAATATCCCTAACAGATAAGTCATTAATATAAATTAGAAACACAGTCGGAGCAAGTACTATGCGAGTCCGGGCAACTGCAAAACTTGCCCGGTGTCTTTTGTTTTATATCACATAAGTGTTGTTATATCACATAGCGTCAATAAAGATGGTTCAAGATGAGCGTGTTCCATGTTGTTTTTATTTACTCCCCTTTATTAATATACAACCTTTTCGAGGCTTACAATTGTAGGGATTCATCTCGTTGTCGTTTCTGCTATCGCACTGCTATGGAATCGGCACAATACATTTATACGTGCATATATAAATACCTCATAACTCCATTACGCCAAGACGTATTGGAAGCTGAAGTTGATTTTCATTTTGGATGCTTTAAGATAATATTATCTTACTAGTTAAATCTAAGATGATATGTATTTGTTCAGTTTAATTTATGATTCGTTCATCAAAGTCATATTCTTTGAACTAATCGCCACATCCTTCACTAAAGCGTGAAAATTTAATGCCGTCATTCAACCGAAATAAATTCAAGGAGTCCTTGAAATTATTTGTTATCACCAAAGTATATTTGAACCTTTTACATATTGTCATCGATACAAACGCTTTTTTCACTGACCGATCAATGAGTTACTTAAATATGAAGGTTTCAATATAGTTATTGATAAGACTGTCTTTGACAGTTACTAAAAAAATAGTTTTCTTATTATTACATATTACTTTAAAACTTCTCATTAGGTTGATAGTGAAAAAAAATTAAACATTTAAAAAATGCTAACAAGGTACATATAATCATATTTTACTCTAAAATATTTATAAACAATAATTCCCCTTAATGTTTAAACTGATTCAGTTTTTTCATCTAGTAATTAATAATAACACTCGTTAACATCAATATCGTCACCATCATCTCCATATTATGGTTGTATCACCGTTGACATTATCAATTCCTCATCATTATTGACATTCATTGCAAGACATAAACCATTTCCATAAATCTCTGCAGTTTCGGTATTAATTAATAAAATTAAACTACATAGTTATACATAGACAAGCATAATAATACATAGCATATAAGAAACAAGAAAAGTGATTTCCAAAAAAAAATTTCTTTTATATCATTGTGTAATAAACAATGGTCTTTTGTGACTAAAAGCGTCATAATAAATAAACTTTTCGGCTTGCAAATTATATATTATAGTGTTACTCTATTTATGTTGTGAATTAAATGTATTTCACGGACTTCGAAAACGAGGAGGTAGTGTAAACTTTTGCAATGAGTACATAATTATGTATAAATATTTTTAATATCAGTATTATAATGATCCAAATAAATTCCATCATCAAATAAGTAAATAAGTTTATAGTTTTTGAACCCCAAAGAGCTACTGTCGTGTCACTAATACATTTTATCAAAGTACTTTTAATACCTTTATTAAAACTTTCCACCAATGGCTTAGCTCGCATTGACATAGAATTCTTGTTCATATTTTACCATGCTGTCAATCCCGATTTCATTCTCACTTTCGTTGTTGTTTCCGGTAGTGGTTTTGATTTCAATCTTGGTTGCGATCTCGATTCTGATTCCTATCCGACAGTCGGTTTTGGACCCGGTCCCATTTTCAATTTCGATCCTGGTCCTGGCTGTCGAGTCTACTCTCCGTTTCGCTTTTAATACCGATACTGCTGAATTTTCTAATTTGTGCAAAGCAAGAACCAACGCTAGTAGGAAGATAAAATATCAGCTCTATCACTCTGAGATAATGTAGATTTTTATAATGTGTGAATTTTTTTTTATACTTCATAGACCCCATTGCATCCTGCCGAGGTTTATTTAGATTACTTATTTTTTTTGACATCTGATTTGAATGAAATAAAGGCAACATTCTGCTCCAAGCAAAGCCTTATCTCCCCGTAGAAATCTCATCAAAATCTGTTGCATAATTTCAGGAATGTGCACTAACAGACCAACAGACATACCATTAACCAAAAAAATAAAATAAAAATTATTATTTTCTTTTATATTACCTTTCTCTCATTGCTTTTTCTACATTTTTGGTGCATACTTTCAATGTACGGATGCACCGGGTTTTACTGTTTTTTTTTTCTTAAGTATATACATTACTATAATATGATAGACAGTTAAAGACATCGACGTAGGCTCAAGAAAATTCCTTGCATTGACGAGGAATAGTATTTTCATTTTCCGCATATTTGGCGAAAGTCGGCCCGATTTGACCGTCAACAAAAAACCCGCGGAACCCTAAAAAAGTACAAAATTTCAGTCGGAACGACGGCAACCCCGCGCGTCTGCCTGTTAGTATAATCCGCCGTGATCCGACCATCCGTCTTGCTGACACCCTCGTCGGTAAAATCCTACAAAATGCCGCGCGACTGATCGCCTGACACGTCCACATACATTCACGCTTATAACGCTGTCCGGGGTAGATAACTAATTAGGGCCGTTTTGAGGGCTGAATTGTTCCTTGGAAAAATTAAGGGCTTCCATAGCTTCGTTCAAGAAAATCACTGTATAAGAATGCCGGTAGTGGCGGATCCGTCGCATAAGGATTGATATACTACAGAAAGCATAGGGGTAAATACTGATTTATATCCGTTTTAAAAATTCAAATGAAGAAATTAGTCTTGATCAAAATCAAAAAAATTACAACATATTAAGCCATTTGCGAAGTTTTAAAGCAGTTTACGAGGCTATAATACATTATTCTGCGGAAATGTTATCACTGAACCAACACAATTAACGAGTTTCCCCTGAGGTTTTTAAAAATTATGAGACAAAATGGCCGTCCGCGTACAGAATATTGGTGGTTATAAGTTCTGTGTGACAACTTAGCGATGCATGCAGATGTCGCTGATAGAGACTGTCGCTGATAGTCGCAGACGATCGAATAAACAAACTTGTCTTATTTTCAACCAGCATCTGGGTTAGAAGATATCTTGAAAATACACCAAAAAGAGTACAATGGTACAATGTCGAAACCTCGTGTAAGGAACACGATTTCAGTTAAACTTGTAGATCGGACACACTTTATCCCTAAACCCTAAGATTTTAAACTAGATCGTAGACGTAATTCAGATCAAAGGAAGTGATCTTTGTTTTCGTCCACCTAGCACAGATCAATCTAGGTAATAAATATTTTACCGTATGCAAAAAAATGTCATCTGTATTTAGTGGTCTAAGCAAGCGATACAAGATAATGTTAATTCATAAAAACATAAACAATGTTATATACATTGCGTTTAAAAGTTTCGATATTTTTTTGGTTTGTTTTACCGATACGCAAAACGGTACCCGCCATAATGGATACCTTCGTGACGTCATCGTATACTAAACATCCACTGCATCTTTCATTTGTTATGGATCCGTATTTATTTAGTGACGTGTTTTCAAAATTCAAGTTAAGACTGGTGTTTCATACATTTCATGAGCATCGTACAATAGAAGACTGTTTTTCGAAAGCATAAAGCACAAATCTCCAAAAGTTCCTTGATCGTCGTAAAGTTCTTTTCATCAAATTCCCATTTCTATTCTGCCCAGATACAAAAAGTTAAAACTTCAAAGTGAATATTGTTTTGCTCCAACTTTACAAATTAAACAAGCTCTTATCTATCGGTGTTTACAAAACTTATTAACTAATTGCAAGCCTACGCAGAATCTTCATAAAATGACAGGAGAGTTTATTCGAAAATGATTTTGAATCTCTTTTCGCAGGTCATAAGGGAAGTCATTCTCATATTTCCGTCAACGGTCGACGCTTCGATTCACAGCTTTTCTACTATTTCTATACTTACATTCGTACATTCGGCAACAACAACACACCAATGATAGGTATAATGAAACGTGTAAAATAGAATTCAGAGCTCACTCTCGATGTTGTTTACAATTGACAGTTGTCGACAGTCTAGTGACGTCGCGAAACAAACGATATGTGTCCATAAAATACAATATATTAAGCTCACAACATATATCGAGCTCACAAACTCGGACAAGCAAATTCGAGCATCACACACAGACGGGCTATTTATATTAGAAACGTCAGTGACTTCTGTGCTCTGTAATCAAGTTATACTGTGATTTCTTATTATAGATATTAAAGTGAGACTTTATTTTTTTTTATTCGACTGCCTGATTGGCGTAGTTGGCAGTGATTACTCGCTGTGCTGGGGGTGTGGGTTCGATTCCCGCACAAGACAAACTTTTATTCATTTGATTAAAAAAAAACGCTACAATTTAAGCGCTCATTACAATAGTTTCTAGACCTAGGTGTCTAATAAAATGAATAAACCCTAATTAAATCAGATCGATAGCAAAATAAGGCTTCCCTAAAATAACTCACTAAATCCCAAAGTAAATATGCGTAAATCGGAATAATTTCGCGTTTTGGCTTTTTGGCGTCCCAAAACGAAAAAATGCTCGCAAATTTTTGTTTTATTAAAATAGTGCACAATAACACCAATATTTGTGGTTCTTATTGAGTTATGTTTAATCAAATTTTACAATTGTATCCAAAACATGTTACTGACTAGCAAAAGACATTCACTTCCCTTTACCCCGCAACCCGCACGGCTACCACCCGAACAATGTCCGAAGAAACGTTTAGCCGATCCAAGTAATTAAGTCCAAGTCTAAGTAAGGTCCGCAAACGAGGCAGATTCTAGAATCCATAATAATAATATCATAATATTAGTGGTTTCGTTTGAAGTTTCCGGTGATCATAATAACACTAACACTAACTTTATGTTATTAATGAAATACCAGTTCAGCCTGACGTGCAATTATAAAACTATATATATTGCTGCGATTTATAAATTGATCTAGTAGAGTTTTATCTTTCTTTTAGAAGAGAAGTAATATATTTGGTATGAATAAAATTGTAAAGACAATAATAAATTTATTTTGGCTCGGTTAAAGTTATTTCGTTGACGATCACAAAATAAATTATTACACGCCTCCAAGGAGGTTGTGCTTTATTCTCACAAAATAAAAAAAAAAACACGGAGAGTAATCACTTTTAAAACTCTCTATTTTTATCACAATACACTAATATTCTTTAAAATACACACTTTTATACATAATATACTTTAAACTGTAAAATAAACATCATTTGAAGTCTTTCACTGCACATTATTGTGGTAAAAAAAATGATTAAAACAATATTTTTTTGGACGTCAATTAGTCTGTAGTTCGGATGTTCGGATGATAAAAAATAACTCTTGAACCACTTAACGAAATAATCTGAACTGAACTATGTCCGGAAACTCTTAATTAATAAGCCCATTGAGTATGAAGGCTGAAAATTTTTTCAGTTTTCTACAGTAAACATTTAAACTTAATGAGCTATAAAAAGTTGAAAAACTCCGTCAATATAACACCCCGTTGAAATAAGTTGACGCCTTACAAGCAGGCGCAACGTCTAAAAACAAGACGTTAAATAATTTTAACAAATCCGAATATTTTTTTAGAAAAAAACATTTTTAATAAAAAAAATAATTGATGTTATTGTAAACTAATTATATGCACCCTAAACGCAACAGCTATGAAAAATTTTTTTAATATTAAAATTTTAGCATTGAAATGTGTTGAATCTGTAAATTTACATATTCTTATTTTACATAGATATTTAATTGACTAAAAATATTTTATACAAGAATTATTTTTTAACAGATTTAAGTTTGGATAGAAAAAACATTTTTTGAACGTCAATTTTTTTTATTGCTTATCTGTCATGACTTATTTGTCTATGTAGCTACGTTGTAATCTGATTTATAATAAGTGGTATGTCATAAAATTATATTATTGTTCTAATGCGTATAACTTGAAGGCATTCATTTATGGATTTTCCAAATTTTGCTAATGTTTATTTAGCGATAATAGAAAAATAAATGAAGAGAAAATATTTTTTTCAGGGTTTCGATAATTTTAGAACACAAAATAAAATATAAAATAGCTACAGTCCTAAGAAAATTTGTGAACGCATTTTGGTGAGCATTTATCTGTTTTGGTAGTGATTTGGAATTACTTGGAAGTTCTAAAGCTACAAATTTTGCTACAAAATAGAAAAACTTACAAATCTAATAAGCGCTTCAATACAAACTAAAAAATAATGTTTGTCTTGATTCTGGGTGTTTCTATGTATCATATGCATATATTTACGAAAAGAAAAGTACATGTGTAGGTATTATATCAACTATGTGGTACCCAAAGTACAAGCCTCATTGCTTAATTTGGGACCAGATGGTGTGTATCTATGTCCGCAGATATTATTATATTATTATTTTGTTAGAAATCTCTGAACAATTTGTGACCATTATGCATTATTTATTATTGTTTCTTTCCCACATCTCTATTGAATGTTAGTATTTGAACTATCAAGCATCCTAAGCGAGCAAACCTTGATTTTACTGCCCAAAATTAAGATTTTTGTTTTCATGGCACATATTTAGACAAAGTAGACTTGTTTTTAGATATGCACTCTAATGACAATGAAAGCAAATCAAAACTTTTATACTACGAGTTTGCTAAATATACAAATAAAAAACCATTAGTCATGCCTAGTGGCGTATGATGGCGCACTGATGATCAGGATGTCGTCTCCTTCTCGTATTTAAGTTGTGTTGTTCATTTGACGTAAATTCGACATAGCAGAATGTACCGGTTTTTCCCTTGATCATAACCGAATACATAATTGTGCAGATTTCATAGATAAATTGTTCCTGTACAAATAAAAACACGTCTCGTTTTCAATTACAAGGATTTGTCTGCTTATACAATTTTAATTTTAAGAAATATATACATAAATATAGACTATATGCACAAGAAAATAGTTACATATGTTATATGATTGTGTTTAAGTGTAAATTAAATTAGCCAGTAACTATATAACAAATAAAGTAACTCGTTATATCTTGGTAGAACTGACACGAGTTATTTGCAACTCTACTTGACAAGTAAAAAAATAACTTGCCCGTAGCTACTTGACGCTTTACTGGAAAATGGTGAAACAGACCCTTAACCAATTAGTATTGATTTATTCAACGCATACACGTGTACTATAAACATATAGCGTATGACCGTATTATCAGTTTACCACAATTACGTCACATCGCGTCTCACGGACAAACAATACATGCAGAAGCCGGATTTAAGCATCAGTCTTGTTAACTTAGAACCGCGAGCTTTATTGGCAGACGAAAGGTGGTAGATTAACCCGGTAACAAATGAGAGTTGGCGTAGTTCGGAACAACCAACTTCGATTCCTAACTTGGAAAATTAGTCACTCGCGATCGGTTCGGTAGGGGGCGCGCTAATTGCCTATTCCATGAGAGACGCCCTCGGAAAAATTAAATCAGTGACTAACTTTTAACGAAAAGCTTAATTTCTGTCAGTTCCTCTCGAGATGACAGCTTTTCTGGATGAGTTCGAAATCGTGAATTCTGGCAATCTCAAAACTTGTAACTGTTTCGCGACGTCGCAGTCATGAATCATGAACCCGTTTCAGTAACACAATTAGACAGAACTGATATTTCCTAATCCTGACTTATATTAGAAATAAGAGAAAACCCTCTGTTTATTCATTTCAATTTTCACCATAGTGACGTGAATTAGTCAATTACCTAAGGACTTTACTATGAGTTTGTGAAAAATAGGAATAAAAAATTAACAATTCTGGAAAATTCTTGTTTACATTCCTAATAACTATCTTATATTCCATGGGCAAAGTATCAGGCATTTATATGTTATATGCTATTTTATAGTCTGAGAATCTCAAGGTCTATTTATCTGTTCTATTTTAATCTATTTCAGTAGATACAATTTAAAATTATTTCCAAATGATGAAAAAATGTAAGGGTAATGACTGAATAAGAACCATATTATATATTAGGGGGAGAAATCTAGTTAATAAAAGCAGTAATATCTGCTAGAAAATAAAAACATTTTATTGTCTAATATTAAAAAAAATGCTTTGTTTAAGTGTATCATTAAACGAAATATACATTTATAATTTTTCTAATTTAAGAAAAAAGTTGCATTTTTCATTGTCGATTGTTAAGGAACCGTATTCGTGAAAAATTTTGAAAATCTCAATTCTAATAAGAGATTTTTTGGTTTTACTTTTTAATCAATCCAATTTTGTTGACCTTTTTTTATATTACAGAACATACTCGTTATAGATAATAGCACAAAATGTTTAGTAGTCTTAATTTAAAATTTCACATGATATTTTCCAATGTCCCTTCAATGAGATCTGGTGAAATTTGTTATACCTCCCGTTTTCAACTTGAGCAATTTATGAATAATTTACGAGACTTACACAAATTACGGCGTGTAACATTGCCGATGTCAACACAAACCCGAAAAAAGTAAACAGCCATTTTTTCCGGCAAATTCGCGCCTTTCTATTCCCGTTATGTTGTCCTGCGACTCTCGGCGTCGACGCCCTACATCATAATACGCTATTTCGTGCTTTCGTATGATATACCGCCGAGGAAACGTCAATATTATGATAATGCGGTTTTATCGAACAAAAGCGGATAACGCACTCGCCGCGGCTCCCTGAAAGCGTTCTCATGTTACGGCGCTGCGTCGTCAGCGATGTGTGTCGCTTGAATATTAACACTCGAGATGTACGTTTCTTTCTCCCCGGGTAAATAATAATTAAATATCTTTTGAAACAATCCGCACTTTGTTCCCCTCGGAGTGGTTTATCCGTGTAATGATTCAATAGGAATACATAAGTTTTTTGTATGCTAGGAGAGATTGAGATTTACAATCGTAAAATACATATAAAGTCTTGCGCGACAAGCTCTTTTTTTTCGTAAATATGTAAAATTATTTTATGTAGCTAATGGCACGTACAGCCATGCTAGTCGAATGCAGCACGAAAATGGGCCAGTGCGACCGGTAAGATACCACCCTCTCATAGAATGCAAACACGTGAAGTAACAGTTTCCGCTGTTGCATTCCGTTCAGTGAGTGAGATTTTCGGTAGTCCACTCTCCGTTTCATCAATCCAATATCCCTTTCATTAGACCACTCCTTCCTCCATCAGATATTCTATTATTAAGCAAGAAGCTAACAACACAACGCAAATATATCTAAGGTTGCAAATGTCCATGCCCGACGTTGATCACTTATTTTTTTCTAACTGCTATAAAAATGATTTATGACACCAGGCCTTAAGGGCTAATTAAATAGATAGACCTTTTAAAATAATTGTATTTTTAATATGGAATAAATGCGAAACTAGAGGTGTTCGATGAGACAAACATATCGAATAGAACTAACATTGAATTGTAATTCTATTTCATACGTCTGTTTCATCAATCAACTTAAAAAGACCTATACACCCAAATACTCTGATACTCGATCACCGTTAAATCATCGCTCAGTTCAAAACTCTGGCCTATAGTAAAAGTAATTGTTAACAGGTAACACTAAAAATACGTGTAACGTGCACGAAATCGTTAAAACTGGAATTACGCACCTCCATAAATAACAGCGGTAATTAAAGGTCGGAAATAATTTATATAATATGGATATGAAATGTAGGGATATATATGTAGAGAAAGTCCAAGTAATAGTAATAGATAAAACTCTATTTATACGAATTAAATCACTTCCGACATCGTCTCAGTAAGAGCAAACATAACATTAATTGTCTTTTATTAGAAATCCATACCAATGAGAAACATAAATAATATTATCAACTTGCCAGTAATAACAAGTTACTAATAATAACCAATAGTCGTTACTAACTAACATTATGAATGTGAAAATATTTTTTCGGATGTTTGTCCGTTAGTCACATTCGAACGCCTGGACGTACATCTTTTTCATATGGACGAGAATAAGAATGGTATTTGCTAATAACCAATTTAGTAATAACTAACGGAAAGATCTAAAAGAGTATCAAGACGGGATCGGGATCAGCATTAGAATTGAGAACACGGCCACGATTGCAATAGAGATTGGGATCTGATCGGGTAATAAAGCGGATTTGGGACTAAAATCGAGAGTAGAACCGCGGTCGGGACCGGCATTAGAATTGAGAACATGACTACGATTGGAATAGAGATTGGGATCTGATCGGGTAATAAAGCGGATTTGGGACTAAAATCGGGAGTAGAACCGCGGTCGGGACCGGCATTGGAATTGAGAACACGGCCACAATTGGGATAGAGATTGGGATCTGATCGGGTAATAAAGCGGATTTAGGGCTAAAATCGAGAGTAGAACCGCGGTCGGGACCGTCATCGGAATTGAGAACACGGCTACAATTGGAATAGAGATTGGGATCTGATCGGGTGATAAAGCTGATTTGGGACTAAAATCGAGAGTAGAACTGCGGTCGGGACCGGCATTGGAATTGAGAACACGGCCACGATTGGAATAGAGATTGGGATCTGATGGGGTAATAAAGCGGATTTGGGACAAAAATCGAGAGCAGAACGGGGTCGGGATTGCTTCGAATTAAAATGAATAATAAAATCAAACGTAATAAACGGTGAAGGATTTTATTCTACATGTGCCATGGGGAGAAACTGCAGGCTTTCATCATGAAAGACAATACTTAATGTATGTATGTATTTATGTGTGTATATAAGAGACAACTGACTGACTGATATCTTAACGCATAGTACAAAAATGATTTATATGGAAACTGTTGAAGCTACAGGTGTAAAACTCAACATTTTAGTAACTTGTAGAAACAGAAATAACGATACACACTTCATTTTTTTCTCATTAACTTCAGAGGGGAAAAATAGATGAAATGTTGTACGAAAATTCGAAACCAATGAAGCTATTTTTGTCAAAATTTATATTTAGCTAATCATCACTCATAAAAAATTATGCCAGCATTGTTATTAAAGCAAATCTGAAAGAGATAAAACAGGGATTAAAAGTTTTATGTGAACAAACGAAACCGTTGAAGCTATTTATTTGTTTCTTATGAAATTAGCTATGTGATGTACGCGCGGATGACAACCATAAAAAAAAACTTACTTCATCTTCATATTTTTGGCACAAATTTTTTCTGAAAATTCCTTACTCATAGATACTATTTTCGAGTAACATAGTAAAACTTTTATTTTGACACTACCAGCATTTACTACATCTTCGTTCAAATCAGAATCGTGATCGGTAGAAGAATCAAAATTGCATACACGACGAGAAATAAAATTAAGAATGGTGATCAGAATCGAAACAAGAAGCAGTAGTGAGATCAAAACTTGAAGTGGAATAGGGATCGAAAATGGAATCGGAATCTTCTTAGACTATTCTACTATTGAATTACAATCGACAACGAAGTAGCGATTGTGATCTTGATATCGCGATAGGGAGTTATACAAGATGGAGGAATTGTATTGTATGTCTATTTATATGCCTACGCAGGTGGAGCCCCGGGCAAACGCTAGGCATTAATAAATTTATTACGATGAAGCGGTTAGTATACCTACATAATAAGACTATATACATCAACTGTACGACAACGCTTGCGTATAATAAATACGAAAACGTTTTTCATTTTTAAATTTTTTAATACTTTTTTTCTAGTTGAATAATCGCACCTACATAGCCGGACCGACCTGAACATCACAATGTTGCAAGGTCGCACAAAATGAATATTGAAAGCTCTCCGATCCTCGGGAGATGAAGCAATGAATAAAGTTAAATTCTGCAACCCGGCGATTTCCAACTTCAACAACGGCTAATTAACGCCGGCCGGGAATCGAAAGAAAGACAAATCCGCGAACTTCCCGTCGGGCCACCGCGCTCACTTAAAACACGATCCACGATCTCACTTATTCAATTCCGCCTTTGTCTCGCCCCCGCCGCCGCCTCCCGCCGCCCGCCTACCCCGCCCGCGCCTACCCGCTGGAAGGAAAAATATTATAGTTGATTTTCTGGAGACCGGCCGACTTCGCCCCGTTCAATTTTATCCGTTTATTAAATCAATTAATTTTTTTTTTTGAATGAACCGTACACGAGACCGGAATCGATACTCTACACTAAATACAATAAGCCTTGTCGCTCGAGCGGTCGTTGCGTCACCCTCTAGCCTTTATGGTATCGGATTCCATTGATAATGAGTCGCAAAAGACCAATAAAGTCTTAAGCTCAACTGTCTCTAGTTCTCATACTAAATTATTCAACTTGCGACACCATTTTTTTGAGTTAATTCCGAAAGCACTCTGTTTATTTACCATATTTTTCATTATTTTTATTCACCCAGACATAAAAGAAAGGCCATTGAATATTTATTACACCTGAATGCAATATGCACTACAAATGATTCATAAAGAAAGACGCTGGAAACAATTCTACACTAAAATGGCTATTTTTTGATCTTCTTAACACACAAATACTTTCTGAAAAACGTACATCGAAAAAAATTTACGAAGCCTTTTCTATGATAAATATTCAACAAGGTCGAACCACTTAACTCGGGAGCTTATTTACAAGTCGATCTCACTCGGCCCAGGTTTCAACTTGAGTCTAGATTTTTTCCGAGCACCAGGTGCGTTCAGCAAGAACCGAAACTTTATTAAATATGGACTCTTCGGTAAAACTAAATCTTGAAGATTGAAACCATATTTTACCTTGCGTGAGTCCATATATAATACGTAACAATAAATTTATTGATGTAATCACTATTATTTTATAGAAGTAGAGCCCTCACTAAATAAGTTTCCTGTTTATTTGTCTGTTTAGAAAAGCTTATTGCAGCTCAATATCACTTGTCAATGTCACGTCCATGTGCGCTTCCGTCAGGAATTGGTTTCGACTTGGAGACTTAGTGGGAGACATTATTCTATTTTCTGCATTATTATTATTGGTCGTAACATAATATAGTATATATTAAAATCTGTGCTTATATATATTTTTTATTTTAATTCTATAATAAAACTATTTAGTCGTATTGGAACTCCTAAAGTTGTGCCGATCATTAATATTGTAGTTCTACGTTCATGTATGCCGCGGATCTTCAAATCAATCACGAATAATGGTGTTGCAGTAAA
This sequence comes from Eumeta japonica, assembly GCA_005406025.1. NCBI lineage: Eukaryota > Metazoa > Arthropoda > Insecta > Lepidoptera > Psychidae > Eumeta > Eumeta japonica. The sequence continues at coordinate 488,891 of BGZK01000133.1, forward strand.
TACTAACTTTGTGTACGTTAGTGTCACATCTATACACGATACGCGCCCCAAATGCTTAAACCCTATCGCAAGGATAATTACGTATTGTGCCCAATTCCATGTAATTATGGCTCGATTTTTTTTAACGGATTTTGGCAATCAGGTTTTTTATTTACCTCGTATACTTCACAGACTAACAAGCCCCCGCTCGCTCCGTCTGCAACACCACATCATGCTCTGTGTCTGCGACGTGAATGTCAACGTTTATTTCTTCAATGGCCGCATGAAAGACGTACTAATTGTGTTTCTTCTTTACCTTTGGAATATGAATTAATATACGAAACACATAATTATTAATAATGAATAAAAATACCAAATTCTTTTTGTCGTGCATTCTTGTATATTTAAGTGATGTGAAGTAAGCATTTTGACTACGGTTCCAAGCGAACCCATAATTCTCATTCTACAAAAGAGAAAGAAACTATTCGACGAGAGAATAGTTCTCCCGAGACGTACATTCCTCAGATTCGAAGAACTTCCGGGCACATTAGCTAACTTGTAAGATGCGTCTTATTCTCTATAAATACCCCTAACAACGGTGATTCAGAAAATATAGAGAGGAAAGTGTAAAGTAGGGTCCCATAGAGAAATCTTTTTCGTATGTTTATATTCATTAAGAGATACGTGATTACTTAAATGGGAAATAGAAAAAAAAATAATTTGGCCAATATATGCATCCATGTTCTAATGATTTCTATTTATTTATTGTTTATTTAAAAAGGCGAATTCATTGAAATATATTATGTACTTTTTACAAAGATAAAGATAAAAAAAAACATGTATTTTTTTTTATATTTTCTAATAAAGATCACATTATGCAACAATCGAAAGCAATGGTATATTGTCGACTGCTATAGTCCAGCGCGCGATTCCATGACGTAAGCCAAAATAAATATATAGAATTCTCTATTCTAACATCTGCATGTAAAATATTTTTAGATTTAATATAAGTAGGTAACATAATTTATTTGATATGACAGTAAGTAAAGACATAAAAGTTTTACGCACGACCGGGTAATCAAATAAGCATCAGGGAAGATTGTCGTAGTTAAGACAACTTTTTATTGGTACTTACTTCGCCCGTAAAGAAATTGGGTTCTTATAGTGTATTTAAGAGGAAAAGAAAACGTATTGAAGACGGTGGTATGACAATAATCGGGCGTAAAAGAAATATAAAGTTGTAAGCCAGCATGATGTATAGAGTCCCCGTAAGTCAACTCGGCTTTGTATCATACGCATTAGTAGAATGTGCTTGTTAAAAATCGCATAATGGTTCTGCGCTATTAATCTTTACATTTTAACAAACTAAATAATATAGATATGAAACGAATTATAGCTATCAAAGAATTTTGAAGCATATCTGCCAAAGTTTGAAAATGAATATGGCGTTTGTCGTAGCTTTGTGCGCTATCTTCGTCCCCATTCAAAACTATCCCTTTATTATCCGACAGCTGAGGCATACTCGCGCCCACAAACTTGTTACTTCTTGGTGAATTTCAGCTCACCAAGCTGGCCTAGTGAGGGTCGGGCGCTGTTAACGAGTAACTACCGTTATCATGTTATCAGCGCGGTGACTATGTCAGGGTTTGGGAGTTAAACCAAGGCGTAAAGTGGTACGACAATGATTCATTGACGTGTGTCAAAGATTCTGTTTCAACATTTTCTCGTGTGAAAGCAAAGTTTTTGACTACTTTCCTACTATCATTTTCTTACAATAAACTGCTGAACGTGACTTAAATTGCTAAGAAGTTCGCATCACTCCTCATTATGAGTTTTAGCTTATTGATGTAAATGACGTTTCGGAGAATTGTAGATTCTCATACTTTGAAATTTAACTTAAAAATTTGTTTCCAAGAGTTATTACAAACTCTTTTATATGTAGGTACGAGGATTTCAGCCACTCGAATAAACTAGTTTACAAAAAGGCTTCAGCAATGTGAATCACATCTACATGTTTCGGCAAATTATACAAAAATGTAAAACAAGATAAAATCTAAAACCAAGAAATTCGTAAGAAAATCAGAGTAACAGATATACTTTGCTCATGGAAGTAGCAAGTTGAAGTGGCAACGACCACGTCACACAGTTCTACGGAAGTGATAACCGCTGAGGAAGAGAGGTTTCTAGTGACGACTTCGAACTGGATATCGCACCAATGGAAGACCTAGCACTAGATGAACTGACAAGTTCTGGTCAGTGTCGAAAGCCAACGTTGGTTGCAGGTGGCCCAAGATAATACTTTTTGGAAATGTAGAGGCAATCGTCGATGGCTAAAATCTATACAAAAACGTATTGAAAAGTAATTCGTTTAATTTCAACAAGCATACAAATCTAAAAGCGTTAGTGAAAATATTTTTAGAAGCATATAATATTTACAAGATCAAAAATAACGGCCATTGTGTAACTTATCGGTGACTGTAAATCAATGACTTTAAGTTTAATAAATTTTATGAAATACTTCTATTCCTTGTAAAAGAACAGAAGACAATCAATTTTTTAATAATTACAAATTAATATTTCATGATTTATGATTAATTTTATATTATGTTGTATATCGCCTGAAGTACCATTTTCGATAATTTCAAGCCTTGAAAATATTTTTAAATTTTAAATGCCATTGGTATCTGTTTGTCTAATGCTATAAGAAATATTACTCCGTTCTTGTATCAAAAATTGCAAGTTGGAAAACCTGATAAAACTGTATTCAAATAAGGGTTGATTTGTATTAAAAGAAAATAAAAGTGAATTCTGAACTCGTATAGTATCCGACAGAAATAAATAGGCATTTATATTGGAAAGTTATAATACTTCCTTACTCATGTTAAAGAAGAATGATAAGGCTAACATTTTAGAACGTCACGAAATGCATGTACACTTGTAGAAATATATTAATCCTCTGTAAGCCATTAAATATAATGAGAAAGACATCTACAATGCATCAGACCTGTTATTGTCCTGGCTAACTTCACTCGTAAGTCGCCGACAAAGTAAAGTTCCTATTTCGTCTACTACTCGGGGCTGAAGAGTGATTAGAACCAGAATTGTATTCGCTTAATGTCTAAATAATCGTGTTTGTTTCTTTTTGTGTTCTAAATTTACAACGTCTCTTTTCTTATTAAAAATTTCATAATATTTTTTTATAAACCTTCGTTTATTTCCCAGAAGTGTAGCAGAGACCACATATTTCCACATAGTACGATCAAGGCACATCTTATAAATATTATTACGCACATATATAATAAAATAGAGAGAGAGAGAATTTGTATGGAAGTCACATCATTCAGTTCTACCATATTAGATAGGTTATTAAACTTCTGTTTATTTATTAAAATATTTTTTTAGTAAATTACGAAAATTATTCATTAGCTATGAAATAAATTATCTCAAATCAAAAACAATCTTATCACAATAAAAATCGTTAATTATCTTTAGATAAAAAGATTTCATTCAAATTTTCATAAAGCACCGCATTCATTTCATCCTTCTTCCGACTATCAAAATTAACTCATCAAGACCAACCTGATCCCCTATTAACTTCCAACTATCTTTTTAACACTTAACACCCTCCCGTGTAGCCCATCGAGGGCTGACTTGCGCTGAACAAAGCGGTTTATACTTAGGAAGTTCAAGATTAAAATAGAATTTATGGTTGTAATAATGGCTCTCGAAAGCCCATGAAGTAGTACACTTACCCTCTATTAACACAAAATTAATTGTTGCTCTGGCTTGGGCTATTTGTTAAAGTTCAGGTAGTTTATATTTAAGCGCTTGTTGCTTTACAAGAGCTATTGAAATGGGTTTTACTTAATATATCTTGAACAGTTGTTTATATTATAAAAAATTGATAGATTGAATATCTTAACTGACGACGTTTCGAAATTAGCTTAACAAACCACGGTCCGACACTTTAAGATGCAAATTATTTGTAACAGTTTTACTACTGTTTAAAGAATACCACGATATTAAAAAAAAAATGGACAAGTGCGAGTTGAACTCACGTCGAGAGGGTTCCATACGAAGAATATGTATTCTTCCATTTTTTTTTAATTTGACCATTTTTATGATGGTGATTAAATAAAACTACAAATGCAACGAAATATTTGTTTGTAGTTTTCCCTAATTATATTATTTTAGGAATAAAGAGGGACTGGGTATGATCTTTTTTCATTTATTTTTAAATAAATCTAGTTGGCACGGCAGACGTTGTTCTGCACTTTCCTTCAGGTGACTTGCCCGTATAGTTAATGCCCGCAGCTGCACCAGCATGGACGTAAAAATATTTTTTGTCTGTTGTATCGATCGGTGTCAATTTCGATCCCGGTTCTGTTTTCGATTCCGATCCCAGTCACACTTTTCGATTCTGATACCGTTCCTACACTCGACCGTAGTCCCGTCCTCAGTTTTGAACCCAATCCAGCTTTCGATTCTCATCCTGGTCCCGTTTTTGTTTTTGCACCCCACCTTGCTTTTAATTCCGATTTCACTACCAATCATAGTTTTGATTTGAACGAAATCGTAGGTAAGTATCGACATAAAATACAAGCAACATTACTTGAGGATAGTTATAGCTTTCTACAAATAAATGAATTTTTAGTGTAGATGTAATAGTTCGGTTTGATAATATAAATATAAGGTCAAAGTCGGGCATAAACCTTAGGTATAATACACGAAACATTAAACATCCCAGTCACTTTTTAAGTTTTGATTTTGTCTCTATACTTGTTTTCGACCCCAGTCCCATTCCGAATCTCAGTTTCGGTCTTGTTTTCGATTATGATTCTGGTTTCTTTTTCGATTTTATTCGCATTCCAGATTCCAAATTCGATTTCGCTACCCGTCCCAGCTGCAATTTGACCAAAGCCGGGGGCAAATACTAATATCAAAATAAGATATAAACTATATTACTCCGGAAAAGAGTAGATTTCTATGAATCGAAGAATTATTGAATTTTTTTAGTAATATTAATTTATGGATGAAGCTAAGAGTAAATGTTAGCAGCCTAATTTACTCAAGAATAGTACAAATATCTATTATTAGTGAAAGATTTTTTTGGAATCGGTTCATTAGTTTGGATCAGTAGTACAAATACACGGATGAAACCGAAGAAAGACACTAGTTTTTTTTTATTAGTAACTTTCCCCGGCGTACTTACAAAATTTTATTATACGAAAGTTTCACCCTAATCAGATTAATAGATTAAGAATGCATAGAGGACGAACATGCTTACATTGATTTTTATTTAAATAGGTAGCTGTCGCCTTCGGCTTCTCCCTCTTGAACAAAAAAACGATTTCCTACTTTTTTTGTGTCAACTGATGACGCCGTACTCATCATGATTCCGATCCCAGTCCTCGTCCTTAATTTTGTGTCGATCCAATCCTGATTCCGGTTTCGCTCCAGATATATATTCCGGTACCACTTTTGATTCAATTCTGATAGATTATTTTATTTTTAACGTTTTTGTTTCAAGAAGGAACCCTAAAAATAATCGCGATAAATAATATCCTAAGTGTAGCCTAGTAAGTTCCTCTACCTTCCAGTGAAAATCGCATCATCGTCTGTTCAGCCGTTCCAAAGGTACCTCAGATAAACAAACAGACAGACAGATAGAAAGAGTTAATTTCGTTCATACAAACCTTGAACTGATAATAACAATTACAACAAAAACAGAATTATCCAATTCGGGGTAGTCGTCCGGAAGTGATGCGTGTACATACATTATGGCGATCCATTTTTATAGACTATACATACATATATATGTGTGTGTGTGTGTGTGTGTGTGTGTGCGTGCGTGCGTGCGTGCGTGTGTGTATTTGAGATCCTAACAACAAGAATCTTACAATTTATATGTCACTCGATACAGTTGGCAAAACTGTATTTGAAATTTAAATATTTTTTAATTTTCCCGTACATATTTACGCTGCTAATATACTTTTACAAAAATCGTCAGCTTTGAGAAATTTTAATAGGAGAAAGGCACTGGGATATACATTTTAATTATTCATAGAAATTGCAATAGGCTAGCTAACTATTTTTAATAAACAGCGATAAGATTAATTTTTAAATAAATTTCGAAGTAATTACAATAAGAAGTTTTCAATTGCTAATTACATAGATGCTGCTCCATGTAGGAAACTGTGACTTTAGGGTGTTATAGTGTCATATGAAATACATTTAAATAGTTATTTGCAAGAAAGAGATACTAAAGAATCTTTGATGATTTACGTTTTGTTGTTCATTATATCCCATTTTAACTTTGATTTCACTCTTTATGTTATCAGTTTGAGTTTCCCAATAACCTGATAATTCCTGAAAACATCCTCTTTGTAATGATTTTCCGCGCCAATTGAACACTACCTAATAGTTGGAACTAAGTTAATTATTATCCATTCCAAATCAGGTTGTTTTATAAGGGAGTGAATAAACAAATGTTTGTTTATTCACTCCCTTATAAAACAACCTGTACAGTCGTTTGCACGTTTCGCTCAGAACGTAGGCTACGTAATTTTATATGCATCGCGGTTCCTCTCTAGCGACCAGAAACTCGTTGGCCAAGTTAAATTAGTTGGCCAACAAAATTACATTTTTAGGAACAGCCCACGTATAAAAGTTATAGCCCTAACGTAAGCCTAGGGAAATAACTAACGACCGTCGTAGTAATTTGTATCTTCGTCTTTAATGCAGGAAACGTATTAAAACCTAAATTTCAGAGAAATTAACGTCGCGGCAGGACTGCAACTGTAAAATTGCATTGCAAAAATTAATGACTAATTTTTTTTTTAAAACACTATTCATTTTTTAATTTTGGATTTCTATCATACAATGGCAAAGCGTAGTTTCTGTTGTATAAGATAAAATAAATAAAGAGCTCTGAAGTTAAACGTCGCCTTTTTGTGCGAAGAAATTGCTATTGTTTCGACAAAAAAGTATAATGTCTTTCCTGGAGTAGATTTGGTAAGGGTATTGCTATTATAGATTCAAAAAGCTAGTAATCACAATTAGTTTCAACGGCTAAGAGAATTTACAGTTACTAAAGACTAGAGAAAGAGCCCCAATCTCTCGCCTGCAATGCGATCACGCCGCCATTGAGCACTTGAAACCTCCTTCTTAACCGACTTCAGAAAAAAAACGGTTCTATGTTCGACTATATATACAGGATGTAAAAAGAGATCGGTCATTACTTCGAAATTAAAAATGTAATATTAATACAGACATGTTAGAAACTATTGAATACTAGACAAAACAAATACATTTTTAATTATTTTCTGCAAAAACTTAATGTAACTTTAACACTGGAGTGAGGTGCTCGCGTTTGTGATGCTCCCGCATTTCATCACGAAAATATGTGATTGTTGATATCAGCGCGGGCGCTTTATGGGCCCTCGCCGACGTGACGATTAAGACTTATTAACTTAATAGATAAAGTTACTTAGAAGTAATTGATGATGAAAAGATATTGCACCAGAAGTAGCACACCATAGAATTAAAATTTAATCACATTTCGCATGTAAAAATTTGAAGGTTTGCTTTTAACATTTAAAATGTGATTATCTAAGCATTTACTTTATTATTATCTTGATTAATTAACGTGCCCAGCTTCAACATGTCGTCCACCATAATGCACTTATCAAAACGTTTTCTTATTTGATTATGAACTCTGTTGAATAACTGGGCATCTGTTTCTATCTCTCTTTATAGTTTTGAAAATGCATTTTCAATATGCTGACGCGTCTATAATACGCTGCGGTTGTCTTTCGGAAAAACTAAATATTTAATGAAACCCCATAAAAAGAAATCGAGTAGAGCTAAGTTAGGTGAGCGCGGTGGCCACCTGCAGGGCCCGTAACGGCCGATCCAGTTATTTACGAACACATCGTTCAGCCACGTTTGTACTTCGACTACCGAAAGAGGCGTTACCTTCATCATGCTGATACCAAACATTACGATATACGGCAAGTCAATAATATCTAAAATTTTCAATTTCTTCTTGTAGTAATTGCATATATTCATGCCTATTTAATGTGTCATTTATCGTATAAAAAATGGATCTAATATTGTATTGCACAATATTTCTGTCCAAACATTCAGCGACCAGCGGTACTGGTAAGCTGTTTTGCGGTTTAACTCTGGCTTGTTGCGCGTCCAAACGTAGCTGTTTATTCGGTTCCGCATACTGTTTCTGGTGAATGTGCTTTTGTCCGTCCATAAAAGTTTAGTCAAAAATGTAGGATCTTGATTTCACTTTTGTTAGATCCACTGGCAATAATTTATCCTTACAGACAAATCCCTAGATAATAAAGTAAGTACTTTCGTGTATTGATAGGGATGCGGCCTATCTACCTTTCTCAACAGTTTACGCACATATATATGCAACGCATGGCGATGTCATCTCACGTAACCTCCCGTGTTCAGTTCTGGTTCTCGCCTATAAGTGTTTAACACGTGCTTTTCTACAGAAATGGGTTCTGTTTCCCTACCTGGTATCGGAAAAACAGAATATCCATCACGTATACCTTGTACAGCGTTGACTATAACCCGAACAGGTTTTCGACTCCATAATGTCCACGGTACAATACAAGGGCTGCGCTGCATAGCGTCCAGATTCCCGTAGATCAAAATCATTTCCGCGTACTCTATTGCACTGTAACTTCTAGTGTTTCAGTATAGTGTATAACGACAACTAAAATAAACCCTATTTTTTTTCCTAAAAATTACGAGTCAATAAAAATAAGTAATTATATATTCTAATAAAAGTTTGATCATAAATTATAAAACACGAAAAATAAATATTCACAAATAGTTCAATGCAATTTATCACAATGTCTGGTTCACATGTATTTTTTTTTTTCTTAAATTTTTCAATAGTCTCCGAAAATTATGACCATGGCGTCATTCGATTCATATTGTCACCTAGAAAGTTTAAGAAAAGGTCCGAAAAGGGCTGATAAAATTACAGAAGTTATAAACAATAAAGTGAAAAAAAGTGGGGATTTGGTTTTTTAAATATCCCGCAAAATATTGAGAATTTTCGAAATTGCAAAAAAGTTCCAAAAAATCAACGAATTTCTAAAAAAAATTTGAACTCCCGGAACTGTAGCTTTAATATAATTTTTACAGAGCCCTGAAAATAAAGCTAACAGCGAGCAGTTTGGCTTCCGCGCACGTTACGTTACTCTCACACAACAACAAAAAAAAAATTTTAATATATTAAATGTGAATATTAAGGAATAACAAAAATCATGGAGTGTTAAGATACATAAACAAACAATAAACAGCGGTACAAAATTTTTTATCTCAATTTTAACATAAATTATGCAATTGTTAATTTTTCTAAACTGAAAGTTATAATATAAAAACCCAGACAATTAGTAAACTAATACCCTAGAATTATTCTCACTTAGTAAAGTTCTTCTTGATAGTTTAACAAATCGATTACTGTTGCAATTATAAAAAAAAATATTTTCCACTCTTATTAACAATTGAAAATTATAAGATAAAAAATAGGGAATAAATTTTTTTTTTTCAAAAATCTTGATCGTTTCGAAGTCTCATGATTAAAAACTACTTATTTTTTTTACTACTATTGTTTAAAAAAAATATTATTGACAAATACATTGTTTATGAGGAAATCGAAAAATTTTTTTGTTTTACATTTATTGATGAAAATGATGATTTTTAGAAAAAAAATTGTTTCTCAAAAAAATTCCTTGTCGCTAAAAAATACGTTTGTTAATTAACAACCGTTTTTTGCAACTATTTATTAAAATTAAGGAACCTTTTTTTCTCTAAAAATCATAAATTCTACCGTTATTTAAGATTTTCAAAAAAGATTTTTTTTTATTCATTTTTTATATGTTTATTTAAAAAATCAATTTGTCATAAACAAATTATTTTTTTCAATTTTTTTTTTATAATACTCAATTTGATAATAAAAGCAACCATGTATTGTTTTTCTTAAAAAAAAATTTTTTACGCTATTGCATAGCTTTTATCGCGGGCTTTAAGCGCGGCGACCGAATCTAGAAATTCCGTAACGAAAATAAAACCTAAAACCCCCCATTCCACCTACCATGTAGCTCGGCTGATCGTTCGCTTAACGTGTATGTATATAGTACGACTGTACGAAGCTCGCATGGATCGAGACAAGCTGCTCCGAAATCGGACGAATACGTAAGCAGCTGTTTGTGAGAAAGTATATAGGTGTATAGGTATCTATCATATCTTCATAATGCCACACTCACTGCATGTGCCTCGTAAGTATACATGTAGGTATATATGTATACATAGGTGTACCTATGTACAACAGTGAATAGCAGTTGCTGGTGAATAGCTATACGTGAATAAACAAAGTGCATTTATTAATGAAAAAAGTGATGAAAAACTTGAAGTAATATCAAACAAAAATAAATACTGCATAAATAAATAAATAATTATAATTGCATAAGTTGATAAAAAAATGCTATGCAATTGCTTTACCGCGGCAGTCCCCGAGTGCCACACGTTATATTTTTATTTTTTTTTAATAAATGTTTGAACATTGTTATACTTTATAACTTTTCTTTCTCACCCGCTCTTTTGCTTTTAAGATTATAATAACTTTTAAAGTATTACAGAAATGACAATAATGCGTCAAGTCGTTTTTGTTCATTATTAATTAATTAACAAATATTTTTTTAACTAAAGTTCTAGCTCCATTATTTCTTTATTTTTTTATTATTTTTTATATGGAGTTTTATTATATTTTATTTATCGAGGAGGATCAGCTCAGACAGGGTGAAAATAATTAAAAATTTTAGATTTTAACTTAAAATACTTGTAACAGCACAGTTAATTACAAACAGCGCAAAAATTGTAAAGCATAGTAAAAAGATTAGAAGGGTAGATATAAATTAAGTTTACACTACAAAAACTAACGACAAAGGGAATCGATTTGGGATTTCATCAGGCGTCTACGTCTTCAACATAATATATATGTATGTAAAAACCGTCTTCAACAACTTATTTAAATAATTGTTTAAATAGACATGAAAAAGGAAGATCAGTAGGGCATTGCAATTTAAGAATGAATACAAATTTAAATTTAAAATTTGGTTGCCTGTAAAGTCGGTATACGAAAGTTTTACGTGACAACGACTTTGAAAAAATCATTTTAATGAATATTCATTCGTATAGTAGAAGAAGGATGAAATAATAGTAACAATTTAAAACATTTATTTATACAAGAATTATATTTAAAACATTAATTTATACAAAGAAGAATTTCATATTAACAAAATTTTATTTTTACCTTTACATACGTATTTATATACAATATACATACAATAACTTGCAATACATTTGCAAGCTATGCACTAATTCTAGGCGCGGCAGACCGATCATAGTTGAGTGGGAGAGAGACGCAGAGCGGGCCTCTCACTCATCGTTACGTTACCGAGCGTTACACTTTCATAAGTGACTCCCAGAACCTAATTTAAGACACGTCAAACAACTGATTATTTGTTTTTGGTGTCGGTTTCAGCTAAAGCTAAGCAAAAGAGCATATAATCTCTAAACATGGATATGAGACGGTAAATATGGAGTCAAAAAGCAGAGAGATCTTCTAACGAGACAAAAAAGTGCCTGATTCATCTTTACCTTGAACCGACTCCAAAAACAACTAATATATATTACATGTGATTCCATATAACCCTTCTACTACAAAAAAAAAAACAGGGTGTATGTAACTTTTATGCGCGATCGAAGAAAAACGGCTTTGATTTTTATAATAAATAAAAATAAAAAACAAAAAGAATAATCATAAAATAAATACGTCGTTTTAAAATTTATTTTCTTTGATATTGCAATTTTGACCTTTTCGTACTTGTGAGACCCATTGAAATATTTTTATAAATATAAATTGTACGTATATGTGTACATGGAATTATATACAAAATTCAATGATGTTTTGTTATTCCAGTTAACGACGAAGCACTTGTCTATAATTGAAAAATCTAAGCGGCTATTTGATGCATCAATTGCCATAGTGTTTTGTTTATCTATAGTAAGAAATTTGGAAAAAAATCTTTATTAATTATAATATAATATAGATTTTAATAATGAAATTATAAATTTTATTGATCAGCTTTTTACTTTTGGTATGATGAAATTATAATTTTTTTTATTAGAATTTTAATTTTGGTGCTTAAAAACCACGGGTCATGGTTACTTTGTGGATCTTTACGTTTATTTACCGATGAGGAGGTAAAATTTTCTTCCGAGTCATAAACAACACTCGTTTTTTAATGTTTCAAAAGTATTTATTTTTTATTACACTTGTCTTTTTATACAATTTTCACATAATTTTCAATTAAAATAAGCACTATAATCACAAAGATTAAGACGCAACAAAATGTATGGTTATATAGTATTTTAGACCAGTTCCACGTTATTCATACAAATAATATCTAACTATACAGCAGTCGTATGTCTGAAATGTTACCAATACATACATACAAGTATGTATATTAGGTTGGTAACCAAGAAAATGTCACTTTCAAGTCGCTTCTAGAAAATTTTACTTGAAAACCGTCAAAGAATATGTCCGCCTATAATACATTGCCTGATAAGCTAGATTTATCAAAATAAAGTAATTTAAGAATTCAGCTCAATTTTATGCAATTCCGGGAACTATACATTGTTTTGAATACTAAATATTCAAATGCTTAAAGACAAATAGAACGGTGAAGGATTACAGTGATCTGAGATCTTATTGTTGTACGCGTTAACTAAATAACCCAAAATAACCGAAAATGGGGTCAAAATCGCCTATTCAATTTTCTCAAAACCTTAACTTCATATATGCATACATAGAATTAATTCGGGCTAACAGAAACACATTTTTTCTTCTTTCAAGCCAAAAGTAATTAATCGCTCGTGATACTATAGGGTCATCATAAAACTAATTTGAATAACACAATGTATAACCACTCGTTTTTTCCCAAATATGCCTTGTACCGCTCACAAATATACCTCGTTACCCGTGCGATTTTAATCATTGTAAAAAAGTTGGAATGTACTATCGACACTATTTCAACTAGGTATTTTAAATCTAAGGTTGAGTTTCAGACAGTTATCAATTATACACAGTTACCTCTAAAATTGGTTTCACTAACAACGTTAATTTGTAAAATCAATACGGGCCATTCAGTCCGACTAGTGGGGTTTAGCCAGTCGTGCCGCCGCCTCCCTGTGTTGCCACAATTCAATATTGAAAATCGTCCAAACAATAATTCAATCTGGTTCATTTTAATTCGCTAATACAATCGAAGTAAAAATAATTAATTGATGATAATATGCATTCAAATCGACTTACCGTATTCAATTGATTATGCCGCTTTATTTAATGTTTAATTAAAAAAAAAAACTCCAGCTTGTTGTTTTTTTATGAAATGTAATCGTTAAAGGGTTTTTGATAATTTATTACACAATCAACCCTTAGCTATGATTGTTAAAGTATTTTATGGACATTTCATTCTTAGACACTATGCGGGAAATTAATTTTTAGATTTTTTTTATTGAATTATGCTAAGAAAACATTGTAGATCTAATTTGAAGAAAATAAAAAGAAGAACTGTTGAAATTCTACAACAGAAACCAACCTTTAAAAGGAAATACACGTATGAGTTTTCAAATTTACACAGCCTCATAGGTGTCGATTCGATTAATAATCAAAAAAAAACAATTTAATTTCAGAGTTAGGTACATTTTCAATTTTTCTGGGAAATACATACTTACGATACTGAGAATTAAACCTTGAAAATGTCGTACAATAGATAAAATTTGTATCCTTTTGCCGACTCGTTATTGGGCTTCCAGACGAAAATTCGATTATGTATTTCTTTACGCATTTTGGTGCTCTTTTATATCAATATCATTTGTAATATTTTGATGATCTTGTGGGGCGTAGTCTAGGGCGGAGTACCTTTAGGATCTTCGATGAAGTCCAGGATTCAAGTATTTAAATGAAAAAGTATTTTCATTTAAGTTCAATATATCTATTGATCGGTTCTTCAGTATTTATGCTTATTACTTTCAACGCTATCTTTATTAACTTAACCACAACAATCCACTTTTCTATCACTATTGAATCTTGTGCACTTGGGCATCATCTCTCGACCTCTTTTTTCGTTTTTCTTTATCTAGTCTCTATTCATTTGTTATCCACGAGCTTGGATTCTAATATTCTATTCTACTCTAATATTAAATTTAACACGAACCCTCATTTGCGAAACTAAGTACAAAGGCCGGATGCCTCACATGCCACCTACTACAATATTCATCGTTTTATCACGAAATCGACGCGACATTAAAGGTGCATGTAACTCTGATCCCATTTTTAATTCAATTCATGAAAATCGATTTTAAATTACATGTAGGTAGGCTTATTGAAAGAAAAATCGAATATCGATTTCAAACAGTCTAAAATGAAAGCCGTCGTTCAAGCTATATTTTTGTATAATATTATATAAAGCCAAGTTTAGAACAATACTATCCGGATCTCTTTATGCGTATGTGACATTTTTGATTTTATTTGACACCTATGCTGAAACAAATTGCGAGAATTCATACAAAAGTCAAACCGACCTCTCTTAATAACGCTCACACGGTCATTAAATATTCACACAATAAAATATCTATAGGTTTTACTAAAGACAGGAAACGTGCTCCTTATTTTATTGGTGCTGATAAAAAAAAACTTTGACAGGTAAACAATCGGACTCTTAGAAGACAAGTGTCCAGTTTTCGTAGAATTTCGTCACGAACAACCAAAGAATGTGCATTAATAAACTTTATTGCGAAAACGGAAATCCCAAAGAACTGTACTTGTCCGATGTTTAAGAAACGCGCCATTTAGATAAAAATAATACTTCCAAAACCGTCCCGAAGGCGAACTTAATACTTTAAGGATAAAATTCGAGAAGCCATCCGCGGAAAAACTTTCCCGTTATGTATTTTCCGCTGCGGACGCCCTCTGGAAGTATAAGAATTTATTTACGTAGTCTGAAAAACTCTTAGCGCTTGTTCGTAATCAATTGGATTTGAAAAATACATTGATACATATAAATAGACTGGACACAAAGCAAATGTCGCCCGATTTTTTATTTAGGGCAAGATGAAAAAATACATTTTCTGATTTAACAAATTACATGCCTTCATAAACCCGACCATTTGACATCCTATGACCGACCACGTACGTCCTACGTCATCAGACGCTGTTTGTAGTCCGTCTACTGACTATTCAAATAGACCGATTGAATGAGTCCAAACGCGGTGGTTCTACGATTAATAAAGCCGACTTCCTATGGCTACCTTTCTACTCTATCATCAGACTATATTCATTATTCAGATAAAACAAGCTCATATACGATACATCTGCTATAAGTCGTCGAGTGATTGAATAGTCTGTAAACTGACCTGGCTGCAACATTATATCAAAGCTGCCATATCTGTGCAATGATAACACATACATATACTATTTTCTACATTTCAAATCTACGTTGAGAAATATTTTTCAAATTTTATATCCGTAAAAGACAAACTTTTATTTAATTAAAAATTAATATGAAAGTTAGCGTTCAGTCTAGATGTTTCTACGTATTATGTGCATGTATTTAGAAAAAGCAAAGTATGTATATATTCTGTCAAGTATCTGTTACCTTCATTGCTTATTTTGGAAACAGATAGTGCTGTATGTATCCGAAGATATTTATTTATCTTTAAAACATGGTTTGTAACAGGTACATAGCTTTTTTATCTCAACATCCCAATTGAATTCAACTTTTAATACAAAAACTTCATCGAAATCAAACCGCTCTTGGGAGATACGATGTAACATATAAATAATCGTATAAACAAAGATTTCAAGCATATAATGGCCCTACTTTGCGACAATAGTTAAAAACAATCTGTTGTATTCTACATTTGTTCTGTAGTCGTTTGATTTAGTTAATTACATCTGACTCTGCAAGATACAGAGTAGAGGCAACTAAAAAATCTCTAGTTCTCTACCTAATTTCAATTTCGGGCAATATTGAAAAGGAGGCAATAAGATACAGGCTGACTAATAGAAATTAAGGTTTCACCTTAAGGGTTTTTCTTTGCTTCTAAGTACAAAATTCTTAGGACCAGATAATTTATTCTTAAAACCTGTGACCAATGTAATCCAATATCTAGATTTTTTTCTAATATTTATAGTTGTTGTGTCAGGTTTGCCTTAATAACTTCATAAACCTACTTTTCCACATACCTTTAATTTCAGGACCTAGGAGTTGAAATCCTGCAGTGTGACTTATATCTATAAATAAATATAACTTGGACCAAGTAAAAAATCTGTTTCATTAATTAGCACGTTGATTGTTGTAATATATTAGAAAATAATATCCAATTAACCGCTAACAATACAAAATTTTTTTCACGAAACCTTATGTTGTTTTCGTCAATTTTTAATAAATAGATAAGGAGGAAATAGGAAAACCAAGAAAACGCTAAAATACAAAAAAAAAATCAAGGAAACGCACACATAATGTTACTTAAGCAAGCAGCAGAGCTTGAACGTCATTTTATACACAGCGGCGTTAAGTTAGCGGTCTTATCTATTCCATGCAGTCTCGTACTCGTAAGTTGGATTAGATAATGCCGACTTCCGAGCTACCGCCTACTCGCCACCCCCTAAAAGTGTAAGGGGATCGTGCCGTTTCGATAAGTAATTCATTTCTGTTATTTCACTTTGTTAACTCTATCCAAGTTAACAAAGCCAAGTACGAGTGACATATACTATTTATATTATATATCGGCATTTTAGCGATTTTTGTAAATTTACAATAATTGTAGAGACCTGACTCCCGACCAACTTAAACGGGATCGTCATTTTTCGGATACTTTATTATCGGCTGTCACGAGGTCTGAGAAGAAAAAAATGCTATATCAATAGAATAATGTATATGATCTCATAAAAAAAATGTGATTGGTGGAAAACACAGAGAGAATCAGGAGTTTTTTTTTTACTTTATTAACGATTGAAGAGAATTTTGGAAATTTGAAGAGATCTATGCGTTTTTTCCTAGATCCGTCTAGTCCTGTTTAAAACACGGTATTCAAAAATTTTCGAAAGATAATTAACTCTTCTTTATATGTCATATAATAAACCTAAATACTAATAAAATAAAAGAAACTCTATAAGTTTATACAGTTATAATATTGTCATAAACACATATGTAACAAAATCAAGTTCTAAGCAAAACAAGTACACAATTGAACTAAAAACAATAGTACAGAAGCTGGTTCACGGACTCGCCGATATATTCGACAAAGTTTGATCCCAAAACTGTTACAAAGCCTTTGTATGTTTCCACATTGTCTACGAAGTTTGAGCAACACCTACACAGCTGTATTCCTGAACGACTGTAGCTATCTTCACTCTGATAAACAAGAAATGATTAATTTTATATCTACATGATACACAGAACTCCATGTAACAAATTTGTAGCACTCATTCACTACGGTAAATAGGATAGTATAGTAAGGCATAAAATTTGGTCGGGGAAAAAGTTTTTTTGTATTTTATATACAAATTAAAAACATCATATATTATTTACACTTAATTATAATATGTATATTGCATTTTGTTTAATAACTTGCCATTTTGCAGGTAGTGGCATAATCCTATTGTTGTAGAAATTTTGAGACTTTTAATCAAACAACTGCGACAATTAGTTTTGACAATCCTCTCTTGATGTTAGCCTTACAATACTTAAAGAATTTTGAAGAGACCGAAACTGGTGACAATCTGAGAGTGGAAGGTCAAGACCATATAAAGGATGCATTAACATTTCCCAACCAAACTCTCTCAATATTTCTGAGTAGCTAAAGATGTGTGTGGTCTGGCGTTATCATATTAAAAAAACCACACCCTTTCTGTTGATCGATTCCGGTTATTTTTTTTGTACTTCTTGCTTGAGTCTCATCAGCTGTTGGCAGTAGAGATCCAAAGTAATGGTTTTGCCCGGCGGTAAAAGCTCATTGCGAATAATGCCCTTCCAATCCCACCATATACATAACATTACCTTATTGAAAGTTAATCCGGGTTCCGCTATAGTTTGTGAAGCTTGTTTGCTTTTTCAGACGTTCTAGTCGTAGGTAATCCTTTTTTCATCATTAGTGATCAATCTTTTCAAATACAATTCAGTTTTGTTACTTTTCAATAGAGAATCACAAATGAGTATACGATTCATTAGATTTTGTTAGAGCTCGTGTGGGACCCAAATATCGAGCTTTTTTGTGTATCCAGTTTTTTTCAAATGGAAATAAAACTGTTTGTTTTGTGGTCAATCCCTAGCCCTTAAGTAATGCCGTAAGAACTAACATACCGATCCTGCTTTACTTTTTCTAAAATGGCATCGACGTTATCCGTAACAGGACAACCAGAGCGAGGTTCACCTTTGACATCAAAATTACCGGACTGAAAACGCTTGAACCGTTGTATACTACTCTTACTAACACTGCATTAGATACATAAACGTTACAAATTATTTTGCGGCTCACGTGGAATTTTTTCCTTTATTTTTATATAAAACTTAGAAATATATTGAATTTCTATGTTAGATTCACTTATTTTGATGTACGGAAAAACAATAGAAAAATAGCGGGACACCTTTTTTAAAATATCATTTATTTAATTGTATCAAAACTAGCCAGATACAAATATGCACAACCAAAAAGATTTTACCGCTACTTTTTATTTAAAAAATAAGAAAAAATCTTATACCCCGATCTAATAGTATAATAATAATAATAAGAGAAATTATAATGATTTAAAGCAATCTATCAAGCATTGAAAGTGTCTTAAAATTATCTAAGGAATCAATAGGAGGAAACTCTTCTACATCTGCTGAATAATAATATTATAGATAAAAAGTAATTTAGATTATTTATAAATAAATATCTTGAGATAGCTTACAAATAAATAAAATAAAACTAAATTTTTAATTATTAAAATAAAAGTCATTATATCTATAAAATAACTTTTAATATAGTTGAACTTGAAATGAAATCCTGCGAAAATAATTAATACCTGGTAATGTATTTGACAGCGAATTTAAAACGGAGAAACATAATACGGGCAAGTTGCAAACAAGCATTTATTAGTGCTAATGGTCTGATTCCTTTCAACGAAAACATTAAAATGCACTGAAAAATTCCCCTGTTCATTTTTGCAATGGTAATTTCTCCCTTCATGAGGTGCAGTCTAATATAGTAACAATAACATAAAATCAAACAGAACAAAATTGAGGTAGTATGTAAATAAGATTTGGAACGACAACAAATACTAGAATGATCAAAGACTGAAATTTTGAACACCCCATACACATACGGAAGGACTCGCTCATACAAGATATGAGTTTCTACAATGGAAATCAAGAAAATTCATGTCGAATGTATTGGTACATAAGATAGAAGTAAAAATGAAGGAGACTCCAAAAGATTTTCCATTCATTTCACTTCAATATAAAACCAACTTTCAGAAATAGACCCTGAAAGTTTTACTCCAAATAAAGAAAACGAAGAACAAAATAGTAGCAACCACGAAAGAAAGAAATGAGAAAATAGGGAGTTACCCTTCCTTTTCAACTTTATAATCTTTAATACCTATACTAACTCCAGTTTGAGTTTGAGGCCAGAGACTGCATGAATGCAGGTTGGCTCTACACTCCCGTCCCTGTTAATCCAAACAAACACTCCTCTCGTTTATTTACGCTTTCTTCGGTGGTTTAGGTCTTGTCCCTTTCGGTCACTGCGACTATCTAAAGGTCGAGCGATTGGTGAGCATGATGATGTATATTGTCAATATATTTGCGACAGTGTATGTAAGCAAAAAGATTGACGCTTTCCCTGAGATAGGCGACTGACATAAAGTAAATAATATTTAGAAGGAAATACTTGCTAAGAAATTCCAAATTCAGAACGATAAGAGACGATAATGCGCTATTTTTATGGGCGATTCTATAGATTTTATTTTAAATAAAACTCCTAAATTAATAATAAATAACAACAAATTAAAAAATATATTAAAGCCGACCTTATGTAAGAAAATCAATTATTGAGTTAATGAATATTTAAGTGATATGGATGTTTGGGCATCGATGTAATACAATTAACTATGACATTAAAGAAATGGGCATGACGATCGTTTTTATCAAGTTTTCTTTTTTTTCTGTTTCCGTCACAATGGTAATTTCATTTTAACTTTCATTAAAAGCGTATAAAACCTTATACTAAATAAAAGTTATTTTCGTATTTTGTATTACTAATGAGACTAAATTATAGCTCTTAACGTGAAGATCTTAAGCAGAGACAATAAAACGGTTAAAAAAAGTTGGTCAATTGTATTCTAATAATACTAGCTGTGCCCGTGACTTCTTTCACGTGTAATTTTACATTGATTTAAAAAGCTTCGTTTTATTGGATATGTAATTTGGAATTATTGCGAAAATGCACCTTACTAAAGACAGCTGACACTAATGTTTACATACGTAACAGGCAGAGTTCAGCGTTGCGCTTTATTTATGGTATGGTATAATCTAATCACACAAAAAATTGTACGCCATTGATATTAAATGGGAAATCTTAAGGAATCACCGGGATTCGGAGTGTCAAAACTTACTCGTTTGCGACACTTTTATGAAAATTTTATCTCTATCATGTTACCTTGTGTTGTGTTGAAGGGAAGTAAAATTAGCAACGGTGTACTTCAAACTCTCATTTGCAAGAAATAACTGCTGACCGTTAAAGTTAGAAGCTAAACACGTTAAAATATCGGTAATCTTAGAAATATTGGTACTTTTGACATTAAATTAAATGTCACAAATGCCAACATGTCTAAGATTACCTTACTTAATTGTCAGTTATGATGTTGAAATAACGTGTTTTTATGTGCTTACCTTTTAATTATAATAATTAATATTAAAATATTGAAATGAGAGTTTGAAGCACTCCTATGTTAGTCTTGTGCCTTTGAACAGCATGGAAGGGTTTTAATCATGTGTCAGAATAATCAGGACAGCTTCGTTAAAAGCTAAGTTTGCATGGTAAGTTTGTACCGCTGGTTTTATATCTTTATTGTACTTACCACATAAAGACAAAGCTGGTGGTATTCGACGATTCATAAAAAAAGTAGCTAAGAGCGTGTTTGACCATGCTCATATAGGGTCCCGAAGCTATTATTACAAAAAAATGCACTACCCATGAAAAAAGTACGTTGTTACACTTTTTCCGTGTTTCTCGCACAGAATAAGTAATAAGCATTTTAGTCGCCTGTAACTACAAAAACTAGTAAGTATGACGACTATTACTATTAAATTAGTGTAAACGAAAGTGCATCAGAAAAAGGCTGTATCTTCATGGCACTTACGTCCTTTTCTTGAAAAGCGTATTTTTTTAGGAGCAACTCAAAAACAGTATATCTGATCATGCTCAAAGTAATTTTCCTTGAAAGTATTTATTAAGTTTTACTTTATTTATTTTTTTAATATTTTTGGAACATATGGTTTGAAAAATAAAGGGGGAGGGACATAATTTCTGCTACTTTTGGAGCGATTATTTCCAAAATTATTCATGTAATCAAAAAAATTTTGCTTACCTTAAAGTATTTTTAAAAGAATGTCGGAATATGTGCCAAATGTTGATATTTGCTAAAAAACCTTTTTTTCAGCTTCTGTTACTTATATAGTGTACCCCCCTAGAAATATTTATGTTAGTTATTTAACTACCAAACTTAGTAGCTGATTGTACAAGACACCTACACTGTAATATTCATTAATAAATGTCTTGTTGTTTTTAAATAAAATGCCTGTGACATACGGATGGACAGACGGACATGATGAGACTATAAGTATTCTGTTTTTCCCATTTCGACTCGGAACCCTAAAAATAGGACTAGAAAGCATAAAATAATTATTTAGGTTAAAAAAATAATACAACATTTTTTGTAAACTATTTATTAAGTATGAAATACCTTCTCCTAATGACATATATATTTCTAATTCCGAACAGGTTGTCCGAAAACTTTGTGATTTTGGATTTTCATAGTAATGAAAAAAAATATGAGGATCAAGATGTCCGTCCGTATGTCCCATACAGACGTATGGACGGATACGACGAAACTATAAGGTTTTCGTTTTTGCCATTTTGGCTTGGTACCCTGAAAAAGGAACTAATTAAGTTTCACCATGGATTACGCTAAAGTTTTTCTTTTCATCTTTTCGTAATTTTTCAGTGTATTGTTCATTATGACGTTATCTGCAACCAAATCAATATCATTTCTTACATAAGAAATGATACTGATTTGGATTTCTCTTCATTTTCAGAATTTCAAAATGTTCAAAGAAAACCTCTCGCACAAAGGTACATAGTGTCAGCATAGTCTTTATCGGTTTCAAACGCAACTCATATCGTCCAATATTGGGATCCATATAGTGGCCCCCATAACATAACGAAGATACTTCTAGAAATGTCTTTGACAGCAAAAATTAAAAGTTCAACCAAAGATATTTTCATAAAATACATATTTCTATTAGTTTTAAAATAATGAATGTACGTAATCCTCATTAATGTTTTCTTTAATTCTTTAATTTAATAATAATAATAGTATGAACTCACGCCTATTTTCCAGAAGGGTCGGGTAGGTAGGGTATTTTTTTACTTAAAACAAAATATTGTCCAATAGATGGTACTACCGCATTGGAAGGTTTTTCGTTAATTTTATTCACGCAATGAGAAGTGTCACCATAAAATATATCTGATTGTCAATTACACGGACGTGAATTACGTTATTGGTAATTTCAAATGAAGCACATTGATACAGTTTCAACCGACGCCTCAATGCTTTTGCTTTATTATCAGACGGCCCAATGACCAGAGCTATGTCAACGACAAAACAAAACTATCTATTTATTATTTCAATAGTGCCCGTTAATGGGTGTCAATTAAATCTTTTTTTCCATTACCTTCGATCCCGCCATTACACTTAACAATTGCTTCAATTGGATCTGTAAATGATCAATGTCAATCATGTATCACTCAGAATTTACAATCAAAGTCGATCGTCTCTGGACCTATTGACAATGTAAGCGAACAAAATTTACATTAAAAAATTAAACGTGTGGCACTCGGGGACTGCCGCGGTAAATCTATTGCATAGCATTTTTTATCAACTTATGCAATTATAATTATTTTTTTATTTATGCATTATTTCTTTTTCTTTGATATGAATTCAAGTTTTTCATCACTTTCTTCATTAATAAATGCGCTTTGTTTATTCATATTTAAAACACTTTATACACAAATTTTACGCGTATAGCTATTCACCGGCAGCTGCTATTCACTACATATATACCTACATGTATACCTACTTAGGGGGACTCATACGATGAGTGTGGCATTATAAAGATATGATAGTTATATACACCTATATACTTTCTCACAAACAATTGCTTACGTATTCGTCCGATTTCGGAGCAGTTCGTCTCGATCCGTGCGAGCTTCGTACAGTCATACCATATACATACATGTTAAGCGAATGCTCGGCCGAGCTACATAGTAGACGGAGTGGGGGGTGTTAGGTTTTATTTTCGTTACGGAATTTCTTGATTCGGTCACCGCGCTCAAAGCCCGCGATAAAAGCTATGCAATAGCTTAAAAATAATAAAATATAGTTAATTATTTCAAATATTATGTACTTCAGTTACAAATACATTAATGACGTTTATAAAATAAATGAAATAATAAGTATAGTTATCAATAGCTTTTTTATTATGATAACTTAATTTAAGCAACACAATTCACATCCATAGTATTTTTTCTTATAGTTAACGATCAATAGATATCGATTCTTATTTGATTACTGTTTCAAGCTATGTAGGACCCGACAATTCCTACACTGAATGAGCGGTAAGAGTGATCGTCATAGCCTATAATCATCGTCTATCGTTAAAATGAAAATATAGAAAGCTTTATGTAATTAAAATTAAACCCAAGAATCAACAAACCAATCTCCGTCAACTATTAAAAGGAGTACGGAGTCGAAGCGGTTCAGGAATTGAACCCCAAACAACTGTATTTGGATGGCGCTCATGCACTCCGACTAACGAGCTTATAGTGCACATAAAGTGGGCAGTAGTGAAAAACTTGAGCGTTTGCGGACGCTAAGAGCAGTGTCTCACGACGGGCCCCCTTGGCACCCTAACTACGCAGTCTTCTTATGGCTCTGTACTGATAGAAAATGCATCTACAACACGTGCATATCAATATTTTATGAACAGTATATGTTAAAATTGTAGATGTGTTTTCAAGTCAGAATGATATTCAATGATGGTATATTTGTAACAAAATGAAATCGAATTTAAACGATAAATAAATAACTTTCTATGCTACTACACAGAAATATCGTTATGAATATGATAATAATGTACCCATAAGATTAACTTACTCTTATATTTTTCTCAAAACTTTCTTCATTTGCTTTAACGTAGTATAAATATTATATTTAAATCTTTCTGTAATAGATATCAGGTCGAGTAAAAGTTTTTTTCCTATTTTATAAGTAAAAGTTGCAATAAAATCTCTTGGGTTGTGCTGTCTATATCTGACTAGTTTTGAAGCCATTAAATAGACAATCTTAAAAAAAAATTATAACCGCCGGGCAAAACCGTGTATTCGAATCTCTACTGCTAACAGCTGATGGGACTCAAGCAAGAAGTAGAGAAAAAAACGGTCGTAATTGATCAACAGAAAACGTGTGGTTTTTGACCATGATTACGCCAGACCACACACATTTTTAGCCACTCAGCAAATATTGAGAGGGTTTGTTTAAGAAGTATTAATTCATCCACCATAGTCCTGAAGTTGCCTCCTCATATTTTCACCTGTTTCCGTCTTTCGAATTCTTTAGGTAGTGTGAGGTTAACATCAAGACAGGATTGTTAAAACTACGTGTTGCAGTTTTTTGATCAAAAGTCCCAAAATTTATACAGAAATGGAACCATATTACTACTTAAAAATGACAAAAAAATGTTAAACAGAATGGTATATACACATTATAATTAAATGTGAATAAAAATCATGGAAAATCATTTTGAATTTGTATATAAAATACGAAAAACTTTTTCCTCGACCTTATATATAATTGCAAATATTTAAAGTTTAAAACAGCTAACGTCACATTTATCATTAAGTTCCTTCTTCTTGAAGGAAATTATGTTACTAACGAGTGGTAAAGTTGTTCACGAATAAATTCCTCAAATAACGTGATGTATTTCGAATGTTTTATTTACCTACGAAATAAAGATATTTCAATCATTGACACAATACATTTCGGTGATTTTTAAGATACTCATCTGTCTGTTTGTCTGTTTGTGTACTTCACGAAAACTGCCGGACTGGACCGGACCGGAGTAACATATAGAAAGGTTCTCATCCCGTTTTGTTACCTTGTACGTTGGGTATTATATACTTTAAATAGAATCAGAATCCAAATCGGGACCAGAATCGGAATCAAAAGCGGAGCCTGGATTGGAATCGAAAAAAAAACAAGATCGATGTTAGAAAGTTGACAATGTGATCAGTAGGTATAAAAAACCGGACAAGTGCAAATTGGAGTCGCACTCTCAGGGTTCCATACAAAATTAATTATATATGTGGATAATTAATTCAACATGAAACTTAATGATTTTTGTCTGTTTTCGATACTGATACTGGCGAGATAATAATATCAGGAATTCCGAAACTTTAGCCTTTTTTTTTCTAATGGTTTTTCGAATTTTTGTAAATCACGTTTATACTCTAATCCGAATGTAAGTTTGTATACACAAAAAAATCATAAGATATAACTATAATTTAGAATAAAACAAGATACATCAAGATATAAGAGACGTTTTTCTTGCTAAATATCATGATTATAGGACAACAGGAAGTGCTCTAAAGGTTTTGATTTCCTTGCCAGTACTAAAATAAGCGGCATAAACTGTCCTACCTTTTGGTTGTCTCAACTTAGAAATTTCATTTTTCCATATCTTCAAGAAATCGCAGATCTGAATATTCGTAAAAGCGTAAAAAAGGTCTTTACATACAGACAGTCAGACGGAAGGAAAGTGAATTGATCCTATAAGGGTTGCTTTTTTTTCCTTTGAAGTAAGAAACCCTAAAACGACGTGGGAATTTGTGTCTGTACGGGTCGAGTTGCGGGCGAAAGCTAGTTCAATTTAAATTTTACGCTTAAATCTTTTCAATTTCATCTGCAACGAATCCGAATCACTACACTAAACTAACATATTTTTTTGCTTTACGCTCGTATATTTAACCCTTTTGAATTTTATTATAAGAAATAATATATCTTAAGGTCAAGAGCATCTAATCATCAATTTAAAAGATAAGTACTAATAGTCATCACTTATGCTTACTCCATCAGGTCTTAATCACCCAACTGCATAGATGTACCCTCTCCATAATCTTTACATTTCTCATTGAGGGGCTGGAACCTTAAGCCCCCCACGCTGACGCAACGCTGGTTGGGGGTTGCCAACGTCCGCGACCGATGGTTGGTCAATACGCCCTCGGTTAGGACCGAATTTAGTATCTCCTAGTTCGAAGGCAACTGCTGAGCTATTAACGCTCGTAGCCCGTAATACACGTATGTTTATTAAATCAAGAAGCTGTCATCAATTCATAAGGTGAATGACGTGGTGAAAAACAACCAAGGATACTCTGTGGAACCGAAACCGGTCATCGTGGCAATTCAAGAAAAACCCGCATCGTGCGGAATGATATTATTAGGATTCATCCCGCGTCCGATGCTAACGCTACAAAAGCAAATAAGGTTATTTCACTTGGCGGCGCATTCGCCGTCCGACGCTCCTCGCGCAAGTGTTTATGGACCGATATAGCCATAAATCCCGCTTTGATGGTCTGTCAGTCTGTTTTTACGAGGGCGAGTCACCCCTAGACGCGCCTAAAATTATTTCCGCTCATGAATATCTGCGGCTTTGTTTGCTTCGATAGCCCCCGGGATAAACACGGCGCGGCATCGTTTTTATGTTCGCTTCCTCTCGTCACTTTTTTACGTGACTATTGCTCATCCGATCGGATAAGGTTTCATCGTGATCGATCCTCCCTTTGTATGCATTGATATTAAGTTTTATCTATACCGTACTTAAATATTGAAAGAGCTTTTATCATCTCAAAGTAGAAACGTTCGTTTTGCCAGACCTTTTTTTTGTCAGATCGAAAGATTTTAATTTAATCTCTGGCTCAGAACAATTCAGTGGCTGCCAACGATTTGTCACTAATGCGGTAATAAAGCTGGCGACCGACAGTTAAGTATGCTCTTTGATACTTGCAGTAAGTGGTTTGTTTTGGTTTCCAACTTCTTGGTCAATTCGATAGTGGTGAGAACTAGAACAAGGTATCTTTATGATTCGAAGACAACTCTCTCACCCCTTGGTCTCAATTGCATATAATTATACGAAAGAGCTTACACATATATTTCATTTAATATCTTTTTTGATAAATGCTCATTTCTATATAATCTAAATTATAATCAACTTTAATGAAAGTGAATTAAAATTTTCTAGATGAGAAATTTAATTCATAGCTCGTCCATAATTTATGATCCGATAAGACGCTGATGTCCAATGATGGATTTTAAAAAGCGGGTATTAATAAATCGTTACTTGATATGTAATCAATTAATATTCAGTGTTGCAAACACATTAAACTCCATTCCTTTTATAAATTTTTCCCAATTTCTGAAACAATATACATGTAGTATCATTCAACTATCGACAGCACCGATAACCTCAATATATTTTTAAGAACTTCATTGATTTAATGAAAAGATATTTTCTTCATGGAATTCCCGACACTTATCCACTTCATGGAAGCCGCCACAAGTATTATTAGCCCACGGGTCCATTGCACGCAACAATACAAATTGAGAAAACAAAAAGCACAAACGCCGCAGTGGACAGCGCTCTATCCGATACGACAGAGACGTCCGAAGTCGTGGCACCCGAAAGTCGTCGGGTTAGAAGCCCTAAACGATTTGCGACTAGTATAATCGGTGTGTTCGCATAATTTTATTAATATTATTAAAAACATTTCGTACGATACGTAAGATGTTCATTATTTATATATTTGTCTCCTTAATATTAATTAAATGTCTTATTTAATTGCGTATACATACATATAATATCAGGCTCGCATTTAAAAGTCCCTTTACAACGAACATATTTCGAGAACTCGTTCCATACATTTTTATCTTTCTCCTGACCCTCCTTCGTTCCCCGAGCCTCATTAAGGCGCCGCATTCATGTTTTAGAACCTCCGGGGGATTTAAGAATACAGACGGCAAACTGCACTCGATTACGTCTCGCTGACTGGAGGAAGGTTGTTTGCACGCTTTTAGAAAACCCTAAGCGGACGTATGCCTACTCGAAAGCTTCACCCTGCATTGTTAGAGAACACAATAGAATATTTAGAAGCGGCTTTGCGGTTAAGCTCGCGATTATTGTACTTTTCATATGTTTCAGACGAAAGCTATGAATTTAGAACCTTTTTGTGTTTTTTCCCAGGATTTTTCATTCCTAAGGTTCGGTAGCTAAAGCCAAAACAGAACCCTTGTAGTCCCGCTCTGTCCGTCTAACCGTTCGTCGGTATGTCTTATAATCTCTGCCATGTAGATGTGAAACTTCGATTTACGCTTTAGCCGCTCTTCATTTTTCAGTCATATGTTTTCAAAATTATTTTGCTCCTTTTATTTTATTATTTATAATAATAAACTAAATATGATACATCAGGTTTTTATCACGCAAACAGTTTAAATTCATTAAACGCTCCTCTCCGGCAGTACGTACCCAAAACCCTCTATGACCGTGGTTCAGTGGTTATAAAAACCTTGGTTTCAAACCTGGAGGTACGGTATTCGATCCTTAGCATTAGCCATTTGACTAAAGCATTGACTCCATAGTATTAGAATACCTTAAATTTTACAAATCAGGATAAGGTTTGTATACACAAATCTTATCCTGACAATTAAGGCTTTTTTTTTGACAATACAAAATTTTATGTTCTCTGTTTGTCTGAAATATTTTCGAAATAGCTGAAAAAAATTCGATACTACTTTTACTGGAAGATAGAAGAGCTTATTGAGTCACATTTGGAATACTTTTTATCCGGGAAATATTTAGGGTTCTTGCGTGAAAATGAAAAAACTCTTAAAAAGAGTGTAATTTATCAGAAGGTGGAACTGGGATTGAAATCGGGAACAGAGTCAGAATCGAGATCTAGACCTAAACGAAATAGAGAACGAGGTTCGAGATCAACATCGTGATGGACACAGCGTCGTCAGTGAGTACAAAAAATGTAAAAATTCATGCTATGTTCATACGGGCGGAATGTCAAACAAAAGCTATCTATAATAAAAAATATCGGGATTTAATTTTGTTTTAGGATCCCATAAGAAACAGATTACAATAAATAATCATACAATCATAAGACATAAGATTACAATAAAATTTAATACTGAGAAAGCAGAAAGCGAAGGAAAGAAAATACGATACATTATTAAGGCTCCATGAGAATTACTAAGAACCTTATAGGATGACCAAATTCTATAAAATCTAGTATGGGAGAGAGCTAAACACCAATAACAGGATACCCGATATATTCTTAGGGTTTTGTAAAAACTACTAACAATTCTTACAATTTAACGGATTTCAATAAAATTTGGTATGAATTAGGTGAAAGCCAATAAAAAGACTTACGATGTAAATATGTCTAAAACTTAGAATTTGGCAAGAATTAGAAGATCCTTTATAGTTTGATTGACATCAACAAAGTTTGGAAAAATGAACTAGTTTCAACAATAAAAACAAATTTCAATTTAATAAAAAAATCGAAATTTACAAATTAACTTGTGATGAATATAAATCGATATATATATTGGACGTTCTTTTGAAACAAGATACAAGGAACATATTTCAGTTTTTAAAAATAAAAATCAGACAGATCTCATTTTGCTAAACATTTAATAGAAACCGGCCATAAACTCAATAACGAACATAAGTTCGATGTTTTGCATGTGTGAGAAGGGGTTACATTTAAATGTTTTAGAATCTTTTGAAATTTTAAAACAGAAAGATAATAATAATATGCTAAATGAGAAAATTAATATTTATTAATCGCCATTGTTGGACGCTTGCCAGTAACTATTTGGATAATGGTTGGTGGTGGTTGGTCTGTGACAATTGACAGACGTGTCAATTGGTGATGGTCTGTGACTACTGGTAGAGGTGCTTTCGTCACTCTTTGACTTATTCCATGATTGTTTATCACGGGAGGAGGTTGGGTCCGCATTTGTGGGTCGTTTTTAACACTCCTTACGCCCTGGTGGATGGGACTGATTGCATTTTCCTAAGGATGTGCCTAGTTCGCATGAAGCATACCTAGAATAAACAATATCCCATTAGCGGGCTAAGATAAAAAAACAATTAACACTTGCTTAGGTGTTCGATATCTGTCAACACTCTCGAATCAATATTAAATTCGTTGAATAGGTATTCGTAGTGGAAGAAAAAATACGGGTTGCATGCTGCAGGCAGGCGTTAAATTATGGATTTCCGCGAGTTAACACCTCACATAGTAGAGTATATACTATTTGAGCACGCTACTTAACAGAAAGGATAGAACAACATCTACCAGACCAGTTAGTATATGTATATATATATATAGATAACTAACAATATCAAATTAATTACTTCAATGACGTTGACTTCATTCGATTCATTTCATTATGTAAAAGACATATTTCATCCTCCTCAAGAGTATTCATAAATATATCTCACCGGGAAAATAGGAAATCTATTCCGCTCAACTCCCGTGATTAGATCAAATAATGCTGGTCTCCAGTCGCTAATAGAGAGTTCGGATGTCCCCCGAGAGGGGATAAGGCCCAGTAATCCAGCGAGGGATATGACAGATCGTATCTCAAATCGGCTAACGTCGGTTTATCTCGTTTGCTAGATGTCGCTTAAGTGGTTTCCGTCGTTGATATAATGTCAAATATACGGTATTATTGGTATTTGTACATTAATACAAATAAGTCTAAATCGGTCCCATATGACTAAACTTTCATATCCATAATATTATATAAAAATTTTGATGGACTAAAAATTTAAAGATAAGAAATATTAAATGCCTATTATATAAAATGAACCTTTGGGAAATTTGAACGTTCTTTATAATAAAACAGAAAAATACACTGAAAAGAAATTGATAATTTCCTTTTCTTTCTATCTAGCGTAGACTATGGTAAGTACTTAACCACCGAAGTATTTCTCATTCCAACGCAATGAATCAAAGAAACATATGTAAAAAGATACTTCTTAAATTAAAAAAAATATCAGTCATAACATATTGCTTTTAACGCTGAAAAAAAAGCATCCTTATGAAGTATATCTATCGAAGGAGGTTTAACAGAAAAATCAACGATATGTGAGTATGCGAACATTTAGGCTCTAGTTTGCATGTCATGATTAAAGTGAAACCGGTCTCGTACTATGTGTATCGGCTTTGTATCACATTTCAATTCAACCCACAAAGTGTACTTAAAAAAGATGACTGTCAAATATCAATATCAAGTAAATGAAAAATGGTTGCGTCCAATTTCTTCGGGTAAAACCTCAATATTCTGTAGAAATACCTAAAATAAATTTTATGTTATACCTATGACTAACAATTTTGGATTATCCAGGAATTCGGAAATTTGAAGGAACTTTTAAAAATATGTTCTTGCTTATTTCCTAGAAGGGTAAGTAGGGACCACAAATCTATTTACACCTTGAGTTTGAGTGGTTTTAAACGTCAGGCACACAAAACGCCCGACCAGCTAGTCTCTTGTATTTTATGTACTCTGGATCATTAATACTACAAAGCGAAACATAATGTACTCTGGATCATTAAGGTAGAGTTGTGAATTCTCGCTAGTTATACAAAGCTTGTTATCGTAACAAAAAAAGTCTTATTTGAGAACGCTTTTTATAAATACGTGAACTTCCTAAGTGAAACTAAATATATGAAGCGTACGAAAATTCTTGAAGTTAAACTCCTTTAGAGCGCGATTTGAAAGTAACCAAAATTTTTGTTTCTAAAGGAAATAACATACAATAAAAGCTATATTCCGTTTTGGCATTTATTATTTAATAGTGAACTCGTCGAATATTCAAATGCAGAGTGGCCAATACTCGAAAACAGCCAATACTCGAAAACGGCCTATACTCGACTTCAGTGGAAATTCCTAATACGGATATCATATCACCAATAACTACTCGTAGCCGCGGCTCCGACCGAATGGACATAGAATGAATTATTTCAGTTTTTTTTTATAGCGGGAGATCTCTCTTTCACAAACACGGTTTGTTCAAAGTTTTACTTCTTTCGCGTGCAAAGGTTACACTTGCTGATTTTTTACCCATCCCAACTCCTACCATTGAAAACCACACCAAAGTTTCGCCAGCGGTCACGATTAAAAAAAAATGCCTTTGACAATGTGCGATTTGCGATTGCTAACGTGCGATTTTGATCGCCTGCTAACTTCATTATTCAAATATTTATTCGCAATGGAAGTATAGCAACGATGAGAACATCGCAAAGAACTGCCTATCCACGTCTAAAAAATGTAATGTTTGCTTTAATATATATGAGTAAGGCCGGGTTCACACGGCAATACGCCGCAAGTTCTATCAGTATTCGATTTTAACCTACAAAACAAAGGGGCGTTCACACGACACATTTTTATTCGTATAAAGAACAAGTAGCCCCTGCTCTCATACAGCGACCTCTGTAGACTGCAAACCGAAAACGTTATAAGTTCATTCGGTTCGCTTGACAAGTCCGGTGAATATTCGATAAAGGTATTTGGCTGGGTACGTTTTTTTTGCTGGCGGTATAAACAACGTGTCAACGGTTCTGTACTCAATGTATGCGCCACTACTTATTAGGTAACGTTCAACTTGCAAAAAAACGTATAGTACTATGCGATGTGAACCTAGTCTAAGCTAGCTAGCTAGTGCATTAATGTGTCTAGATCTGAAATATAAAAGAAATCTTATATGTTTATTCTCGATTGATGATATTTTCTTCTTATTAATTCTAGTAACATGTAGTATGATTAGCGATAACTTTTTAGTTACGCAAATAGCTTTAATAAGCTATTAATACTGATTAATATTAGTATGTTAAAAAGAGAAAATATGAAAGCCCCATTATATGGATTTCATGTAACTTTATTTATGTGTATGTTAATAAACTTTAGTTTTTTTTTTAATTCATTTACAGAAGTCGTTCTTACGCAAAAACAAGCCACAGAGCTCATCCATTAAGCTTACTAAACAGGTGAGCTGTTCTAAAACGTATTAAAAGCGATTAAACTTTGAGTGGATCCGTACATAATATCAATTATACAAAACGAAAGTTATGAAGGACCTACACAACGATAGATGACCAATCAGCCAGACGACCCGAAAAGCCATAATTCACAGACTAATCAGCGCGACTCGACGACCGTCTTTATTTACATAATCGCACATAAAACACGAGCACTTTCAGCGAACCCGCGCACTCCTCAGCTTGTATTATGTTAAATCCGGGGCGACGTTATGTTACACACGCCGCGCGGCAGTTACCGCGCGGGCCCGCCTATTCCACCCATTAAACCTTAAGGCGGCAATTTTAACTGAAAGCTTTTATGGCTGTTACAATTTCTGGCTTATGCCGTTCGAATTTAAATGGGCGTTCGTGTTTGAGGGAACTCGGGGAGTACAGGCGGCTAGATTTTCCTCGTAACGCTTCCGCCCGCGTGTCTTATACATTCGTACGATGTCGAATTCTCCCCCGACTTTGTAACTGCGCCTCGCTGCCCGTGCAGACCGTAAGCCGTACAGGCGCGTGTCAACTTTTATATAAAAACGGAATAAGAAGTCGGTCCGTTCTCTGTGGTTTCTTGCTCGGAGTAAATCGGTAAATCCTCCGACTGTAAAACTTTACTTTCTTGGAGCCATGATGAACGATCTGACCGAATGGTCGCTTGCATGAAAATTTTCTCACACATTCTCTCTGCTAGAAGACGATTATCAATTCTATGTATGAATGGAGAATGAAGCGATCAACACTCGATTCTTTCTCTATTTAATGATACAACCTATACGTCCAATTCATATTTGAACGCTGTGTCTATGTATAGTGGAATAGTAATCCGATTATAAGTTACAATACCAATTTAAATAAAAAAAATCTTATAATGGGCTTTAAATTGAATTTAAAAATCTTACAAATGAAATGTTGACCGATTACGGTAAAGTTAGAGTTTATAGTAAACAAAGGAACGTCTGTATACACATAGTGTTCATGTTACGTCCAAACTGGCAAAACTACAATCCACAGCTACGAATTTTCTAAATGAAGTTATTTATTGCAGAATTGTTTATCACATTAAATCTTCATTTATTTTCATTGAAAATATCATTAATACATAGTATTACGTTACACGAATCATTGGATAACGCAAAACTATTTTATTTTGAAAGGTACACAGTTTATGCACGATAGACTTGAATCGTATAGACAAAGAAATCAGATGTAAAAACCACAAATCAAGACGGAGACGTCATTAATGCTCACGTCACCTAAATGTCGATATTTTCGCTAAAATATGCCAGCGATATCGCTAAAATATAGTCTTGAATTCGCATTTCGTGTTCAAGCGTTAATTTTGTTGTTTCGGCTGTCATTAAGCGAGCCATGATCACGGGTCCCGAGCGCTCGCACTAATTAGGTGCAATTGAATGTATTGACGAAAATTTTGATTGTGAATGTCGTTTACGATAACTTCGTTAGCACAAATAAAACGATTTATATCCGAGGTCCGGACACGAAATATAAATTAGTCAATTGCTAATTACGACTGATTATTGGAGTCCCGTGCTAAGACAAAACGTTTTGTATATATTATCAAATCTGTTTGGTAATTTCTATCAAGCTTACTATAGATTATTCTTATAAATGACTTAGTATTGATATTACAAAACAAAAGATGTATAATTTTTAGTACATTAGATAATTAAGAACCTTGCTGTGATCAACTTGACTGCAGCTTTACTGCTTTGAAAATATTTGCATTATGAAAACTATCATAGCCGACGTACAGTATAGATGTTGATAGATTAATTAATTCTTACATTTATTTAAAAAAAATAATTTGCAATTTATTGGTTAATGGAAAACATGCCAAAAATGTAATAGTGATATAATGATAAATCACATATGATAGAGAGTATACTTGAGGGTTGCATTTAAGTTATGTTCTATCGGCATGCGTCTACACGTTATGTGTAGGTAACGACTTGTGCTAAATTAAAATTAAATAAAGTCAAAATTCATGTACGAACTTATCAGCAATACTATTATTACTCATTTTGTCTTGAGTGCTGTATTACAATATAATTTAGTTATATTAATACGTAGCCAAAACCGATATAAATAAGATTAGATTATGTTTATTTCGGAAAAATGGCATGAGCGTATTTATACTGTGTATTTTTTGTAAAATTTATAATCAATTAAACGAAATACTTTTACTTCAACACTTAATTTAAATTGTCGGATATATGGTAGAACTATAGATTTCTGTTACAAACGACTAAAACTTATAATCAAAACCCGACATCTTTTTGGCAAATTGTAACCATACTTTTAAACTAAGTATACTTTTGCAAATTGTAAAAGTATACTTAACTTAAAGTAAGATTACCACTAATAATTTAAAGGTTACCTGAGAATTTTTTTAACTCAGCCCTTCACTTAATATAAAATAAATTAAAATCAACTAGCTCTACACGGTAATGAAAGCATGCAACTGGCAAATTAATAAAGCAATAGTTGGCATAACCAACGATGTTTTATTAATTTATTTACCTCCAAAGTATACCATTTATAAACATAAATCGTTAGTTCGCTTTACTGCTTTTCGATTTTATTTCCAACAAAATATCAACCATGCCTCTCTCTATAATAATTGTTACATAAAGAAAACGTATTCAGTCCCGGGGGAATAACAAATTGTATTAATAATGCATGGTTATTGATGAAGCGAACGGGCAGAGCGACCCGCTGATATATGGGGAATCCCCTAAGGGCAATGTGAGTTATTATCATGCCTATAAATCGATGTGCGGTGAACACGGCTTTTTTAGGGTTCCCTCGTTGAGAGCACGGGGCCTAAGTGAAAACTCGAAATCTTCAGTTGCCACAGAGTCTGCTAAGCTAGTAGAATCGATTAATACGTCTCAATGAAGAAAGCACATAAAAGTTCAACGTTTCTATTTTCATATTAGAAAAGTACTTTTATAGCAAAACCGTATATATATATGAAGAAATCAGATGCGTGACAAAAACGTTACTAGTTATCGTTCGCGACTGCACGCGTACGGACTTGATATAAACTACGACGTTGACGTTGTGTTCATCATGATCTTGATCCCGCTCTTGCTCTGAATGTCAATTCCTTTCCTGCACTCGATTTCGGTCCAATTTGCGTTTCCATTGCGATCCATCTTTTGATACTTATCCCGCATCTGGTGCCGCCCCAGCATTGACCCCGGTTGCACCTAGGATTCGAATATTCCTATCAAATTATCCCGTTTTTAAGGATATATAAATTTTCAGACAGTAGATCAGAAAGTTATTGCGATAAAAATTACTCTAAGAATAACCCACTAAGCTCTTTTATCCCTCGGTGAAATGCCATCGGGAGCGGTTCAGCCATTCTGAAGATTACTGTAGACAGACAGACAAACAAAGGTTTTAAAAATAACTTTTTGGATATTAGTAATTTATGTATAACTTTACGGACTTAAAAATGTAATTATTTTGAAAACACATACAGACACTTGAATCTTATTTATATGTATAGATTTACAAGAATAGATATTTACTAAAATGTGCCGTCTCATGGTTCAGATACCTAAAAATTGGTAGATCAACTGATGAATATTTTTTTGGAATTTCACTTTATACTTAGAAATAGTTTAATGGCCAAAAATTTGAACTCTATACATATAATATTTATAATGAAGAGTAAACAGACATACAAAGACACATTTAGACAGATCAAGTTGTGGACGAATTTAAACTATTTGGATATCTGGGAAACACTATCTTTACTATTTATTTTATTAAATTAATATGTTAGAAACGTGCTAATAAATGAAGAAAAAAAAAAAGCCATAGACGAACGATAATTTATAACATATTTTCGTTTTTTAAGAACCCTTATTAGCTAAATTAAAATACGCTTGACGATTTTATTTCAGTGGCATAACCGCTCAAGCTATAGATGCTTTGTATATCTCTACGTATTTATGAAGCGGATTTCGTATATTTTTACTCTAAAATCCGACCGTTGTGTGGTCTCTGGCCACTGTAATTAAGGCGAAAGTCGATGTTTCTATAGAAGAGACCACAAAGGAAAGTGGATAAATACTTTTCACTAAATATTTTTATTTACTCATATTCTATTACGTTTCGCAATAAATCATTTTAAAAAAGAAAAATGTGTGGTAACATCGAGTGGTTAACAAATTGCTTTCAAAGAGAAGGTATTAGGGTCGAATCATGTCCGTGAACGACTAACCAATAAGCTTTTAACTTAAATGACACGAAACCACTCGCTACGTGTCTTATAGGCTTAAGGTCAAAACCCATTTCAGTTTAAATCCTTTTTACCACAAACGATTATGGTAAAAAAGGTATGCATTAGAATGATACGAACGTGACAAAAACATCTCAAAATTAAGATAGTATAGTACTAGAAGCCATCGAAAAGTTTCATTTTCCTCATTCCGACTTTATCATCAGACCTTCGTTACCAAGTGCGATTTATTGGAAATAGTAGAACAGATTAAATGAGCCTATACTGCAGTTATGAAGTAATGGCCAGTACAAACTTCTATCCAATTCCCTACTCCATTATGAACCTTTTGTTATCAAGAACAATTTATTAACAACTTTCTCCAAACAAACTAGTTGAGCTCATAATCGGAACCCAAAGGTTTTCCAGTGACCATGGTAGATTTTTGCTGTATAATTTTTGGCTCGATGATCAAGTCAACTTATTAATATTGAATTGTATTGTCATTCAAACTACATATATATTTAAAATCGACACAACCAACATAAATAGATTAAAACATACTCTCTACGTTTATTTACATAGCTTTTAAGTTACTTATAAGTAAAGATAAAAAATCGTGTTGCAAAAAAATTTTCATTCCAGAATTCGTACATCTAAGTCGGCGTTATAACAAACAAATATTATTTATAGACATACTCAAATGTCAGATTTTCCATGTTATTGGATAAATCAATGATTTTTTTATAGGAGTATATTAAATTTCGCATGCATACACTTTTAGAATCATGTTAATTATTTTCAAAGTAATAAATTAATTTAGTTATTAAATACGTGCATTATCAAAAAATTGAGGTCACTGCATGGGCGATTCTTAAACAGAGTAAAACATGACTAACATGAAAATCTTTAAACGCTACGAACGTTAGTGTATAAATAGATTTCCTAAATTGATCTGGTCTGGACTGATTCTAGTGCACCACTGATCCAAATCCGAGAGGTTAGCATGGTGTTGTTTACGTTCTTTTATGGGAAAGTTTCACGAAACAGTATCTTGGGATAGGACTGTGCCCAATAATACACTACCAAATTTAGCAATAATGGCGATAAATTTGCAAATTTTCTATAACATTGAAAATTTTGAATTTATTATATACACTAACGGTTTTATAACATTTAAAATATTTTAAGATTTTTATTAAATTTATGTTATATCTGGTTTTCAAATTCGGGCTGCTTCACTACTACCCATTGTCCTCCGCTGTCAGAGGCTCGCGACGGACGGACAAAGCGACAAAATTAATTAGTCACTCCCCGAACCATGAGTTTTACTGTCAAACTCCACTTCACAGTATTCTCGAGGGCTATTGTGACGACGGTCAATGGTTTTTAGTTGAATATTGAGGAGTTCGCGGCGTACTTATCGATTTTGACTGATAATCGACAAAGTTCTGGTGCGAGTAGTTGCGGCAGTCGACGACGACATTGTTCTGACAGAAATTACTCGACTCTCTGTCTTCATAATAATTATATTTGAAGTACTGTCTTCGGGATATTTTAATTAGATTAAGTTTTGATGAAAGAGCTAATACACACTTTAGTTTTGATCGAGTATGACAAATTCTCTAAATATGTTTTTATCGAATAAATTTCGAGTAGTAGCATCGGCTTAATGAAAGATTATTAATTTTATATGTTTAGCAATCAATTGGTTTTGTATTCATAAAATATATATAAGATAAAGTATTATTTAATTCACAATATTTCCATCAAATATGGACTATCAATTAGGGGTCGCGTTGTTCATTTGTAAGCCGATGATGATAAAAACATTATATATAAAATATGATTCGACAATAAAAATAAAGAATTAAATAAATCGACTCGAGTGAGCTGTCGTGAAGTGTAATATAAGCTAGTTTAATTCCCCAAATGAAAGATGTTGATTAAAATATAGTAATAAAGTCGTATTTTGCTCTTAATATAGTCGCTTTTATTTACGTTTATTGAGAATCATAAGGAAGCTATTTTTCACTCATAGCTTTGCCTGCGTTAACATAAATACATAGTATACGAGCGCCACTGTCTTGCACGAGCAAGACTATGAAGTCCTCTTCCCAACTTCACTTTCGAGCTTGATCATTCCGTTCGTGCATATTATATGTTTTTCCATTACATACCTTCAGTTGACGCTAATGTGTATCACAATTTAGTGTATGAATGTGTATGAATGCGCAAACGCAAACTATGAATCTCACCTTCGAACTTGTAATACTAATTAACTTACAGACCCAATTGGAGACATATTAAAAAACGCCAAATTTTAAAGACCTGAAACCGACGAGCTTGCTTAATAATATTGTAAAACGTCAGCGACGCGAGAGATATAAGCAAAAATGATATCATATGGAAATCTGTATTTTCTGTTTAATCTTTTGGGAAATAGGGGTGAGTTTATATTATTATTGTATAATTAACATGTTATAAAATGGTCTATTTTCAATAATTTTTAAACGTTATTTTTAGACACGCCCGAGTATGTCAAGCTTTTGTAGGAGTATGTGAAAATGAAAAGAGAATAATTCTTTCGTAATACAGAAGATTAATTTTGTGAAAACAATAAATTATTTACTATCGTGTATGATTTTCTTATATTGTTGTTGTTTTAAAACACTTTCACGTGAGGCGGTCATCTCGCTGTTATGAAAATGTAAGAGTTTTTTTCCTCACCGCAATACTGCTTCTTCAAATGCCTAGATAATACTATTAGTTCTTAACCCACCATTGGTCGCGTATATGTCTGAGAGACCGAGCGACTCGAATGATTCGAATAACTTTTTCGCCCGCCGTCGATTCGGATTACGATTTCGAGTACCTGCCTCATTTTAAGTCCCACACCGTTAGTACCGCTCGCGGCTTTGGCACGGACGTACGTTGCTGAGTTTTGGCGTCAACCCGGTCCGTGAGATCAGTGTCACCAAACATGTAAGTAAAGATTTACAATTAATTTAGCACAGAATTTTAATAACCTTAGAATAACATCAAAAGATAAGTACTACAGTTGCTGTTATCTTTATTATATTATTGTACTGTATTTGATATTGTGACTTTTGTATAGTTTTATATATATATATATATATATTGTAAACATTTACAGATTCGATTATCTAATATGAAAACCTCGTTTCAGAATGTCTTACGAAAAAGAAGAGTGTCGTCTTGAGGCTCTTTTGCAAGACGTTTTATCTGATGAGGAAAGCCCACAGGCATCATCGGACAGCGAAACTGAAAGCGACGTTGAAACAGAAAGTCTTGCATCGGATCGAAATACCGACAGAGAAGAGGATTTGAGTGACCGAGAATCTATAGGTAACAACTCCTCATTTTACTTGGGAAAGGACAAATCTACAAAAAAGTAGGGAACTCTAAAATTCAAAACTGCAGCGCCTTCGCTTTATTAAGAATTTAGCCATGAAACTTATTGAACCTTGTCTGAGAGACAGACGTACACAATTGAAGTTACCTAAACTGATGACAGAAAGGCTTTCAGAGATTTTGAAGATTGATGAATTTGGTCCTGCTGGTCCTTTACATAAAGGTTGATGCCATGAGTGTGGATAGCGAAAAAAGAGAAAAACCAATTTTCTTTACCAAAAAAAAAATGCGAAAAATATTTGTGACTTGAGCGTGTAATGCCTTGTTGTGGAAGCTGTTTGGCCTCTCAAGAAGAGTGACTTTTGAGGAGGTTTTTTTTTTTGTTAGAAGGATAAATATTTTCGTTTATTTTCTAAGAGTTTGTAATGTCCTTAAATTGGTAAAGGCTGATTTTCATCCAAAAACTTAAACATTGTTACCAATTTCAATTTTTTATAAATATAAGGGTAAAACATAATATTTTTTTAGTTTTGTAAGTACAATTATTTAATAAGTAATAAACAACCTGTGATTGACTGAACTTTTGTGTTTTATTGTCAAAAATGTGTTCATAATTAAATCAAAACTAACTAAAAGTAAGATAACCAGTTAATGGTTTGTCAAATTTTAGGTTGAAAACCCTGGTCTGTGAGACCGGCGTCACCAATGGCGGATTAAGTTAATGTTTCACCTGTTTTCAACATTAAATAAAATTATTAGTAATAGAGCTAGAATTGTAGGTGTTAGGACTGTTTAAATAAAAATGTCTTTCTTTTGAATATATTAAATAGTTTTTAGTTTTTAAATACTTTTCGAAATCCTAAATCCCTTTTGTATTAAATAAACATTTGTAGTAATTTATGTGCAGGTTTTAAACTTGTGCACATTTTTATTTACGCCATTCCCAATCTTACATTTTTACTAGAAGTAACAAGAATTAACACCATTTTGAAATTGCAAACTAAACTAATGATGGTATCATTTAGCCTATTTCTTGTCTGCTCTATTTACATGATGGACATAATTTGCATACTTTTACTAAAGGGCTAACATTTGAATATCATTACCTTTTCTACCTTGTTTACTAACCATAGGGCTGTGCCTTTCAATTCAAAGTTTGGTCCTATAATTAATCCAATGAATTTACCATAAGAGACGTTTTAAGTGTATATAAAGCACAACATTTGTGTACTTCGGTACTTTTCTGTCTGTCGTCCATCCATCAGTTTAGAACTGCCTTTTTCGCATAAGAAAAATTCAGATATTTGTTTTAATTGTTATTATTGTCTCTGCAAAACGCATTTAATGCGTAAAATTACAATTTATCATCATTTGAATATCAAAAATAAAAAATTCAAATGCTATATGTTTTATTTTATACGTTTACATAATTGTCTAAATTAAATGAAAAATGCGATGAATTTTAATAAAAAAAAAATGTTACAAAACAGGCGTGTGAATATTCAATTTGTACCGTTTAACATAATGTGAGATCAACATATCCACCTGTTCCGAAAATGCCGGAAAATAAAGAAACGAATATACCATGTTTTAAAAATGGTTTAATAAATCTAAAATAATTTCTCCCAGCTTCATATAGTACTATAACCTCATTAGGTTGTCTTGAAAATTTGTGATCTTCAATTTTTTATTGCTGAAAACGTGAGGCGCATGCAATAGATAAATAAGAAAAATGAAATTAATTTATCTAAGTCATTACACTGAAATGGTATGAAGTATTACATGAGTTTAATAATTACAACTACACCCTACATTCACATTTTCGTCTTGAATCTCACATGAAAACACATGTAACAACAACCTATTTGGAATTAAAAATATGTATGGCGTTAGGAGAAAGTAATTTCCATACTTTATAAACAGTTTAAAAAAAATTTGCATTATTATTTTTACTTAAACAATTATTTTATTTAACGGAATCCCTATAGTTTCGTCATATCCGTCTGTCCGTCCGTATGTCACAGGCATTTTATCTAAAAACTACAAGTCATACATTGATGAAATTTATAGAGTAGGTGTCTTGTATAAACCGCTACTTAAATGGGTAGATAAATAACAAAAATAGATATTTATAAGGGGGACACTCCATAGAAACTGAAAAACAGGCACATAACAGAAACTGAAAAAAACCTTTTCAGCAAACATTGACGAGTGGCACACATTTCGACAGTTCTATTAAAAATACTTCAAGGTTTTTAAGCAATTTTTCTAATAACGTGAATAATTTCGGAAATAATCGCTCCGAAAGTTGCAGAAATTGTGCCTACACCCCTTTCTAGTTTCTAAACCGTAAGAAAAAAATATGAAAAAGATAACGCAGTCAATGCTAAAGCATTTGTTAACAAATGCTTTCAACGAGAATTATTTTGTATGTGGTCAAATATACTGTTTTATTGTCGAAAAAACTGCGCTTTTTAACAAAAAGATGTAAGTGCCATGTAGATACGTTATTTTGCTGATGTACTTCAGCTTGCACTAGTTTAATGGTAATCGGGACCTTGGCGCTTCTAACTGCTCGT
Organism: Eumeta japonica; assembly: GCA_005406025.1. Taxonomy (NCBI): domain Eukaryota; kingdom Metazoa; phylum Arthropoda; class Insecta; order Lepidoptera; family Psychidae; genus Eumeta; species Eumeta japonica. Next base: position 532,652 of record BGZK01000133.1, read on the forward strand.
AAGCTCAACATTATAGTGCCGATATCATCTCCAAGCGCGGATGCCGCGGTTGCGGCCTGTCGCGTGGGCTGTTTTTTGTGCGAGACCCTATTTTCGGTTCCAATAATTTTGGAGTTTACCCATGACTGTGGATTCTTTTGTTGTTTTTCCTTCGATGGTTGGGGAAGGGCCCGGGAAGTTTTTAAATTTAATAAGACCCATGTGATAAAGTCTATCCTCCACTCACTAACTGCCAACATTCAAAACCTTTGTTTCCGCTGTTGAGCGCGGGAAAGTGAGTTATGTCCAACGGACGTGATGTCTGTACCTACTACTACTACCTACCTACTACTTTTTCTAGTTATAGGCGACTAAAGTGCTTATAACTATTCAGTGCGGGAAACATGGAAAAAGTGTAACAACGCTCTTTTCCATCTGTAGTGCATTTCTTTGTAGTAATGGCTTCGGAACCCCATAATGAGCATGGTCCTATATTGTCTTGCCCAGTTTTTTCCTGTTATTTTCTCTCTTTTATACGTTTATGTCTTCTTCTTCTTCTTAAGTCTTTCTATTGAAAAGACAAGAAAACATACAAACAAGAAAGAGGGTTGATATGAAATTATTATCCAATTTTAAGCTATGTTTATTGAACGATCCAAATATCTAGCTGATAAGTCAGTGTAAAATCGAATCAAACAAACGAACCGACATACAAGAAAGTAAGTAATGCATTGTTGTTTAGTTTTGAGCTATTTTTGAATTCGAAAATGATATAGAAAATTTACATATTAAAATAGAAAATCCAAGGCATCAGGTTTCAAATACCCAAAACTGACCCAGCACTTAGGGACCTGTAACGATTTCTGTCACCAGTGCGGTTACGGCGCCCAGAATCGAAGTCGTAATATGCCATTCGAGGCACGCAGCAAGCGATTTAATTTGATTTCAGTTAAAAACTCGTAGGTCGATCCGTTAGTGATCAGAATGCGAATCCGGTACCTTTTGCTTTGTAGGCAACGCCCTTAACCGCTGAGGGGCCAGCGCTCAATATAAATCATTTATCGAGTTAATATTCGTTAACTTAAGTATTTCACTTAACATCTGTATTCTGGTACACATTTTCAATATCTTCTTGCCTTTTTTCACTATACATAGAGTACGACTGTGCGTAAAGAATTTCAGAAAAGAAAGTATATCACACCGAAACGAAGGTGAGAAAGAGCCGATATTAATATTCATAATAGCCTCTAGCGACCCCGCACGGGGAATATGCCGTGACAATGCGATATAACAGAGTTTCCAAGCCAATATGCCTTAGGCGTTCAGTTGATCACACGCCGGGGACCGGGCTACGCGACTGGGAATAAAGTCTCGGAAAACACCAAGTCAAATAGATGTATACAATTTAACTTCTCTCTTTCCGGCCAAATGTTAAACACTTGTATTATTTTATATACTATATATTAAATAATTACTAAAAATTAAAAACATGAATAATAGTACATTAATTAACTAGCTTCCATCGGCACCTCCGCCTGCGTAGACATTAAACGAAATAATTCAACCTTTATATCGGACGATTTATGTTTCGATTCACAATCCCGATAGTTTCATTATTTGTTGTGATCCCAATATCGTTCTCGATTGCAGTTTTAGACCTGCTTTCAATTTCCCTCTGTCCCGTTGTCCATTTCGATACCCCATCCATTCTGAATATTAATCACGCTCTAATTCCAATTGTTTATTATATTGCTAATACGCCTTATGTTACCACGTGCATGGAACACTATTTTTAATTTAAATTGCGTTAGTAGTTAGTAATTCACTAGAGTAGGTGCAATTAATAACGTATTTATTGCATTTATTGCAGTACACATGTGTGTAAAGTATGCTTGTCTGTGGTCTCGTAACACCAAAACGTTTAATTGTTTATCACAAAAAAAAATTAATGTTAACGACGAAACTACGGTGGATTACGTACGGTTGTTACTGAAAGTACTGAACGAATTGTGATAAAACTTGGCGATACACAACACCAAAATAAAATACAGCAGTGCTATAGTAGCTTTTTATTAGGGTAGGAAAATCGGTTCCATAGTTCCGAAGATACCCCCTGCATATAAAGAAATAAGTAAACTAAATTCTTATGATATTTAGTATGTATGTCTTTTCCATTGTACATCTTAAGTTATAAACTAGAATAAAATTAATTGACATCAATATGAAGAAGAAATCGATGGTTTAGTTCTTGTTTTTTTTAAAAACCCATTATAATTACAAAGTTTTGATGTTAGAATCATAAAAATTGACGTTTGACATCTTCTTTGCAAATAAAGAATAGGTGTTTCAGCGCTTTCGAAAATTTAACTTCAATGGAAGTAAAATGGGAACTTGAGTGTTTATATAGAAGTATCGTTAGTTATTAAATTATGAAAAATATTATTTACATTTTTGTTTTAAAAAATAAGTTTTGTGGTGTTTTCAAAGTATGACGATTTTAAAGTGGGCGTGAAAGGTGAAATGGGATTTCATTAATTTTGAAAACAAATTGTTTTGGTATTTAAAGGTCTTTAAATGCATAGATTGAGATATTAAACATAAATATTTTCCTTACGATCACTCATGAGAATGCGTTTCATAGCGAACAAACAAATTAAATTAAATTAATCTAATTATGAGACATTCACTTATCGACTGAGCCCCATAAAAATATGGTTCAGGAGGCAATTACAATCAAAATACAAAACTAACACAATACAAAACCATGAATCAAACTTTAATCAGGCTGAGCGAAACATCGTATATACCAATTTATCGCACTAAACCATATTGATCCGTCTGCCAGTACGAAGCAATGTCGTTAAAATAATCATTGTAACGAAAGTGATCGACACAAAAAAAAATCAATAAACAAAAACAACTTAAATCATCTTCTAAATGTATGAGCATAAAAATAAAACACAAATAACATCTCAAAAATGAGCAAAAACTGTGGATCGAAAAATCCATCAGAGAGATTCAATACAGAAATGGACTACGCCCGCCTCAGGCGTATGGTATATCCGCTGCTGGCAACCATTCCAAAAACCACTGGTTATATGTAAATGTTTAAAAAATATATTTTTTAATGTTTATTCAGTTTGGTGATTCCTTTCTAGTTCACCGTTAAAAACGTTATTTGAAACTTTTTAATATATAAAGATATAAGTAACGAGGAATGTAAATAGGTAAATCCATATTATGTTTAGCCAAGCTAAATTTTTGTAGACGGTTGGTATTCTTTTGTTTTATTCTCTGTTGTAAAAGTTACATGTGAATAAAATTCGACAAGGAATTGTGTTGTATAAAAAAAATACTTTGCCATCTGCTTTGTGTCATACAAATATTAAACGTTACTTTTCAATTACTTGTAAAAATTAACAACACGAAGTATAGAAATGACATAATCCACGGCGTTATAGGTATGAAAACAAAAATGAGTCCACGTGAAAAAGAAATTATTTTTACTCGAACGTTTCTATTTTCGGGGTGAAGTCAAGGTGAACAAAAGCTTGCGTCATTTTTTGGCATAAATAGGCGTTTTAGGCGATACGGTACACAAGACTCGTTAGCTCAGTAGGTTAGAGCGTTGGTATTAAATTATCTTTGACCACCAAAGGGCGGAGGTTCAAATCCTTCACGAGTCAGAACAGTTTTTTTTTCTCTCTTACAATAATCTAGATCCGTTTTAGGTAAGCTACAACAACGCTCGATGCCATAATTCGCCCTTCTAGACTGCTATTCATATCAAGGTCCTAATCTACACTTACATAAATCATGCACTATGAAAATTACGGCTGCTCGGATGTCAGATTAAACTTAAATACGGCGAAGAATAATCGGCCATATCGCGATTTAATTAATTTTATTGCTCGTGAAATAAAACACCGCCCCCCGATTTGGTTGGTAATTAGCCGGACCCTTGGGTACTATTGCTGAGTGTCAGAGAAATTCCACTGATTTCTCTACGATTGCAAATGAACACGAGAAATCAGGATAAATTATATGATACGCGAAATATCCTCTAACAATGCGACAAATTGCTCGCCGCGATAAAAAGTTTCTTATCACTGAACAATACGATATTATCAAGAATAGAAATTATGAAGACAAAACGATAAAATTAGACAGGTAGATATGAAACAAGTACGCAATGCAAAAAGTAGCAAAGATAAGTACATAGAAGCTTCATCAGACATCAACGTCTTCAACAATATGTAATGGTGTTATTTTGTATTCATAATACGATAAGAAATGAAAATTTTATATTTCGTAATGCGGAATAAATTGTAAATAATTTAAACACTTTGTTCTTTACAACGTAATAAAGTAGCAATTGGACTAACACAAAATTTATTTTAGTTTTGATCTAGGACTTCATTAGTACTCAGTACACAACTACTTTATTTCCTTTTTGTATGTATGTTTAACATCGCATAACTGTTTTGATTTTAGACGACTACCTACTTAATCCTTGAAATATGTATTTCAACTTTCTACTTACTTCGATTAAGCTGAGACCGATATATTGAACAATAAATAAAACTAAAATAATATTTATTACATACATTTTTTAACTATTACGTTATTTATTCTTTTTAATATAATAAAAAAAAAGAGGGGTTCAAACAAGATAAGAAGAAATTAATTTAATACTAGTTTGAAATATACTAAAATGTATACGACAAAAGTCACTCGTCGTGCTTAAGTGGTCATGACAATTTTTATTCTTTTTACGCGTCGCATTGTCGATTAAGTCGCTATTGATATGTGACTCGTATTTTTTATCAACATAAATTCCGCAAGTCTTCATCAAAATAATACTTAATACGATTGAAACGATTTTCGATCTTCGTCGCTTAGCATTGTGTTCAAAATCCATTGTCGAGCAAATGTTTTATTCATGCTCAAATTAGTTGTATAAATCAACAGTTGCGTCACTTCATCGAATGTAACTGCGTTTTGAGCAGAGTAAAAACACGACTCGTTAGCTCAGTAGGTTAGAGCGTTGGTATTAATATATAATTGACCACCAAAGGGCGGAGGTTCAAATCCTTCACGAGTCAACTTTTTTTTTTATGTATTAATTAATATTTTTTCTAACATTCCTTCATCGCTACCCAATGGAGAAGGTTAGGCAACTATTAACTATTTACTCACGAGTCGAAATTTATAAAATTGTTCTTGTAACGTTAGAAATTTAACAATCATTTTTTTTAGTACTATACAATGGATTCGGTGAACCAAATGTTTGTCGTTTTCTCTATTCTGGTTTGTATATTTTGTTTTGTTTTTTTACTACTAGCTTATCGTATTTTATATGTACTATGTTTCCCTTCTCCTTTTGTTCCCCTTATCATTATTATTATTAATCGTGTTTACTATAATATTTTATAGTCCTTTTTATTCTTTATATTTTTGGACTGGTTTCAATTTTAACTTTCAATGTTTAGGAATTAAGCATCGAGCGTAAATTTCTAACATATACATGAACTGCAGGTCAATACCTTGAAAGATTCTAGAGTATTATAATAGATAACTCACTTATGCAACGAATGGCAATTTCGTCCTAGGAACTACCTGCGTCCGAATAAATCGTTAAACTCAGTTGATGTAGATTGATTTGTCATTAGTTTACAAGACAGTATCGCAAAGATGCATAATATAAGATTTCTTTCTATGATTTGTATTTATGTTAGTAATCTCTAATGTCTTATCCACTTCCTTCTTTAGTTGTGTTTATACGTACATGCTAAGTAGCGTCCGTTATTGATTTCAAAACTCAAAAAGAACTAGGACGATCCTAATCTAATCTAAAATAGTCGCTTGTCACTTACTAAACACAAAGAAATGCGAACTTCAACTAAGTAAATTTACTTGTTTCGAATTATTTTATTGCTACTACGAACGTGTATAAAAAGCTATAATAAAAATTTTGTTCTTTTTTTATTGAAGAAACATGTATTTCTTGCTAAAAACTTGATTTATATTTTGAAACTGGAAACTTAAAACGTAATCATTACGAAAAATGAGTTTTCATATTTTCCCCTTTTTTAGGATTCCGAATTAAAATGGCATAAACGGAACCCTTATAGTTTCGTTAAGTCCGTCCGTCTGCATATCATAGGCATTTTTTTGTAAAGTACAAGACGTGTATTGATGAAATTTATAGAGTAGTCATGATAAATCGCTACTTAAATTGGTAGTAAAAAACATAAATAAATATTTAGATTAATATAAACACTAGTTTAATAGTAATAGTTCACACACCTACTCGCCTTTCTAGTTATAGGCGACTAAAGTGCTTATAACTGTTCTGTGCGGGAAACACGGAAAAAGTGTAACAACGTACTTTTTTCATCTGTAGTGAATTTCTTTGAAATAATTGCTTCGGAACCCTATAATGTGTATGGTCGGACATGCTCTATGCTAGCTTTTTTTTTTGTATTAAAACCATCTCCTTAGTCTAGCGCGTAGGAAGCTTATTTTAATCGCAGGCAAAGCCGGTCTTATTTTCGGATCGGCATATATGTTTATGAATTAACATTATATCGATCTTGACCAGTACCCATCTCGGCGAAGCACCTAGCTTCTCAAACATATGAACACGAACACTGCAAACTCGAAGCGACAAGGAACTTTTAAAATCATCAACCTAACCATCGACACGTCATTCGGTAGTTCAGTCTATAACTCTATTGTGAGGAAATCATAGACTAATGATGTACACGCAATCGATGCTCATATCGCATTCTTTCCAATGTAAACACTTGAGCTCGTCTTCCGATGTTGCATAAGTAGTTGACGAAGATACGATGTCTACCTATTTAACACCTTTTTGCAGTAGAATAGGTTTAGTGCTTTAATTCTGCCTTCATATTTTTTGACACAAAGACTTTCTCATAGTTCACGTATTAATATCACACATTCTTCGAAATTTTTTTATGATGTTTCCAAGCAAGCGGATATGGTCAAAGGCGTTGAAACCTTTATAGAAACCATGTGACTGAAAACCGTCAAACCTGCACAGGAACTGGTTTTTGATAACCCTCGAAAACAATATACCCGTGACTGAAGATTGAGATAGGTCTGTGTTTGTTAGGCAAAGTAATCTTAAGAAAAACCCCTACAACTTATTCAACTATATTTTTCTAATTAAAAATACAGAAATAACTTTAGGTGACGATTCACTTTATTGACGACTCGTACATGCGATGCAACGATCGCCTTGTTTTTTTTGTCCATTTATTATGTATTAGTTATTTATTTTTCTTTAGCTAAGCTAATAATCTATTGTTTTTTTTTTGGTTTTTGGCCATCAAAACATAATGTATAAATTACAATCGACAAAACTTTGGTAATATGTAAAAATATTGAAAAATAAGCATAGTCGTTGAGGAGGAAAACTAAAATTAATCTGATGACATCACTAGTAAGTACCTCTTATTTCATTTTTTGAAATAATACTTTTTAATTTTATTTTTTTATTTACTATTATAACTTATAATTTTTTACAAGTCATTATTACTATTATATTTTTATGCATTTATTTATTTTATAATGAATAATATTATCATAAAATAAATAGTATTATTGTTATTATAACTTATAGCCAATTCTCTGTGACATTTTGAATTGTATAATATTCATGAATTTTTTTTTATTAATAACGTAAACATTTTTATTCATGATATATAGGTACTAATGATGTCATTTTGCAAATATTACTTATTAGAAAAGAAAAATCTTCATTGTGTTTTAAATGTTTACATACTAAATATTTATACTTGCCATACAAAAGAACATGAATCTTTATTCGTTTATTTATAAAGAAAAATAATTAAAAAACGATAGTGGAAAATTAAATTTGTTGTTAATTCATAGATTCTTTGTTCACAAATAATTTATAAATTAATATTGACATATGAAACATGAAATATAAATTAATATTGACATATGAAAATTGACATATTTTGATTTAAATATTTTGTATCTTTTAGATACAATCAACAACAATCAACAACTTTTACAGTAGAAAATTTATCTTAATAAATATTAATCTTTAAAATTGAAAAATGAATCTTCCAGAATAAAGTAGAAGTACATATGAGACACAAAGACGGATAAAAAAATATACAAATTTGGTTCTGTAAATGTCAAGTTTGCCCATTTTCTTCCAATAGCTTCATCTACAACATATTTTTATGAGCTTATAAACACCACCAACACTGAGTTTGAAAATATGAGAGTTTGTCTCGTTAAGTTACATAAGAAGTAAATCAATTATATTTTTGAACTTTGACTCAAAGCGTCAATCATTTCCACTTAGCTGTTTACGACAATAGGCGATAGTTTTATTGAATAAACCTAGAAGCAGGAAGAAAAACTAATGTGCAGATCAATGTATCAATAGCGAAAGTCATAATATCGTAGTAACTAAGCTAGATGTATGTAGCATGTGGGGCGTCTGACGTCCGTACTCAACTCGCGAACGAAGGGTTCTATTTGCATTCGATGTATTAATTGAAATTTAGCCGAGCTGACGAAAAACAAGAGTGTACCAAGTCGTCGATTCTGCGACTAGAGAAACAGTCAAACAGAGCTCCTGCGCACGTACAGTGGCCGCAATAGTAATAAAACAAGTAATACAAAAAATAATACACAAAGTAATACATAAAATCCGTAAAGAGAGAAATTGAAGAACTGTTGAAATAAATATGGTTGTCTTCCTACCGATTTAATTCAAGAACCCGGATACTCTTAAGCTCAGGAAGGGATACATCCTTATTATAATATTGTCATAACAAAATGTGTTATCAAAGACCAAAGAAACCTTTGTCAACTATGTTCACAAAATGTGATTCTGTTTTCATGTCACTTTGACATTTCTGGCGGCTATTACATATCATGATTTGCTCAGGAAATTCATCGAAATTAGGTATATCACTTTGATAACAATACATGTGCATTAAGCTCTAGCTTTTAGATAAAAAATGCACCAATCAAATGTCAAAGAAAGTGACTTATTAAGTCGAGAGTTGAGTTTTTGAATTACAATCCAAAGAATTACAAACCTAAAGATAAATTGTGCAACCAACAATAGCGTGGTGTGTGACAGCGTTTCTACTTATATGCAGGAACTATCAGTTCTCTCCAAGTTTCTGTATTATGCTGTCAAGCACCGAAGTGCAATCAATTAAAGTTTGCGAAACTCGTACCAACTCGTGCTCCAAGTTAGATGTTACGAGTTCGGATAACATATTATAACGTTAGGTTATTGCTCGAAGCTAGCTGCAGTCTCGGCTTCGCCTACGTGCTCAAATAATAGTTTAATATGCAAAATTCCGTAGTATAGCTAGGTATTTAAGTTTTAATTTTATTTGGTGTCAAACATAGATCAATCATACTTTCTACTATTATTAAAAATGAGAAAGTTTTTGAGAATATATAAATATTTGTTACTTTTTCATACAAAAACTACTGAACAGATTTGGAGGATAGCTTACAATAATATAGTTTATACATGTAAATAATGGCTATAATTTACAAAATTACTAACATTTATCCTCGACTTTGTCTTTGTGTTTGTACTATTGAACAAATTTACAACACCGATTCTAAAAAAAGGTTTTGAAACACGCACGTATCTGTAATATGCTAGAAGAACAGGCGGTAAATAATGAATACATACAAATGACCAAAAGCATCTACAGCAACAGTATAGGTAGAATGAAATGAGAAAAAAAACGGACTAACTTTCACCATCGAGAGGTGTGAGACAGGATGACCCATTGTCCTCAATATTGTTCATATTGAATCGGAAAGAATTGGGCTTAAATATCAATGTCAAATATCTGATCCTTCTCTGGTTTGCAGATGATTTTAAGGCCTGATGATTTGGTTCTTCTATCGGAATCATGTACACAACTATAGCTCATGTTTCAATAATTTAAAAAACTTAGTAAAAAAGCAAGTTTAGAAATCAATCTCACCAAAACAATGTTAATGACAAATCGCATATACAAAAAAAAAAACAGTTTCAGTTGACAAACAAAATATCTTAATGTATTTAAGTAAATACATACATTTAGGCATAGATGTTTAAAAAAGTAAGATGTATCAATATATTTAGATAAAAAAGTTTGTTTGGATGTAATGATCTGAAAATTGAACGACATGTACAATTTGGAATAAATCTTGGGAATAGAACGCAGTATGCTCAATAAAAGAAATACAATAAAATAAGCCAAGAACATGTCGGATCATGCTCATTGTATGGTTACGGAGCCGTTACTATAAGATAAATGCATTAGAGATTAAAAAAGTACGTCGTTACATTTCTTCCATGTGTCCCGCATAGAATAATTATAAATACTTAAGTCACCTATAACTAGAAAAACAAGTAGATATGTCGACTATTACTATTAAAGAAGTGTAAATTAAAGTATATCAGCAAAAGAGCCTACCTTTTTAGCACTTACGTCCTTTTGTTGAGAAGTGTAGTTTTTAGATAATGACTCAAAAACAGTATATCCGATCATATTCATAACAATTCTCAATGAAAGTATTTCTTAAACATTACATTCATTATTTTTGACATATTTTTTGGACACACGGTTTAGAAAATAAACAGGGGAACACTATTTTTGCTAATTTCGGAGGGATCATTTTCAAAATTATTTATGTAAACAGAAAAATTGCTTATAAATCTTAAAGTGTTTTAAGAGAACTGTCGAAATACGTGCCACACGTTGATGATTGATGAAATTTTTTTTTTCAATTTCTGTTACATTTATGGTGTGTTTTTGTTATTTAACTCCCAAACTAAGTAACGGCTTATACAAGACATCTACACTATAATTTTTATCAAAATACGTCTTGCGGTTTTTGAATAAAATGCCTGTGACATGTAGACGGACGGAGGGTCGGATGGCCATGACAAAACTATAAGGGTTTTGTTTTAGCCATTTTGGCTCGGAACCCTAAACCTAAAATAAGATACACTAAAATTAGACTCACAACAGAAGCGATTGATATTCTACAACAATAAAAAATGGGCGAGCAATACAGCGCGTTTGTAAGATGGAAAATGAACCAAAAGAATGACGAGATGAACCGGCCCATTTGGCAAACACTATAGATGAAGACCGATTACGAGATAGCAGGACGCGATCACAAGACTGCTGGCACATCCTGGATAAGAGTAGCCCAATCCTACTTGACAGTACTCTTCGTTTGTAAAAAGAAATGTATGAAAGTAATTTATTTTTTATATGCATATCTGTATACAGAATCAATCAATATACCAAAATTAATTAGAATAAACTATTAGTTAAATAACAATAATTTATATTTTATAATATAAACAAATAAAAATGGTACGTACCTACCGACAATCAATCTCAATCTACAAACGTACTTACAAAAATTTACAATATTAAAAAAAACACTTTTATCACTAGCATTCAAAATAAATTATCAACAAATATCATTGACCGCAAAACACCCACACCCACACATGTTCATTTATTTTATATATTAATGTATTATAGTCGGACATACATAACTAACTTTAATATATTTATGAGTCGTCACGCTCACGTACAATACTTAGTAGATGTTCTTACTTTTACTTTGTTGGTAGCTTTTCTCGAACAAAACTCGAGACACATTTGACAACTATAATAATAATAATATCTTTGGACATATATATACAGCACCGTCTGGTCCCAAACTAAGCAACGAGGCTTGTACTATGGGTACGAGATAGTTGATATACTACATACATACTTTTTTTTTTGTAAATATATACGTATAATACATAGAAACACTCAGACTCAAGACCAACATTAATTTTTAATCAAAGAAATAAATGTTTGTCTTGTGCGGGAATCGAACCCTCGACCCCTGCGCAACAGGTAGGGTCACTACCACTGCGCCAATCAGGCAGTCAATCACAACTGACTTCGTGTTGTCGTTTAAGATGTCAGTAAGACGCATCGTAAAAATTCATTCGCATCATTTTCCCCTAACGCGCGAAAAAAGTATAACTTCGAAAAATTAATATAAATCTTTACAAGTATCCGAGTTCATACTTGGCAGAAGTGATGTTTCTGTGGCGTGATCTCGTTAACGACTTAAAGTGCCATCTAGTTGCGACACTTAAACTTTGTGGTTTATTATTTATTATCTTTTAGTATAATGATATCGCTTCATTATAAAAACAAGAATTATTAAGTGATTTATTCCATCTCTGAATAAGCATTCGAATGTATTACAATTAATAATCTCAATATTTTTTATTATAAAGATTACAAATGTTATCATATGTTAATACATATGACAGCATTTGTAATCTTTATGGTGTAATGTTACACTATAATTAAACTAATGTTTTACACCATTACTTTACACATCACCTTACGATCGATAGTGTTTGCAAATAGTATCAATTAATCAGACGAAAGCATTATAACCAAAACTTCCGATTGAATTAACAAACCCCTAATAATAAGATTATACGCATTGTTAGTTAATACAACTAATTACTAAGCTATCGCAACGAAATTTCATTTAACCGAACTAAATTCGAACTTCATTGGAAATATTTTTTCCGTGAATAGTTTTTAAAAAAAACAAACGACGTCAGCCATTGATGGTGTAGCCGACAAAATAGTCGAAGTCTGAACGGGTGCCAAGTTCCTTAGCGCTCTCTTAAATGATAGCTATAAAAAAAATACAACGTTCTCATACTTATGCCAAAGAAAACTGTTACTTGCATTGATGTCGAATTTATTGCTTGGCAAGTTTCGATCGGAGTAACTGAGAAATGGCTTACTTAACCGATTGATGGTCAATGCGGCGTGCATTGATCATCAATATGTCACAATCGTGAACCTTGGGATCCATCTGCCCTTTATGGCATAGAGAATACATTTTAATACGAGCTAAGAATTTATTTTGCTAGTAGTTATAATTTTCAACTACAAACATTTGGATGAATATAAAACTTGTCAATTCATTTATGAAAATTTATTATGTGTAAAAAATATTTAGAAATGTTTAAAAGAAATAGTAGTCGACATAAACTTAATACGAATAATAAAAATAAACTGATTTCACATGCTAGTCGACTGTGCAAAATCACAAATTCATTTATAGGGGGCTCTGTGTGCGCATATTCAATAAGGTCCCTATCGATATACAAGATTTACCCCTGTATAAATTTAAGAGTGTTATTAAACAATCACTCAGTAAAAAAGGGTATTAAGCAATTTTTGAATATTTAGAAGACAAATATCCATGGGCATAAGCGGCTCGACTTCTTACTTCTGTTTCATTCTTAATGATTTCGTATTTGTTTTGGCTGTGTATGTGCAAATTAGAAAAGAGCTACCCTCAAGTTTCTTGCTCGTTCTTCTTGAAGGAAAACTGTCTTCCAAACGAGCGGTAAAGTGTAAATTCGCAAAAAATTATGACGTATTTCAAGTGTTATTTTGTAACCTATGAAATAAAGATATTTTGATTTTGAATTTTTTCAATTTTGTCAAGTTGATATAATGGTCAAATGGATTTTAAGTTGTGAGAAAGTCAAAAATTTGGCTTTTGGCTTGAGAATTTGGCTGATACACTGTCGTGTGTCTAGGTTACGTTTAAGCGATATCGCCGACGCAAGTTCTTACAGGCGCCGTCAGCGTCGCGACGATAATAATATGCTTATTTAACGCTTGCATGATTTCCCATGACGCGGGCAATACCAACTTCATGCCTCCCTCTCACAATCTCTTCTTAGTGACGGAAGTATAGAACATAAACGTTCGTCACCATATAGTGTTTTGTACTTTTACAATGTTGTGGCGTTACTTTTTTCCTTTTTAACATTTTGTAAATAAATAAAAGCGCTATTAAAAATAATACATAGCAAACTTTCATAATTTATCTCAGTTTATTTAAGACGGGAGACAGTCTCAATAACAATACTAGAGGAAAACATGCTCATAATATTAAACTATCGAAGATTACCAGTTAACGGACCGTTAATTAAGATTTAAAATGTTTTCTTAATAGAAAATAGTTATTAATTTTAACGGCCTGTTCATTTTATAACATTATGATTAATGAAATTGCTTTATGGGTGGTTGTACACCTCAGAAATAAGAATGAATTTATTTAAACTAGATTAGTGATCATTATAACAATTAACTTATAAATAACATATTAAAGATTGATATTTAAATAAGAAAAGCTAAAAAACTGGTTAAAAGTATGTTGAACCATGCTATAGGCTTCCGAAGCTATTATTACGAAGAAGTGCACTACAAATGAAATAAGTACATTGTTACACTTCTACCATGTCTCCTGCACCTATAGTGATTAGCACTTTAATCGTCTATAACAAGAAAAATAAATAAGTATGTCGACTATTACTATTAAACCAATGTAAAATAAAGTGTATTTGTATTAGCAAAAGAACGTTAATGGCACTTACGTCCTTTTGTTGAGAAGCGCAGTTTTTTGGCATTACTCAAAAGCAGTATATCCAATAATGTTCAAAATAATTTTCCTTGAAAGTATTTATTAAGCGTTACCTTCGTTATTTTTTTCATAATTTCTTGACACACGGTTTAAAAAATAAAGGAGCGGGACACAATTTCTGCAATTTTTGGAGCGATTATTCCCGAAATTATTCACATATTCAGAAAAATTGCTTAAAAACCTTTATGTGTTTTTAAAAGAACTATCGAAATATGTGTCACTCGTTGCTGTTTGCTGCAAGAAAGTTTCTTCAGCTTCTGTTATATGTGTGGTGTGCCCCCTACAAAAAAATATTTTTGTTATTCAATCACCAAACTAAGTCGCGCCTTATACGAGACACCTACACTATAAATTTCATCAATATACGTCTTGTAGTTTTAGAATAAAATGCCTGTGGCATACGGATTGGCTGACGGATGGACATGACGAAATTTTAGGCTTCCGTTTCTGCCATTGTGGCTCAGAACTTTAAAAAACACGCTTTAATTGCAAACCGACCTGAAAAGTAGAAAATAAGTTTTACTTATGAAGATAGTTTGTGCTACAGCAATAAAGTACAACGATCAATAACGATTAATTAATTTGGAATAAAATTAAAGTTATTTTAATAATAATGTAATAAAATAAATTTAAGTTATTAACAAAATAAGTCTATCTATACTAATATTATAAACGCGAAAGTTTGTAAGCATTGATGGATGAATGTTTGTTGCTCTTTCACGCAAAAACTACTAAATTGATTTTGATGAAACATCACAATAATATAGCTTACATATTAGAATAACGTATGCGCTATAATTTATAAAGACATAGTGTCAATTATCCAAAATATGACGATAAGTGTCAAGCAAGTAGGAAAAAAATCTGTCATCTGCGAGCTATTCTGGCGTGCTCCGCAAAAACCGTTGAAATTACACGCATATAATGTACAATGGAAATGTTTATCTTAAATAGCCCTACAAAAAAGCCCGCGACAGCATATATCTATCTTTTATGTGTAAGCCATTATCGACAAAATAGTGAACCATAAATACAATAATAATTGATAATTTATTTCTAACGCACATTTGGTAGTAAAAAATTGATCCTTATATTAAAATAAATACTTTTATCGCATCTGGTGTTTAAAGTAGATAAACTTTGTCATTTACACTACATTATTTGGACAAATATTTGAATAGTTATGACGATAGACAAGCGAGTGCACGATATTACGGTGCGGTCCGGCGGCAGGGTCACACCATAAAGGTAGCAGGCATACATTTCAAATGTATGCCTGCGTGCTCAAACGCAATGTTTTCCCACGGCCAGCTCTATGTGGCTTGCTCACGTGTTTCTAAATCGCAAAATCTGCATGTATATACAGACCAAAATAAATCGTTTAACATAGTTTATAGGAGTACATATGCAGTAATTGGTATGATTTTATGTGTAAACTGAAATGTATAAAAAATCACTAGGTATAGATTATATTTATCTTCCAACAATTTTTAAGCTGTCGCTTTATATTACTTTAAAAACATCAGCCCATATAAATGAAATAGTTACGAATATATAGGGGTTGTGTTTATATCATCAATGTGTATAAATTGGCCCTATAAAAAAATTTCCATATGAACAAGATATATTTTATGCCTACGCGAGGAGAGCCATGGGCAAAAGTAGTTTAGAATAAAATAGCGTGGAATGCTTGATATTAAATGTAACAGTTATTTTACTGATTCATTTATAAAAGCAGAGTTATTTTGAAAATATAGAAAATTGTAGAATTTAGATATATACAAAATTTTTTAATTAATAATTTACTAAAAAAAATTGTAAGAATTTGAATAATTTCGAATTTATTATAAATTCAAAATGCTTGCAAAAGTTTATTTCAATGTTTTCTTTTTAAGATACTGAATTACTTCATAAATTTTCTTCCAAAATTATTGGTGATATTTTTTACAAATTTTACTAAACAATTGTACAAAATTTCTAAAAATCAAATTTTTTAACAATTGTTTTTTCAGTATTAATAATATTAAATTATTGTATTGTCATCGGTCCTTGACAGGTATACAAATTTTCAAATTAATCAGAGATCTAGATATTGGTGAAAATGACTCTCAACAATTCCGTTATATACATACAGGTCAAGCTAATAATAAAGCCGTGTTAAAAAAAAGACATACTTCTTGCAGGTTCTTCTACTATTTATTTTTTCAAACCGGTAGTGAATTGACTTTCAGCGACAGTTATATTGAATAAAATATAAGAAACATTTGTCACAGATAAACATTGATGTGTTTGTTCTACGGGGTCAGTCGAAACGGCGATTACATTATTCGTCTTCGGTCCGGTCTACTGTCAAACACCGAGACCTCTATGTACAAGCTACATTTTTATTTTTCCGTCCTCCTTTGACAAGGATTACTTAACACTTTTCCCCGCCGATTCTCGGTCTCCGAAGAACGGAAACGGTGCTTTTTTTCGTCCTAGTCCAAAGAGCGCTCTCCTAATTAATTACCGCGACCCATTGTGTGAGCGTCGCGTCCCCGACAAAGGCATTCATCCCATTCTCACTAACTTAAAATATGTTTTCTTTTTACTTGAACTTTTCCTTTTTTCATCACATAGATTTCCCTTAGGTGGACGCGCCATGCGATATTTCTGTAACGAAGAGTATAAAAATTCTAAGTGTATTTTGACTTATTTCTTGAAACAGGACGCGTGTCGTACAAAAAAATATTTATAAGTAATAGAATGGGAGAAAGATAAGAATCGAGATGGTTTTATGAAGGAAGACCTTATAGATTCATTTTTATGTGAAGCCCTACTCTAATATCGACTGTGTTTATTACAAAAAATAAACACATATTCAAATCTACCTACACTAAAGGTCTATCTGGACAATTAGTAACATTTGACATTGCCCCTGAAATTTCAGATTATATTTTCGATTATTTTTGACAATGTCACATTCTCCATACAAACATAGTGTTCATGTTTACTATTAGTAGTAACAACGACGATTGTTTCAATCAAGGCAAAGTTAAAAAAATATGTACTTAATTCGTTTTAAAACTTTAAATTCTGTACACAAAAAAGTGTTTGTTGGAACATCTTTCTCAAGGTTGACCAATGGCCCCAGGCCCCGTTTCGATTTAGATCGGACAAGATAGAATCGGGATCGAATGTTGTAACTTTACGAGGAAGAGATGAGTCCGAGACTACATTAGAGAGGGTGCAATAGCGAATCCGATATCCAGATCGTGGTTAAATAAGAATATATGTACATTATAACGTTTAAATTTAAATAATCGTGTTTTCTCGTTACGTACACTGTATGCGTTAATAATGAATATATTTTATCTTATTTAAATACAAAATCGGGTATTGACACTTATAGTCCTTTTGTTTCACGTCAGTGACAGAAATTTCAATCACCGATGTCTATAACCAGGAAAATTAGTTTCATGAGCTACTGATATTCGATGTGGTTTTCCTGGCGCGTGTCATCATATTTTACGATTTTTTAAGAATTTCACAAACATTACTCCATAATAGCATTTGTCTATGAAATAATCAATGACTATAGCAGCGGATTGTAATATTATGAGGGTAAATGATAAAGAACAAAGGTTTAACATTCTGTTTTATGGATGAAAGGAAGATATTAAAATTTATAAACAATTACGGGTTGAAAAAAATCAATTTTAATTTTAATTAAGCACCCAAGTTAAAGTTAGAGGTTAGTAAATAGAGAGCACATCGAATGTTGTTAAATGTAAGCAGCGAAGGATGCTTTGTAATTTAATGTCCAAAATAGACGCGTAAAGCGTCAAGATAGTTATTGAATATGGACATAATAGATTATGTAGCGAGGGCCTTAAAATGTCGATTCTGACTGTGAAATGTGGATAGGAAATAAGTAAAGAGTGAAGATACCTTGCATAACTCAGTTGAGACTATTTTTTTTTGTTAGTTGATAAGATTAGATTGTAAAAGTAGGTAATATAAAGTTTATTCTTGTATCGTTTCTCTATATTATTCATCTTTGATTCATCTATTTCCTTACATTCTTAATCACTTTTTTCCTAAATTGTTATATATATACAAACTAGGTGATGCCCACGATTAATTTAAAAACTCTAAAGAATCACCGTGCTTCTGTTCGAGTAGCTGATGGCAGAAACGAACTTAAAATCATTGCCTATTTCAATATATGTTTATTTATGCAGTCGAAGTCGAGAGCGGTTGCTAGTTCCAATCGTAAATAACAGGATGTGCAGTCTTTTTTAATGTCTAAATAAGGGCTTGTTCCTTCGATGAAATAGCGAACAGGAAAATTATGTACTGATAGAATTGTGTATACATTTTGAAAGAGTATGAGTGTGGACTAAGAATGGTTGAGCTGTCTGGTAAATGGGCCCTGTACGGCGTAAGATTAGTCTTACTGACATTTTTATTAGATATGACAAGATTAGTCTTACTCATCTTAGGGTGATGGTGTTTGAGAGAAATAAAAGTAGGAACTGAATGCGATATATAAGGAAAGTGAAAGAGTCGAAGATATGAAATAGTTTGCATACTAGAGTAGTTTGTTTACAGATGATGGTAAACATGATCGAGCATCACTATCGAAAGGAGAGTGAATGCGGAAAATAAAGTAAATGGGGCCTTGTTTGCTGTCATGAATAGTAAAGGTGTCTTATAAAGGGCTCCTGATCCTTACGCTTATGTATGTCAGTGAAAGCTGGGAATGGCTGAAAAAAAATGACAATAGAATCAATGCTGTAGGGATGCGATGCCTGTGTAGTATTTGTAATGTGTTCCGGAAAAATAGATGTAGGAACCGATGTGAGAGCTGTATGGTTTGAAGGAAGATGAAGTGACTAAAGTAGGAAAAGTTATGTTGCGGTAGTTCAGTCATTTGGAAAGAATGGATGAAAGTAGACTGACAAAACAAATCTATAGAGCGAATGTGTATGATGGAAAGGTCGGCAAGAGTCGCCCTAAATAATCCTTTGCAGACCATATTGGTGGGTATTAAAAAAGGTCCAAATTTTAAGCACCCGAAACCGACGAGCTTGCATGAAGATTGATGGATATCAGTAAAGCAAGAGAGATATGCAAAGGTTGTACCATGTGGAAATCTATAGTCTCTGCTAACCCTTCTGGTAAATAGGCGTGAGTTTACATTACAGTTATTATTAATTGTATTGAAAAACTATGATAAATTGTTACAGACGACGATATCGAAATAAATAGAATATAGTCGCATTTTAATAAAAGCATATTAAAGCATATAAGGCCAAACATTAGCATATATAGATTTGTATAGAATGTTGTCATATGTAAAAGTATAGTTTCGCTCACACAGTAATAGTAAGTATATATGTGTGCTTATAGGCATGCAGCCAGCTCGCTATCATAAACGGAAATGATATAAAGGACAAATATCAATGGAAAAATAAGGGAAAATCAGAATAATAGCAGTTCACGGTGTCCGCACGCAACCTGTTATACACGGACATAGGCACTCTACATTATTATAAGTATATGGACACGGTCTGTAATTAGTAATATTGTGAATAATAGTATTTTGATGTTAATTGTATAAATATTGTGCAATTGTAATATTTGATAAATAAAAACGAGGCAAATCTCTTGCGGGGAGCGCTAGTCGACCACACGGTAGAGGGGTGCACTCCCGTCTATAAAACCGGAACACGTTCGGCGTAATTTGTGGAAGCCGCGACTTCATGGCACTTATGGGCTAGGGTTTATTCGTTTCTAAGGCTGCGAACTCGTCGCAGCAAGGCTAATAACGCAAAGGCGCCAACGGCCGCCAAAGTTGCGACTGACGAGGCTGACGTCATTGTGACCCCCGCCTCTAAAAAACTTCAATAGCAGCCACCTTTATTCATTCACGATAAGAGCCGCTGGTCGGAAATTCGTAAACAATGCGAAGCTAAAAGCACTGTCATCTCTAACGCCCGTAATGCAGCAAGGGGCCTTAAAGTCCAAGTCCAAGCGGCAGCTATCCCGGACTTCCGGAATTCATCCGCCCTTCTCGCGACACTTAAAGTTGCATGTATGTTATTGAAATTGTAATATTATATTACCACATACAAATTATATGTAGAATGCTGATAAAATCAAAATCACATACTTATTTTTAAAGCATGTTAGGAAATTTATTTAGCATATTTCAATAAAATTGACTCTCCAATATCCAATCAAATTGAACTTAAAGTGAACTCTACTTCTCAGACTCTACTCCAATGCTTATGTACCATGAAATTGTCCATAACCCGGCATCGTGATCCGGCGGGAAAAAATTGCCGGAAGTGTCAAGTTGATGTTTGTTCCGGGGCCAGTAGTCCTCTCTCTATGCAAATAAGCAATCCGCCGCGGGCGCCTCTCTAAAACCCACTTGACAATCTCCGCCGAGATTATGTCTGCTTGCTTATATTCAACTTGTATTAAAGTCTTGACCTGGTTTTACTTCTGGAAAAAATATAGCTCCTTATTTATTATACATCACGATAGAAGATTGTTCGACGGAATAATTATCACCAAAAAAAATGCGCTACCTTGTAACGCCAACACAATCTATAGCCTACACAGCTTTACAAGTAAGTTCTAATGTCTTTAAGGAAATAGATAGTGAATTCAATTTGACCTGATGGTACTAATACCATCAGGATCTTCTAAAAGAATAACAAAGACAGGTCAGAAGTCAGGTTAGACAAAACATCTGTTGGCTAAAAATCTATCTGAATATTTTAAAGTTACTAGACGAAAAAAATATCTAAAAGAACGTATGGCTTTTATATAGACATGGCCATAAATTTGGTGAAGATCTATTCAGACATGGTCATAAATTTAGTGAAGATCTATTCAGACGATTTACCAAAGTATTAAACAAACATTTTTTTTAATAAATTTTTAATTTTGTATAAAGTAATTAATACCTATAGATGAAGTTCAATCGATAAGTGAAAATTGCGTCAAAATCCAGTCATTTCAGAGTCATCACAGAACAAACATTATGGTTCTCGAAAACAGAGACAAATCTCATATTACACAGGTCTTCATCTTATAAGTATACAACACATGTACTTAAAATAGACAAAAGCCCTAAATTTCACATGAAACACGTTTAGCCGTTTTATACAGACGGTGGAAGCTAACTACTAAATGGACGATAGAAATCTCTAAGTTCGATATTCTAAAATGTCCCCTATGACTGTATTTTAACTCTTCTAAAATTGTATTACAAGTTTACACAGTTTACGAGTTAACGGCTACTGGGCACATTTTGTCGAGTCCTAACATAAACGTATCCTCAGAATGGCAACATTGTATTCCTCGAAAGTCCTAAAATTGTATTTTGTTTGTGGATCAGTTTTATAAAATATAAATACATATTTTTTTGTATTTACTTAGCTGTATAGGTATCCCATTACATAATATAAGAAGTTCGTCTATATATAAATTTATACATGGCTATATTGTTAGTGATCCTAACGTCTTCGATGTAATTATTTTATTTTGATAAAGTTTTGCTTTTCAAGTTTTAAGTTTTCTTATATAGATGTTTCCCCTGAAAGACGAGGTGAAAAAAATTAACATTGTTTTATGTAGCGCCATTTTGTAGAATATTCAGGCAATTGCATTGTAGCTATTTAATTGTTTCTCAACGACAGATGACATTACGTTACAAAAAATACAAATGGTACTACATGATATATACTACAGATATTGTTAAATAAATAAAATACGTAGCGTGTATTTTGCATATTAAGTAACTACTTTTTCTGTAAGAAGTTATCATGTTCCCATGGGATGCTTGAAGAACGCCGAGCAAAGCTCGGTTACCCAAGTACTTGTTTATTATATATAACACACAGACGCTCGCTTAAAATTATTTGATTAAAACAAAATATTTTCTTAACTTTTTACTGAAGTTAAATTTACAGCAAGAGAAAATACATTATATTGAAAAGAATTTCAGCGTTTTAAATTCACCATATTAAAAATTTGCTTCGCCTCCGGATTCGCCTTTATATGAACATAATGAATTCTTTCATCTCTGATATCGATGAATGGCGTTGTAAGCCATGTCCTGGCCCCGGCCCCGTTCTCAATACTGATTTCGCTCTCACTCTCCATTCCCGATCCTGTTCCCGCCTTCGATTTAACTTAGATAAAATTATCTAAAGGGAATACTTACTTTTATACTGAAGAGACACGTATTACTGTTATTATAGTAAATTATAATATTATGAAAGCTTGATGCTTCCTTGCACTCTGCTGTATAACAAAGATTGATTGATGAAAAGTTTTCTAAACAATGTTTTTGTTTTTTTTTTCATTTCTATTACCATAAATAATATTACGAATGGGACAATTAATCTCATCAATAAAATTAATTAAATAATCTGTACAATGGTTGAAAATTTTTCCATTTTCGTGTACTAACGCGAGTACAGCGATAAAAATAATTGCTTGATTCGCCTACAAACTTACAAACAAAAATATTCTATTACTTAATCTTCACGTTTTTTAATCATTATTTTGAAAAAACTTTTAGTGTACGTACACAAAAAGTTTACGATTTTATAGTACGTACTAACGACAAATTCAAAACGTTTAGGTAAGTGTACCTTATAGTAGTAAGGCTATCTACATTCCAATTTCTAATTCAAAGAAACGACGCTGTACAAAGCTACTCCCTGTTTCTATTTCTCGTACAACAACAATTACCTGCTTAGAACGAATTCCAGCAATTCCAGAAGGTAACTGCAGATGAGATTATTGCTCGAAAAACATTTCGTTCCGTTTCCTCTACTGCTCGCCTCTCACGAAGTTTCCAGAAAAACAAATAAGGAAAATACAATTTAAAAATAGACATAAGGATAAAAATAATATGAAATCGTTTGAAACGAAATATTGTATTGGTATTTCCGATACACAAGCACTATGCGTGGGAAGTACTATAAAATAATATTTTATGAAATTGCCTTCGTGTTGAATAAATAAATAAGTTTATTACTTATTCAGACCATTGTTTTTGCTGTTTAATCTCGGCCTTGAATCTTTATATTGTTGTACGCAGACCTAGATTAAATTCATTAAGAATTATCAAATTATAGCTATCGTCAAGAATGTGGTTTGGACAAGTTTGTTGTGTTTTTTTTTTCTATTTATAGAAAGTTCGTCACTAATCGACATCTGTTCATTATTACGGCTTTTTTGAAGATGATGGGCGTAGATTTAACATCCAAGCAATTGGTGCAGTTCTTGAGGCACCACTGTTCTGGTGAAAAAAACTGTAACAACAAAATCAACAGTTTTGAAATTCCAAACACGATTTATCTCATCTTTTACTTCAGTAAAAAACTCCTCGCCTGTTATATACTGTAAATCGCAGGTGTCTTGGACGGCAATATCTAGTGAATATATTGTTTGGGTTATCCTTTATATTAATGGAAATGGGAATTTCATATTGTTACTCATAATATATTATGCAATAAATATATATTATACGAAACGCATTTTTAGATATATATTTCAAATTCAAATTTTGTTAACATCTTAACGTAATGATTATTCATTTTTTCGTTTATATTTTCTTCATTTTCATTCATATCACTAATATTCAACCTAATTACAACAAACTTTCAGCTGTAATTAATGTGTGCGCTATTAGAGTATCGAAGCATAACATTTACAAAATTCTAAATTGAGCTAATTTATATTTTCCTCACATGCTAATGCGAAAATATAAGGTACTAAAATTGTACTTCTTTTGGTACGTTGGTGAAAACAGATCAGAGTGAATATTCAGATGAAATTAGTACGACACCATGAAATCATTATGGTCTGAAGTTTGGTGCGTAAATGACGTATATTATTGCTGTTGCGTTATTATTAATAAACAATGAATGTGTTCTAAACATAACAGATATTAAGTCGTAAGAAATTACATTTATATACAAATTTCTGATGACTACTATTTTACGCTGTGATCACTGTTTATTCACTCCAAAAAAGTATATTAAAGTATATTAAACACACAATTTTTCGTGTTTTCTTGATTTTCGAAATTTGGAGTTACTCTATTCAGAAAATAGAGAAATTGATTTAGCTGTTTATACTGATATACTGGGAACTACAAAAGTTGTCGAACAAAAATTAATAAAAAAAAAAAACAGATGACTCGTGAAGGATTTGAACCTCCGCCCTTTGGTGGTCAAACTTAAATTTATACCAATGCTCTAACCTACTGAGCTAACGAGTCTTGTGCAAGCGCATCGCAAAACGCGACTGTATTCTAAGAAATGACGCAAGCGTTAAGTCCTACAATTAATTTAGCCTTGAATAAGATTTTTGTTGGACAACGGATTTTAAACATACTGCCCTGTTACAAAAGATCGAAAATCATTTCAAATAGGATACTGAATTATTTCAATGAAGACGTGCAGAATGTATGTTGATGAAATATATATTAGTCAAATTTTAATACAGCTATTCAATCGACAGGTAACAATAATAGAAATTGTTATAACAACTTATTCATGACAAACGACTTTTTTAAATATGCACTGCCGCTAAAGACAGCCTACCACATAGAATATTTTTTTTTATAGTAACAATGGTATCATCTAGATATTTGAAAGAATATATGCCTGATGGAAAAAAAATTAAATTAATTTTTCAAAATGTTATGAAATTGTTAATTAGCTCACTTTTTTTCAATCTTCGTTTTCATAAATGATGACATAAAAGTTTAAATAATAAGCCTAAAAATTTTCGGCTATGTGGAGCCTCGCTTAACAAGATCACGCGATCAAAGTTTTTAAATGAAAAAAAAAATGAAAAGTCCAAGAAATGTAAATAAATTTATTTAAAACAAATGTTTTTATTTGTTTTGTAAACTAATTGCTGCTGTTTTCGTATTCAAGAATAGCATTAAGTAACGTTAGAAAATTTTTTTTACATGATTTGTTAAGAAATTGTTTATAAACAAATAAACAAGTTTAATATAATATTTTTTTACCATTTTGTAATCTTAACAAAAGTGATTTAAAAAAAAATTACTTAAATAAGTATATTATTCTTTTTAATGTTTTTTTTTATATTTCGATTGCGGAAATAATTAGTTAAGAATTATTTTCTCTATAAAAATTATAATTGGTTTTTCTCCACAGGTTAATAAAAAAAATTATCAATAATTTCATTGCTTGTTAACTTAATAATTTGTTATAAACAAATCCTAACTGCCATTATATTCCTTTTTCTAGAGTTAAAAAAATAACAAAAACTGCAATAAATATACATGGAAATAGTAAAAAAAAAAATCTATTTTTTATAACGCTTTTAAATATTACACGATACCAAAGTTGAATCGGACACTTGATTTGTTAAGCAGCTGTCAAAAATTAAAATACCATAATAAATAGAGAGAATCTGAAGAAAATTCCATGTTAAATTGAATACGGAGTTAAACAATTTCTTCATTTGCACGGATATCAGCCAGAATTAAATTTTTATAACAAGCCGCCATGCGTGTCTAAAAATATTATACCACCGTGCTGTTTTTTTTATAATAATCCATTATTATATCACATGCTCGTTTTTGGCTCTCAATTAATAAGGGTTTGTTATGTTAAATGTAAAGCTATTTGTCGATATTATAATTTGTTTCTCTTTAAAATTCGCTGTTCCTAGCATGCGAATGACTTCGTTTAGAAGATTGAACACCTAGTTGTATTAACGTTTGGTTAGATATTGCTAACTATCAATCAATATCAAAGTTTTGTTTAAAATTTATTCGTTAAAATTGATTTCTAATTCTGAGTTTTGATGTCGTAGTTCAGGCAAGATGTCATTCCCCATATATTCTCGCTATTTTAGCCATAGTCGATTTGAATTAGAAAGATTACATGTCGTTAATATAATTATGAATAGCTAACGAATTTGATTTGCTGTTACGTTTGGGCTGTTTCATTCATAGCTGACTCCCAATCATTATTGTTTTCTAGTAGACCCAATCTTTGACATGCTTAGCGAAATATCGTTACATTTGTGAGAAATATCTCACAAATGTAACCGGTGACATTTTTTAGATTTTCAATACACATTAGGCCACGAATAGTGTGAAATAATAAACGTAAATAGAAACATTCAGCGTTTTATGGATGCACCGTGTAGACGCGTTCTATTGTATTACTCTTGAACACTCTATCATGTTCTTCTACTAGTATTTCGCGTTTTCTAGGATTATATTGTTTACTTGTTGTATTCCATGTATTTCTGAGTAAAGTCTTAGCAAATGCATCTTTTGGGCATAGTTCAAAAAAGGCTGTTAAAGTTGTTCGTGTTGATGGTTCGGTCGCAACTTTTTTGTGTCGTTTCTGTAATGAAAAATACACGTTGTCCATTTTTTAAGTGGACGGATAAATGGAGAACCGGCGGATCTCGATCGTGTATTGAAAAACTGAAATTTCGCCAAATCGCTTCGTTGGTACTAATGTAATGACCCATTTGATACTGTACTATCTCATTACGCTGGTTTTCTTTGGTTATCGTAAAAGCAGCCATATCACTGCTTTTCTTAATATATTTGCATACATACTTTATAATATATGTTCTTTCTTCTAAGGTTAAATTTTCTTTAATTCTTTTCATTCCTTTACGAATATTCAAACGCCGTTTTAGTACTGTTCTTCTGTTTTAGTTCGACATGCTAGATCACTTCTTTTTGAATTCGCTTGAGGTTTTGTAAATACTTTTTTTACGCCTTGGCATTGTATATATGTAATGGAATAAAGTTACATAAAATTAATATCTTGATTGTTGTAGAATATTCTATTATAGAATATTACGGCAAAATCTAGGAAATTTTAGAAGTCGTTGTGAGTTTGAGAATTAATTAAATTCATAATTTTTTAGAACTTCCCAGAACATCCCACATCGATTTTTGCAGTTGCACAAATTTTGTACCTTTCTAGAGTATTCCAGAAATTTTTAGAATCTTCCAGGACATTCCTGAACGATTGTAATAGTTGTACACATTATGAAACTTTCTAGGACATTCCAGAAATTTTTAGAACTTTTTAGAATATTTCATATTGAGTTTAGCAGTTGCACACATTTTAGAGTTTTCTAGATCATTTCCAGAAATACTTATAAGTTAGAAAAGGACGGATATATATTTTTTCACATTTTCGCCACCCACAACCACCCTTACTCTCATCGTGAGACAAAGGGGTGTTTACCACCCCAATGGGAAGTTGATTGGAATTGGTGGTGATAGAGAAAACCCTGTCTTTACAAACGAACATTAGCATTTTATATATGTATTTAGATTTTTCTATTTTGCACAAGTGTAGGCTTCGATTTTTTCTTTTTGTTATTTGAGCCAGTGTTTTTTTCCATTTATAATAAGTAAATAGATAAGAAACACAGATAAAAAAATAATTATTTTATCCTATTTATTGTTTAGCAAGGCAGTGACAGTTATAAAAATTAATTTTCTTTAATCTAACTATTTCTTTATTTCATAACGTTTTTCTATGTAGTTGAATTCAATGAACGGTAAGTCGGTCACTGCTCAATTCCAGTTTTCATGATGATAAATATACCGTATCAGATAAAAAAAAAACATTTCTTTTTCAATAAGAAATTGATAACGACTATGACAGACAATGACTAATTTTAATAAATTTAAATACATACTTATATCTATAACAGAAAAATAAACAATGAACTGTAAAACGCTGTAAAGAAGTAAACTTAAAAATATTAAATACTAACCTCAGGCGATCGTAAAGATACACGAAATAGTGAATAAAGAAATACGAACATGCAAAATCAAATTAATATCTACATGCATATATTTACATGATTATTTTGGACGACATCGCCGACCAGGCGGTTACGGGATCTTGGTCGATAGTAAAACCGGGAACCGAAACACGATCCTCTATTATGATCGTAATTGGTATTAGTAGCGAAATTGAAACCAATGCTTCTCCTCAATACCCCCTCCAAGCACAGAATTTGAAGGCGCGCGGTCGACAAAATAAAATGATTTATTTTGAATGATTTTTGTTCTAACTACTTAGAACTTATCAGCATAGCATGCAGCTAGTTTATAGGCAGTGTTTATGCGGGCGCTGCAGCGCTTCGTTTCAAACGAGCGGTCAAAGTTGGCGACGTCTTCGTCCTAGTTATTTTACGGATGACCTGATGCTGTATTCGTTGTTTGGCGACGTACTTCTGCGAAGGCCCCCGAAGCATAATTGGTTTCGTGGATATTGATAGAGACAAACATTGCAAATACTTAACAACAGAAATATGAAACTTTTGTAGATTGATTGTAAAGGTTCTCTTGACCCCGTTTGTCTGTTAGTTCACCGTTTATATTTGTTTTTTTTTTATGAACGACGGTTTCTGCATCTGCTTATTAACCTATAGAAAATATGCAACTGCTGATTTTGTATACTTATCGATAAATAAACTTAAAGTTATAAAAAATGATCTATCTTCTTAAACTACATTTTCAAATAAATCTATTCATATAATTTAAATGTAATAAATCCACATAAATGCATTAATAGGTTGAACTCCAACCATTATTGTTCATAGGTAAAATGTCGTCAATAATGCTGTATAATTTTGTGCGTTACGAGCTGTCCTCGAAAATCTATTAACCCCAAAGTATTCTCCGGCCGCCCATCGCCGAATGTGTTACGCGTGCCGAACAACAGTAAAAACGTCACAGAACAAACCGGGAACGGAAATAAACGCGTCCGGTGCACTGATGTGCCCCCCGAAGGCCACTATAAATTGCGCGCGACCGGTTGACGGTTAGGTAAAGTGAATACCTAGAACGGGGCAGTTGGCACCGATAGATCCTCTTCTGGTGTGAATAGATCACGTATGCATGCGACTTCAGAACCTGTACGATTTGATGTATTAGATTAACACAACCCTTCTTCTGTTTAGAATAATTTCATACATTTTAGGTGTAGGCGCATTTAGTGAAAATCTAATATCCAGCATATGATCGGGATTGTTATTGGACTCAAAATAACATACTAGTTAAAACAAAAATAAGAGAGTTTTACTTATATACTTATTTAGAATTCAATATATTGTTTGTGTTAACTTCACGACAACTTTAAACGGAACATTTTAAATTTTGTCAGAAAAACGAGTTAGTAAATCCAATTAAAAATACACAGTTTCTCCAAATTTAAACGTTATCTTTAGTGTTATTTTCAGAAGTTCAGGAACACTTAGAAGCGTTAAGAGCTCTACTTTCCGGTAAAGACGAAGTGTTTAAAGAGGATTTTACCAATTTACTATGGAGCATACGGCCACTCAATTTTTATAGTGTTCTATTGATTTCGAAAACATAAGTCATTTGACAGATCAATAAAAATCTTATTAAATCTTTCTCTTAAAACTATCCATGCAGGTGATTTTCGGTTTATTCATTTATTTCACTGTACAAAACTTTATAGTATAGGCCTTGTAACGGCGATTTCGGCTATCGTAAGTCCGCCGCTGCCGCGATTCTAGGCCTCTGATTGGTCCCCCCGCCAAGGCACAATTTCGTATGCGACTCATATGCACATAACATTTGATTCATATTTTTCAATTGAATACGACATAACTAGATATACATTAACAAGACAAAATACAAATACTAAACACACAAAAATATACGAAAATAGGCAAAAATATACAATTTTTCATGACTTATCCCCACCCTGGTAATAAATAAAACAAGACAATTATAATGATTTAATAAAAACACACACAAAATAAAATACAATACAAAACAATACTTAATCTAAGTCCGTTCGTATAAAACAAAATAATATATTAATGGTCCAATTTAAACACTAATAGCGCGGCTGTCCGTAACAGCCGTACTTACTATTAGTATAATAACAAAACGACGATGAATTAAATTGTAACATAATCCTGATTAAAATGTTACTTTATTTAAACCCCAAAACGAGTACTTGCCAAAATAATTACTGATCACGGACTATGAGTGCCGTAATCGCCTGATCCAACTTCAATATTCACCTTAACACAATCATTGTTTTTTCTGTCGTTAGATTTGATCGATATGGTGATCGAACGAATAAAGTAGATAATACAGTTTATCGTTACGAAAATTCATTTTAATTTCGTGAGTGTCTTTATACACACAAATAAATCTCTTTTCTAGACATAATACTTATATAATACCGATTATTAACAAAGCGCGCAACTTTGAACGTTACTAGTCTGGTCAGTATCCTTTGACTACTGGCACATGGATGGATAGTTCATACTACAATATTAACCTATTGGTTAACACGTCTGAGTCGTACCAAGCAAAGGTACCTGAGCAACCGAGCTTTGCTTGGCGACTTTAGAGTTTGCTGTATGTATATGACAAACTCCCAAGATAAAAGTTACTTATGATCATTTCCAACTATGAATATTTAGATAAATAATACACAAAATATATCTGCGTATTTTATTTATGCAACATCATTTGTCGTTTGTTATGTAATGCCATCGGTTGTTGAAAATCTAATGACATAACAACAACGTAATTGCCTCAACGGAGTAGGATTAAAGAAAAGTAACGCTTAGAACTTTCTTAATCTCGTTTTTCCAATCAATACATTTATATAAGATAAACTAGAAAAGTAAAACTTTATCAAAATAAACATTTATATCCAAATCGTCAGGGCCGTTTGTGAGAGAGCCAATGTATAAATTTATGTATATATAAGAAGTGCTCGCCTAAAGTAATAAGATATAGCCTGCGGTCATCTTTATATAACCTTCAAACTGAATAATATATATTCATCGGAATCCTGAACATTCTGAGAAAACACCTTTCGGGCTAGGGGAACTAAATTTCAATATTCTCAATGCAAAACAAAGCTTCCAAACGATTTTCATCAAGTCAGCAGCAGACGTAAGAATATCTGCATGATAAGCACTACAAATAAATAGAAATTTATTTACGGTGCAGTGATGCACATTGTCCGGATGTCCACACGCGATGTGTGCGCGCATCCTTCAGATGAAACTTGTCCATTTGTGTATCTTTCAGGAATTGTGTCAGCAGCGGTATTTATTTACAGAGAAAACATTGGACCCGCCGGCCCGGGTCTGTCGGCAAACAGGAAAGGGTCTGTTTGCCGACACTCAGTTTATATATGTAAACACTTTTCCTTGTTATTCCCCATTAATTGTATTGCTTGTGATGTTATTGTTGTTAGATACGTTGTTTTGTTACAGATGAAATCTATTCTATTGTTGCAGATATGTGACTCCAAACTTGTTTTAATTTAGGATTCTTATCCAAATCTCTATGCGGATGCAAATTACAGTTCCGGTTGCGATCAAACAATCCTGATGTGGATTCCATAATAAAAATCTAATTTAAAGTTTTAACATCGTTAGCTCAATCAGTGAATGTTATCTATTTATATAAAAGGATCATTCACAACCGTCTCCGAGGGTTACAACATAAATTATTCATTTTTATCTGCACGCCCCTGAGACGATAAAATAAAACAAATTTTATATAAAATAATATGAGGACGTCGTCGTACCCACGAGGAATGCCGATGTCAGTTCCGCGCTCCCTTAAGGAAAAAAAGGAATTGTGGACTCGAAACACGAGATGTGGTAAACAAAAATAGGTCAAGCGTGAATTCGGGCTTCAAACGGAGAGGGTTCCGCGGAAATCACTGCCGAGGAAAATGAGTTCGAGAACCGGTAATTATTTACTCTGGCGGTGAGGTCCAATTAGGGTGCAATGGGCCAAAGAATGATCTATCTCATCAAAAACCTCTTTTATTCAGCCTGCAACATCTCGAAGCGTACTCGTTCAATTTGAGAGATGAAAACGAAGTAATTTAAATTTTTATAGGCCACTAAATATCATTAATCCTATTAAATAGTCATAAGTTTTTTTGTCATAAGTTATTGAAAACTTTCATACATACCATAAATTCTAACATAACGCTATTGATTCTGTTGCCAAATCCGTTGCCTTCAAACCACAATGTATTCGATCTTGGCCGCGATTGAACTGGTCAATTAATTTTGTAACTTGAGCCAAATTGTAACATATGTTTCGCATCAGATAACGCTCGTCAGCGGCTCTCAACCCGCAGTGGACCGACACGGATGGCTTAATGATCCAAGCCTCTCCATATGAAATAAAAAAAAAACCGAACAAGTTCGAATCGAACTCGCCCACCGAGGGTTCCGTACAAACTTGCAGTTACATGTTATAAATAGTTCAGGAATCGAGTCTTGCAATTTTTCCCAGCTTTTCCAGAAATTCAATTATCAAAACCTATAATTATATACTTATAGTAAATTGTGGTTATACTAACGGTTCGTACCTAAATTAGTTATGTAACCTATTCAAAGTTATTTTTATGATTTACTTACAAATGTATGATTTTCAGATTTTTTCTATACTTGTATGTATAAAACGATATTGCTTGCAAAAATTTCATAGTTCTAGGTCAACAGCAAATATCCTATAAATTTTGATTCCCTTGAGAGTGTCAAAATATACATTTTTTGCAGCATAACCTGCCATATCTTTTTTTAACGTTAACTTAGAAGTTTGATATTATCATAATTTTAAAGGACTGTAGATTTGAGTATATGATTTCAATTTAAACTGGATATCTCCACGCGTTCCCAAGATAAAAAGTTTTTCCTTTTGAGGAATAAAACCCTAAAAATGTGATAAAGTATGTTATGTTAAAAAAAGAAGTCGGTCATTATGCAATATATAATTCATAATTTAAGTTATAACAATATTCAACTTACATTATACGTAAACTGTTAATATAATGTACATATTTTGAAATTCGCGCATGTTAAATTAACTCCACACCAGAAGTATATTTAATATGTATGAAAAGTTCTCTTTTTTTTTTTAATAAAGTAAATCATATTAGTATTCCCAACGAAACTGTTATTGTGTTACAAAGGCCGCATCAAAAATGTCTAGCTTAGCGCCGCGCGCGTTGACAGTCTCACACGCGCGTTTATCGTCAAAGAAATGTTAATAGTCTCTGTTCCCTCTGATCTACCCGCGTGAACATACAATTAATTCCTTCATATTTTATATTCAGATTGAACGCTTGTCCATCACTTAATCCACCCATTTCCTCATCCAGCCATTTTCTAACAATCAGCCCATACATTCATGCATTCATCTGGCCATCCATCCATCTGGCCTTTTACTCGTCTAGATAAACATTCAACGGCCAATCAACCAATTGGCTATTGGTTGGCAATCGACTATTCAACCGTTCGGCTATTCGGTTACCCACCCTTTCAATCATCCGAACTCAACAATCCTTAATGTTTTTGGCTTATGAATATCAGCAACAAAATATTTAATTCCTGTCATCAATATGATACAGCGTAATTACATGGAGAGTTCTAGTCAGAAGTAGAAACATATCTAATACAAAAAAAAGTAATCCTTAATCAATAAATAACTTTCATATATAAACAATTAACTGTTTGAAATATCTAGGATTTGATATTGTCATGCGATGATACTTCCGAAGTGGGCAGAGCGTGCGCATTTCAGGTGTTTTGAAAAATGCTACCAAAAAGTTAATATAAAAGTCATGTGCTGCATATACACTTCACCGACGTCTAAGCTAAACTAAACTAAACATTAATGCACCGTCTTTGCAAAAAAAAAAATCTTTTTTTTTTCTTCTTTTGTCGTAGGATCATAACCGACAATCGTCTTGCTTGTAGAATTTTTTTATTGAAAACAATTTTGTAACTCGCCCTTCAAATATCAGGTCCTTCAAAAAAATAGAAATTTAACAAGAGACTAGGATTTAGTATTGCATCGCCGTTATTGTTTTTAGAGGAAAATTATGTTTTCCACAACTATTTCCTGTCGTTTTTCTAATTGAAAAAAAAATGGGTATATTCTTTGGACTTACAAAAATTAGAAACGACGTAATGATAGGCAGTAGACAAATTTAAACAAAAAAAAAGAATTGAACGACGAACGAAGTATAGATAATTTTTTCAAAGCTAAAACGAATCCTGAGACCATTAAAGTTATTTTATTATATCTCGTTCAGAAACCATCGTTAAATTGTTGATTTATAAGGTAAATTTACGTTCCCAAACGTCTATATTAATTTCGAAATGTTATGAAAATTGTTAGATAAAAGAAAATGTAGGAATAAATAAACAATTTCATGCAATATTTCCCAAAAAAAAGTGGAAATCCGTTAAAAGCCATACATGAGCTTAATGCGATCCAAAGCACAAAGACAAGTCGACAAACAATGTTTAATCTCTGCAAGAGATTCTATGGAAGAAACATGATGTTTGTTTGGAAAACGGACCACGTACGAGCTAACCATCTGTTATGAACGAAGAAATGCTACGTGCTACAAGCTCACTGCAAAGGAACAACAATTTCAATCTCGGGGTCGTGAATATTCATACATTTTTCAATACCTACAAAAAAATCTCGTAGACATCCGATAAATGTTGTACGGTAATATTAACAGTAAATTGCAGTCAGCGGTAGAAAGAAATCTGTAAGGAAGGATTTGGAAATTCCATGAACTGATAAGGTGATGATCATTTTAGGTAGGATACACGCATTGATGAGTAGTTCTTTCACTGAAGCACTCGATGTTCGTGAATATCGTATTTATTTCCATTTTAATTATATAATCCCAAGCATAAAAAATGCTATTGTGAATGAATCCGAAACACCAAAAAGACAATCTCGAAAAAATGACACATGTTCATAAAACTCTATGGTATTGGTTCTTAAGTTATAGATTCCTTACAATTTCTTTTTTCACTTATTTTTTATTTAAAAGCGTAAATCCCTAAATAATTGACCGATACTTTTGATTCGACCACTAACGTTCTCAAAAAATGCCGAAATTCTGGCACCGTCGAATGGACAATTTAAAATTTAAGCCGGTTGAAACTGAGCGGGTTCGTACAATAGAAACTAGCGCCGACAAAACCAGAGCATTGACATAGTTTTGCACGAAAACTTCAAGAGCCAACTCATCGCGTGAAAGCGCACGACTGACGGCGGAACTCGTAAACTAGTTCGCTCTACTTTTAGTCTCTAAGCAACGGTTTGTCGATGGACTCAAAGATCGAAGTAGATTACGACCTTCTGCATTTGTGTCCATGTCGAATCGGCCGCTGCCCTGTCCACTTAGAAGTACATCATTTCTTTTAACGATTCATACCACTATATTACCCACTAGTTTTGATATCGAGATTCATGTTTTATGCTTTTCGTTATTTAAATCGAATTTATTTAAGAAAATATAAATAATTATCATTGATTTACCGAGTAAAGTTCGCTCTAGAAGGGTATAATTAGTTAAAGAGGTAAATTGTTATAATATATGAATTAGTTAGGTTTGGCTGACTTTCGATAGATGTCTCTAGATATCGAATTTTAACATCTATTATATGAACTACATCCACCACATCTACACAAATTACTTGAGTGACAAAGGGCAGAACTTGAAGGTAGATTCGATACATCAGAAAACAAATTATCAAGATTTACTGGTATTTAATGTAATATTTGAATAATTTTTGATAACGTTTATCACAATTTGAAAAAAAAAATAACACAGATCGAAACCATGGTTTGGCGATCAGGAACTGAACTGAATAGAAATAAATGTGTCTTGTGATTGATAAAACCGATTGAGTTTCGAAATCAAGTCGCTGATAACACGAAATTAATCTTTTTATATATAATGATCGTCAATAATTTAAGATCATGGAAATAACTAAAACAGCAATTGAGAGTTTTATTACTATTAATAAATAATAATTAGGCTTTTAAGATCCCGTTTTTCATTCGATATCAACGAACAAATGAAATTAAAGCTCATGCTATTATACCATTTGATGGCGCAGTTTCGGTCGTAAGCCTTTCCTATAGATGTTCACGACGGACGATCCTTGACCACCGACATCAGACGGTGGCCCGCGGCCTTTACCTAACCAGGCGAAGAATGGAGTCAAGCTATCCAGAGAGTTCACCTGTCGTTCCACACCAGGAGGTTCGATTCGTGATTGTCACACTGTTCCTTACTAACTATCGAGTTATAGGTGATTCTACCTTCTAGTGTGATTCATCCATTACTCCTTCAATTTGACTCTGTGCGTTATGTCGGGATTTTGCGAATCATCTGCAGATTTTTTCCACGACTGTCATTATAATCGATTCAATCTTGACTAGAATGCTGTGTTTTGTCGGGAAAATTATATTAATACAAAGTTATTTATAGTCCCATTTCGCCGTTTTTAGGGTTCCGAGCCAAATGGTAAAAACGGAACCCTTATAATTTCGTCATGCCTGTCGGTATGTCACAGGCACTTTATTCAAAAACTGCAAGACATATAGACATATATGTTGATGAAATTTATAGTGTAGGTGTCTTGTAAAAGCCGCTATTTAGTTTGGTCGTTAAATAAAAAATAGATATATCTAAAGGGACACACACCATACATGTAAGAGAAGTGAAAAATTATCAGCGTACATCAACGAGTGGCATGTATTTCGACAGTTCTTTTAAAACATTTTAAGGTTTCTAAGTAATTATTCTAATTACGTCAATAATTTAGGAAATAATCGCCCCGAAATTTGTAGAAATTGTATACCCCTTCCTCTACTTTCTAAACCGAATGTCAAACAAATATGAAAAATTAATGAAGGTAACGCTTAATAAATACTTTCAACGAAAATTATTTTGAACATGGTCTAATATATTATTTTTGAGTTATTGCCGAAAAACTGCGCTTCTCAAAAAAAAGACGTAAGTGCCATGAAGATACGATTTTTTGCTGATGCACTTTGGTTTACACTAGTTTCAGAGTAATGGTCGACATAGCTACTTGTTTTTCCAGTTATATGCAACTAAAGTGCTTATAACTATTCTGTTTGAAAAACACAACGTGCTTTTTTTCATCTATAGTGCATTTTTTTGTAATAAAGGGTTCTGAACCCCATGACGAACATGATCCGAAATGCTCTTGACCAGATTTTTATTGAACATGAATTGTAACTCTTCGCGAATGAATTTGTATACGAATTTTTGAAAATAACTCAAGCGTAATCCCGTACAAGAGCCAGTCGACGTTAAAATGCAAATTACTTACTCGTACAAAATTAGTATCACGTTTAAGCACACATGTGTAAATCCGATGTTTACATTCAAACATTAAAGTGTAAGCAAAGTTATGTTAGATAGATCTACCTAATGGCCCGTGAATAATTTATGCCGCGAGCAAAACGCCGCACGCTAATTGCTTCGCTCGCGTTGCGCCTTCTGCGCTCGGGTCCTTCGCTTTGAGGCGTCCTGCGTGCGCACAAGATGGCGCGCGTGCTCGACAAAATGATGATATGTCTTCATTTAATTGGGTAAATTTACTGTGTTTTTATATTTTTAAATAATAATAAATAATACACGTAATATGTGTGACATTTGACATGTATTGAGTGCGATTAGTGTGAGTTTATTTTTATTAAAAGTAAAGATAGATTCAGGAATGATTTTTGCTATTTTAGTAAAGTAATCTTATACTATTTAAGCAAATGCTTTATTGAAATAAATTGAAACTAAATTGTTACTTCATAATTAGAGAGATTTTATTCCATCTAAATAAGTGTTAGTCTAAGGTTTGTGAAAAATAAACCCTTAAAGGTGAAACTTGTAGATAAATTTTTGTTTAACAACAATCCGAAATTCAATTTGTACACACTCATAAATTTTTAAATTGTTTTGACACATAAATTTTAGAATAAAATTTGAATATACGTCAATATGTTTATTTATTTTTCTTAAGATAAGAAGTATTAAAGTAAATGAACTCGAAATTTGTCCGATAATGATATTTAGTCAAAATCTAAGTTAAGTTAGCTTTAAGATTTAGGATTACGAAAAACAATGTCCATTTTATTTGTGCATCTAAGATGGCTATAGCTCTGATGCAAACATAGATTATGTATTGTAACGCTATTAAAACCAAAAGCAAATCTGGTATCGTATTGATAATTGAAAATATTAATGACATCAAAACCAAGATCAAGAACTAGGAGTGATATCGGGATCATAAACAAAATCAGGATCGAAATCGATTAAGGAAACGAAATCGAAACCGAGATAATATTGAGACAGAATTCCGAGTAAAATCGGTAACGGGACTAGTTCAGGATAAATATGAAAAATTGAAAGATAAATATTCCATGAGCCGCGAGCGGAGGATTACATAACGATAACATACAAAGAAGATATTATAACTTTAAGTGAGCAGCAAAATATATTGATTGAATTCCCTCGGCCTCATATCTGCTAACGCTCCACTGAATACTAGAGCAATACTCGTATGTAGAGCTAAGAACATTTATTTCATAAATAGCTAATTTAATGTAGCAAGTTCTGAAAAGACCCCAATATTTCTCAATAATCGGCCAGAGCTTCACCGAAGCAATTCATGAAATAAATCTTACCTCCATTAAGTTCGCTAAATGTATTTTTATAGGAGACTTTCAGTCTTTTCCATCCGAAAGACAGTGTATTTGCATTGCAAAATAAGTTCTAAATTATACGGAATTATCTACACCATTGACGCAGACGCAGCAAACTACGTGACCGATTTTATCGATTTCATGTTCTAACTCTGAAACTCCATTAACAGTACAGTCGAAATTCAGGAGTAAGTCCTAGGATCTAAGTTGGCCCCTATATCTAAATTTGTGTGAATGTAACTGTCGTGTCGTGTACTGTACGTTTAATATGATATAATTAACAATGAAATGAGTGATGCATTTGTATGGAGGATGTGTTTAAATGAGAAAATGAAAACTAACCTTATACATCAAACGAGGTGGTCTTTATTTATAACAGAAGGAAACAGGCACATTTTAAATCGACTTTATTGATGTTATAATTTTCTTAAACTGAATAAAAAACACCTTTTTTTAAAGAAGTCACTTATCACGCATTTCCAAAATCACTATTTTTATTAATGCTCAGTTTTAAGATTTCACGCGCACATTAAAAACAGAAAACACATACGATCAAATTGGTCTCAGTCATCTGTCAATGTTCATTTTTTCCAAATCCACTGGACGAAAAAGATGCCATTTGGTGTAGTATGTACGGGCGAGTCATTCGGTGACCCAATTAAGGACAAATAAATTAAATAAACAAACTCGGATTTTGGGAGTTAATTCTGGAGAGCCAATTAGAGAATTAAAAGGTGTTATGTTAATTTTTCTGTGCCTTAATTGCAACAGCACCGAGAATATATATCACAACCTGCAAAATTATTAGATAAAGTTTCAATTTATGCGAATGTAGTCGGTGGCTAATATAATTGATTAAAAATGAAATAAATGCCTGTACGTTTTTTTTTTTATTAACCTAATTGATCTGAATTTTTTATGGAGTGAAGAGAGCATAAAGAGCACCAAAATGAAAAATTTATTTCAATGAGAAAAATCAAAACAGTTTTGAAAAACAATTTTTGTCAGTTACGGATTTCAAGTTAGTAATAAAGACCAGTATTATTTCATTTTTCTTTTTTTAATTTGTTTATTTTAGTTGTTAGCGTTTGCTGAAGTAAGAGTAGTCGAAATGGCCGATTCGTTAACTCTGACTATTTAGACTTTCTTTATATTGGCGAAAGTAAAAACATTAGTAGGGCTTCACTCAGGGCTGTAGGATGAGTTTTACTAAGTTTCTTTATTTTTTAGTTCAAAATGCTCAATTATTTTCTTAGCGTGTCCGAACTTGTTTTGTCATTGTGAAGGATGTTTTGTCGTTTTAGGTTGATATTTTAACGCCCGGTGGAAGGACTGAAAAAACTGTATTATACCACTCAGCATTTAATGTCTTACGATATTCAAGTCTGATCGTAGCATCATGACTAGTCATCGATAAAAACCAGTCCAACACTTTTTCGTAGTGTTTCGGGACTGGACAACTTTCGTTAGTTTTGGTTCGCCTTAAAGATCCAAATCAGTGGCGGCGCTACACCACTCGTGGACGTCGGCGACATCAGGTTTGCGAGGCCTCTTTTTAATAACTTGTAGGCAAAACCTTTTGCGAGGCCCCTTCAGGCGCGAGGCCGTCGGCGGTCGCCGACGTCGCCGACGCCTAGCGCCGCCACTGATCCAAATAATCAACTGCTGCTTAAAATCTAAATAATAAATATAAGTCATGCATTAAGGACCACTTATAATGACGTAGTTGTGTGTCTACTTACTTTCCTTGAATCGTTGCAAAATTGTTTGACACCATTTAATATCGAACGCTTTGTGTCTTTAGAAGATGCGAAAACCAAAGGAATAATACCTTTCTAAAACCTCGCTCTACTTGTAGACTGTAATGCTTATAGACTGTAATGCTTGCGATGCCCAATAGTGCTTCTATCTGTATGGTGATCTTCAAGAATCAGCTATCTCACATTGTCGATATTATCTTGAGTGACAAAGGCTCGCTTTTTTTCAAAAGAACATTGGATTTCTACCTGTTTTTGAATTTCTGAATTGTGGTATGAATTTGATATGCCACCAATTTGGTGTGCATAAGATTTTCTATGGCGACGTTTGCTAAACCTTCCATCGCACACATTCGTTCTATAAATCTATATTGTTTATATATAACTAGTATATATTCATACTTTCCAAATTTGAAACAAATCTTTTTTCTACTCAAAGCACTACATCTACTTCTAAACCACAACGTTTTCTGATATCACTGTTTCTATGTCTGTGTTTCAGAGACACTTCATGCACATTACGTAGGGATAGCATTTTTGTTGCATTGATTCTACTTTAATTTTTTTCTGCCATACCCAAGTTTCATTACCGTACATTAGCGTGGGGATCGAACTCCGTTATGAATAGCTATATCGACTTATCGTGAGACATTTTTATTATTTATAAAAGCAAGAAAGAAGCCATTCATTTTCTTTCTCGCATTTACTCACTTTTTGATATCGCTATCCACAGCCTTTTGCAAACAATCTGTTCAAATGAAAGAAAACTCTTTCACTTGCTCAGTTCTCTCACTTCCTACACGTATAATTTCACAACCTGTCCCGCCCGCTTCGCTGGGTAATTTTTATTTATAAATAAAATGGCAAAGGATTTACGGAATTCGAAAAATGAGTAGCCTAGAACCATCAACTAATCATTCCGCATCGAATGATCCCAGTCCCATGTCTATACGTTTAGTAGTTCTTACGTGATTGGCGAACAAAGACAACCTATTTTCATTATGTATAGATTAAATACTTTTGTTTTTTTCAAACATCATAATCATATTCTTGCTGACATTATTTCCTTTCATATCCCTTTTCTTAGTATTTTTAAATTGTTTTCGACTTTTACAATAAAAAAAAATTGACAGCACCACAAGACTTCAAGTTTAAAAATTACCATAAATAATGAAATATGTAAGCCACAAAAACACGCCTTATATGATTTCCAACTTGATAAAAATGTGATAACACACATTTTATTTAGCTATCCCAATTATGTATCATTAAAATTATATTCTAGGAAGCTTGAAATGAAATACTGTCATTTTTGCACGTTTCTAAACATCTTCAGCAATGGATGCGATAATTGTAGCATCAGATTTTTTTCCAAAATGATTGGCGAGAAAAGAAGCAAAGAAAACAGAGACAAGAACCGGAGGGAAGCGGATGACAATCAAGACAGCATTACTGCAGAAGTATGAGAAACAATAATGAAATATTGAATAGAATCTTGCAGGCAAAGTCTAAAGCAGTAAATAATACAACGCGATATTATACACTATATTAAATCGAAACATTTAACTTTTTTCATTTCTCTTATTTGATTACTGTTATCACTCGTATAAAGGTATATGTCTGTACGTACTATACACATCTAAGCTTCGGTTAGTATACATAATAATACATATGCATAGTTAACATAAAATTATAATTCTTTTCGATGTTCACAAACTGGTTTTTTTATGATTCTAATAGAATTGTATTGGTATAATAAAGTGATTTCAATCCCACTATTGTGGTTCGATGCAGGTTTGAATGTTGTTAATGTTATTGTGACCGATATCCTTATAATATCCGGAACCAAGGGCTTAACGTACGCTTCGAAACACGGAAAGAGTGACTATCAATTTTACTACGTAAAAAATTCGTCGGTCAACTCTTTTCTGATCGTCACTCGGTGTTTTCTGATCGAAGGCAACTATTGAGCAGCCACCGCTCATTGTGTATCAAAACCTGAGGGCAAAGTGAAAATAGACATAAATAATCGAAATAGATATACATAAAGACACCGCCGTGGCCGAATTCATCCCTCGCGATATTAAGTTGCATTCTTTCGCCGGCGAAGACATTCCTTTGAGGTCTTTTAAAGCGAGAACAAAAAATTGAGGATTCCTTGCGTGCTGCGGCTCCACAGATAATCCGCATGCTTCATTTTTCGCTGCTCTTTGTGTGATATACAAAGTTTAGGAAATATGAATTCTTGAAGCGGTCGCTGTGCGCTCTTGGCGTATTATTCTTTGTCGTTGTAAAAGACGTGGTTAAACGCAATTTATTTTAGAGCATTCTTGAAATATGTGTAATTATGCTGAGCAGAATTTTTGTATATAATAAGAATGAAAATTAAATGTATGTGCTCGAAAACCGAAGTTTAAAAACGTGTTTCAGGCAAGTTATTTATTTTTTTAATAATTTAAATAGTTAAATCGGTAAAGAATATAGAAAAGTTGACAATGAAAAACTGTAATAAAATTTTATCACACAGCAACTATGGATATATCTATCGTACAGTAGATATATCGCTAATTGCTGTGTTTCGCGCCTATTTCCCAGAAGTGTAGACAGAGACTTGCATATCTCTTTTGCTTCACTTTCATATATATATATATATCCAACCAGGTACATATTTAATACTAAACCAGCTTTATGTGCATTTACACAGACGACATTTTATTTATCAAGACCTTCATCTATGATATTATTATGTTTTAGTGATGAAGATAACACAGTATTTTTTATGCATTATAATCACACTAATATTTTATTTAAATATAGACAGTATAATTTTAATTTGACAGTGACTCGCTGTCGGTCTAAATGTCCTTCCGCCGAAGCGTTAATATTGACAGGCGAAGTCGCGCAAATCGTATAAAAATTCGGAACACGTAAAACCGAAAAATCTTTACCGAGCACCCGAGAATTCGACACGTCGGCAAAAGGGGGGAGCGCCCTAAGGGGGGACAATTTTTTTCGGCAAAAATTTGCTTGCGCAAAGATACAACCGTTTGTCTATCAGGCCGGCGACACGGCGGTCCGTGATCGAAATACCGGGCGCTCGGGCGCCCCGTGACTGAAATATTTCGTAAGCCGATAACGAGCGCTCTGCGAAGGCTCGGGTAACAGGTACCCGTAACGGCTGTGGGGGAATACGCGACCGTGCCAGACGACGGCCTGTCGTATAATATATCGAGAGTCATGTATTTATAAATATCAAACTCCGTAATTTACGATACAGCGACAGTTGAA
Source organism: Eumeta japonica (assembly GCA_005406025.1). Classification (NCBI taxonomy): domain Eukaryota; kingdom Metazoa; phylum Arthropoda; class Insecta; order Lepidoptera; family Psychidae; genus Eumeta; species Eumeta japonica. The sequence continues at coordinate 576,860 of BGZK01000133.1, forward strand.
GCGGGTGCGCATTTAAATTTATAAACTACGACTCGCCTTTGACAGATGGATAGATTCACTTTCGTTCGTCAAAACTATTAAATCGCGCCGGGATTACACCTTTGCGACTCGTGCGCAAATTGAAAATTCCCCCTGGTCAGCTCACGTGCATTCGTCATAGAAATTATATAAAAAGATCCTAATTCTAAGTTTTTCCGAGATGGCTTCTTGTAAATTTATGATCTTAATAATAATAACATCTATTATATATATAACAGATGCAAAGCAGAGAGATTTATTAGTACTAATTGTAATTCCACCATTATTCAAGTACAATTTTACTCATATATGTATAGTATACAACATATAGACGTATCATCGTTCAGTAGCAACAGGGACTCGCTTAAATAGTTAAATTGATGTACGTACTTCAGTTTGAACGATTGAGTGCTCAATTGAGCAATAGTGGCTCTGTAACTAAGAGCTTTCGAAGTAGAGAGTACCGCGATTAAGATATGACCACGGTTAAGTTGATAAATACGTTTATAACTTAAATTATAACCATTGGCTTTATGATTCGGATTCGGGCGATCGCCAGCAACCTCCGACTCAGACGAAATCGGAGTAGAACTTAAGGTTAAAAGTCTAAAGCTCAAGGATATTAAAAAAGTACAATAATCTCATCTGCAGTTATGAATTGAATGGCCAGTATGCATTCTAAACAGATTCAAGGCCACAATCCGTGTTTGAATCTGAAATAAAACAGAGCGCTCTAGTAAAGAAAGTTTTTGGATGACCAACCGCAGATGAGATGAATGTGAAAATGATTTTCCTTCGATTCCACCGATTGGGTTTTGTGCCCGTTGTACGTCGACTTATGCCTTTTCCATGGCTCCTGATAACTCTGACAAAACTATTATCAAATTTGACATAGTTAACGCTTTTATTGACATGAAATATTACAATATTTTAACTGCACAAAGAGAAGAAATACCCGCTTCCATTTCAACTTTATTACAGTAAGCGTGCGGCGAAGCGAATCGCTGGACCTTTTCATAGCTTTATTTTCACTCAAATCTATAATATCTGGATTATGCTACCCAGGATATGTTGAAAGAGACATTTTCTTGTGTCTGTGGTAGAATACAGTGGATTTCCAGGTAAATGCTGAGGTTGTTTGCTAGCAGCGATGGTATCCGCTCGTTTTTGATTCAGTTTAGGCTGCCATAGTTGACCTTAGAGAGTGGCTGCGATGATATTAATTTTATGAGTTTTGCAAATTCTACAAAAGCCGGATCAAAGGTTTTTTAAGCTATTGCATAGTTTCTATCGCGGGCCTTGAGCGTGGAGACCGAATCCAGAAATTCCGTAACGAAAATAACCTAACACCCCCCACTCCGACCGGCACAGCGGTGATACTTTTTACTTTTGCCATCTATCGATGAATAGCAGAAGTTTTAATGACTTTTTTAAAATATCACGCTTGTCTCTTTAGTTCAGCAACTCGCCTCTAGGTGGCATTGGTTGTATCGGCGTTACTGCGCATGCGTAATCCCTCTCTTCGCCCCGCAATCTGGTGACTCATGCCTGCTTAGAGTTTCGGCGTTAGGGCACCTTCTCTTTGTATTTATTTCATGGTACGACTCTACAAAGCTCGCACGAATCGAGACGAGCTGCTCCGAAATCGGACGAATACGTAATCAGCTGTTTGTGAGAAAGTATATAGGTGTATAGGTATTTATCATCTATGTACAACAGTGAATATCTGTACTCGTATAATTTGTGTACAAAGTGTTTTCAATATGAATAAACAAAGTGCATTTATTAAATTATATATTCAATATATAATATTCAATGATAAATATTCCTGAATAACCTAAATGTATTGGAAGATAATAAAAATATTTTGAACAATATTAACTTCTCATTTATTTAATAAAAAAAAAATGTTTTCTTATCGGTCACCACGCTCAAAAAGTGTAACTTGAATTAATATCAAAGAAAAAAAACAAGGGAAAAAAAATACTGCATAAATAAAATAAATAAATAATTATAATTGCATAAGTTGATAAAAAATGCTATGCAATAGCTTTACCGCGGCAGTCCCCGAGTGCCACACGTTTGGTTTTTACATCTCAAAAACTATTACTTTCACAAAGTTTTCAGAATTATATATTTAATCTTGAACATTTATAAGACGTATTATATGATACTACTAGACTAGATAATGTTGCGTATTGTAAATTTGCTTCAATATTTATAAGCAAATATAAGACCCATCGTTATTTCAGAAATTAATCTATACATTTTTAAAGTTCTTTATTGTGCTACATAATGCTAGATTTATGTGAGCAAATAGTTCATTTCTAGAGTGTATCAAGATTTCACTTTTTTTTTTAATTTAACCCATCGCCACTTTTTATCTACACGCATAGTTTTAATAGATATTAATCCCTTGTGGAACCCTAATAAAGCCAAAAGAAAAAAAAAATTAAACACGACGGTTTTCAATTTGTATTCAAGAAGGCAGCACGCGCCCCGCCCGACGCGGGCAGCGCCGGCGCGACACTACATAAAAATTCGTCGAAACATTCCCCGAACAATTGGCAAGACAAAGAAAACCCTATGCCTTGTGAATACCGAGAACCGCCCTTTGTGGTTGGGATTTCTTTTAATGAAATAAGCCTAGCGCCTTTTCGCGAGAGGAAAGAGATAGATCGCTAAATGTGAGATATTTTGCATGTTATACCACTGGGTATAACATACAAAATGTATCCCAGTAGATAAATATTTTCATTAATAAGCATAGTCAACGTGTATCAACATGGACATGAAATTTTGGAGTCTCAAAGTTTTATTATCTAGGTAGACCGGGTACGGTTGAAACAAACAAAAAAATTCTCGCGAATGGTTACTAGGAGAGATATGGGAGCAAGGGGACCTATCGTACGACAGGTCCGAATACGTATCTCATACGAATACGATACAGGGGACCGTATTGTACTTTGGTACCCAAAAGCAAGTATTTTTCTTCTGAGATTTATGATATTATCGTGTATTATCTACTTAAGTATTGAGTATGTGTTTGTGATTTTTATGAAGGTTATAGAATATGGAATAATAATTACTTTTAATATATTATTATTATGATCATTCTAAAGGTGGGGTTAGGGACGGTTAAGACAATTTTTGTAGTTAAGCTTGAAACAGTAAATATTTTATTTTTTCTTGTTTTCTAGATGCCGAGATTTCGCGTAAGAAAGACTTACAGAAAGCAGAGTGACTTGTCGAGACATAAAGATGCGTATGAGGATGTTAAAGCTGGAGATTGGCTACGAAAAGCGGGGGACAAGCATGGAATTAAGCATTGTTCTCTCTTGAGATATTTACGAAAGCGACATGCATCGAGTCATTATATTCAAAGAGCAGATCTGGAGAAAAGTGGATTTAATGCACCAGTTCTAATCAGTGGGCTAACGGAAACTACACAGAAGGTGGGGTTTAGCTATGACTGCCACAATTGCGATTCAGATTTGTCCCTAACCTAATTTTATATTCGATTGAAGAAATGTTTCTCTTTAGTTTATTCTTAAAATTATTTTTGTGTAGTTTGCTTTGTTTTAAAGGATACTATTGACCTTTATTATTTTTGTTAATTGCATTACTTCTTTATTACTCGTCAAATGCTGATTGGAAATATCTTTATGAGTATTAAAAACTTGAAGACTGATTAATGCTGTCGTACTATAAATATGCTTATAATTAAAATTTATAGAAAATAAAACATGTTAAAATATTATATTTTGTATATTTACATACCTTTCAACTGATGCCAATCGCTGTTTCAACCGCCCCTGGTATGAGGACGTATGAAACTAATCGGTTCTTTTTTAATTTTGTATACACCTAAAAATAGCACCCCAGGAACTAAAATAGTATAACCCTTTCGCAGTTAGAAACGCACTCTTAAATTTGACATATAATCATAATCGCTAGGCTTATAAACAACAATACTATAAACGATAAAACCAAATCGTTTCAACCGTATCCAGTCTACTCTAACATAATTTTTGTAATATATTTCATTGAATCAGTATAAATAAAATATGAATAAAAGTATTTAAATGTTTTTAGTTTTATAAGAAATGCGTTTGTTTACCTTATTAGCCTACTGTATATCAGTGGCGAGGGGTGAGAAAAATATAAAGGGAAGCCGAACCTTAAAAAATTGTCAACATTAAACATTATTAATAAAAATATAACTATTACTACCGAGCTCCGTAACGCCCTCTGGTATAACGCGGTATTTCATTCGCCACTTTGGCATACTTGAAGTCAACGATAATACAAACGGAAGACTTCGAGCATGCATAAAAGCAGCTTTGAAAAAGCTAATGAAGTAGTTTCCTTTAATCGAATTTATAGCAGCGCAGTGGATAAATGAATTAAATGAGATAAAAAGCTATTTAAATTCTAGTGGTAATCTACGATTTTTCTTGAGAAAATGAGCTAATACCAAGTCATAAAAATTTGGCTTACTTTTGATTTGCAACAGTAAATGTTTTTCTATAGATAACAACGCGAGATCTGAAAGCCTTTGTTCTGTCTGGCTATTCCTGAGGTACGTATGAATGCGTTTGAGAGCTGAAAAAGATCGTTCCGCGGCCGCAATTGTTATCGGAAGGGTTAAACAGATATTACTTAAGCTTAAAATTTGAGGAAATGTATCTTTTAAGATATCTTTTTGTAAATGCAAAAATAACACGTACATATCTAATCCTTTAAGCGAGGGAGACGAATATAATACTTTTAACTCATTTTTTAATGCATTTATGTCAAAAATTCGAGGAAATAATAAATTTAAATTATTTAGTTTATCCTCAGGAAATGTACATTCGAATAAATCATATTTCGACTTACTTAGTAAATCTAAAAACGACAAATTGCTTAGTGAACTATATCTGGTTTGAATTTGATTTTTAACATTATCTACAATTTCGATGAAAATACGTTTATACTCGCGTTTTAAGTCTGATTCTGAGCTAAATAGACGTCGGCGTCTTCGTGGAGGCTCACTTATATCAGTGACACTGTCGTAAATTTCGTCAAACTTATTAATGAAATTACTCTCAAACCAATTTAATAGCGATTGAACTTCGCGAATAACGACGTCTATATCACTCTGTTTATTTTATAGCAAAGCGAAAGTAATATCTGTTCTTGCAAATAATTCAGCTAAAGTATGCAAAAAAAAGCAAAATTCCCCATCTTCTAATGTCATTAACAAAGTTTCTGATATGGCAATTGATTCAGAATCCCAATCCATCGGATTTTCTATAATTATATTAAATGTTTGTATTATGTCGGATCTACAGTTACAAATGATATTAATAATACGAGAATGATACTGCCATCGAGTTTCTGCGACACCAGGCAAACGACGATCTGACGTTAATTTTAAAAGACCCGAACATTTAGTAGATTTATTAAAAAAAATTATTATGCAATTGATGTGGCCGAAAAATTGTTTTAACTCTGGAATATTTTCTAAAGATCGAGATAACACTAAGTAGCATAGCAAGGAATAAAGACAGCCATTGGACATTGTAATTTAATTTTTGTTTGTACGCCGCCCTATACTTCTATACTTAATTCGACACGGGAATGATGCTATATGCAAAACCGTTTTTTATTCGGGTATAATCGGAAATCTCCGCTGATCGAAACGCATTATTATTTGCATAATGATATATAACACAAGAATCCGCAACCAAATATAACACCTAAGAGTTCACGTTAAAGGTGAAATTATGTTACACGAATTACAATTGCGTCATTTCGTTGTCCAAACGAAACTCGCGACAAACCGAGTTATTCCCCCGCTCTCCCGCGGCTTGCGACCGGCGGCTTGCGACCGGCGGCTTGCGACCGGCGGCTTGCGACCGGCGGCTCGCGGGCTTGAGGCGTCGTCATAACGCTATAATACAACTGAATATGGAAGACTCAACATTTCACATTGATTACGACGATTGCGAACATTCTGAATTTAGTCGTCTAAATAACTCGGTTGCTTTCGAGTTATTTGAAGTGTTTTTTATATGGGGCTTACGTTACTAACGTAAGAAGGCTAGATATTATTTACAATAATTATTGAAATTAAAAATAATTTTAAATGTCTGTATACTAAAAAGCAATAATTTATTTATTTATGAATTATGCATATTAAATATTTTATGAAAGGGAAGCCGATAAGAATCGAGTTCTTAGAAGCCGTCGCCACTGCTGTATATACTGCAAGAAAATCGTCTTAAATAATAAATTCACAGAAATGCATAAGCTGCAAAACATATTTTGCCCGAAAGACGTAATTTTTTGTCACCAATTGTAATACTTTAGACACACGATTTTTATTGCTTAAAAGAACTATTCTTCTTAATAAACTTAATTTTAAAGCATAGTGGAGTCTTTCTAAAATTTAATTGTGACAATATGATTTTATTTCACCATGAAAATTAGAAAAAATATGTTTACATAGTTTTTTTCCATCCACTTAAGAATCAGTAATCTGTCGCCATAAAAGATTTCAAACATTGCTTAGCAATGCACTATCTGCATATTTTCAAATCCATAATTGCAGATATGAAAACTGTAACCCTTATTAACTTAATTATCTCACTAACTTATAAGCACTGAAAAAAAAATTGGACATTCTAACCAAGTTTGAATAATGTAATGAATTTGCACCGTTGATTTTGAACAAACCAATGGGGTGGTTGTCTAAACCAACCTAAATATTGCTTTCATTAATCCGATTAGTTTAATTATACGAATTATTTATTAATAGAACGAATCATTCAGCTATCGCAGCGAAATATATTTAACCGACCTAAATTCGACCTTTGTTAAAAATGTTTATTTCAGTGTGCTCATAGTAGTTATTATAGACTATTCTTAATGGCAATAATTATGAATCCAGGAGAAAATTACATCCAAACATGCCAATTGATAGTGTTTGGTCGAGAGATTATTACTTCGGAGACTGCTAACTCAACGCTAAACATCTGAACCGAGGCCGCCCATCTTATTCTGTCAACCATCGGATTTCAAAGGAATGGAACATAAATATGGATCGCCAACAAAAATTTCCATAAATTCTGTACTGAAAATTCTACATCTTACGGATAGAACGTTTCTAAACCGGATAACTCGAAGCTTAAGTAAATAGCACAGCATTAATCCGTGGGTGTTTAAGTCAGAACAAGGACTATAATCCGTGTACCGCGGGCCCACAGAACGTGCGAGATGGACCGTTTCCGACAAAGTTTTAATGAATTTATGCTTCCAGTTGGCCCGTATAAATTTTGTGTCGTTATTGCTTTGCAGCTAATACTATTTATTGCCGGTTCATGCAACGCATTGACGTAATTTATATTTGTTTCTAAAATACATAGAACTCTTTTTTAATATTATGAATCTTGGGCAAATACATTGAAATAATGTATTTTTCCTTCCACATTAAATTTGCTCGTTCAGTAACCGCCTGCAAACTACAGTCTGCTTCATGGTGAATACCTTAAGCTGTTTACAATGTTTTTATTTAACTCTTTTGTGTAACTGTTTTAAGTATAGCCTTTGAAGGATTTTTATGCTATAAACGGCATTTTTTGTCTTTGTTAAATAATTAAAGAAGATTGACAGGAAGCTAAGCAAACTCAATGTCGAATTTAGACTTCACATAGGTATATACTCAAAAATTACAGATCTAGCTCTCAATGAAATAAAAATAAAACGATTACAACATGTTTATTAAAAATGGGATTTTGTCAAGAAACAAAGTTAAACAGCGATAATAATTGCGCGTCATATGGAAACATAGCTCGCTACTCGCCACGCTGTATCCTTGAGAATGTCAAAATGCAATAAACAATAAATTTAGTTTTTTAGTTTAGACAAAACAAATCAGTATAGAACGAGTTCAAAAATTCAGAATTATTCGACGTGCAGTATCTGAAAGCAGAATACTAGAAAATATTATCCCAAAGCCAAAAATAACTAAAACGGTAAGGAATCATCAAACCAAGAAACCGTTTACGACATTTACAATTTTAGTGACGTATTCATATATGGATTTATTATGGACACGACTTCTGCTGTACGGAGGATTTCACTAAAAGGAAAAATGCCTTAACGCAATCTATAAGATTTGATAGATTATTATTCATATGAATTATTATCCATATTTGCGTATTTATACTTTGGTATAATTCGCCGTTAATGTTGCCAGCACATATCTAAAAAAACCTGTAATAAAATAGACCCTACGAATTAAACTACTTTATCATTATCATTTAGTCTAGTTAACAAAAACTGAAAAATCAAAGGAATATTGTGTCAGTTAAAAAATTATAATAAACAAAGTATTGAAATTTTTTAAACTTTTATGCCATATTCTTGTTAAGTATGTATATAAGAAGAGCTCCACAAAGCGAAAAAAATGTATTTTAATCATTTTAACATTTTCTTAAATGTATGATGAAGACGAAAGTTGAAGAAAATTTTGTCAATTAACAATTGTCTAACTTTTTATTTAATATAACTCACTTTAAGCTAAATTTCCAACGGGAATACATTTTTTCGTATGTCTTGAATAGACCATAATTTATTAATATTTAATACCTTAAAAAAAATTAATTAGTATGATGTACCTGCTTTTGACATCGCGCGCGCTACCTTAAAGTACCGCGCGGAGGTCCATTTTCAGCGTTAAATTAAAATTATAAATAATGAAGATAGAGTTTTTAGAGTTATGGGTTTTCCTCCTGTTTCCGCCTGAGGAAATTTCCTCCTGTTTAAGGATATTTATTTCAAATTTCTTAAATGTTAATAGTTTACGAGATATCGGTGAAAAACGAAATACTTTTTTTTTTCCTATTCAATTGTTTATAAGCTTTGCAATTTTTTATGCTAATAAACGCTTTCGATACATTTTCTTAGGCATTATTACAGATAGAATGAGCTATCGAACGTATTTTTAGGACTAGTATCTATATTTTTCACCAATTTCAACTTGTTACCTAGACTACATTATCATACATAACTACATTACCATATTATCTGCATTAGCTACAAAGAAAAAAATGCATCTTTCCGTTTTGTAAGAAATAACAAATTACGTCTTAATAAACTAAACAAACAAATCACTATTGTCATAAACGCCTTATTAGAATTACGCTGTTGATAATGGTAGCCCGCATTGCTGCTGATAGCAGTATTCCGTTTAAATATGGGTACGAAATATAAAATTTCCTTAGCAGTATTTATTGAAACAACGGCTTTTCGCAATTATAGATAAATTTTAATCAAACCGATTACATATTTAGTTACTCACGATGACGATAGATGGCGGTACTAGTAACTACAATTTTTATAAAATTCTTATCAACATAAACCTAAATCTAATGTTATTTCCTTTTTAAATTTTAATTGTGCAAGTTGTCATAGTAAAAAATGTCCACGTATTATCGAAGACTTCTTGACTTCTCGCCTAATAAATAAGTGTTTATTAAATAAATAATATAACTTTACAGAGCAAGAACATTTATTTGTTTACGTCTTTGTCTATGTAATACGTTCGTTTCTTTAATGGCACAATTTGAAAAATCAGTAGTCCATGAGCTAACTGTCCTTGATTATTTTATTCATCACGAAGCGTTAATTTACCTTTGCAGTCTCTATGGCATAATTATTAATTTAATTTCAGTCGAAACGGTTAATTTTAGATGGACTTTTTCTCTGGTCTTAATTTTAGGGGTGTGGAATTTGCAATAGGCTGGAAGAACACTATGTTCTTATCCACTTCTAACAGGGTGCGTAGGGACGCATGATCAGCATGCTATTAGAACTGTTAAAATATTTTGTAACATGCTACATCGTGAATACGTAAAAGGACAAGCCAAGTGTGTGTCAGATGCACGCAGGGTTCTGTACCTCCATATAATGTACCAGTGTTATGTAGGTGTCGAATACTTTCTTTATTTAGTTCGGGATCTTTTACGCCACCCGACCCACACTTTGCCGGTTTTTATTATCTCTTGTTTCATTTTAGAATTTTGCACTTCAATTGCGTACACTAAGATCGAACTTAGTAATTAAAAAAATAATAATGATACTGTGTACAAACTTAGGAATTTGCATGCAGTATCGCCGTTTTCATGGTAGACCAAAATGAAAAAAAAAGTTATATAAACACGTTTCTTGTATGAGAACTTATCTTTTCACTTTTTGCTATTTCTTTTTCGTTTGTTACAAATTACAATATTCACCATAATAACGTAATATGAAAAAAATAACTGTCTATCTAATACGTTTCGAAAAATACAGTTCTTTAAATATAAGATATACAGACAGAAGGTCTGACTAACGGGCGCAAGGACGGACGGCGTAAGTTCAATAATAGTACCCCATTGTCAAATTTTAAATACGGAACCCTAAAACAAAACAAAACAATATTTACGTACGTTTGATGTATAGCACTTCTCAGAACGTTAACATTTGTACATAATTTCACCACAAATGTTATCATGTTGTTATTGTACAAAATCATGTTGCAACATTGTTTGACCTTGAATAGCTAGATATAGCGGTACGAGCGCGCGGTCGTGCGCCGTTGAGTCGCTTCTGCGAATGAAGTGACTACACATTGTGCAATGCTATTTAGCTCAGTGGTTTGTAATTCTGTACCTTGGCAGTAAACAGAATCAAATACCAAAATATAAATTTTACAGGTTGGGCAAAAACGCGTTGCAAACGCGTCGCGTGAATACTAAGTTAAATGAGATATTATCCGGTTGATTTTATTATATTAAAAATATACTTCCTCGTTTTGTTTTATTTGCAGTTTGTTAATTTTTTTTAATAATATATTATGAGAATGATTTTTAAAACGTGATTTTACATTCCTACGTTTGTATATCTTATGTTACATCGCATAAGTAATACAGAATAATAATGATGTATGTAAATATTATATTAATTTATAATTGTCAATAATTGTGCTTAAGACTTGTAATTAAGATATAAAATTTATTTCGAAGCTCGCACGAAAATGTAATCGTTTATCATGACAGATTTATCTGGAAACTACATCAATATGGCGGCTGGTCGATACCTAGGGCTTCTGGAGCCATATCTAAGTGACAGAATTTAAAGGATCAATATTGATGGTAGGACGTCGTCAGGATCTGCAGTCAGTCTAGGTGTATCATGAGCGATGTGGCACAATCGTTGTTACTTGTACTCGCTCATTAATTTAGTTATTAACATGTGCACAAACAGATTACAGTCATAATATTTAAACCAATTATATGAAATACAAACTTTTGTTCTAGGCTAGATCCAAAAAAGTGTACTCAGCTTTATTAACATCGCAGTTTTATAACATAAAAGTACAAACTACAAAAAAAAAACACACACACACACACACACAAAGAAAAACAAACAATAACAAGCAGAGATAGAAATCGATAACATAAGAGTATCCAAATTTAAATTTACTTCTATTATCGTGTTTAAATGATGTTTATGTGATTTTTAAATATATTAGATATAATTAAGTATTGATTTGTTTTCTTTTATTTACTTTCAGACTGAAGATGTCAGAAGTCAAATGTTTTTGAATGAGGAGAACCTACGATTGAAAACGTTAACGTCGGTACTCAATAGGCGTATGAGATCATATGAAATTCAAAGCTGCTTGATTAGTTTATTTTGGCTGTTTCCGTAGCCTTATGTCGTATGGCATTTTGCTCTGGGGACTTGCCGCAGATATTCATAGAATTATCGTGCTACGGACGGGGGGCGTTCACGCGATTTACAAGCTCGGACCTTGTGTATCTCTTACAAATAAATTTGAAGAAAATTGGAATCTTAACTCTGGCATTCTAATCCATTTAAAAAAATTTATTATCTGTAAAAAAAAAATTAGAAATGTTTAAAAGAGATGTGTGATCAACATAAGCTCAATTCTAGAAACAAAAATAAACTGAGTTTGTATATTAGTCGATTATGCAAAATCACAAATTCATTTAGAGGGTTCTGAGTGCGCATGTTCAATAGGGTTCCTGTGGATATAAAAGATTTGCCCTTGTATGTTTTTTATGAGTATTATTAAATAATTACTCAGCAAAGAGAGTATTACATCATTTCCGAATACTTAAAAGACAAATATCCATGGGCATAAGCGGCTTGAATTCTCACCGGGCTATTTTGTTCATTAATTGTTTTATATTTGTTCTGTCTACGTATGCTGAAATTATGACCATGGTGTTAACGTGTCCTATAATTATTTAAAAAATAGCCGAGGTTTCGTTATAGTTGAGGATATTTTCTTTCAACACTCGTTTCTTTTGATATGCATTTTAGAGAAACGATACCAAATGTCGCAAAAATATTCTAAAATACTCCGAACAAAACTACCAAAGAGTATAAAGGAAACTACTTGGTCATGTAAAATATGTTGTGGATTGGATAATGAAACCTAGGAGTTGATTACTTCTATTTATAATATAATCATAACGCGGCCGAAAAAACAATCGTTCATCGAACAAAATCCCTAAGTCTTAAATACCACCACTTCTTCATGATTGAAACTCCTGCCTCGATACAATTCAATAATCAGAATTACCGATACAAGTCATTCTATAACTTATATTTAGTAATTAAATAAAGAGTAATTGGGATTCTTCTGTGGATTTATTTTTTTCGGAATTTAACAGGGAAATCCCAAGCATGGCTCTTTTAAAGAACTTTGAGCTTTTTTCGTAAAAACCTATAGCAAAGGACTATTCGAAGACTTTTGGTTTTAGGCACTGAGGTATATTGAACATGAATATAGCCAATTTCTTTGTTGTCTAGCCGAACTGAATCTGAATTAGACGTATTGGTTTTTTGTAAACTTATTAAGATCTCTGAACATGGTGTCATTAACCGATTCCGCCATTATGTCTAGAGCGATGTAATCTTCATTGAGGTTTATTCTTTTTTTATTTAAAAGCTTGAAAGCACTTTCCAATGTTGTGGCAGAAGAATTTCGTAAATATGACGTTTCGTTGTCTCACTCCTCAACACACCTCAACAGATGGATCGGTTTTATGCTTTAGTTCTGTACTCAGATCAACATAGTTGCATTCTTGTGCAATGCGATTTCTTTTATGTTATGCTATAAACATAATTACAGCCCACCTAAATTATTTTACAGAAGCATAGTCAATGAGGATTAATAATATATAACTTATATAATAATTTCATACCATAAAAATTCATATGTGTTGGTTGCATAAAATAATGTTGCGAACTACGCTGACAAACTAAATCATCAAAGATATAGAATGATTTCCTTACAAGAAAAGTATCCCGTATTAGACACTTGCCGGCAAGATGTATTAACATGCAGCATGCAACCCACCGCGGATCTTCGAATCTGTTCTTCCACTACGAATCCTTATCCGACGAATTTGATATTGATTTGAGAGAATTTTCTTGAATCAGTATTCAATTTGTTGAGTTGATTCGAGGGTTGGCGGCGGGGTGCATGCTGCATGTTAACAAATGCTACAGACGAGTGTCTAATTATGAATTTCTCCGAATTACTAGTTTACACATTAAGATGGTACCCCATACTTTTTATCTTTAAAATGCAAACAACTCCCCTCGACTCCTAACGCCCGCTATGACAATGATTTACGCATGTTTACATTTTAAATGTATTTTTGGTTCAAATATTCCAGAATAAAATAAATCTTGTTTGTTTTTGCCAGACAAAAGTGATTACGTATTTTATTGGCTTGTTTACACTCGAAGAAGGCTTGAAGCGGCTAATCGAGTAATAGATATTTATTAGAGTTTGGATATTGGCTGGCTGTTTAATTTCTGTGATCAATGCGTTCCGAAGTCAAGTTTGATCAATTACAAATGTTTAATTTGTTCCGTAACGATTTATTTTATCTCAGTTTGCTGCAAATATGCCTTCTGTTTTTCCATATATTTATCTCATGTCAAGCATTATTAGTATATAATTAATATTATAATATATACTTAATTAATATATTAATATGTGTATTAATAATATTATAATTATTGCTTAAATGGTATCATTTTGGTTTATATAAGATTTTCCAGAGTCCCCTTACCCACTTACTAAGTATATATACTATTAGAAATATATAAAATGTACCAACATAAATTTTATCCTCTTTAAATTTCTTTGCGATGTATATTGACAATAAGATGTACGTAGAGTCCTTATGACGCCAATGCTAAAGTCTATCTTTCCCTAATCTGTCTACCATAAGTTAAAGCGACTTGGCGCTCAATCCCTTTTTGCTGGCCAAGTACAAATAAAAGGCAACCAACTTTCCCTCTTACCTAAATGATAATAAAATCGGAGGTCAAATATAGAATGTACTCCTTGACACTCGGAGAAAGAGTCTTAACTTAAACTTAAGAGAAAAACTCACTTATCATTTCGCCCATGACCAAGACCTGAAACTGGTAGCTGATTCCAAGACAACAGTCGTGATTATTCAACTACCACCGCTCTTGTTTACATTTACATAAGCTGTATAATTTTATTAAGTCAGCAATAAACACTAATACATTTCCGAAAAAAAACTTTCAAAAACATGTTTTTACTTCCAAGTTCTCGTACTAGTTTGATATAAACGTACATACCAGTAATCCCATGTATCCATTGGTAACGCAATGAACTTCCGAACTCTGCGTCTAAATTATACATTAGGCGGAGCCGAGGGGACTCAATTAAGGCTGAATTCGTTGGAGGGTGACCCGTAAGTACAATCGCACCACTCCCGGACTAAAACGGCTGCCGCCATACAATTGCGACTTGAAACTACATTAGTTTGAATACAACTCCAAAACAATCCAGCATATTTCGTACAACCTTGACCATTTTGATCATTTTAAACATATGTCCATAGATTTTATAATATTTGAAAAATTCATAAGAGCACGCCAAATAAGGTTCAAAAAATTTTTGTAAAAGAAAATTTGATTGTTGATAGAATAAAATGGAGAACGAAATATTTGAAATACTCGAGAAATAATGAAAGAAAAATAAAACATAAAAACTTGTAGAGTACTTATAGTGACATTTGCTAGCGCCGAGTAATATCGCAATACTTTAATCCATTTGACGAATTTAGTGGCTCCGCCACTTTTACATTATAGAAAATCTTTGAAGCGGTTGACTCTACAGGCCATCCCTGAAACTTTCCACTTGTTATTTATCGACGTATCTTTAAGTTCCTTGAGTTATAAATATTGAGCTCATCATGCTCAAAAGATCAATTTCACTGCTTTTTCAAGCTCTCTGAACTCAAAAATAAAGTTCTAATATGTGTTGGGTTCCTCCGATTCAATAATCTATATGTATGACCGCTTTTTTTTGAAATTTCAAATGTAATATTTTTGGAACACGTTATTTGCGCGTTATTAAAATAACCGTTTTTTTTCGAATTTTCCATTAACAATATCTTAGAACGAACCCATCGATTTAGATGAGTTTCCAAAAATCGACGTTATTTTTTAAGCAGAAGAGGTAGTTAGATTTTGGAACTTATCGGTGTGTGAGAGAGTGTTGAAAATTTTTTCAACACACTCTCTCACACACACGCACACACATAAAGATACATACAGGACAGGCACACAAACATTATTCCGAAAATAGTCAAATTAAATTTTTTAGGAGTCTAAAACATCAAAATCTACTGAAAAGTCTATTTTCTAAAGTTGGATTGTATACAGTATTTTCCCAATTTATGAATATTTTTCAATTTTCAAGCGGTCAAATTAAAAAAAAACACTATTTTTTAATTCCAACATCAATGTCTTTCGGATATTCAATTCAATTTCGATCTGATTTACGGTATTTGACGCAATTTTCTGAGTAGAAAAAGATCACCGAGTATTGAACAACAATCAGTTTACAACGCAACGATGTTCATTAAGAAGAAGAGCTGTTTAAATTCTTTTAAATATTTTTTAGACTATTCCACTTGAAATAGTCTAAAAATATTTAAAAAACTGGCCAAGAGCATGTCGGGCCATAGTCAATTCGCACCCGCATGCTTCGAAACGTTATAATAAAATTCCGAAGAGTGTGTGATAGTAATACGTGAACTATGCGAAAGTCTTTGTGTCAAAGCCGGTGTCACATCGATTATCGAAATATTAATGTAATTCCTATTGTGATGTCATTATACTGATATGAAGGCAGAATGAAAGCACTTAACCTAGTCTATTGCCGATATGTATTAAATAGGCAGACATCGTATCTTCGTCAATTACTTATGCAACATTGGAAGACGAGCTCAAGTGTTTACATTGGAAAGAATGCAATATGAGCATCTACTGCGTGTACATCACTAGTCTATGATTTTCTGACAATAGAGTTGTAAAGACTGAACTACCGAATGACGTGTCGATGGTCAGGTTTATGATTTTGAAAGTTCCTTCTCGCCCGAGTTTGCAGTGTTCGTGTTCAAATGTTTGAAAAGCCTAGGTGCTTCACCGAGATGGACACTGGTCAAGATCGATATAATGTTCGTAAACATATATGCCTGTCCAAAAGTAAGCCCGGCTTTGCCTGCGGTCGAAATAAGCTACCTACTCGCTAAACTAAAGAGAAATAAGCTACCTACTCGCTAGACTAAAGAGATGGTTTTAATACGAAAAAAAAACTGGCGTAGAGCATGTCGGAACATGCTCATTATAGGGTTTTGAAGCCATTATTACAAAAAAACGCACTACAGATGAAAAAAGTACGTTGTTACACTTTTTCCGTGTTTCCCGCACAGAATAGTTATAAGCACTTTAGTCACCTATAACTAGAAAGGCGAGTAGGTATGTGAACTATACTATTAAACTAGTGTTTATATTAAACTTAATATTTATTTTTAACTACCAATTTAAGTAGCGGTTTATACAAGATACCTACTCTATAAATTTCATCGATACACGTCTGGTATTAAAAAAAAATGCCTATGATATGCCGATGGACGCACATAACGAAACTATAAGGGGTCCCGTTTTTGCTATTTTGTCTCTTTAAACTTCTTTAAACTTTTGTCTCTTTGAACTTTAAAAAACGAAATTTTTTTTTGCTCCACAATACCTCTTGAACAAATCAACCGATTTTGATAAATTCAGCAACGATCGACGTTGATGTTTAAGGAGAATAACTAGATAAATTTTAAAGTTTATCGGTAAAGCACTTTATAACATATTGTAAAAACACATTTAAAAAAAAATTCTCCAACAATATCTCTTGAACAAATCTACTGATTTTTATGCAGTTTGCCACAGTTTGTTTGCATCGCATCTGTTTGGGGAAAACGTATTTTCTGAAAACTTTGTTTTTGAGATTCCTCAAAATCTACCAGGCGAAATTAAGTCAACGTTTCAGGAAGTCTAAGTAGAGCGGAATCTTTTCGAATGTTGCAAACTGAGTGTCGGTCGGTTAATCCATTCAACAAGAGATTTATAAACACACGCGCGCACGCACACACAATGTTCGTAATAGATTCTTAGCACCTTAAAACATCAATATCTGGTGAAAACTTGATTTTCTAAAATTGGGGTGAAGCAGTAATTTTTCAATATTTATACCAGAAAATTAAAAATACTTAAATATCAATAATTCATTTTAATAAGTACAATTTCTATAAACAAACCGTACGGTTTAGACTAATAACAGATATTCAATACTAAACTAAGTACTTGCAATGATTGTAAAGCGAATAAAAATATAGTCTCTACATGAAGTTTTTCGTTCGTTATCGAGGCTAGTACAGAATTCGTAAACACAAAACACCGACTTCATGGATTTTTACAACCTTTTTTTAACAGAATAAACATTTTTTTAAATTAAACATAACAAATTTGATGATAATAGTGTTTATCTTAATATATATGTACTAATCTTACTTATATTTATACGTAATTATATGAATATAATTGAGGCAATTTAAGTCTAGGAAATTGCTTTACCTTGAAAAAGCGACGAAAGCACAACTCAAACGCTTTGCTTGATGAAAATATCGAAGTTTAGGATTTAGGTGATATGCCTATGACGACATATTGCCACAATCATTTAACTTCCTAATACACAGTTGTATAATAATATTGTTCATTATTTTCATATAACTGTGGTTAAAAGTATATGTTTTGATTGTAAAAATATTATTACGACATAATATAAATTTTCGCAGCTTAAATTGGTATTTATATGTGGTTCGTTTTTAATTATGAATGCAAAAATGGAGCAGAACTTATGACGGATATGTAATTAAAAAAATGAGAAGCAGGCAATGCCGTTCGATTTTGAAATCTCAATATCAACTACAAGCAAAGTAAATATCATAGTTTTGAAAGAATAAAGAAATTTATTCGATAAATATTTTTTTTATTAAGAAATATTTGGATATGTTTTAATGTATACGATGATCTTTTTCTTTCGTTTTATAAAAACTGAAATTATTATTCGCATACAAATATCTAGAAATTACGATAAATCTTATGAGAAATTAGACATTGTTATACAATTTTTGCTTTTGGAGAAATTATGGTTCCTCACATTTTTTTTATGGAAATGCGACAACTGAAAGTTGATCTGTTTCGTATTTAATTAGGTCGCGAAAGGGATTATATTCAATAAACGAATTTTAAATAAGTGTTACTTTCTATTTAAGAATAGTATAGTTAATCTTCTTAAAAAATCTGTAAGATACAGACGCAGGCCAGGTTAAAACGCGAAACCACAAGGATATTCAATTTGATAAGCGACCATTGACAATGAGATAATCTATTTTTGGTTACATGTGCTGTGTGTTTGGAGATACATGCAATAAACACGTATTTCTTTATTTGTAACAAAATCCTCGAATATCGTTTATACGATTCTAACTAAAACAATAACGATACTCCTACAGGAGCTTCCAATTTTCATTTTATGCACATTACGGTTTAATTTCCGAGACACCTGGAACAAACTTTCTTTATTCTATATTATATATAAAAAGAAGTCATAATTTTCATAACTTTAACTCAAAACTAACGACACTTCGAAACTATTGCCCCTTTTTATTTTTTTATAGACAATGTCTATAAGACAATTGGTTGGACAATTGGTGATTGGATCATTGGTATGGAATAATACAATGCGGTAAAAATTACAAAATTATAAGATCAAACAGTTGGGAGTTGACGATTTACAATCAGTTCTCAAAGCTTGAAATTATATACGTATGAATCGAATGTTATTAAAGACATATTTTGGAATATAATTTCAGTTAAAATAATTCAAGTGTGGGGGATTGGTATCAATTTTATAATCTTTATCGTTAAATATTCGCAAAAGCGAAGCATTGAAAATATATAATAATGACGTGTGTGGAGAGTAACCCGACTGATATCAGGCACGTCACATCTTTCTATTTGTCACTCAAAATTATGTTTCAAATATTCGTATGAATTTTAATACTTACTTTAAAAAGTATTTTTTAATTTTGTTACACAACATTCTTTTAATCGTACGATAAACGAGTACGATCTTACTTTTACGAAGGAGACACTCACAATGAAAACCGCACTTCCTGTAAGTGCTGTTTCTATTGAATAAATCGCGTCCCACGAGTGAACTCGCAATAAATAACCACGTAACCGTATCGGACCGATCATAACGTAAAAAACGAACACGAACTCGAGGATTTTAACCGACAGCCTTAATTTATAAATATGTCGCTTTTTATGTGACTTCCAAAGAGACCCTTTAACTAGAAATTTGAAACATCATCGGTATATTTTTTTTACTGTTTTTATAGTACTAAAAATGTTTTTCCGATCGCTTCAGTAGAGTACACGTTTTCAATAAAAAGGAGAAAAGGGTTTAGCGTCGTCAATTATTAAAACACAAAAACGAAAATGGTATCAAAAATACATTATAGAAAGGGCTACAAAACTAGAAAAAAATTTTCTTGTAAAATATTAACTACTTACTTAAAATAAAAATAAAATGCAAGTTATTGACCAATGTCTCAGGATTTTTTTTAAGTATCTCAAATTTCTCTGAAACGTATAAAGTTGTTAAACTTTAACAAAACAGGCTCTGAAATATTTACTTATCTGTCGTTAAAGAGTGTAATTTAAAAAATGATGGATATTTAATGATTCTTTTATGGTCTGTATGTGTTGCAAAAAAATATATAATCATTCGTTATCAAACGCATTTCGGTTAACTTTACTTTTATCGCTTGAGGCTTTAATCACACGATTCGAGGGTCAACCCCTTAATAAAGTTGAAGCATTAGGAGAAACTTAACATGCTAATTTTACTTATATGCAATACACGTAACGAAATATACATGTCTCTAAAAGTGACCGATGATCCGGTAAGTGTAAGTTGCCTAGCTAAACAATTTCATTTTCTTTAGGATTCGACATATGCAATAAAGTTTTTCATGAGTTACGATATTCCGATCTAGTTCCGCTTCCGTGCTTGTTCGATCCTTATCCCGATCACGGTTCCGCTTTCGAACTTTGTTTTGCTATAAATTCGAAACTCAGTCTCATACTTTAAACTCAATTAATGGTCCCGCTTTTAATTCGATTCTTAGTCTTTCTCTAGGTTCTCAATCCACGAATGCGGAATAAAAATAAGTGGTACATACTTCTATTCGAATTTCCACCATCATTTTATCCCCTATAGGATTGAATTTTGATAACTTTGAAACATATTTTCTTTCCTTGGAAATGAAAATCCTTGCATCAAATTTCACAGCTCTGATTTTAAAACTATTTGTACTTTACGCTACTTTCGCAAATCTCAATTCACTCTTTTAAAAAAGAAAACCTCTCTATCTTACCAAAAATAATAGATTTTTGGGTCAAGAATTTAGGTCGTAGTGTCAGGACATACAACTTTATGTTCATCTACAGATAAGACGTTTTAATAACGAGCTTATATATAAAACAAAATTAAATTCTAAATAAATAAGACACTAACAGATTTTCCCGAAAAGAAAATGTACTTTGATTGAATGATCGAATTTCATTGGATAATAATATCGGGACTCGTAAGCTCAGTGGTTAGAGCGTTGGTAAACTCTATGCAAATCGTTCACTTCTTATGGCCAAAAATGGAGAGTTACGTTTGAACCGGCGTAAACAGCGGACTGAACACCAAAAGCCAGAGGTCTACCTTGATCATTCATAAGTCTTTTTTTAATGTATTTTTAGCATTGAAAATGCTATTTTGGTCGCTTCGCTAGGGTGCCCGTTTTAAACGACGGTAGGCCCGAGACAAGGGCCTACCGTCGTCAGTTATTAAATTACAAGAATGAGAATAGTATCATAAGATGCGTTACAGAAAGAACTACCATACCGCAAAAAAAGCTTTTAAAATATATCAGCAATTTGTTGAAAATACAAAAAAAATATCTATTTTTCTGGGATTTTTTCAAAGAACGAAAAGTTATATATGTTTTTAAGAAAATAACAAAAAAACACCGTCCAAAATCGGTGTTTTTAGGGGGTTTTAAAAGAACATCTTTAACCCTAGATCACTAACCATTCGTAAAAATTACGACGCGTGACTGGCGCATTTAAGGTTTAGGTATGTTCCCCTTCCGCGCGAATCCGCATACTTCTAGTACCTTCCTAATTCGCATCACCAGTGACCCGTAAACACTCATTACAGATGCACCTGTTTTTGGTTAGGAAATACCGTGTGATCGGCGTAAAATTACGAAAGGTTAGTATTCACGCAACTTTTTTCAATGTGATGCATTTTTTGTCTAATAAAATCAAAATAACTACATAAACCTTGTTTATTTATTATTATAATGCATAATATGCATACAAATTTATTTTATAGTAATAATTTTATTATTTTATGTTATTTATGACTATTTAGTTATTGTTTAGATTTGAAATTTACCTCTTTAGTTTATGTTTTAGATGGATTTGAGGAGCCAAAATGAGAAAATTTTACAGTGGCTAGAAGAATCGGATACGGAGTCAATCCCTGATAATCAATCGCAATCGGATTCAGAGGAAGATAATAGTAATTTAGAGACGGAAATTCACTTCGAAACTGACGAAAGTGACGAGGATGTTGCAGTTTCGTCAGAGGACGATGTTTTCGTGTCACGTGCCGGTCGCAGTCGAAGGTTGGTCATAGATTCTGATTCTGATGATGGTACGCCAACGACATTTGGCTCAAATCAGATCGTTGATGTCAACAATGAGCATACTCAACACCAGCAATCAGTCATTCAACCAAGGCAGAACACCTTGTACGGTAAGAATCAACACAAATGGTCTACAATACCTCGAGACCCACGTACCCGTACAGGTGCTCGTAATGTGCTGCATATTGTACCTGGACCAGTAGGTATATCTAAAGAATTTTCAGAGCCAAAAGATCTATTTCATCTTTTTATTCCGGAGGAAATCATCGACATAATAGTGCAATACTCGAACATAGAGATTAACATAAAGAACAATAAGTATAAAACATCTAAGTACACTACAACACAAACTTCGGCCAATGAAATCAAGGCATTACTAGGTCTCCTCATTCAGTTTGCGGCTCTCAAGAGTAACCATTTACCTACACGAACTTTGTTTGATACCCTGAGAAGTGCTAAAACTTATAAAGCTTGCATGAGTGCTGAAAGATTCGACTTTTTACTTGGATGTATTAGATTTGATGACAAAAATACTAGACGAGAGAGAAGAGAATCTGATAGGCTGGCACCAATTAGAGATGTATGGGAAAAGTTTATTGAAAATTGCAAGAAATTGTACAAACCAGGTTCGTACATAACCGTGGATGAGCAATTAGTTGGTTTTAGAGGACGTTGTCCTTTCCGAATGTATATCCCGAATAAGCCAAATAAATATGGCTTGAAGCTTGTGATGATTGCTGATTCTAGTACGAAGTATATGTGCAATGCTATACCTTATATGGGAAAAAACACGAACACTGGGAACGAGCCATTAGCAAATTATTTTGTGAAAGAACTATGTAAACCATACCAAGGGTCGAACCGGAATATAACGATGGATAATTGGTTTACTTCGGTTCCTCTAGCTGCTGAACTATTGAAGCCACCATATAAGTTCACAGTAGTAGGTACTTTACGAAGTAACAAGCGAGAGATCCCCAAAGAAATGGTGAACACTAGAAATAGACCAGTTGGCAATTCGATATTCGGTTTCGATAAAGAAATGACTTTGGTGTCCTACAAACCGAAGACAAATAAGATCGCTTACCTTCTTTCCACCACACATGATCAACCTTCAATCAATGCAAATTCTAAAAAACCAGAAATTATTGAATTCTATAACTCCACAAAAGGCGCGGTTGATACAGTAGACCAAATGTGTTCAATCATGAGTACCAGCCGAAAGACCAACCGATGGCCGATTTGCTTGTTTTTCAACATTCTGAATCTGACTATAGTAAATGCATATGTCATCCATGTCTCTAATGCGATACGAAATGGAACAAAACCCATGAAAAGGAGGCCTTTTGCTTTACAACTGGCAGATGATCTCATGAAGCCTTGGCTGCAAGAGAGATATCAGACTGTAACTTTGCAGCGAAATCTGAAGCTCATCATCGCAGAGATCTTGAAAATTAATGATCCTCAGGAAGGTCCTAGTCATGACGTACCTAAAACGCGAAAATTTGCAACATCTGTCCTGCAAAAACGTCGTATGACGACGACATTCTGTAAGGTGCAAAACACCGATTTGCAGGAGCATGTGGTATCGATGTGCAATTTGTGTTCAGGATAGTAATTTATGAAACATATTATTTAGTTTCATTAAAAGATAAGTAAGACTGTTAATTTAAGTCATTCTGTGCCATTAATAAAGTTGATTTAATAATTATTGATGTTTTAATTTGTCGTAAAAATTACGAATGGTTAGTGACAATGTCACTCGAAAATAAGGTTAGTGAGCTAGGGTTAAACCTATCTAGATATTTTTTTTTATCTTTCTTAGTTTTTTGTGAAAATTATCTGGAGCACTGTTTGAATTCTATGAAAGTAATATTTATTTTTAAATCGACCGTTTCACGACTAACGACTTGCAGCGAATATGAACGCGAATACTCAAGTTACTAATGATTACGAACGTTAATTTTTACATATCAACAGGTTTATTTTAGACGTAATATATCACTTTTAAAACCAGGAACAAATTCCTGTTTATGTATATCTAATGATAAATGTTGATTAGACGCTGATTTTTCTTCATAACACGCTTTAATTCGCTTGTCTAGTATATATGTGTGTATCTCCATATCTACGTAACGGTATCTTAAAGACTAAATTTCACACAACTCTAATTGTGACACTTGGCAATCGTGCCTAGTTCCGATGACAATACAATAATATGGTATTATTAGACTGATCTGATTATGTTGGCAGTTGATTATTTTGGCTGTGTTGAGCGTCTTGCAATTGTCTTGATTATATATTCTGGCCATAAACGATATTCAAAAATCTGATGATGGAGCTCGAAGGTAGGCATTAGAACTCCATAATAAAACAACGTATCCTAACCGCGTATGTGTTTTTGCGATTTCCGAAATTTTGTAAAAAATAGCCTTGCCCCCTATAGAGACTTGCGAAAGATAGTTTGGAACTAACCTAAATGTAAGAATCTTGTATTCCCACTTAAGCCCTGGCGCGAACCTTGTCGAAGGCTGAATGATATAAGGGTAGTTAATAATGTCATATCCACAACCTCGCCTCACCAAACAAACCTTTGTTATAAATAGTCTTGCCTTTCTACAACCTCCTGCTGATAGCTTGGCCCACTACCTATATTACCAAAGTACGTAAAGTAACTCATTTATTTATTTCTTACTGATAACTTAAAAAGAATTAATAGTTTTAAAACCGTGCTATCATAAATATATGTCTTTTAAATGACATGACAAAAAATAATTAACTAAACTGCTTCCTCTGTCTATCACCAAAAGAGCCTGAAAGATAGCCATACATAAAGTATATTAAATCAGTCTAAAGGCGTAATTCTATATATCTGCCTTTAAAAGTGATGCAATAACCCAGTTAGGTAACAATATTGATTTACTGTGATACAGCAATACTAAGGCCGACTTGGCTGCAGCACAAAATGGAAAAGCTATACTGGTAAAATAACAAACACTAACAGGATAAGGACGTAAAGTAGCAGCTTTCACAGTTGCATTTCATCCAGTAAGTCAGAGTTCCATTGGTCTATTATGATCCCTCGCAACAGGATACCATAGCTACAACAAAGAGACCGGCAACGCACCAATGACTACTATGAGGTTGCTATAGTCCATATACCCAAAAAATCATTTTATAATCAGACCGCAAAGTCCATCAAGAACAAAGTACATCTCAAGACACATCCAAAAAACCCGAAAAATATTAGACGACGTTGTTTCGTTACGGAGTTCCAGTGTCAACTTCCTACGTATGTCATCAGATCTGACAACGTTTCATAGCTGGAGTGCAATTCAAGACGATTCCAACAAATTCAAACACGACCAAAATACGTTGTACTGCTAGGCAGTTCCAGCGTCTACCTTCCAGCGCCGTCGTCGGACCTCGAAACTCAATCACTGTCAAAGTGCACATCTAGACAATTCCAAAAAGTCCGAAATCCGCTAGGATATGTTCCTTCGTGATGAAGCTTCAGTGTGAACCTTCCGCACCCCTCATCAGATCCTCATAGCTGATCATCGCCATAGTGCGATTCGAGACTATTTCAAGACCAGCCCAAAATGGCTAATGGCCAGTGTACATCTCAAGACAACTCCAACAAGCTCGACGAGGCCAAAATATGTTATTCCGTTATGGACTTCCTGGCCTTACCTAGTACATTGGCATCACAACTACGCACAATTGCCGACTTTCATGATGATACATATGTAGACATACATACATACAAACAGTTAAACTAATAAAAGCTTGTATATTTTTTAAATAGGTATACATAAATCATAGTCTGTTCCTGATCTTAAAAATAACATACACATAATAACTTTTGTAATATTTCTTAAATGTGTCTGTCGATATGTAAAAATTAACGTTTTCAGTCATCATATACGTCAGTGTACTCTCGTTCACAATCGATGAGTCCTCAGCCGTGAAACGGTCGATTTTGGTCGAAATCGGTCAAAGTTAGTCTCTTATTGATGCGATCCGATCAATTTTTCATTGTTCGAATATTGTTATATTGCACTAGTATTCGCCAGTGTCTTGGCTACCATATGCCACACCCAGTGGTAAGGCGGGGCGACGTGGGCCACCGCCTACGGCCTGCGGTACAAGGGCCCTGCGCCTCCAAAATTTATATTATGCATTGCTTAAAAGACATGCTTACAAGCGAGAATAAAATAAAAATATATATAAATTATTTATTATATAATTATTGTGTTATGAAATATGTTTTGTCGGGCAACATTTTCTTACGTTGTGTGTAACTATCGCGATTCCGCCGCCCGTGCGCCGCTGCTCTGTGGCCGCCGCCTGGGAATCCCTGTTTTATTTGTTTACTTTCTTTACTAGGAAGCCAGCCAATCAAATCAAAGTAACAATGCAGTCGCTAGGCGCATAACAATAGAAACGTAATTCAGTCAATATTCTTTTGTTTTATGGCTGCACGTACCTACCTATTTTGAAAAGACTAGTGCGTTCCATGTTTTAATAATATTTAGTGAATAAATAGATACCTAGTGTGTGTAGGTATATTGATTGCCTGATCCTGTAAATAAGCTGAACCAAAATTTAAAAACAGTGACTTAGAAATAAATTGTTTTGTTTTCTTCGTGTTGTATTCCGGTTCCTGTAATTGTCTAAGGTAAGAAATAATTAATCCTACTATGCTACTAATATTATAAATGCGAAAGATTGTATGATTATTTATTTGTTTGTTACTCAATCACTCAAAAATTACTAAACGGATTTGAAATTTGGCACACAGATAGCTTATAGTATGGATTAACACATAGGCTATAAATTATTCCATTCAAAGTTTCCCGTGGGAACGGGTCTAGAATGTTTTACCCGAATTTTATGCAGACGAAGTCGCGGGCGGAAAGCTAGTTGGTAATAAATAAATACCGCAGTAATTACTTTAAAATATCAAAGCTTTAACGGTAAACAACGTAAGTATCAACTTTTAAGTTTTATTAAATTTAGGTTTCACAACATGTACATAAACCGCAATTTTAAAACTATTGCTTTGTTTACAGTTTACGGATACGATATTATTGACATGTCCGGCCGAGATCGAGATATTGGAAGAAAATGGGAGTCAGGATCAGCAAAGAGAAAAAGAAAAGCTGAAAGAACTGCATCCAACCAGGCTTTGAGTTTAAATATGATGAAGTTCCTCAACCAAACTGCATCTGGTAGTACTGTACCATCTGAATCGATAGCTTCTACTTCTACCCAACAAACGTCCGAGATACCGTTGGGCAATGCTCCAGATGCACTGAGTACCGAGAGCGAACTTCAGTTAGACGTAGAGTTAGGATCATGCTCTAGCCAATCAAAATGGACACTGAAATTTTGTGCTGTCATCAAGTAATCAAGAAGAACAGGTTTTAGATTCTCCAATTCGCAGCGACGACGCCAGTGCCATAGATCAACAAGTACTTGATAATTTGGATCCGGGATTTTGAAGTTTCATAACGGATTCACAGCGTCGGGACATAGTTCAAAGCGGCCCCACAGCAATTAAATGATGATGAATATTATCCCAAAGGTGATGATCAAAGACACTTTTCCAATTTCTATTTCTCGAAAAAATTAAACAACGGTGAAACTCAACATCGTCGCTGGTTAGTTTATTCCAATTCCCAAAATAAAGTTTACTGTTTCCCATGCAAACTATTTGGCAATTCACAAACTCAGATGGTGCAAGGTGGATGTTGTGATTGGAAACATTTAAGTACAATTTTACATAGACATGAGAATACCAAAGAACATATGGCACATATGTTCCAATGGTTAACTTTAGAGAAAGGAATAAATCAAGGCAAAACAATAGACCAAGAAAACGAAAGGCTAATACGTGAATCTCAAAACATTGGCACAACTTGTTAGAGAGAATAATTGACATAATTAATTTTTTAGCCTCTCATAATCTTGCATTTAGAGGTCACAGAGAATCTCTCAAGACAGGTGACGTTAATAGGAATTCCGGTAATTTCATAGATTTATTTAAATTGATATCAAAATTTGATCCTACTTTACGAGAACACATGAAGCGTATTAGTGACAAACAGCTTTCACACAATTATTTAAGTCATGATATTCAAAATGAATTGATCATATTGATGTCAAAAGCAGTTCTCGATGAAATTGTTCGTAAGGTTAAAGAAGAAGTATTATTCTTTTGCTCGATTGCACTAGAGACTGTAATAGAGTTGAACAAATGTCGGTTATCTTAAGATTTTGTGATACGTCAACTGGCACAATAGTCGAACATTTTATGGGATTTCTAGCTGTTACTAAGACAACTGGAGAATATTTAGCCAATGCTATACTGGAACACCTAGAAAAATACGACTTAAACATTCAAGACTGCGTGGCCAAGGTTACGACAATGGTGCAAATATGGTAGGTGTAAATACTGGAGTTAAAACTCGAATATTGAATATTAACCCTAGGGCATTTTTCACACCTTGTGGCTGCCATAGTTGGAATCTACTGTTGGTGGATGCAGCGAACTCATCTGTGGCAGCAAAAACTCTTTTTGGTTTCATACAAAAAATTTATTTGCTATTTTCAAGTTCAAGCAAACGCTGGGATTTAATAAAAGGCAAATTAAAACTTACTATGAAACCTTTATCAGATACAAGATGGGAAAGTAGAGTCGAAGCTGTGAAGGCCGTATTATTGCAATTCGATGAAGTGATTGAATGCATCGAAAGCTTAAAAAATCAAACTGAGCAATCAGACACTCTCAGTGATTGCGATTCGGTACTAAATGAAATGTTAAGTTTAGAATTTATCGTATCTTTACATGTGTGGTATGAGATATTATCGCGTGTTAATATGATAAGTAAATTATGGCAATCGGTACAAATTCATTTAAGCGTTGCTCTTGAACATTTCACATTTTGTGAATGGATAAAAGAGTATCGGGAAACTGGATTCGAAAATCGCTGTCTGATGTTCGGAAATTTACTGAGAGAAGCTGTTATGACCTGCCAAAGGAGTTTAGGAATAAAAGAGTAGCTAAAAAGAAAAGGATGTTCGAGTATGAAAGCAGCGATCAACCTATACAGTCTCCTAAAATGCGGTATCAAATAGATTTTTTACGCCATGATTGATTCTATAATAACCAATATGGAATTAAGATTTACGTCTTTAAATCAACATTATAAAGATTTTGGTTTTCTATGATTTAAGCAAGCTAAAAATATGCCAGAGGAGCAAATATTAAAACACTGTAACGATTTACATAACGTCCTGTGTGTGGGTGAGAGCAGTGACTTCCAACCTTTCGAATTATTTGAAGAATTAAAGACAATGATCCCAAATTTACCCAACTTCATTATAGATGTGAAACAGCTGCTGTCATATATAACAGAAAATAGCTTGAAGGAAATTTACCCAAATATATACATTGTAATCCGAATTTTATTAACAATTCGTAAGTACGGCCTCTGCTGAAAGGAGTTTTCGAAATTAAAGTTAATACAAAATTATTTAAGAAACACAATGGGCCAGGAAAGACTTTCAGCTTTGGCTGTTTTATCAATTGAATCAGATCTGGCATCTAGGCTAAATTACGAAACAATCATTAAGGAATTTAGTAAAGTTAAAAGTAGGAAATTTCTGTTTCTTTAATAAAGAAAATACGAATATTTTTAAAGATAGGTTAGGTAGGATAGATTAGGTTAGATAAGTACTCTTTAAGAAATGTATGTTAGTAGAAATGTTTTTTTTCTAGGTTAGTGTAAAGAAATTATATTTAATAGTGCAGCCAATGTTTGCATTTATTGTCGTATTGTCATCTTCACCTTCTATTATTTACGATTTGTAATTTTTCATTAATATTAATCTAATTTGTATTTTTATCAATAAAACTTGACAGTATTAGTTAATTTTTTTATACATTCCGGCTCAGGTCGCCACAGAACAGGGCCTCGCGGAATATGTCTTGCCCACATCAAATTTAGGTCTTGCCCGCCACTGCTATAACTTGTAAATAAAACTGTCTTGTTCTTCATTATAAGTAAAAAATAAGTGAAAAACCTTTTTTTCGAAAATTTTTATTTTTGCAAGCATTAACTCAAAAATTGAGATAGAGGGCTGTAGTTTTAACATAATTTTTTTTTCATGATTATCAGTGAAATTTTTATATGGGACCGAGAAAAAAAAATTTTCGTTTTATTTGGCACAGTCTATAATGTATATATAAATGTTTATTTCAAATTAATTTATTAGTACACACTAATCATATTTTCTTTCTTACACATCCCACATAGTCTTATTAAATATAATTTAATGACAAGATTTTTAAATTAATCATTTCTTTAGTTTGCCTCAACCTGAAACATAACCTCCTAATTGTTGTAAACGTCAATACCAAATATTCAAGTACCAAGTCCAGCATTCACTGAAATGGATCAATTCTAGACATTATAAGCAAAAATTTTAAAGATATTAAAATTTCACACTAAGTAATAAGTGTAAGTAGGATAGCTTCCAAAAACAAAACGAGAAAAGTATATTCCTTTGCATTGGCCAGTAGAGAATGTGAAGTAGAAGAATTAATATATCAAAGGATATAACTAATCGTAATGATCTATGCCTACAAATGGATTAAGAAATTTAGTAACAATGTTTTGTATTGTTTAAAACAGGTAGTACATCAGAGCTTAAAGGCATCACCTTCAACTGGAAGGTGTCAAATTTGTTCCTGAATTTGGGCAAATTGACTAATGAGTTTTTCATAGAGCATTTCAATAAAAAAATAATCACATTCCAAATCAAATTAAAGAAATATTAATATTCACAAAACATTTTTGATTTCTTCTTTTTTAGAACTTACTTTAATAGTTTTTGTAGAATCTCGTAACACATGATAGCATTTTTATTATACTTGAAGCGTAATAAAGTGCTATGATGTAACATCCATCATAGCATTTTATAAAATGAATATAACATCCGTCTACAACACGAAACTGAATTCAAGTTTTACGATTAGCATAGCTTTAATGTACTGTAGTATGTAAACGTATTGTAATATCTAAATTAAGAAGCTAACGTACCTACCTACTACTTTATTAATTATAACAATATGGTATAAATACAAGATCTGAAGGACTTTTCACAAGTTCAAACTAAATAACAATGTATAATATGTAAATATTACTTATTCTTCTGGTAGACTATAAAAAACCTTGAAATTTTATTTATTCTGCATAGCAAATGGAAAGTCGTCATTACTCGTCCGAGGAGGATGGTGAGACCAGCTCAGCAGCTGCAGCGACGGATTGCGAGGAACTTGTGTTCTCAGATCGCCCTTTTAATAAGGAACGCCTACGCGAACAGTTGGAAGCTGGTGGTGGTATTGTCTACAGGTACATACTAATAAAGCTGGCTCTAATTAGGCTTCAGCATTCTAATAGATTTCATACATATGAGCTCATGAATTATATGTACTAGTTGTTCATATGAATACAACATATCTCATTATCTACTACCATATGTTTGGTCTACTGTATATGTATATAAAATGTAACAAATATTATTATAACAATATTTTATATATGCAATAAAATAAAATACACTTAACTCCATTCTAATATAAATGGTGTAAATAACCAAGTATAAGGTATGTTCATTATCAACATACTTTTTGAGCATTGTATATGGGCATGTCAATCTCCATATTTTGATTTTCTTTTAACTCTGTGAGAGTTATGTAACAGACATCTTTTTAGATTTTTTTGCAAAAAACATTACATATTACTATATAAAACTATTGTGATTGTTTTAACAAAATATAACTAATTATATTTTGTTTAAAATGTAATATTTTATCTTACACATTGTACACCTATCACTATTTCAATAGGAATGCTGTTAAGTGTTATACTGTATGGAATCGATCATGCATCTTTCCACAAATATACATAATCTTTTTTGGAACAACTTTGCCAAAGAAACCTTAGTCATTAAAGTAGTCGTTTTTGTGAAAAATAGCTTAGAATGTGTACATAAAAATTTTGCATCGCAAAACCCTATGAAAAAACGCGCGTGATGCTGCGCCTCCCACCCCCCGCCACCCAATTTCACGCCTGCGACACCGAGACAGTGACGCAGTGGATTGCGTGATGAAGATGTGCGCGGTGGACGGACGCGTCCGTGCGCGTGCTTGTCCCTGAACTACACGAAGTTCGACGACACGTGGTATTTTGTTAGAATAAATGTTATGTTTACGATATTTACAGTTTTGAAAGTAAAATTGTGTGTGATTAATATTTAAGTGTTTAATAACAATGCCTTTCACTGCTATCAAATAAGCAAACATAATTTATTGTTGGGGTGTGTGCAAAAGTGACATCACGGCTTTAAGACTGCATATCCTGACAAGCAAAGAACCTGCGAGTCGCAAGACGAGAGAGCAAGTAATTTTGCATGCTATGTATCGCTTATGCGATAATTTGCCTTAGTTTGACTTGGCTGTTTAGAGGTCAGTGGAACAAATGTAAAGAATCAGGCTAATTTAATAACCTTTGGCTACCTTTACATCACTGACATCGTCGGATGTCATTTGTAGGTAAATGACTAGACGCCGCCACCCGTCGTGGGGCGGCGGCTGCAGTGGCGCTCGCGCTTCACGCTAGCCAAGCATTTAGTAGTTTTGTTTTAATTATTTTGTATTATTTATAAGCATGTTTTGACGTGACAACGTCTTAAATTAGGTTGCGGCTGGGAGTCACTTATGAAAAAGTGTAACGCTCGGTAACGTAACGATGAGTCACCGAACGAGAGAGCCCGCCGAATGCCTTGCGTCTCTCCCACCAACTATGATCGGTCTGCCGCGCGCAGCACTAGAGAATTAGTGCATAGCTTGCAAATGTATTGCAAGTTATTGTATGTATATTTGTATATAAATACGTATGTATGTGTAAAGGTAAAATAAAATTTTGTTAATATGAAATTCAGTGCAGATTCTTTGTATAAATTAATGTTTTAAATATAATTCTTTGTATAAATAAATGTTTTAAATTGTTACTATTATTTCATCCTTCTTCCTACTATACGAATGAATATTCACATTAAAATGATTTTACCATTCAAAGTCGTTGTCACGTAAAACTTCGCTCGTATACCGACTTTACAGGCAACCAAATTTTTAATTATATATTTTTATTATAGTTACTTTACAAAGTTATTCTAAAAAAGAGAAGATTATGAATGTTTGTGGAAAGATTTAATTGATTCCATCCTATATATGTATGTATATGCAAATAGTTAGATAAGAACTTACTCAATAATTCTACTTTTGTGCCAGTCATTTTGATGATGTCCCCAAGAACAAGTACTCTGTCTGCAAGCTCATAGCTCCACGGCCTTGTGTCACCACTAAATATATCCAATCTCTGGTGGTCGACATAAGAGCTCTGTCTCATCCTTGGGTCATCATGTGCTGCTCCAAGAATGAACTTGTAGACCCTGACTCCTATGTACTGCCAGCTGGTTTCTCAATCCAAAAAGAACGCTATGTCAACTGGGTAAGTCCTGACCAGACTAAACTATAAATATTGTTATTAAGCAAATTCAAAAGACGGCTAAAAGATCAATTGAAATTTTTGGGTGTGAGTTGTCTAAATTTCATGTTTTTGTTTTATCTTCACAATCTATAATTTCTTCAGGATGCTTAATGTTATTGCTGCCTTAGGTATACACAAGTCTAATTATATAGAACAACCCTTCTTACATGTACTATTATACTAACTTAAGTAGTGGTTTTTATTTATTATTAAAGTATGTCACATGTTTTGAAAGTATTTTAGTATATAATGCAAAAAAAAGAGACTTAATTAGCAACAAATTATTTAAATTTCATTAAAATGGCAAATCTTCAAGGAGGCCTATGCCAAAAGGCACACTGAACTGAGGAATATAGTATAAACAGCATCTATATACAAGCAACAAAATTTTTACCTACACACCCAGTAATCGGAATAGAAGGCTATATTATTAATGTGGTAAATCTGTAGACTGTACTTTATAGTAGTGTCAATAATGTGAACTTTTTGTCTTTTGTATTTAGTTTGTACTGGTCTTTTTATCTCAAAGTATTTAATTTAAATAAATAAATACATTGTTATACTATCATTGATCTTATCCAATTTATTATCAATGGTATTAAAAATTCTAATAGAAGTAAATAAACATAATAAATCAAATCAATTGAAAAATATCTTTATTGCATAAATAACAGACCACATTTGAATTTCTTATTGACATTAACATTTACCACCCATGCCAAATGCTAATTCATCTTGAGAAGAATGGGCAAGAAACTCAAAGGTTGCTTTTTTTTGCTCATTTATACAAAGTATTAAATAACTAATAAATTAGTACAAAGCTGTGCAAACCATTGCCCGCGGCCTGAATTTATGCAGCAAGCAAAGTTTTTTTTTCATCTTGTTTAAATTAAAAATTTACAAAATTATCTTTTTACATTTTTTTTTTGTGGAGAAAAGATTATTAAATAAATTAATAAGCATATTATTTTCCCTTCTGGCAACAAGCTTTCTATCTCTATTTGAAGCTACGTTCTCGGACGACCCGGAACAATGCTTGCAACGAAAACGATTTGCCAGCTAATTGCTTAACTTCGATTTGAATGAAAGTTTATAAGACAATATGAAAAAATATATATTTGTTTTTTCAAATTTTTTGTAGTCCCCCAATCTATTTACTCATTCTTATTGGCCCTAGATTTAATCTAGTTTGGACAGCCCAGAATTAGTACAACACTTGGAAATAATGTGAAGCAACGTGATAGCTGAGCAGTCAATCCCATGGGTTTTTTCCTCTAACGTTATTCAGATGTGTTACAATAGCCCTGGTCATATAACTTCTTTTAATAAATAGTTTAAATTCAATGGCAATGGCAAATTTTAAATGTAAGTTGGGATCTTATAAAAGCGCGCACGTTAACCCTTAAGTAATTTGCTAAATTTTCTTGGTCAGATTTTATGAGCAACAGGATCATTTTTATCTAGTGTTAATGTTATAGATATCACTAATTTTATTTTTTTGGATTGATTCTGAAGAAAACCTATCTTATATGTATAGTGAAATTATAGTTAAAATATGTAATAATTTCTTTAAATTTTTCTCTGAGAGATGCTTTGATAATTCACCATATAAAAAAACTGTTATATAGCTTACACATCAAAATAACATATAGACTATAATTATAAAGATACTAACTTTTACTCATTATTTTGCTTGTGTGCATGTAAAACAATTTTTTCTTTTACCTTTTGGTTATTGGTGGCAGTGATATTTAAGAAAGGATCGAGTTCCACATGATCCGGAATCGGAATTACAAACAAAATCGAGATCAAAAGTGTGAGCAAAATAATTTCATAATAAAAAACATTGCCTGTAACTTCTGAACTACTACACACTTAAGAAGTGAAACTTCATTATGACATAATTTTTCAATAAATGATCCACTATTTCCAACTTTACAGAAATTGTTAAATAAAGCTAAATCAGATAAAGCTTCAGCAAAAAAAATCGTTTTGTATTTAATTAACGCTATTTTATTATCATAGACATGCATACAAATAATATAATTATTTCACCTTATTCTTAAGATTATTATAGTATTTCACTAATTATAATAGAATTATTATTATCAATGTGATCATTATTATATATTTTTGTAATTAATGGTTTAATTAACTGAACTAAGAAATATATGGTTTACGTTTCACAGAATTTAGTGACCTAGTAAAAACTCCATCAATTGTAGTGCCGGATCTTGTTGTTGATGTTTGAGGATTGTTTTTCATAGATAAATTCTATATATTATAAAAAAAATGTACATCTCTGTGTTTTCATTTTCTAACTGTGTACAGTATATTTTTAAATGATAATTTTTTTATTATTGCAATTAATTGATGTTTCATAGATTAACAGTCGTATTAATTAATAATTACTAGTTTTAATGAAATTATATACATTTACCGATACTTACAATCTAAAACTGAGGTCAACCTGAAATAACCTATAAAAAATAAAAACCATAATCATGCCCTAGTTTTGGTTGTATTAGAAAAAAAGATATAATTACTTTTGTTAGAAATCCACTGGGATTAGAATAAATCCTTTTATTTTTTTGCCTATCACTTTATTATTGAAATATTATTTTTCATGTCACTACTGAGTTTTAGAAATGAACAAGGTCTGTAACAGAAAAATGTGACTTAGAAATAAATATAGCGCGTAACAGAAAAATGTGACGAAAATTTCTATCATACCTTGATAAAGAAATTACACTTCAAAAAAAGTGGCAATACATCTGTTATAGGTTTAAAAGTATTGGTTCTTCTGGAATAATATCATGCGAATTAAAGACAGAATCAGAATTAGAATTAAAAGCAAGGACAGAATCGGAATTTAGATTAGGATCATGATTGACAACTTATGGTCAATGTATATAAAAGAAAAAAGGATGCAACATGTCTATGCTGGCATAAAACTAATTAATCACAATACTTAATTTTACATTTAAATATTTATAGGTTCCTCATACTGGCAAGCGCAATACTACAATCTTTAAAGACAAACTGATCCTGTTTAATGGCGACCCAGAGATATTTATCAAGTTCTGGGATCGCATTTGCACGCTAGCCGGTGCTAACACTCGAACCGTCAATGAAGAGGAACTCAACATGACAGGTGCATTAGCTCTCGTCACAGATTGGGAGTGCCCTCATGAAATACAGAACAAGGCCAATCAAGAAAATATACCTCTTGTCTCAACCACTTGGATAATTCAATGCCTTATCGAAGGAAAGATCCTCCCTCCTACCTCCCACGACAAGTTCTCATTCATGTACACTGAACCAGAATGATCCTGGGACTTCAAAAACGTATTAATAATACGGGAAAAGTGAGCGATATAAACGCTACTTTAACACAGTGTATTTTATGAGTGAACAATTAGATGTCATAAGTGCAAAGATGATATTTTGTGGACACTAGAATAAAACCAGTGAATGTTGAAAAAGTGCATACAAGTACTGTAAAATGGTCTCATATAATGTTTATTTTGGAACATTGGGAATCG
Source organism: Eumeta japonica (assembly GCA_005406025.1). Classification (NCBI taxonomy): domain Eukaryota; kingdom Metazoa; phylum Arthropoda; class Insecta; order Lepidoptera; family Psychidae; genus Eumeta; species Eumeta japonica. The sequence continues at coordinate 614,267 of BGZK01000133.1, forward strand.
TATAAGTATTTTAGAATTAGATTAATGTGTCTGATTATGTATTTATAATTTGGATTATTGCATTGTGTCTTAGACAAATTTACATTTATACTTCTTTTATGATCTGTTTATTGGTTAGAAGTGATCGTAAATTACAAATTATGGGTGGTAAGTAGTAGTTTTCTTAAAATTATGGCATCATGATATGAGCATTCAAACAAAAGCTTCCATGTCATTTTCAAATTTATATTTTATGTTTGTATTCTATTCTCACATAAACAAGAAAATGTAATCTATTTTAAGTGGTATACGAAAAATGTTTTTCACACTAATAAATTTTTTTTTTAAATAAAAACAATATTTATATTTCATAAATTTTACAAACAAATCATTATGATTTAATGAATAATTCAATCAAATATGTAATTAATATTGTTTAATTAATTGCACCATTATAATGTATATGATAAAAAAGCCACAAATTGCAATTTTAGCTCTATTATCACAGCCATAGTGTTTACAATATAATCTTTGTGTTAAGATACAAAACAAAAACTAAAAAATAAAAAACTGGCGAAGAGCATGTCTGACCATGCTCACTGTAGGGTTCCGAAGCTTTTACTACAAATAAAGGCACTACAGATGAAAAAACTACATTGTTACACTTTTTTCTATATTTCCCCCAGAGAATAGGTATAAGCACTAAGAGGTAGTAATTAACAAAATACAGCTTATGTAAAACACCTACACTCTGAATTTCATCAATATACATCTAATAGTTTTTAGTAAAATGCCTGTGACCTACAGACCGATGGACATGATGAAAGTATAAAGGTTGCGATTTTTCCATTTTGGTTCGAACCCTAAACTTTATCTTCATTAATATTATAATTTTGACTTTATACTGTAAATTAGAATTTGTATTCTGTTGCAGACTATGTTTTAAAACATACTGTGTTTATAGTCTACCGTTTTATATGTAATATGAATATTTAAATCATCATTAATGTACTAAACAATCTTTTGATAGAATCTAGCCATCTTCTATACTAAATAATTTATTATATTTGCTCATGAAATAGTTTACATTTGTACCATCCACCAATATTTCTACAAAAATTCATTACTAAACTGTTTGAAGATGTTGATATAATAAAATATTTTAAATGGTGCCAATTTCTGTCAACCATATTTGTTTACAAGATTGTTGGATCCTATCAAAAGATGATATATAAATATACACTAGCTATTTTTTGTACTTTTGTATAAGTCATGTTCTTATTATAGTCCAAACTATTTAAGAAAAATATGGATAAAAAATTATAGCATAAATATTAATAATGGAGAATAATTTTAAATTAATACCTGTAGACCAGGCACTAATTAACACAAAAGGCTAATGCTAACTCAATTAGCATTTCTGTTAAATTTTTTTTATACAAAATTCTAAATGATTTTGATTGAATGCTCCCTTGTGTGTCGCCAACATTAGTGGTAGATCTGGTTGTAGCTAACCAAAATATGTAAATATTTTTCTGTCTTATGACAATGTTGACTAATGGTAAGTGTCTACAGCTTAGTTTTTATTGTAATATCTATATATTACTCAATTTGTACATATAAATTGTCTTAAGGTGTTGACTATACATACATTTTGATATAATTTTTGCCCCATATTAAAGACTTCAAAATACACTGTTTTTAATGCATTAGCTACTATTTACGCATTTGCTTTGGTGAAATGCAATTTTTGGCAGTTGCGATACATTCCGATGAAATGTTTTCTATTATTCTCTTTGATACATATTTAAAGCTTAACTTATATTTAAGTTTTAATAGTGACATATATATTAATGTGCAATTAATTTTTATTTTCTTTACATGTCTTTATATAACATTGTATTTTATAGTATTTTTTTTATGGATGGATTTTTTGACCAAAGTTTATTACGGCTTCATAACATAGAGTTCCATATCAAAATTTTTGCTAATTTAAAGTATCAAAGATAATGAAAATTTTTAGACTTGACATGGTTACCAAGATTGTACATAAAAATGATTTAAATAACACCACATACAGTTAACTCAGTTGAAAACTGTAAAACCTATAAAATACCTCACAGATAATTTATGAACAGTTTATATTTTGTTAGAAAAACTCGAAACTTTTATCCGAGTTATCTGAATGTGGTCTAATAATCTTTTAATGTTACCAAAGAGGATCTTCATGGAAATTTTTAAATAATTCAAATATTTTGAATGTCTATTGTCTGTTCTTCACATATTTTCCGAATCTTTTAAACACTAACCAAAAGATGAGTATATTTAAATGAAAAATACCCAAGAGTTTGCATTGAATAATGTGGGTAATCTGTGTGAACTACTGGAAGAATATAATACTGAACTCTTGCATTTAGTTGCATACAGTATAAGAGAGCTTTTTATAATATATATGACAAAATTGTTCTATATATATTAAATTTGTGATTTCTATTTGTAACCGAACAAATTTCCTGATGTACATAATATTCAAATTTTTATCCAATACGTTAAGACTATCGTCAGCCTCATCGTGATAGGCATTACTAGATTTTTTATATTAATTCTAACAATTATAGCAAAAACCTAAAAAATGAAAGAAAAATTAGTATACATATACAACACGTTCGCATTCATATTAAACAGTTTTCAGTACATGAATTAAAAAAAAAATCTATCACCTTTATTTTAAAAAAAAGTATTGCACAATATTGGAGCCATACTATCCTACGGAAATACATGCCATTGAGAGGCGATGCAAAAAGAAATTCGTTTCTAATGGCGAAGCATGTGTGTGGCGTCGACGGAGAAGGGTCTCAGTTGCGTGGTGGTCGCCCACGCATATAGGTAAGATATATCGCGAATTTCAATTAAATGAATAACCACTGCAATTCAAATTATTATATTTAAGGTTAAAGAAAAGCGATGTACTTTTTTCATTTTTAGATTTCAATTACATCAAACCTGTCTGAAAGACGATTTAAATATGGGCGCGAACGTGTTGCATATTTATTTTTGCTGTTTTTCTTACTTCTCTAACTAGGATTAAAAACAATTATTAAAATAACTACGTTCATGCTCATCATTTAAGGCAATAGTGATAATTAGCAACCAGCAGTCACCATGTGACCGAGAATTAAAATAAAAATTAAAACAGCTATCACTGAAAACATATAAAACCATGAAAAGACATTAAGTCAAAACTTTTCTGATCTACCAAATTTAATAATAATAAACAATATTGTCATGTAGATACACGAAGAAAAATGTTCGTTACTCTTAATTATATAATGATTTAAAACAGTATATTCCTGGCTTATCTTTTAACACAGTTGCTTTTTTAAAACAAATTTACAAAACATATTTTAATGTCCGAAAACCATTTAATTTAACATCTGAAATGATAGATCAATTAGGAACAGTAAACAGAATGTCTAACAGATCTTATTAAAATCATGGAGTATCCAATCATAATGAAAGCTGCAAAAATCAAATTTACACACTACCTACAATACATTCAAGAAATACTTAGATTTACATCTAAATAATATTACAAGAACTTTTATAAAATAGTGATTAAGCAGTTTTTAGAATAAAATCTATGATATAACCATAGTTATAATTCAATTTCATTACACCATAGATTGATGTTAAGGTAATTATTAAATGGCACACCAGAAAATGCACTCGTCCGGACAGTAGGGTAAATAGTCTTCGGCGGGTTCACGCTGACGTGTGCTTCCAAACGTTCCAGAGCGCGTGACCTCGATCGTCTCTTTGGTCCGTGCAGGGTTCGCTTTCACCTTCGCTATTCCAATGTAGCATTAATCTCGCGACAACCCGTGTTTTATTTGATTTTAGTCGACACGCGCTCGCGTACCGACCCATCCGCAGACTGACGTACACATCAAACGTTTTGTGTAACGTCTCTTCCCGCGCTTTTGGTCCGCCAGCTATTTTCTATGTCAAATGGAAACAAACTAAGAATGTAAGAATGAAAAATGGCATAAACATAGTAGAATGATTTTGTTAAAAATATTCTACAAGTTTTTATAAATATTTAGAATATTTTTACAAATGTATCTTTTTCTGTAGATTAACTAATTAATTACATATGTGTAATTTATTATTTAGTATATAGAAAAAAATGTTATCACAAGGACCTGGAAAAACCTAGCACTAATCTTTGTTAAATTTTAATACTGTATAAAATTTGTTTGTCCTTGGCCAAGTCCATTCATGATAAGACTGACGATTACATTACATTAACAAAATGTACTATACATAAGTCATTATTATTGATTTATTAGTATTATATTTTTTTATTTCTTTTTGTTCAGTAGTTGATTTATTTTCCAGAATAAAATGTTTTAGTCTAAATATTTTCACAGAAATTGTAGCATCATATTCCGTTAACATGACTTCTTTAAAACCTTAAATAGACTCAACAAATTCTATTTCATTGCCTGGGTTCAAAATGGCTGATTTGTTGCAATTTTGTTTTTTTTCTTCAATAGGTACTTGTTGTCATTGTGGTATTTTTATTAGGGCTAGCAAGTGTAACTTGAATTATGATAATAAACTGATAGCAAATGAATTAGTTTCATTATTTACTTCATTACCAATGATACATTAATGATTTGTGTAATGTATACTTTTATATATTAATGAAATATAAATATAATTCTCTAGAAATATAGGTTGGAAATTAACCTCTTGTCAGAATTCTGGTGCAAGTTCAACATTTAGGATTCTGATTAAGCTGTAGATTTAGTACCTAATTAGTATCTTTCATCCAGAAATTAGAAGCTACATATTTTCAGAAACATTAAGTTAAAGACTAGGTTATAAATATATACCTTCTGCTTTATTACATGATTACTTTCATCCTGTCTCAATCCTCGAACCTCCCATAGGTCACTTAATGTGTAATTACAGCTTAATCAAACCATAGGGTTTGGTTTGATTATATTTGTTCCAACAAAATGGCGGTATAGACCGCCATTTTGTTAGACACAAAATTAACAACATATATAGTTTTATTTCATACACATTCTAACAAATAAAAATAACAAAGATCATAGTAACAAATTTGCATTGTAAATATCCCAATGTGACATTTGTTGAAGAACAAAACCAATTCATTTAAATTGAAATACATCAAAATATAAAGTGTTGTTATTGAAATATGACACAAGAATTTTGTAAAATTACAGCTCTCATGCTATCAACACTGCTCAACAGTCAACATAAAAGTTTTATATCAACCAGCAAAAATATTAAGTAAATAATGAAAAAATATTTGAAAAATTTTAGTTCCAATGCAAATCATTCGAAGACAAACTGTGCATAATGTCTTCAAAGATTATTTTGTTTGTATTTACTAGATTTTCTCCACATTCTCCAGAAGGTCAAAGAAACAATTCAAATTCTGTGACTATTTAAATACAGTGGAATCTCAATAACTCGAATGTCAAGGGAAATGCAAAAAAAAATTGAGTTAACGAATTTTCGACTTAACAAGAACTTCGAGATACATATGACTGTGTTGACAAGGAACAAACATAACGTTCACAGCTGTGTTACTTAGAAAGTTTCATGAATGTATTCATTCATTGCACGTGTACAAGAAACAATAGATTAAAAGCCCTGAACCCAAACATTCATTTTGGAATTCATTGCTATTATTTTGGGGAATTCCAAGTAAGACATCATTATATTTTACCAACTACGACTTACGGAGTTTCCTTTTTGAAATTTGAGTTATAGAGTATAAATATGTTTCATATTTATACTCTATAACTCGAAAATATCAATACTTCGTAGGGAAATAACATTTTGTTCGAGTTACAAAGTCTAAATAATTTGAGATACCACATATTTAGGGGTTCATCAGAAGGGAATGGCAATTTTTTTCGACTTAACGAGGTTCGAGTTATTGAGATTCCACTGTATGTGATCAATAAAATAAAAAAACTAAAGTGGTCAACCTTACAGGCCATCCTCTAAAACCTCCCACTGTGATATTTATTGTGTTTTTGAGCTCGAGTTTAAAAATATTTTTATCTCAAAGCTCTTATCTTTAAGCTTTTCAAGCTATTGGCTACCTTAAGAGAGTCATAGTTACTCCCGCCGTTTACCCGCGCTTGCTTGAATTTCTTCACTTTGACGTTCAGAGCACTGGGCAGAAATCACATTGCGTCAACACCCGTGAGGGCCATCGCAATGCTTTGTTTTAATTACAGTCGAATTCTCATATTCGACAAATTTGATCTTATAGACCATAAGTTTACAGCTCTTCGAGTTTTATTTAAATAAAATGCTAATTTTTAGTTTTTTAACTACGATGTCTATCAAGTGCGTTGTTCGATTTTCATCTGCTTGCGATATTCGATGCATTTTTTTAAGCAAAGAAAGTTGATTAATACCAAACATCAATGAAATAAGAGCTTCACATATTATTTTAAAAAATCCTTATTTTACAAATTTTTCGTTGACAATATCTCGAGCGAACCAACCAATTTTAATGTAGTTTGTGACGATCGACGCTGCTCTTTAAAAAAAAATAACTTAATAGATTTTGGAATTTATTGATGGAGGAATTTAAAGAATAATTTAAAAAACTAAGTTGTTTCAAAGAACCAAGAGAAATAACTTAGTTATTTGAACTGAAACTTAATATTTGAGATTCCTCAAAATCTGCCCAGGTGAAACTAGCTCGACATTTCAGGAAGTTTAAATTGTATGGACTTCTTTAAATGTCATAAACTGTGCTTTGATCAGTTAATCCGTTGAAAAGTTATGAGAGGTTCACAATACACGTATATAGACTTACAGACATCACTCAGAAAATGATCAAAATAGTTTCCTAGTACCAAAACATCAAAATCTGATGAAAACTTGATTTTCGGAAATTGAGTAATCGAATGCATCATTTTAAATAGTGACTTCTCAATTTTATGAAAATGTTCATAGTGGGAAGTTAAGAAGATCCATCAATCTAATCCTAGTCCTGCTATTGATCTGGAATCCTAATGACAATCTCTTAGTTTCAATTTGGATTCCGTTCTATATTTAACAAAGGATCCAAAGAGAAATCATTTACCTATCTGTTTACCAGATGAAACATATTTTTTATGAAGACTCGTTTGTAGAAAAATATATCCAGAACATATTAACAGTAAAAATATGTTCATGACTGTCCTTATTTAAAATATATTTTTTTGCAATGTTTCAACCAATTATTTATCAAACTAATGTTATTCGAATCGAAAATTCGAAATAGGAATATCTTTTAAAGAAGGCTCTTAGACAAATTTTATTCCTTTGAGAATTGGGTTTTCATCATGTTCCCACTCGTCAAGTTCAATTCAACAAGTGGAACACTTTCTTGAATTCAATCCTTGATATATCCCTGTGTGCATTTTCATTACAAAACTATATGCATGCCTTTATTCCAAACACATGTCTGATTGAAAGAAACATTCACTGTGGCATTTTTATATAAGTGCGAAAGAGCAGTATGAATCATGAATGTTATAGAGCTGTTATCATTGCCCTGTACATAGGAAAAGATTCTGAGCAGTAGTGCAAAATTTGCAATGTAATAAATTGTCAACATTGACAGTGAATTATGTATGAAAATTTTATGGGCTGTAAAAAAAACAAGCAAGATCTAAAATGCACACATCAAATCCTTTTCTACCATAAGTCCTTAGTCAAGATTTAGAAGTTTTCATGCTTCATAGTTTTTGATAAAGCTTATAATGGATGGTAGAGAATGATCCATGGAAACCATTCCCTGGAACAATGTGCAATGATTGGTGGAAGAACAGTCTCTACAAAAGGAATTCATTTCCTTTTTAGCATCAAAGAAGTATATGCTAATTGATCTGATGTGCATACAGGTATCAGATTGTTATGTAACATTATGGGCGCTTGTTGTATAAAAGACTTTAAAGGCGTATTAATGTGAACAATGAATTGTTGGGATTTTCGTCAGATATGCTTTATAAACCTACCATCAAATAATATGTACTTGCACCACTAACGTGCAATTGCAAAAATGATAAAATTAACAATTGCATCAAAGAAAAGGTATATTTTAGAGGCTGTCCATTATGGCACAAAACTTATTAATTTTAAGTATCTAAGGCCAAATTTTAATGGGAATTCATTTAATTTTAATTTTTGTAAAGAAAGTTTAAAATTTAGAATGCACTTGTAAGAAATCAGTTCAATCTAAATTATTACAAGGACTTGATGAAGATAAGATGATCTTATGTTAAGCCATTTAGTGACAATCATTGTTATTTTGAATAATATTATATATGGCATATAAATTCATGCCATTTGTTGAATATGTAAGTATTTTTCCAGTTTTAGCAATTACTAAAGAAATGTGTATTTGTGAACAGTATTTTTTTTATGCAGTGTTCAAATCGGACTGAAAAGACAATGATGAAAATAACAACCAGAGGTTATGTTATAAATACCACACAAGTCAATTCTAATGCCATGTACTGCTACTCAACTTAAAATATGAAGTCTAGCATAACCTTACATAGGGGTTATAGTAATTTAAATGAAAATGTAAAAAAAATTCACATTTGATATGGAATCCATATGGTGTAGTAATGAATTAGAATTAGAAGGTGGATTAGAAGAGTGATGTGGGAGTTTGCCGTGGTTTGAAAGATGTAATGATTAAAGCAGAAACGGGTATGAGATACTTTAATTATATGGAACATATGAATAAAAACAAGTTGAGCAAAGAATTTCATACTAAATGTATGTGATGGAAAAGTTGACAAAAGGAGTTACAGAAAATTTTATGACAACCAAATATGTAACATATTAAAATGGCAACTTTAGAGCACTCTAAACTAGCAAAATCTGCATTAAATGATTGATAAATATTAATGAAATACCCCTCTGGAAATGAGCATAACCATAGAACCCTACAAATAGTACTGTATAGAGTCCCTACACAGGGGTGATGAGGTACCCCAAAATGAAATAGTACATAAATTACAAATGAGTCGTTTTAGAAAGTTATGCCTTTATTAATACTAATTAACATGAAGATCATAAATTAGCCTTATAATTTTAATAAAATGATATCAATTTGAGCATTTTAGCATACTTTGCCTTGGTGTTCCAAGCAAATTGTAATTTTGCATAATGCAACAGGTCTTGCTTTTATGATACCTGGTTTTGGGCAGAAACCACAATGGCCCTGTAAGTGGTGTTCAGACCCAGGAGGATCAACAGGCATAGGTTTTGAGGATCACCCCAATATTTTCTTTTATATCCATCCTCAAAATTCAAGATGCAACTCAATTCCTTAAGAAAAGTGAAGTGATACTTTATGTCAGGTTTATTAGCTTTATTTTGTTATTTAAACTATAATCATTACATCAATAGCTTAACAGTCTAATAAGCTTAAAAGAACAATAAATATAATGTAGAAAATACTTGCATTGTTACTATACTGGAGGGCCCTGACACAATGGTACATACACACACACGTCTATTCAGTCCAGCTGTCACTGCATCACTGGCTAATCCGTAGTCGGTGACCTCAAGGTAAAATATGTGGAAAGTCAAAGTTGTGCATTATAAATCACAAGTAAATTTAAAAACAAAACCCGGGGTATCCCAGCACTCCAAATAGTATTCTAATATTCTATATATACTCCAATTGCTTCTTCCTCCTAAACCCTAGTTAGAGTTTATTTAGTAAAATTTAGTGTTTAGTTAAAGAGAATTTAAAAATTGTTTACTCCCGTAAACAGTTTTCAAAGTTCTGTTTAAAACCATTGTTAATATAGTCATTGTATATTGATATATGGGAATGTTTAAATTCAAACACATTTTACACCTAAGATTTTAATTAATCGTTATACCAATCTAGGAAAAGTAATGTGAATGACATTACTAAAAGAAAGAAAAGTATGTAAACTCAATCCTGCATTCCTCTGTATTGCTTGCTTTATCTGCTCGTTGGCATCTTTTACATTTTCTGTTGCACCTACCACAGTGTTTGCTATTCTGTCAATATCTTGTTCTTGTTGTAAAACCTGTTATAATTTACATTACTATTAATAATTTGGAAGTAATATAAGGCTAATACTAATTTCATATGTACTGAATCCCTTTTAAAACTTTATTAAATATTTTAAATACTCAAATTAGTATTTAAATGCACAGCAAACACACATTTATCCGAAATGAATGGGACGAAAGGATCGGTTCAAATAAAGAAAATTTGAAATAAACAGAAGTCTCCTGTTTTCCCACATGAAACATCCCCAATTGTGTCAATACCATGAAATATGATAGCAGAACAAGTGCACATGGAATGCTATTGATATGGTTGTCAATAAGCCTGTTGATGCCTTTTTAACACATTAACACAAATTTTTCACTGAAATATTTGCATTGACATGTTTAAAAGGTTATTCTCTGGAAAATGCAGTTTTTGTTCCAATGAAATCACATTCTTTTTCATTTCGCACTCATATTACTCATTATACTCACATTTCGTGTTTTTTTACCAACACTCGACTGATTCTTTTTTGGTTTTTGGCCACTTTTACTTTTCAACATTTTAAAGCATGTAACGCGAGCATGAAACATCTTAAATCAACAGAAACACAAATTGATAGCACTCGAGACACACTAAAAAGAGTTGACTTTTGGAACCATGCAATATGAACATGAAACATGCTAAAATTTCAACCGACACATGCACACTCAGACTTTAGGCATGGACTAGAAGTAGACTGCTTAAAATGTTAAGAAACATCAGCACTTGCATGGCTCCAGGCACAAACAAGTTGAAGCTTATTAAATGTCAGTCTAGTTAGCCAAAGCGTAGCTCGCGTGGCTGCGATACAGCGAGGCGATGTGTCAGACAACGCCAATGTGAGCCACGTAGTTTATATAGTTGATAGAGTATGTACATATGTGAAGAGATGTTACAAGCAAATAATGGGTTGTATTTGGTGGGTGGGGGTAGGGTAAGTGCATAAAGTTAAGCTGTTTAACACCTATTAGATGTTGGTTTTTTACATATTTTTAAAGTTGTAAACAGTGAAAAAATTAGAAAAATTGGGTTGTATAAAGCAGATTCCGGACAAATGGGAGTTTGCTGTATTTGTATTGTAATAGCTATTGATTTTTAATAGTTAAAATGTATTAAAATTATCCTGATTAGTTATAAAATGTCTTACTTTTTCTGTAAATATCTCCTGTAATTCAGCTATATGTAAAACTTTGCTTTCAATAACACGGACTTCTTCAGTCATACTGTTCAACTCATTTAGTAATTGAAGATTTTCAGATTCAAACATCTGAAGTTCTTCTGCACTCAAACCTTCATCAGCTATCACAGCAGTTTCATTTTCAGATAAATCCAGTTTTCTCTGTTCTGTTTGATCATTTTGTTCTGGTAAATTTTCTTTCACAGTTTCCACTAGACTAGTAATGGACGGTCTTTTTTGTACTATTTCTAATCTGGATAGCTTTCTAATATCCAAAGCGCGTTTAACTCTTAATGCTTTTAATTCACTATGAATTTTACACACAGCTTTTAAATATGCGTCTATCAGATCGATAACATTGTCCATAAATTCCCGGGTTTGGGTCGTAACTGTTATTTTACGATTGTCATTGCGGAACTCTTTTAGTAAGTGTTGACAAGTGTTAATAATTCTTTGAGCTCCTGTGTCGATTTGGTCTCTGTCCGTTTCGCTCATTTCGTCACCTGTTACATTATTAAAAAAACTCAAGTATGCCTCCCTATGCTGCAAAAGGAAATCTCTAAGTTTAGTGATTTGTAGCGTTATGTCTTTAGCAGTAGACATGAAACCAGACTTAGACTTAGACTTCAAAATCCTTTGCTTATCATCGTTAGCAGGGCTTTGTATTCCAAAAGCTTTGTTACGGGTACGTACTGTCTTTATACAAGCTTTGAACAAAGGTGTAATATCCATGACGGAAAAACTTTATACTCAGGTTTCTAATATAGCTCGCGAGTATCAAATGAAAACTCCTAGTTGAACAGATGGATTTAGACATTAGATACCATCAAACTAATATGACGAGAAACCCTTAGTATGTACCTAGTTGTCAATCTCATGAAACGATCGAATTTGACAATACCGTGGGTCCAATTGTATCATCTCAGAGTTTCATACGATAAGTTGATGTAAAATAATTTTACAATAATGTCTAGTTGTGTTTTCCATTACCATAAAATGATTTCAATAAAAAAACTAGCTGGAATTTAGTTTTTAAGTAAGTAATCGTCAGAGTTGCAAAAGAGAGAAATTAATTAAAAGTATGTCAGTTTGTTAACTAAATCGAGTCATTTTATTCGGAATTAGACGAGAGTATTTTTGATGTTAATAATCATTGATGTATGAAAAAGAAAAGACAGTTTCCTACTATTTAGATTTGGAAAAGTCGCTCGTTATACATGATGCCTCTGTCTTATATTTTACCATAGTATTAAGTGAAAAACAAATGAAGAACCATTAAATATCATCTGATGTTTCAACTGAAATGTCATAATAAATAGGTTCATTTTTAAATACAAATAGAACAAGAAGCGACTATTTAATTATTGGAAAACAATTAATGACAATATTTTATGAGTTGCACGTACAGTTCCAAAAATCGATGGAGCGGTTTAACATTATTTTAAATTTTTCTACTTATATGTATGCAAAGAATCATAGCATGTATTTCTGCATGGTACTTAAAACTTAATTTACTAATAACCTAATGAACATGATATTTTAATTTTGTAATATTGGTTGCAATATTCATAAATAAATTTAATAATTTGTAAGCGTGTAGAATCTGATCAGAAATTATTCCTATTATAAGAAATAATATGTTTTTTTTCTATCGTGAAGCAAAATGACATTTTATTAATAAATAACATATTTTAGATGAATACTAATGCTTGTACATAATGTTATAAAAAAGTATATGACGGATAAATTTTCTTGGAATAAATTTAATTTATTGTGTGATTACCTTTTAAATGTAATTTTAAAATTTTCAATCGCCGTTTTAACTAGGTAATGAATGCGAATATTAACAAATTTTCTTCTTTTTATCGATTATTTAATTTTTTTTCCAAAATGATTGTCAACGACTTTTCTTCTCCATTAAACAATAATTGTGTTGAATCAACTTAATACAGATCTATGTTGATCACTTACGTCTGTAAATGATAACATTTCTCAATTTTAACCGTTCTTTAGAAATTCAAAGAAATCATGTATGTCGTCGTAAAAATCATCTACGTCGCACTGCCATCGAGGAATAGTTATTATTTGTGGTAAAGAGAAATTATTTTTATTACTGTGTTTAAGAGAAAGTATATTTACAGTAACCATGGGTATGACATTATTTAAAAGTTGTTTTATCCCTTTTTCTGTCACGAATATACCACGCTCAGAAATATGTTATGAACAAATGACAGATGAATCATTTGGCTAAAAGTACTCCTTGTATCTTTCTTGAGCTATAATCAAAATCCATTGAGCACATCAGATCGGGTTTCTTAGAAAACAAAAAAATAACTAACCTTTATATAAAACATTACACACTTTTTCTTACTAAATAAAGTACTTTTTAGTTTTAGTTAATATAATATTTATATTTTAAAACATGATATTTACAATTTAAATAACATATTTATATTGACATAATATTTTTAGTTTAATTAACATTTAATTTATATAAAATTTATGTTTTATTTAATACATTATTGCTATTAAATATTTAATTATTGAATAACTTTACACATATTTTAAGAATGTATACGTATGTGTACGAATAATAATAATAATGATATTTTATGAAATTATATAAAAAATGAAAACACGATTCCATTAGTATTATAACAAAGGCATTGTTATTAAGCGATTTAATAATTTGGCAACGTGGAAAATACAAAACCAATGTTATTCAAATGTATTTCTATTGAGTAGGTTTATGTCTTGGGCTTTGATGATACTTTAAATGAAAAAATATGAAATACTATATGAAATCCTTATTATAATACACAATACTTATTACTAATAAATATAATTTCACTTACTGACGATACAGATTACCATCCCTTTTCAAAGCTTTTAAAGTGTTATTTTTGCACTTTTTCACAGAGTATTTCAGCATCGTGTTAAGAAAAGTTACGAAACTACATTGAATGCAATGAGTGTTAAATTGTTGAACGCGGAACTGTGCATCTTCTCTTTTTTATGCATCAATGTTTTTATTACTATCATTTAATTCAATTTATGCATTGATTATCTAGTTTTGTCTTCATTCCACTTCTCACTTACTATTTTCGTAATATTAATATATTAACGTAACGTAATAATATTAAAATTGAAACAACTTTTATTATTTTCTATTAGACAAATATAGTTTTGTGTGTGGAAGAATTATAATTGTAGAAAGTTTACTGAGCTTTTTAGTTTTTATCAAATTAAATGGATGAAAATATTTGTTTTACGTTTGCAGATGAGTGTAGCAAACTCGAGACTTGAAACACAAAAAACAGACATTTTCAAACATATATTAGTCATTGTCATACTTCATGTTTCTTATGTTTCTCCAAAATTCTTCTTCTCTTCTCATTTTATAATTGATTTTGATAATCATTTCTGCCTAATAATTTGAAAATTGTCTACATATCAACTTTTTGACATTTTGTGGATTGAAAGCCCCCAAATTTTTAACAGATTATAATAAAGCCACCCTAGATCATTTAATTTTGCTTTGATCCGCCTTCAATATGCAAAGGCTGTTCTTAATATATGGCTTACTGAAGATATACAAAGGTGAGGAAATTCCCCGCCTCTTGTCATAAATTCTTCAGAATTATGAGACACTGATTTATGATTATATTAATTGAACCATTAAATAATTATAAACAACATCTACATTACTGAAGCATTATAAAAAAAAAACTGATAGAAAATAAACCTTCTTATATTGTAATATAAGACAAAGGAATAATACTTTGGCTGTATGGCTATATTCCGAATGCTGTAAAATACCTTGCCAAAAAAAAATTATTCAATCGAAGTCGTTTTATACACTGACAATATTTTAGTTGTTATGATTACATGCATTTGTGTAAACATACAGACATACTTTCTGGAAGCTAATGTTTTTTGTTTTTGATATTAGATAACAAGTTATAAAGATTATCTCCGATAATAACGTTAAATTATAGTAATATGGAAGCTTTTTATGAAGATAACGCAACAGTTAAACATTCAATACCTACGGACATATTAAACGATCTTTGTAGGTAGGTAAGGTGTAATTTGCGCAATACGATTATTATATTTAATACAATTGTCAAACCCACAACACCATATTATAGTGCTCAGGCCTTTTCTAATAACATTTTTCGATATGCAAATATAGTATCTTTTCTCTAGTGCTATTTCAATCTGCTGACGATTTTCTGATATAAGGTTCCATCCTTTTAGCTAAAATTGATATTTGAATCTGCATAAGAGTTAAAAAACTAGCCAAGTACGGATCGGACTCGCACCACCAAGGGTTCCGTACCGAAGTTGACTACATTTTTTTTTTGTTAATAGTTAATGAAAGTCAAAAACAATTGACAAAATAAGCCGAAAAAAACATTTCGATGCCTATTTCTGTTTTTCATTTTCTTTTAATTTTATTATTTGTTTTAGTAACGACTATAGTAATACACACTATTAAAGCTTCAACTGTCTACCGATTCCATGACGAACAGTGAAGGCTTAATAATAGGGTCCCATGGACATCTTTAGCTACAGAACCCCAAAAATATGTGTTCGATAATACAAGCTAGCTGTGACAAAGTTGTATCTCTTATTTTGCAGAAAGCTAATTATTTTGGCACACCCCATTCTTATAAGAATCTTGGTAAAAAGTAACTTAAGGAACAATTGTGAATGACTAAAGTTAATTACAACCTTTTTTCCCGAATTTCTGCACATGCACTAAACTTCCTCGGAAAATAGCTGTAAATTGAATTAACAGAAATGATCCTTATCTTTTTAGTTTCATAATTAAAAATATATTGGAGACTGTACAATCTTCTGATTTATACATTAGTTTACTAGTTATCGGCTGCCTCATATGTTTGCAGATATTATATCATGGTTTTTTCTAAATCTCGTGTTTCATCACCTTGCATTATATACCATAAAACTAGTAATATATGTATTGTTTATATTTAGAAATAGTTTGTAGTAAAAATAATGAATTTATATATCAATATAATGATTTTAAATTTTTAGAATATGGGTACTACAATGTAAATGTATATTTTCATTTCTAATAGAGAAATTACTGTGGTGCACATACACCACTAATGGTAAATGTTTTATGTACTGAAATAATTTATAATAATTAAGAACAACTGTAATCATTAAAACTGCAAATTTTAATTTAAATCATATTTAACTGTTTCACTTCATTCTGCTAAATGTAAATAATTTTATACTTTTTATAAAATTTATTTAGCTAAAGTAGTTTATTCAATTTTCAAAACTATAATATATTGATTGTTATAATTCAATATTACCTTTTCTTTATTTCACTCATATTTCATGATATATTTTCAGTCGATTTATAATAAATTTACCACCCGAGGACAGAAGTAATTTAGTTCGCATTTGTTTTCAAATAGAACTAGCTCACTGGTTTTATTTGGATTACTACTGCCCTGATGAATCGAATGGTGTCAGACCATGCGGCATCAGAGAATTCACTGCACACATATTTCAGGTGAAATTACAATTACTGTAAGATTCTCATTATTTTCGTCCCCCTTTAAAATAAAACTATCATTGGTTTTGCAAAAACATAAATAATATGCTAATTCTGATGGCGAGATGTTTACTTTTAAATACAAAACCAATTCTTCTTACCACGTATTTAGTACAATTTTTATCAAAATCTATTTAAGGTTCAACATCTATGTCAAAACATTTTATTTTGTAGTGCTGGTTGAACATCAATACACATCTATCTGTATTATAGACATAGTAACTGATATCGGGTATATTCAGAATGAGGCCAGAGAGAGCTTCCAATGCATATATAAATGGACTGAATACGTGATTTATTCAAATAATCTTCATTGCATTCATAATGCAATTGTGAAATGCAGATATATATCAATTTATTAAATCAGAGTCAAGCTACTTTTTGGCTCACTATTCTTGTTTTCCAACCGAATCTAAGATACCAGCATATGAATATCACCATGGAATTAGTTTAACTTATTTGTGACAATAATATTATGTATCACATTCACACAAATTCCTTTATACAAACCTGTTCCATTTGGATATCAAATAGGTTATTCAGTGGTAAAAATTGTTTTATTTGATATCAATATTATTAAAATGCAATAGTGAAACAATTCAAAACTTTACCTTTAATTAATATGCTAATCTTTTGAAAGCATGTCCCTCAATTACGAGAACATGTAAGCAGCCTGGACAAGGTTTTGGGTAATTGGAGAGAATATAAACAAACCGTGCCAACGTATGGTGCAATACTTTTGGATACAGATCTCACACATGTATTACTGGTCCAATCCTATTACGCTAAAGCATCATGGGGTTTCCCCAAAGGGAAAGTGAATGAAGATGAAGAACCTTGGAAATGTGCAGCGAGAGAGGTAATCATGCATCCATTTAATATAAAAAATAAAGCCCTTAAAAACTAAAAGTTAAAAGCTTTATGGTATCATTTAGTTTCTTAGAGCTTATAGCCATCTAACCAGAACTATATATTGAATAACATTATTTTATAAACATGCCTTACTATTTCTATTCAGAGGTTAAGGATGTATGAATTGTAAAATCGTAAAGTGTTTTACATTTAATAAGTATGTGACGGTGTGGTCAAGTATGCCAAATATTTTAAAAATTAGGATATTTGCCATATGCCATCCCTACATTTAGATGGCCTACATGTAAAGAGTGAAATCACGTGTAACACGTTACTAGAAATTATATTATTTCCAGAAGCATATTAGTCTAAAATCTTAACATTAATGTTGACATGGTTTGATTTTTAGTGGGATAGTATACACTATTTGGTTTCAGTCCAACCTAATTATGGGATTGTGTGTGTCAGGTTTTAAATAATACATATCGGATTCCTTATGTAATATCTATGTATTAATTTAATAAGATAACATTGTCAACTTGTTTTCCATAATGTCCATATTAATATTATCAATTCTATACAAGTATATTATCTGTCTATCCGCTAGGTAGATTTTCATTGTTGAACTACTGAACTTATTTATACATATAACCGATATAACATCCCACTACTGAGCAAGGTTTGTTTAAGATGATCATAAGGGATGCTTAAATATAAGATGCAATATATTACAATGCTATGTTGACAATATTTACAATTATGGGAGATGAAGGATAGGAACCAAAGGCATAACGGGTTAAATCTGAAAGTAAACTCATTATTTCAACCCGTATCGGGAACGTAATTGCAGTTACGATAAGGAGGTGGAAATAGATTGGGATCGTTGTAAAAGATGAAAGAACTTTTGTGTGAAATTTGATACTAAAGTATTAATTTGTTTTAGGTTTTGGAAGAGACAGGATTCGATATCAGTAAGCTGATAAACAAAAACGACTACATAGAAGCCACAATCCATGACCAGGTTGCACGCCTCTACATAATTGGGCATATCCCCAGAGATACAAAGTTTCGGCCTCGCACAAGAAACGAAATCAAAGCTTGTGAATGGTTTCCTCTGGCTGATCTTCCTTCAAACAAGAAGGATATGACCCCTAAACTTAAACTGGGAGTAAAGTCTAATACGTTCTTCATGGTGCTACCATTCATTAAGCGCTTACGACGCTGGGTATCTGAGAGGAACCCCAAAATTTATCAAAATAGTGCCCGTAGAACAAGACACAAATCTATGGGCGACCTAGAAGCTTCGACAAGCAAGAACAAAAACAAAACTATATCGCAGGGACTAGAGAAAGAAATCAGCGATTATCAACAGAAAAGTGCTGAACAGAAGCAGGTTTCGAGCACTTCAAAAATAATTACAAACAGTCGAAGAAAGGAAAAAAAGAATATCAAAAGACAATTATTCACACCTCACAATGTTCCACCGGAGGGTCAAGTTTTCAAAAATATAATGGAAACTCAACAACCTGAAAATACATCTGAACATGTATATGTAAACTATATTGCACCATCTTGGGAAAATTTCAAGTTTGATCGAGTAGCTATATTAAATTGTTTAACTTGAACTAATGATGGGTCAATGAGACATTGGATGCTATCAAGGATCTCATAGAATCTATTTATTTAGTTCCAATAATCCATGAGTTTTGTCATGATAACTCGAACATAGATTAGAAATTGACTTATTCATTGTTGAATAAAAACATTGTATGGATACATTGATTTTTTTCTTTTGAAAACATAACTATTTATAATTTGAAATTTCTTCATTCATTTTAGTATTTGGATATCCACTTTTTCTATTGTATTTCCACGATAATTGATCTTTAGCTACCTGTAACTAATGATAACTTGAGAACTTATCATATTTCAATATCATTTCATCAGTCCATGAGATCCATTGATCATATGGTTATAAGATTTAATTCAGTGAACAATCTTCCAGTTTAAGTACTTCGAACAATAAAATCAACTATATATATATATATATATTTTTTTTTTTTGTGTATGAATGTATGTATGTCTCGTTTCATTTTGGAACAAGGGGGGGTATAAGAAATTGCCATCACAATATTAGTGCTACATGTTATCTCAAACTTCTGTCCTTTCTCAATAGTTTTCAAGTTATACCAACAGATAATATGCAATTATTATGCTTTTTGTAAACACATATATTGTGATAAGGTTTTATTACACTGAAAATTCAGACACTGCTTTTTTAAATATATATGTATTGTTAGATATATATGATTTAACTTGACATACTGTTGTATCTATATATATTTGAATATATGTATAATATAAAATTCAGATGTATATTTTAATACCAAAATAAAGTCCATATGTGTATAATTACCAATTAAAATCACATAACAGATATGATAAGTTAGTGACATATCCTCAATTTAGTTTATTTTAAGAATTTACTATTGAAATCTAATAATGTTACATCTTATAGACACAAAGATAAATTGTAAAATATAAAACAAAGAAATATGGTACTTATTACATAACACCATCAAAATATTAGCACAATTTTAAAATTTCCTATACATATTTAGATTTTAAAATTATTAGTAACTCCAATAAAATATGAACCCTTCTGCTTTAAATATTTACATTTACTTTGATATTTTTATTTTCGGAGAACGAAAAAGGAGCCTATCTAGAAAGAAGAAAGTTCAACACAAGTTACCAATTCATGAATAGGTATTAACATTTGCCTGTAGCTTCGCCTATGTAAATATAGATTTCGCCTTTTCTATTCATGCCACTTTGGTCTAACTCTCATTGTAGTTGCCAATCCTAGTGCTGCACTCAGTCTTCCTCAAATATTTCTGTTAGCAATAACAATTTGCATAAAAATCAACATATTTGGTATATGTTCATGCGGGCAAGAGCTAGTAAGAACAAAAATTTATTTTGAAATTTTGTCTATAGCAATGTTTAGCTTTTGTCGCTTGAACTTCACTAATGTCAGTATTGCAGTTGGATGACAGGAGTGTTTTAGGCACGGGCATCGACTTATTTTTTAATTTAATATTACTCTGAACAATCATTTTAATGGACAAGGGATACTTTTCTGAAAATGTTGTCTTTACAACAGTAAAATCATTATTTTCAAAGATTGACAAACATATTTCTATCAAAATGGAATCATCCCCACAATAAAGGATACAGATGTCGAGGCCACATTTACAAACACTGCAAGTCGTCAATAACTATGAACCTATTCAGTTCAGTTTAACGGCTAATAGTGTCTAAAAATGGACCCATTTAAGACTGGATGTTATGGATATTTATTTATATTATATTTTCATAATTTTACACTCTTCATAAATTTATATTTACCTCCTATTTTACACAATCAACATCTTGTAAGTAATTTACAATCAATTTGTATAAAATTTTGCACTTTACTGCTTCAAGTCCATTTTATAAGTTGGTTGAGAATTATTCGTAACTTGTAAAGCCTATTTAGCTGTGATAGTTTTCCCTTTAATTTTATTGTATATAATACTACTGTGAATTTTTTCACATATCCGGAAAAAAACTTGACTAACAAAAATTAAAAAAAAAATTTTCACATTTTTCAATAAAAAAAAATCATCCCCATATAGGGTATGAAATACTCTAAAGATTTTATTCTTTTATTTTGTTGGCATAATTAATATATACAACCTTTCCAAATTATAGTTGTCTAGTACAAAGAATCTCTGGGGTAAGCCACAGGCAGCATGGTGAAACTGTAAGGATTTGATCACTATAGGATCCTAAAAATTGAAGTCTCATACCTTATCTCTGAAGCTACTGAAGATATAGATATAGAGCTTCAATTACAGTTAATAAGCCAACCTAAAATAATTTTAGAAGTCTTTAAATTCCCACAATAAAAAAAATAATCATGAAAAAAAATGTGTTTGCTTCATTTCACTCAGGTTTAATGGGTGATTTAAATTTAATTTTAGCATTCTTAATGAAGAACATGTGTGTGTGTATAGCTCAGACAGTAACCCTTTGTGGGCTTTGAAGATACCCAGGACTTCAATTCTTCAATCAAAGACAAAGGGAATATAATTGTATTTATTTGATCAGCTCTTCATATTTCTGCTTATGAAATTTGTGTATACTCAATCTATCGCATTAATATTTAACAATCTGCTTTATTACGACCGAGGCTTTTGCAGTTGGGCATAAGCCCTTCTCAACTCTCCTATCACTCTACTTGTTTTTCTGTCTCACATGCCACCTACACCTAGCTCAGCTATTACAATATATATATATATTCTTTAATTTTTTGACTTGTGTGTACATGTAAATAGTATGAAATAAAATAAGCACTTGTTACATGCCAATTAATATATTTGTAATCATATTATCTAAATATCACATCAATAATAATGGAACAAAATGAGATGAGAACTAAATTCTAAGTAATTTAAAATACTCTTCATAATCTTACAAAAATTATAAATAGTGTTAATACATTAAGTCATATTAGTTTATTACTACAATGAAATTTAGTGTTGCAAAGAAATATACTTATGAAATCAATATGAGATTTATATATACAGCAATCTCACTAATTATTTACAGATTCAGCATATTTTCTATGACAAGCATCAAAGAAAATACTTAATGGTAGGAGAGCCCAAGAGGGGATTTCGGGATTTACTCGAGCGCGGCAGATTAACATGAGGAGGCATCCTTGTACCCTGTTGAGTACCTCCAGCAAATATGAGCCACATATATATCGCCGCCCGTCAGGGATAAGGAATTGAATTAGTACAAAAAAATTGATCATCTGAAATTCTCGAGAGCGTCAGATTAAAGTAAGATGAATTAATTACATGCTAAAAAGTGTATATTCCACTAATCTGACAATTTGTGAGTTATGTAAAAAAGTGGGAGGGTTACAAACTTGTAAAAAAAAATGTCATCTCGACATTCTCGAGCGTGACTAATTTTTTTTTCTTTTGAAGGAAATAATGTAAGGATGACGAAAAACATATAATCTGACGTTTTCCACAAGTCGAAGTAACAAAAATTCATAGATAAAGTTTAATGCTTGCAGCTGCGTGATGCCCGTATTCCCTTCTACGCGCCTCTATTCCCCTCTGAGGATGAAATCTAGCCAGAGGAGGAAAATGATTCTACCAATGAATATGATAATTAAAAAAAATACATAGATAATATTAATTTTTTATAATTATTTTCTTATAAATAAAATATTCTACTTAAAAAAACATACGCTTTTTTATTTGCATGCTATTTCTTGAGCTTTTCAATTAATTAAGTTAATGATTTAAAAAAAAAATTTAATTGTCAGATTAGGTGAATCCCTCTAGATAATCGTCAGATTATGACACAGCACATCTAGGGCATAAAGATGAACCATGTATATCTTAATCTGACGCGCTTGAGTATTTCAAAATGGCGAATTTTTTTTGCACATTCTAATAATGGCCGCGAGTTTGCGTCACATCCAAATATATAGTATATAAGAGCTTTTTTTAGGTTCACTTAACCTCTTACCGCATCGCGGATCATATATGAACCAAGCCATATTTTCGTGAATATCTTCAATTAGAAAATAAAAACAGTCGTTTTATGTATAGCGTATCGAATATGTTCCATTCCTCTGTCATAATAATATGAACACCGCCATCTAGGAGTAACTCTACGAAATCGCCCATCATTCAACATCGACGAACAGGTTGCTACTTGAGCGCGTCGGTTTCTGTTACTTGAAAATTCCGAAAAAATATAAAATCTCTAGTTACCGCTATTAGATAAATATTACAAAGAAGAAAAATACTTATAGATTATTGATAAGGTAAGTTTTTACATTTTCTACAATTATATTAGCATTTTGAGTATTTAATTGTATGGATCAAATTTGGTACAACATGCAAAATATTCTTTTTCTATTGTGTCTTATTTGTACCGATATGCAAAAATGTAAAGTGTGTTTTCATTCCTAAGTAAATAATACGTCTGTGATTGTTTATAATGTTTATTCTATTTTAGGCAACCTGAAGGAATATGGACCCTAGACGATTTTACGGCGGTATCCATACGATAGTCAAGGATTTTCCGGACAGCAGTGCTGACGAGGACCTATCAGATGACGAGCAACTAACAAATAGAGACGAAATGTACTACCTCCTCTGTATTCCAGAATCAGAGGAGTCTGAATCAGATTCTGATGATAATATACCTATATCTCATCTTGCTTCTTTGTCAACAAGGACTTCAAGGGCTGAAAAGCCTCGATGGAGGGATGGATTTTGGAAAGAGCTGAGACTGATTTACAGTTTACTGGAGATATTTCTTTGCCTCTAGAAATAACAGCGTTGAATACCCCGTACCAGTTTTTCAAATATTTATTCACGGACGACATTTTTCTATATATCTCAAGAAACTAATAAATATGCAGTCGAAAACGACCAGAAAAACCCAGTAATATTACTGTAAAAGAACTTGAACAGTTCATTGGTATTTGCCTTCAATAGTTATAGTTAAACCCTCTACAAGGTTTTATTGGAATGAGGATATGGGGTACCCTAAAGTTAGTACAATAATGTCCTGTAACCGTTTGAAGAAATCAAACGTTTTATTCATTTTAACGATAATTTGACACAAATACCAAAAGGACAGCCGGGATATAACCTCTTCACAAAATCCAACCATTATTGGAGCTTTTAAGGCAAGAATTTTGACAGTTCCTAAAGAACAGTATATGGCTGTTGATGAGCAGATTATACCTACTAGAGCAGATCATCTATGCGGCAATACAACCCTAAGAAACCCCACAAATGGGGCTACAAAACTTTGTCCTTAGCGGCAGTTCAGGATTTAGTTTTGATTTTGAAATATATACTGGAGCTCAGGGACCTGTACAGTCTGACACTAATTTGCCTAAAATAAGTACTAGCAGTGACGTCGTAGTTCGCCTTTCTAGGACAATACCAGAAGGACTCAACTACAAACTATTCTTTGATAACTGGTACACGTCACTACCCTTTGACGTACCTTGACAAAAAGTATTTTACCAATAGGCACAATAAAGCTAATCGTATCCCAGGCTACAAGGTTCCAGTTGAAAAAGATTTAAAAAAAAAAGGCCGAGGAACTACTGTAGAAAAATTGACCACAATTGACAACACTGATATATCAGTAGTGACCTGGTACGACAACAGAGTTGTGAACTTAGCTTCAACTTACGTTGGCAGCAAACCATCATCTGAAGTTCGACGTTTCAATAAAAAAGAAAAAGCATATCAAAATGTATCATGTCCAAAGGCAGTCACGGTTTATAATAGACATATGGGTGGCGTGGACTTATTAGACGCTCTTCTTGGCTATTATAGAATTCAGATTAGATCAAAAAAGTTCTACCACCGCATATTTTTTCACATGATTGATATGATGACAGTTAATGCGTGGTTGTTATACAGGAGAACTTTAGTTCAGACCCATATTTACCTTTAGCCGACTTCAAATGCGCAGTAGCTGAAGGGTTAAGCCAAAGCAATAAACCATCAACAAGTGGAAAACGGGGACGGCCTTCTTATGAACTGGAAAAATGCTATTGAAGAAGAAATTGAGAGGACCCATTGCTATCATGCCGTCTAGAGATGTAAGACTGGATCAAATAGATCATATGCCTCTCTGGACCACTAGACAGCGGTGCAAAGTGCCAGAATGTAATGGCAGGTCACATGTTGAGTGCCAAAATGTAAAGTGAGCTTATGTCTTAATGACAAAAGAAATTGTTAAAGTTATTTCATACAACATAAGATGGGGAATATTTTATTTTTTTCAAATTATAACATTTATTTTTAGTTAACAAAAATTGTTTTAAAGTGATTGACGGGAACTGACTGCAATTACCGAAAAATATTTTGTATTTTTGTTTACTGGACCAAATATGTACCAAAGTGGAAAACGGTATATTTTCTTTATTTTTCAATAAATAAAAAATGCTAAAACACGTGTCCTTTTATTTCTTATTTACTATCACATATATTTTTATCATCAACAAAAAAAAAATCATGCGGTAAAGGGTTAACATCCCCTTAGAAAATATAACGCACTTGATAAATTTTTTTTTTTTCATTTTCAACCCTTACGCACGACCACCCCGATCATGGAAACAGTCAGATTAACATGCATACATTTTTATAAATATATAGGATATGGATGCTATCAATATCTGACGCGCTCGAGTATGTCCATGCAAGTTTTTTTTTACATTTTTGAAAATCTATAGCCGCTTCCCCCACCGATGAAAAGGTATATATTTTATGACATTTTTTTCTTTTTATCATCTAAGCTTCGCAACCCAATAAGTCTCTACGACGCTCGAGTAAATCCCTATTTAGCATCGTGGGCTCCCCTTCTATAACAAACCTAGGAAAGCTAAATTCATTTTTCATAATTCATTCACTCCTCACGTCAAAATATTAGTAAAATTCAAATTTCACATAAAAAAAGGAAACTATATTTTCTAATAAAAAATTCATCTTAAATTATGTACTAAAATCAAATGAACTTCAAACTAAAATACTGAATAATGCAATAATAATATTGATAATGAAACTAAGCAACAATTTCATCATTTCATTCATCAAACATTGTTTTAACAAAAATGGCTTCCAAAACCATATACATATATGGTTTGACGATTAAGTCAAACCATATACATATGTACATGGTTTTGATGATTATTTTCATTATCTATATTTCAATTAAAGAGTTATGCAATTTTTTTGAAACTTTTTATATTTAGAGGCCCATAAGGGAAAATCTTTTGTTATATAATTTTTTTGTGGCACACAATCAAGGAAATCATGTTTTTAAATATACTATTTTTACATAAATATGATTGTTTAGGATTTTTATCATTCCACTGTTGAGGTATACTTTCCCACACCCTTTCTGTTTCAGAATGAAAAACTTGGTCGTTTGTAGAGGCGGGTCGCAGCTGGTAATGACCATTGTCAACAACACTGACAACGATTGGATCCGATGCTTATATTTAACATGTTTTCCAAGACAAAATGACTGTCTAATTTTACTCAAGGAAAAATTTATCACCCTTGATCAGGACTCTATCCTGGTAACTTTTAATTTAATGGCGATACTCATTCCATTTGGCCACCACCACTACTCATGTACACATGTTATAAATATATTTTCCCTTTAATTAAAACCTACAATAATTGCTATATTACTATACTTTATACAAAAACTACATATTATCAGTGTCAAGCTATAAAAACTCAAATTGCCATCATATTTTTGTTTGATAGCTGTAGAAATTATTCATAAGTTAAGATTTTACAACATTGTCAACTCTGGCTTTAATGACTCGAAATTTTTAACCAGCTATTTTAAAGGCCATCAATTTAGTGTCCTAGTTCATAAATAATTGCATACCCCTTTATCTATGAAGTATTTATTCAATAATTTATACATACAAGGTCTGGTGGCAAATAAGTACATTAAAATTTTACTTTTCTTGATAGCATTGCATTCAATATTCTCAAACAGTTTTACCATTGAAAAAATTTAATAAACCATAACTCGGACATTTCAGAAAGTTATTCGGTCAGTGTATCACAATAACTATATCTGTGAATTGTCAAAGAATATACATCAACATTCGACTAATAGTTCACTTGCCTGATAATTTTTTCAATAGTTAATATTACATTGTTCAACTATTAGTCCCAGTCGTCTAGTCATTCT
Organism: Eumeta japonica; assembly: GCA_005406025.1. NCBI lineage: Eukaryota > Metazoa > Arthropoda > Insecta > Lepidoptera > Psychidae > Eumeta > Eumeta japonica. The sequence goes on from BGZK01000133.1 coordinate 641,816, forward strand.
GTTAGCCTCTGCCTTGGATTTTTCTGCCGGCAACGGCGTACTACCACATAAAGTATTCCACTTAAGCCTAAAATAATGGGTATGCCTAATCCTATAGTAATGATCATTATCACAAAGAATGAAACTCCTTCGGCAGGTGGTACACCATAACCAATCATGAAAGACCAAGAAGTGAAATTTATTGCATTATAAAAACCGTCATTGCTTTCGCCAAAAGAGATTGCTAAACTTTGAACCAATAAATTGTCAACATCATAGTATTTGTAAAATCGATCCAGGGTGCTTCCTTTTGGTATCCGACTTGTGCGATTAAAAGAAGAGATGTGAACGTTTGTTGATGAGGTGACCCCTCGCTCTTTTGTGGTGTATCCAACGGGTCGAAATTGCAGGAACCCCCCGTCGCCATGATTATAAGACTCTGGGGTTTTGATTTCAATTATCTCAAAAACACCAGGTGTATGCTCATCATCTAAACTTTTTCTGACAGACAATCTCATTGTATCATCGATTCCATCTGTGCTAAGCAAACACATGCCTAGAGCGAGCCTTGATGAATTATAACCCTTCCAAGTTGTGACATTAGCTAAACTGATGTCTACAAGTGTCGAGTTGGCTGTGTGAATCAAATGCGGCAAGTCTTGAGCGTAGTCTCGGCGTGGTATTAGATCAAGCTTTACAGATATCGTTCCTGAATGCCAGTTATTATTAAACTTAAATCTATAAGCTTCCATCTGAATCATTGCTTCTTGGGAAGAATTAAGGAGACCCCTTACTCTACTCCATGAAAGATATCGTAAATCATACTCTCTCCTCGGCGACCTATCATCCATTTCACCAATATCATTTGTATCATTGTATTCGTATAACTTATTTATAATCATTGCAAAACTATACTTAGGACTTTCTGAAAAACTAAAAGTTTTCGGAACTGCCTCATCCCATATTATATTCATTGTGGCATTTATACTTGCTATCGCAAATATGACAGTGGGAATGCCACGTGTGAAATCCCAGATTTGGTGAATTATATCATGTGATCCTTCTGCTATTATATGTACTAAAGTAGTATCTTTTGAAAGGCAACTTGGATGGAAACATCCTGGATTAATTTCTGATGATATCTGGAATATACAAAAAAACTCATTATTACAATGTAGTTAATTATTTGAAAACTCAAACCAACATTCTATGAAATTCAAATTACATTTAAAATTACTTATCATTTTATTTTTCGATAAAAATATTAAGTAAAGTTGTAACAAAGACTGATACTAAAATAAAACTCGGTCACGAAATGATACAAAAGTATCAAGGACTTTAAATTAGTATGATATCAAGCAATTTCATATGTATTGAAGGTAAATAAATTTAAACAATATAGAAATTTCAAAAATATAAACGAACATAAGTTCAGTAAGATTTACTGCAAACGATCACTTACCTTTCTTTCCTGAGCACAGATAAAAGTTACGCAGTATACACAAAGAAAAAAAAGATTTTTTATCTTAAACTTCATAGTAAAAGGCAAGTGAAATCGTAATATAACAAAAACACAGTTATTTAAATTAGAGGAGACAAGGGGATGAAGACAAACACAACACGCCTTTTGGTACGTACGTTTTTGTTTTATAAATTAGAATAATAAAACAATTCTCAAGTACAATTTCTTGTGAAAGTTTTTTCCGACTGATTACTAACTATGTACGACACATCTATGGTACGAAACAAAGCTCTATTCTCGAAATCGATATCACAATGTAACATATCCTATAAAATAATACTCTATGATCAATTGAAATAAGATACAAAATGGATTAATAAATATCTGTCAAAATAACAATATTTGATTCTACTGACGTCCGTTCTGCATTTATTTATACTAATAATGTAATTAGGATTGCCAGAACCAACAATTAATTTTGGACGGTGGGAAATATGTAAAAGGAGAAAGAAGCTAAATAGGGCGCAATGTATTGTTACCAAACTCATCTTCTATCTAGTGGATGCAGAATGTTGATAACTTTATAAACGCGATGTATAACCCTGTCTTGATTACGGAAAATTGTTGACATAATTATTGATTAATTTTTAATTTCTCTAAATTAATTAATGTTCGTCAGACACTTCAATGAGCGCGTTTTTAGCAATTAACGAACCCCTCGCAAGCCGCGTTAAGTAAGTTTCTTCTGAAAACAGTTTAGAGAAAAATTATATAAGATCCTAATAACAAAATACTAATTGATATTGCTATTTCTCGAAATCCATAATTTGAGTGATAGTGCCATACTTCCTGTTCTCGCATGATGTATAATATTGTATTGTGGTCTTATAATATCACACTAGTGATATTATATGCATCACATAGACTATAATGTGTACGTATATGTCTTCGTAACGTAGAACTCTTTTTTGCCAAGTAAAAGAGCTTTCTTACGTAATCTACACATTTAATAAAAATGTAGAGAGAAACTATATAATAAAGACATTTAAGAAAAACTAGTTTGGGGGTATCAGACCAGTTGACTGAATATCAAAGGCTTTCATCTGTCTATGCTTGTGTTCGCAAACATCATAAAAATCACTGGAGAGAAATTGATGAAATTTTGTATAAAAACAAGTTACATTCCGAAGTAACATACAAGATAGCTTATATCCCGTTTCGCTGTTATTTTTCTTTTACTGTTCACACCCTATTTCTAAATTTACAATATTATCCTCTTGAGACAAAAAACTTCAATTAATAGCGTAATAGGGTAAAAGCGCGGGAGCGACATCACACAACATAAGGGCGTTGGCGGTAACACGGCGAAGTGAACGTGCGCGTTATTAAAAATTACTTTGAAGCGAATAAAACCGGAAGAAAACTTATAAAATCTTTCTATTATTATTTGCGGTAGTGAGTGAAAGGGAAAAAGTTCTTATTATTTTGGCACTTGACTATCGCGGGTCACGCTCTTTAGACGGTTATAAGAATGAGGCTGGCTCATGATAAGGCTTCGGCTCGCTGAGAGACGATTTACCCTCGTTTGGGAAGTACGTTTTCATTAACATTGTGTATATTTAGAACGGAATCAGCATCTAGATTAAAACTGAATCCGGAATCAAAAGTGGGGCCAGGATTAAAATCGAAAGCATGAACAAGATTGGAAACATGGTTGACAAGGTAATTGGTTGATATAAAAGAATTAATTCAATGTTCACGAGGGCAAAGCCATGGACGAAATTTATGGTTGTATACGGTGGATCGATCAAAAATGAAAACGTAATTCAAAAAAGTAATCCGTAAAATTTAACAATTAATGCATAAATAAATGTCAAATTTTACGGATTGTGATTACGGATTGCATTACTTTAAGTATAATGCACCGATAATATTTTTGAAGTAAACGTAAGATTTGACAAACAATATTTGGAAAATTTAACAAATCTTACAGTTTGCGTTTACTGGTAGTGTTATTTTTTGGTACATTGCGTTGCACAAGTAATACTTACGAATCGAATTTGTCGAACACATTCTAATATGAAATTATCAGCAGTGTGGTGATTCAGTATTTTAATACTCTGTCAATATATTTCGACGATTATTTTGAACATCCGTATTTTTATTGGAATTTTGCTAGTATTTTTGGATATATTGTAAAAGTCTTGGAAACACTGTAAGCGCTGCCATACGTTAATATTTTATTGTCCTGTGGTTTAACTAATACTTTGGTATTCAGCCAGAAAAAAAATAAACTCAAAGCACTCGGTTTTAAAATATATTTTCACCCTGCTACAGAGTAAGTACGTTAGTACGTTAATATATTAATGTTATGTGATTAATTGTTAGCCATGCTCGCAATTTTCTGCCTAGAAATTTGAAATCAATCGTAAAAAAAGTATGCCTATGGTTATTTTTCTCAAAATAGTAAGCGGTAAAGAGAATTTGACGAATTCCTTCCAAAATTTCATTGATACTGAAAATTATAGATTAAGTCATTAAATACAATATAACATGATTATCAACTCATGCTTGTGTTAGTAGCATTTGAACAAAAGAGGACATTATAATTGTTTTTTTAAGTCGACGGTTCAGTGATCGCATTACATTATCAAAATTTCTATGTAATTCCTTTACCAGTGATACAAATAAATTATAAAACTTTAAACTACGTATGCCAACCATAAACAAATTTAACATTATATTTCAAGGCGACTGTCCGAACACAGAAAGAATGTATGACGATATATGAAATATGTACTTGTTGATTTTGGGTTGCTGTATGAAATCTAGTATTAAAACAACGAAACGATATTATTTAAAAGAACCCAAGAGCAGTGTAAATTATTTGCCTTTAATAGACATCTACTTAGACATTGACATATAATTATTAAGAACTGGCCTTAAGGCACCAAAATGTCTCCCAAATGGTGGTGTCAAAGCTACAATTGACATCACAGTAAATATATGGAAAACAGGTTGTCGTTTAATAATATAAAAATGTCGACATGTACCGAAAAATACCGACCAAGTGCGAGTCGGATTTGCATACGAAAGGTTCCGTACCATTGTACAATACTTGATTATGTATGTAAATAATAGGTCAGTAAAATAAAAAAAAACATCGAAAACACACGTTTCTTTTATGGCGACACCCTTTAATTTTTAATTTAATTTTATTTTTATCATTTGTTGTTATGGCGGCCATAGCAATACATAATCTGCGTTTCACTACTCCGCATATATTTTCAAGTCTCTATCTATTATTATTCAAAACATACAACCCTGTGATAGATGAACTGACAGCGGAGCTTAATAACAAAGTGCCATTGGCAACCTTTGGATACGAAACTCTAAAAATGAGCATGAAAGAACAAATTGTTAAGTTTTTTAGAAAGTACTATTAAATTTTCATTGGGTTAAACACGCAATTGAAATCAGGTATACCTTTTGAAACGTAAATGTTCTGAGAATTGAAATTTCTTAACCCACTTAGTTATTGCCGTGAAGAAAGAATTCCATAGTGTAAGAAATGTAATAAAAACTGTCCCATACGGATTGAAGCTTGTAAAAATGCAGTTAATTGGCGTATAATATACCATAGAACTTTAAAACTTGATTTCGAAATAGGTAATTAGTTAAGTAGTGATTCACCACTTTCTTGTAAATAATTTAGGGTGGATGTTAGAATTTTTTTTACAGTGATGCCAAGTAAGAATACGAACATATAACGGGTTTATTAAATTTATTATCCTGCATGCGAACATATGCATTAACAGATGAATTTATTAATAAATTACCAAAGAAACATATTTATCAACATAAATGTATAAATCATTTTAAAAAACAAAGCAGTGTTAAAGATGAAGGGGACTTATATATTTTAATTCTTCTAAAAATAATGTTCGAATACAATGTTTATATAAATCGTATTGATGATGAACATAAATAATAAAACATGTTTTGAAAAGTAGTATTTTGATTATCTCGTTTAAGTCACCATATTTCTGTATTTTTTTAAGTAGAGGTGGTTTCTAATCAGATTAAAATGAACATCAGTCTGTGTCAATCATGAGGCATCAATATCTTATGTGTACTCTACGGCATCAATCTTTTGTTTGACAGGTGTACTAACATCGTATTATTATTTTAGAGGTAGGTACGTTGAAATACTAATTTTATTTGAATTTATCGGGATAATCTTTTAATTTTAGTGAAAGATAATTTTTCATTTAATAAAAATTAGGTCTGTGGAACTTCAGTGACCAATATTTTTATTCTAAGTGTACATTTATTTATTTCTTTCAGCATGGCTCCTCGATTTGAAATCGCAGTCGGCCTGCGAAAAGGCCATAAAACAACTAAAATTTCTGCTGGTAGAAAAGGTATTACAGACAAAGCTATTAAAATCCGACCAGCAAGGCTCAAGGGGGTATGTTCATTTGTAAACACTGACTTTTTTGCTAACAAGACCAATATTTTTTGCTTTTGTTTTTATTGATACGTACTTATTTCAATTATGTGTATAGATAATATGCAATTCGTATGTTATGTAGAGTAAAGTAAATATTTGAAACCAGATGTTTTAAAATATTAAAAATAACCATAAATTACATTTTCTTTATTTCAGTTGCAAACAAAGCATTCAAAATTTGTACGTGACTTGGTACGTGAAGTTGTAGGACATGCCCAGTATGAAAAACGCGCTATGGAATTGCTTAAGGTATTTTTTACCAATTTATTAATAAAATGTATAAATTAGTTTTGTTGGAAAATTAAAGTACCTTATTATTACTAATGAAGCTATTTTGAATTCAAATTTTGGTATGCCTAGATTAGGATAATTGATTGATATCAAATAGTGTAACTTTTCATGAAATATGTGGCTGTCCCATACTAAATGAGTACAGTTGTATGGTATCATGATCAGGTCAGAAACTAAACTATTATACCCAATTAAAATAGTTAAAAATAATGATATTTGTAAAAAAAAATATATCGTAATGTGGGACAACATTACATTATAATCATAATATTCAATGGAATTTTGCATATATTCCAAAAAATGAACCATTCATAAGGCACACTTCCTGGAAACTACTACTTTATTTCTTACAATTAGCTGGGTTTGTAATAATGTTTACATACGTTTCTTATATAAAATTGCAGATATTTAGCCAGAGTTTTCAATTAAAATAAAATTATATATATTATATAATTTATTTCAGAGAAAAAGGCATATATCTCCATAATTAGATACGGACAAATACATTTTTTTAAGTGTGGGCACCCACATATTTAAGCAGATAATATAAAAAAATCAAAATTAAAATTGATTGAAAAACAATGAACTGTTAGCCATTTATGTTTTATTTTTTCTTGTAAAATGTAGTATGTGTAAGTAAATACTAATCAGTATTATTGATGGTAATATCTATGCCCTCACTTAGTATTTTAATAAGTTTCCAAAACAAGCTTAATTAATACAAACAACGGCTATGAATTCAAAAGGCATATTTTTTTGGGGTGCTACTAAATGTAAACATGGAAATGTACCAAGTAAATAATTGAAATGATATTCTTCTTAGTATAATATTCATGGCTGGTTGTAAAAAAAGTAAAAGTGCAATTTGTAAATGTAATCTGTAACTTTTGACAATTTATCTATGAATTATGTTAATGTTATTTTATGTTTTGAGACTCATTTCACATTTTTATCTCTTTTATATTTTACCTTATTTAAAAAAATATATACTGTATTTGGTTGACTTATTATTTTTGTAAAAACTATTGATTTTAAGTTATTTATAAAATCATTTAAACTTCATGTATATAAATGTTTTTATATAATAGAAATTTTCAATGTTTATACAAACCCATCAGTATGAAATTGAGACAATTCATCATTAAAAATATTTAATGTCTTGTATGTATTTAACAATGTCTAAGTGAAGATTGTTAATAATGTAAATATGTCAATTATAATTGGCACTACAGATAGGTTGATTAATTTCGTAACGATTTGAGTTAGTCACTTTAAAATCTTACTTTTAGGTTGTGGCCCTTTCATAGTTTTCTATGGTTATATGCAATAACATTCATATATACTTTACGTTTTACTTGCATTTACTTACATTCATAAATTTACACAAGTTTCTCCGAAGGGTAGGCAGAAACTACAGATCTCTACTTTTGTATAACTAATTGTCTCATTGGTTTCAACTCTTCTATAATGAGTGGTGCAATAAATTTATTGTTCAAAGCTTAATAGCTTTGAACAGTAAATTTGTATAAAAATTGTGATAACAAAATTAATAGTAATAATTTACACACACATTTGTTATCACAATTTTTAGGGTGCCCATTAATGATCCTTTTTCCACATGTATGCACTCTATAGATTATATTCTATTGTCCTTATTTATTATACAGTATTCTACATTTCTCCACATGGCCAAATAACCTCAACATATAATTTTGTACTTATAATACCATTTTCTTACATCACTATATACATGTTCTCCAAGGAGACCATACATACTATACACTGAAGCTTGATGCACTGTCGACCTAGACAATATGTTTTCAATTTATGTACTGAGTTGTTATTTGTAAAATTGAATAATGAATCTGCAGCTTATTACTTTTAATTTAAATCTTAACTATTCAGGGTGCAAATAATTCAAAAATGATCCATATTTACAGGTGTCAAAGGACAAACGTGCCCTGAAATTCCTGAAACGTCGGCTCGGCACACACATCCGAGCCAAGAGGAAGCGTGAAGAGCTCAGCAATGTACTCGCCCAAATGCGCAAGGCTGCCGCTCAGGCTCACCATGCCACCACACATCCCAAAGCTTAATAAACTTTGAACTGTATACTTTGGTTTTATTTATGTTATTTATTTTCAAGAGCAGTTAATGATTTTACATGAATAAATTTTTATTTAAAATAAATATATATCATTAGTGTCATAAAAAATATGTCTTCTAAGCTCAATATAATTTGATATCACATTTTATAGAGCCATTACTAGTTTTTGATAAACAAACCGATTGAGAATTAATATATTTTTTAATACAGCTGAAAAATATATTAAGTAAACTATTACATTTATAAGGATTTATGTACAATGTTACATTACATATTTGGAAAATCTTCCCTTTTTTATTTACAGTCTGGTTCGAGCCTTTTGTTTATAATAAAATTTATTATAAAATCATAAAAATAGGTGAAGTACACAAGCTGGCCCAAAATGTGATGTCAAAATGAAAAACTGGCCAAGAGCATGTCGGATCATGCTCACTGTAGAGTCCCGAAGTCATTACTATAAACAAATGCACTATAGGTGAAAATAATTACATTGTAACACTTCCATGTTTTCCACAGAATAGGTATAAGCACTTTAGTCGCCTATAACCAGAAAAACTAGTAGGTATATTGACTATTACTCTGAAACTATGAACCAGCAAAAGAACGAATCTTCATGGCACTTACGTTCTTTGGGTGAGAAGTGCAGCTTTTCGGAAATAGCTCAAAAACCGTATATGCGATGATCTTCAGAAGAATTTTCATTGGAAGTATTTATTCAGTGTTGACTTTGTAGTCTTTTTTCATATTTTTGAACGTATGGGTTAGAAAATGTGGGGACAATTTATGCAACTTTCGCAGCAATTATTTCCGAAACTTAAATTACTAAAAGAAATCTTAAATGCTTCTAAAAGAACTGACGAAATGTGCCACATATTGGTGTGGCGCATTTTGCTGAAAAAAATGGTGTTTTGATGAAAAAAATTTGTTTCAGCTTCAGTTACATGTATGGAGTGTCCCCCTAGAAATATTTATTTTTGTTATTTAACTACCAAACTAAGTAGAGGCTTATACAAGACACCTATACTCCGAATTTCATCAATATGCATCTTGCAGTTTTTGAGTAAAATGCCTGTGATGTATGTCAATTTACATAAACCTTAAGAATTCTGTCTATTTTGGCTCGGAACCCTAAAAACCTATATTCCTCAGACTCGAGGTTATTCGAAAATGCCACATGTACGCGATTTTGTGTTGTTTTTGAGCTACAATTTTTAAGAACTTGCCAATCTTTTATCTTCACAAATTTCGTTTTTTTTTTTTTGTTAGATATTTTTTCATTTTTATTAAAAAAAAATGAATGTATGAGTTGTACTATCGTGCCTAAATAATTATCATTTTATTCGGACACAAGGTAGTTAATTTTGGTCAAAAGCTAAAAATCTCGTTTCCAGACAAGTTAAGTCAAAATTTTAATTAAAGCTAAAAAACTACTTAAATCTGAATTTATGGTTACAGGCTAATTTTAAAAACTTAAAGAACACTATACTTGTGAAATTTCAAAAAGAAATTGGTGATTAAGAGACTTATTTTTTCCTGAAAACAGTATTGAAAGATGGTGAAGTGGAAATCCTTGAGTAATGAAAAAGAAACATTTTGCCTATTTTCATCTCATTAATCATAATTATGGTAGAAAATGGTTCCAATAAATAATTTAAGCCAAACTAAGTAATTTTAGAAAGTTGATGTGTAAATTTGATGGCATTTTTATTAAAGCTGCTAAGCATAAGGAACAAAATAAAGAAAAAACATTGATAAACGATGAATTTATTTATTTATAACCTTTTTTCAAAGTGTCGTCCTACAACTAGAATACATAAGTGCAATAGGAAATGGTCTTTCAAACCTTCTAAATACGGTTTAGCACCCGCAAATTCATGATTCCGCTTATTTTCGTTTTCGTCTTAAACCGGCATAGCACTCGAAAAAAACCGGTTAAAAGCATGTCGGCCATGCTCACTGTAGGGTTTTGAAGCCGTTACTACAAGGAAATGCACTACAGATTAAAAAAAAACTATGTTTATTACACTTTTTCTATGTTTCCCGCCGACAGCCGCGCCCTTAGTCTATAAATTAGATATAATCCTTAATATGCGTGAAAAAATTATTTTTGTTAATTTAAACGGACTTAATTTAAGGATTCCTTTTTGTGTTTTATGTGTATCAAATAATTTGTATATGTATATGTTTCATTACCCGGGTAGGGATTATTTGTTAGGATGGTTTGTTTGAATTACTTATAATGTTTTTTATGTATTATATTGTTTTTGAGTTACGAAACAATTGTAATGTACATATGAATTGCATACTAAATTATGCCTTGACGTGGGAGACCAATAAATAGGAGGACAGTGTTCGGGGCGGTTTATAAAGTACGGCCGCGAATCGGTTTACCGAGCACATGTGACGTTCTTATGGAAAAAATGAGAAGTGCATGGTCACGCCCCCTCGTGTGTAATGTATGCAGTTCATTAGTGCAAGCGGGTGCACCGCCTGTAAATTGCAGCCATTTTTGTTCATCCGTCGCAGTTGGATTGCAGCAGCCATATATGAAGCTTCTGCTGAATATCTATACATTCAACTTAATAGTTGAAAATTTACGCTGTTCATCATTTCTACCCACACCGCAAGAAAACCGTTCTCCGAAGCTATGAAAGGAAGATCCGAGGTGGGCTTACGCAGCGATTGCAATATCATCGTAACAAGGTAAAAACACTTTAGTCGCCTATAATTAGAGAAACAAGTAGGTATGTCAACTATTACTTTTAAACTAGTGTAAACTAAGATGCTTCAGCAAGAGAGCGTATGTTTATAGCACTTACATATTTTTGTTGAAAAGCGCAGTTTTTCGGCAATAACTCAAAAAACTGTATTTTCGATCATGTTAGAAATAATTTTCGTTGAAAGTATTTATTAAACGTTAGCCGCTGGGATCTCTCCTGTTCCAATTAGCAAAACAAAACGTAATAACATAACTTCTCCCCTCACTCTGTGGTACCTAGATGAAGACACAATAGGTTGGGACTAGGAATCCGTTGAAAGAGATGTCCTTACCCTAATTCCGTGGTTGACCACAATGGGTCTGCATGTAAATATGGATAAATTTGAGTTCTTTGCTTATAGTGACAGTGCCCGCTCATGTTCGATCCGGTTTCAGTCTATCATACCGAGCCTCAGAGAAAATATTACTACTTTCGCAGTCCTTTGAGTGCCTCTTTGAAATTTCAGTACTTGTCGCCCTAACTTTGTTATGCTTGTGCTTCTCAACACCTAAATTGATATATTTAATTCGGACCTGCCTTACATGATTATTTCCTTCACACTCTGCTGAAATCGACGAAACTGGGAGACAGACTGTTGAAAGTATCCTCAACGTCGCTCTTGATGGTAACCAGTGAGTCCTAGCTACTTTGTCCATACGTTACGGCGGTCTGGGTATTCGACGGTTATACGATATTGACCTACCTGCTTTCCCTGGATCCGCTCGAGAAGTGGCGGAACTTTCTGCTAGTAATTTTTCCTGTAAGAGCACAAAACTTAAATTCCCTTTGAAAATGTCGTACCTACTTACAACTTGGTCATCCATTTATCTAGAGCATAACATTTCTGACCGTTCTGGTAAACAGTGCGCCTGGGATTAAATAAGCAGCAAAGCCGCTCTTTAGCGATTATTAGAGGAAGCGCCCGACGTTACAAATAAAACAAGGTTGAGGGCTGCTCTCACCCTAGAATTTGGAGCATGGTTACATGCGCTACCTTCACCTAACTTTGGCACATTGCTGGACAACTCTTTTGAAGTGGCTGTAATGTCTATGAACCATACTTACTTATTTGTGTCTCAATTGTAAAGGCTAATGCCTATCATGGGCTGAGTTGTCAACGTAGCTCTAGTAGATTCCCGCGCCGCCATACCCTCGGTGATATCATCCGGCGGGCGTTGATCTCAGCCAAAGTTCCATGTACGCTTGAGCCTCCTGGTATGGTAACCTTTTGGATGGTAAGCGAACTAATAGATTAACGTTTATCCCATAGCAAGGAGGGTGCTATCTAATCTGGGATGCTACATGTGTCAACACGTTTACAGTATCCCAGCTAACTTCAAAAGCAGCAGCCTCCGGGGCCAAATCTGCCGCCAAAAAAAAAAACACCTGAAATAGAGCATTCATAAAGACATACTTTTTTATATCGGTCACTTACGAAACAGTTGGCCCACGAGGCAGTGAGGTAAAGTCCTTTTTAAAGGAGTTGGGCAGGAGACTCAGGGACAAAGGGGGCGACTCCTTTCAATTCAATTCAAAAACCTGTCTGTTGCTATCCAACGTGTTGTTGTCAGAATAATGGCGACTTTCGGACCAGGCCAGACCAGGGTGATATTTTTGTAACATAGTCATATTTAGATTATTGTACGAGGGGCGGCTGATAAGTCCGCGGCCCAAGGTACTTAGCGATGACTCATTATTTCACAACTATTACCACGAATTGCGACACTTCTTGTTAGTATAAATATAGCTTCCTTTCGTTATTAAAGTCATTAAAAAATTATCTGTCGAAGCACAAACGACATCATGTCAGCCGAATCGTCAAATCTCAGTAATTTGTAAAGTGGTTTGAAGGCGTTATACACCAGATGTGAAAAATGTATTTCGCTTGAGGGAGACTATATTAAAAAATAAAAATAAAATACTCGTACTTTTCTTTCATTTAATGCCTTAGGCCGCGGACTTATCAGCCGCCCCTCGTATATTTGATTTTTAATTTACTTAACCTTTTAGTTAAGTTATTTAATATGTAGCCCAGTGTATATATGTATATATATGCTTAGATATTTCTATAAAATTAGATTATTCTTTAAGTTTCATATTGTATTCAGTTTCATTATTTATATTTTTAGCTATGTCATTTCATTTGTAGTCTAATACGTATTTTAACGGTTAATCTATTTTTTTTTTAATGAAAATTATGTAAGAATGAAAGACTTCAACTAATTATGAATATGTAAATAAAAATTACAATAAAAAATTCAAATCGGTTTATAAACTGAGAAGTTATGTTTGAACTTATATATCTATACAAATAATAAAAATAAACAAGCCAAATCTGTACAGTATAGATTAAAAAAAAACTGATATGGGTTCTTTATTAGAGCAACAGAAGCCAAAATAACAGTTTTTAGAATTTTTGTGTCTGTATATTTGGTACCACATCATGCAAAAATCGCTGAACGGATTTTGATGAGGTTTTCACATTTTGGTAGTTTGGGATCCAACTTAACATCTAAGCCATGTTTCATCTAATTCATTTGGGTAGAACCAGAGATACAGCTTGGCCTCTCTGTAGTACTGTTTTTAATATATTAGGGAGGTCATTTAATATGGAGGTGTGGGAAAAGTACGATTAAACGTTATCGGCGCTTCTAAAATGGTCTTAATATTGTAGTCCATGCGAGCAGAGCTGTGGGTAAAGTTAGTATATATATATATATTAAGAGTACAAATAAGTTTCCGCCGTTTTGAGAAAATACATGGCACGAGGCTTATGTTAGAATTTGCAGATGATAACCGGCTTGAAAATTAGGTTGCTCATTTAAGAGCACCATATCCCTATCATATTATTAACTTCATATTAGCATCATATATTTTTTTTTATTCAACAATGTCTAAATTTAACCAAATAAGCGTCATTTGCAGGAACTTTTAATTTACTTCTTTAATTAAAAAAAAATCTGCAACTGAGGCACATTGATTGCTCGTAGAAGCATATAATGAGGCTGCCTTGACTGAGAGAACATATGAGTGGTTTCAAAAATTTAAAAACGGCGATTTTGACAAAGAAAGCAAAGATTACAGTTGAAGGCTAAAAATTATGAGGATGCAGCATTGGAGGAAGATTTGTTTCAAACAAAAGGAACTTGCACTTACTTTAGAAGTCACTCAGCAAGTAGTCTCACATTGTTTAAAATCGTTAGGAAAGATTCATAAACAAGGTAATTGGGTTTCATACAAATTAAAGCCGAGAGATGTTGAACGCCGATTATGCGTGAGTGAAATGCTTCTAGCTAAGCACAAAAGTTTTTTTCATCGAATCGTCACTGGTGATGAAAAGTGGATACATTATGATAATCCAAAAAGAAGAAAATCATAGGAACTACTTGGCCACGCGTCAACGTCCACAGCAAAACCAAATATTCATGGAAAAAAACTTATGCTGTGTATTTGGTGGGATCAGCTGGGTGTGATGTATTACAAGTTGCTTAATCCAAGCGAAACAATCACTGGGACTCTATACAAAACACAATTGATGAGATTGAGCCGAGCTCTGAAGGAAAAATGCCCTCAATGCTGCTCCAGACACGACAAAATTATTCCTCTACATGATAATGCTCATTCACATGTTGCGGTTCCGGTGAAAAACTATTTGAAAACACTTGATTGGGAAGTACTACCCCAACCACCGTATTCACCAGACATTGTGCCGTCCGACTTACGGTCAATGGCACATACTCTGTCAGAGCAGCGGTTCACATCATATGAAGATACCAAAAATTGGGTTGATTCATGGATAGCCTCAAAAGATAAGAAGTTCTTCGGACTTGGAATCTGAACACTATCTGAAAGGTGGAAAAAGTAGTTGTTATTGATGGACAATACTTCGATTAAAATTAAATTACCATTCTTTCACAATAAACATTATTTTATTGATAAAAAACGGCAGAAACTTATATATTAACAAATCGCAAAATGTCATTTACAGATTCTGCAGGGGGATATTATTAAGAGGTAACAATATTTCCTTTATATATTTTTTTATTTTCATATGAAAATCAATCAAATGAGAAACGTCAGAAAGAGACACAGAAACTATGTGTAAATGTATCGGCTGCTCGAGCCAAAATGAGGGCTTTGAAACATTATTACCGTCTCTGTGCTATCTAACATTAGGATTGTTCCCTTGGCATGAATTAAAGACCGCATATTTTACTTCTTTACATTATTTTATTTATTAAATTGCGTAAAATAAATTATAAACATGAAACATAGTTGCCCTCAACAAAGAATTCTTTTTCTGCTAATGTAAAAGTAATTGCTTCTCTCAGTTGAAGTTTCAAAGATATTTCGATTTAAAATTGTTTTTTTTTTCAAACAATTTTATATGAAATTATTGTACTTGCACAATGGGCTTACAGTAATTCTTAAGAAATAAACATTTACTTACCCAAATATTGATGCTACATTTTTTTTAAATTTTATAGTCGATTTGTAGATTGACTGGATACACTCTTTATAAGTTATCCATTTTTATGGAAATACAATTTTAAATTGTGGTTTAACAGGTGACATAATTACAACATTTTGAAATAAAAATAGGTTATCTGCATTTAAATTAATTAAAACCAAACAGGTTGAACTCCTTTTGTGTGTAGTGATTGGATGACAGGAGTATTGTAAAATCGTCATACTGATTATGTTTTGAATTTTAAACTTGTAAACTTTCTTTTTCTCTATAAGGGTGATTATTTTCAATAGAAAAGGTACTGTTTTTTATTGTTTAGATTTTCATGTGAAACATTTATCGGCGCATGCCAGCATGGTGGTCGGAGTGGCTGATGCCTGATTGCGAAACATAACGAAAAAGCGTTACATAAGCGAACATATAGATATACATTGCACACATAAGTATCCTCTGCAGAAGATATCATTAAATATATATTATATTAGGGTGGGTTAAAAAATTGATTTTTTTTGATACGACAAAAATTTGTTGCTAGGTATCTCTAGAAAGTACTTATCAAATATGAGCTCTTAATATTACTGGGAAGACCATCCTCATCGTGGTTTTCCATTTTCAATTCAGTCTTATATAAAAATGGCTATATCTCATTATCAGATAGTTCTTTCAATCAGTTTTGTCTCTTAATTTCTATAGGAAATTGGATGCTCTACAAAAAAAGGTCTCTTATACTTTTTTCATTAGTTTAACCATTTGAAAGATATTTAACCTTTAACAACCCAGAAGGCTTTTGCTATGTAACTGACCAGTTATGTTTTGCAGACACAGTATAGGAAATGTATGGAATTTGAAAGAAATTATACAATATTAACACCATATAAATTCATATTTATAACTTTATTAAAAGTCATATATTAATTAAGTTATACACTATTTTTATTTATTTACATGCATTACAAATTATCTTATTCAAAGAACATTCTGAGCAAATGTTGCGATTACATTGAGGACAGCATTGTTTTGAAGCTCTTGATATTTTATATGGAGAAAAGTGGTAATGCTTTTTTCTCTTGGCAGCTGGTTCAGATGATTGAGAACCTCCTTGATTTACTTCTATCACATCTTGTAGAGCTGCCAAGTGATGATTTGTAAACCCATGTTTTTTCTATGTATATGAAGAGTCACTAAGTCAATTATTATTTCTTGTAAAAAAGTGATTGATGTTTGTTCTTATGTTGATTTCAAACTGAATAGAATTTCTTCCATATAATTAGTTATGCGACACCAACAACATCTATAACACTTTGAAAAAAAATACAACTGGCCATCTGTTTGTTATATATCACACTATATATTCATGAACCATTTGATCAAGCGTATCTACGCCTCTCTTAGTAGAGTTGTAATACAAATTTATTTCAGATTTGCTTTTGTTGTTGACATCTACTTCTGTATTATGGTATATTGTAGATAAGCGAATAATGGCACGGTTTTGTTTAGGCATATACAATACAAATGTTATGTTTTTAGAGAAACTAACCACATTTGATTCGACATCCTGAGATCTGTGGGGCTGAAAATTTGGAGGTATACAAGCCTTATATGGCCATTTTATATAAGACTGAATTGAAAATGGAAAACCACGATGAGGATGATCTTTCTATTAATATTAGTTCATATTTTGTAGGTACTTTCTAGAGGTACCTAGAAACTAGTTTGTGTCAGATCAAAAAAAAAATTCAATTATCTTGACCCAACCTATTATATATATTAGGCTACATTTTTTCATTCTCATTTGCCTTTATTAGGTCTATTATGCATTAATCTTTTTGAATCTTCATTAGAAGTGAATTCAATTTTTCGTAAAGCAGATAGTTAATGTAAAATTTTATTGACTTTTATTCCATTTTTTTTTATCCTGAGAATTTTTTAAATTTGCAAAGAATAAACAAATGTTTTTTTTTTTCATTTTGCAAACATAAATTAGACATTGAATGACACTGACCCATTGTTGTTTGAAGAATATAAATGTATTAATTATTAAAACATCAGAAAATTTCAGATATCAACTCTACAGATCTATGTTAGTGCCAAGGAAAAACATTTTCCTTTATATTACTTTTGTATGAAAATACAGTCAACAGCTCTGAACAATAAATATTAGCATAAAACATTTTTGTTTTATGCTCCTAAAGCCAAACTGAGAGCATTAAAGTATAATAGCATCCTACTATTGTTAGAATATTGCAATATTAACATAAAATAATAAGAATAAATTTAACCTTATTTTATTTATTTAACTATGTAGAGCAGTGGATGAAAAATTCATGACCTCACAGCTTTCTCACTGCCCTAAAAAATATATTTTCACAACTTTAGTTTCAAAGATATTGTTATTTAAAATTTTGGAAACCATTTCATTCAATAAGTTTATATGAAATAATCAATATTTTTCTATCATTTGGCTCTCACAAAATCACTCTAGAATTTAAATTTTTAAGATCTACAACTAATTAAAGTAGGTAGTCATGACTACCTACAGAACCCTAAGTGTGGGTTGGAGATTGCTAATGACCCTTTTTAACAATGCAGTGATGATATTTGGCACAGATGGTTTAAATTTTATTTCAATTCAGCAAAGACTCATGGGCCAAGTCCTCCACGACCATGTTTCAAACCAAATACTTTTTTGGTTCAAAGGCAACACTTTTGATCACTTCACTATTAATGAAGTGAATAAAGTCTACCTAGATTGATAAGTGTAGCCAAAAAATATTAATTACATAGACGTTAGATTATACACAACATATTTAAAAAATATATTACAAGTTTAACAATTGAAAAGTAAGGAACATGTCAGGTTCTCGCTTATAGGACTAAGAATATAGCCTCAGTATCAATTAAAAATAATAAAATAGTGCCCTAAACGCTCTTATGAAATTTGTTTATGTCTACATATAATACGAACTGTGACATGATGAAATATATAGGGGGAGCTTAATTCGGTCAAAGGTTATCTCACTATATCAATATTTTTTTCTTATGTAACAATTTTACAATTTGAATAGAAAGAGTAATCTGATTGAGATGTGATCATAGGGTACTTAATTACTGTATTTAAAGCTTTATTACTTGAATATAGTAATGACTTTTATAAAATTTTAAATAGACAGAGAATGCACTAGTACTCAGCGAAGTCACTATTAACTAGCGCCTTATAAAATAATGTTAACCTCCATTTTGCAAGAAAGAGACAACATATAATTTTTGATAACTTAATTTTGTTTTTTTGACCGATTTCTATTTTGATTTCATTTTAGTCATAATGTCCTAGCCAGCTTACATATTTCATCAACAAATATAATGATTTGAATATCAGTAAAGTACCCTATTGTAGACTTCTGATTCACTAGTTTACACGGTTTTCATACCCCAGCTGAAAGTTGTTATTTTATTTTGTGTTCAGGTAGAACTATCCAGAAAAAATAATAAAAAAATTCTGTCACGTCTGGTTTAAAAAATATTTATTTTCTTGAAGGGAAATACAAAAATTTTAGGATTAATACAAAAATAAATTAAAAATGACTAATTTTTGCTTTCTTTTTATAGTTATTTGAATCAGTTTCTCTTATGATAGACCAACAGTAATCCCCTAACATATTTTCATCCCAAAATCCTTGATGTCGTTCTTCGAAAGTCCTTAAATCTTGGTGGAAACGTTCACCATGTTCGTCACTCATACTTCCTAAGTTTTCAGGAAAAAATTCAGATGAGGTGTAGAAAGTGAATCTTTAATGACATGTTTACTCCCATATCATGAAAGTTTTTCAATAAATTGTTAACAATTTCTTCATAATTTTCACTTTTTTTATTTCCCAAAAAATTTTCTACAAGCATTTTAAATGAGTTCCAAGCAGACTTTTCTTTAACCGATAAAAGGTTTTCAAACTGAGAATCTTTCATAATTTTACGGATTTGTGGACCAATAAATATACCCTCCTTCAGTTTTCCCTCTGTAATGTTTGGAAATATTTTTGCAAATACCGGAAAGCATCACTGTTTTTGTCAAGCGCCTTTACAAAGTTTTCATGAGCCCCAGTTTGATGTGTAAAGGGGTAAAGTGACGTTATTTGGATCGACCAACAGCTCGTGATTAATGTTCATTTTGCCGGAATATACTCATTTCGAACAGGCCATTCTTTCCTTACATAATGATGTTGTTTCGCTCTACTGTCCCACAAACAAAGGAAACAACAGTACCGTGTAACCACCCTGCAATCCCACTAACATACCGATGACTTTGAGGTCACCGCACACTTTCCATTTATGTTCTTTATACTTTATTAAATTAATCAAAGTACGCATCGTTTCATAGCTCTCTTTACAATTCACTGCGTGTCCTATTGGTATGGAAGGTTTCTTATTTCCGTTATGTAATAAAACAGCTTTGAGACTATATTTTGAAGAATCTATGAATAGGCGCCACTCTGTTTTATCATAGTTTTGATTCATTGCTTCGAAAAGTCCCGGATATCTGTGCAATAACAATATTCACCTTCTCTTTGAAAAATTCTGAGTAAACTTTGCTTCTGTTTCTGAAAACGTAACTTTTGTGTCTGGTAGTAACAAGTTCCATTGTTGTAAGCGGGAGCCAAGAAGCTCTGCTTTAGATCTTGATAACTGTAAATCTCGTACAAGATCATTGAATTCGGCCTGATTAATTAAATGTGGAGTGTTTTCTTGAGGTGAAAATTCGTCAGAATCACTAGAAATCGACTTGAATTCAACATCACTGTTATTGTCATCTAATATATTTGCACTCGAACTACCGGGACAAACTGGATGGGGTAGATCTTTTGAATGTAAAATCGGCTTAGTAACAGACGGAACATCGGCATACATAATACTTGCCTTATTTTTTTTGTTATATCCCAATGTCTTCGTAACACAAAAGTAACAATCATTTTCATGATTACTAGGTTCTCTCCATAGCATTGGCGAACCAAATGGAAGGTAAACTTTTTCTCCTGATGACCACTGAGTAAGATGATTCTACAGCTTTCGCAAAACACGTGAGGCACCCACTTTTATCTTGATTTGCAACAGGAAATCCAAAATAATGAAGATATGCAGTTTTAACGAATCTACAATAGGTCTTCTTTTTGAAAATATAAACTGTCCACAAACATAACAAAACGGTCAGAACTTTGTTTGCACTTTCTGCTAGCCATTTTAAATCAATCCAAAGCAAAGTAACTGTCGTTTGAAGCGAACAAATAAACAATGAAATATCACCACCACGTCGGGTAGTTAAAAAAAAACAATTGATGGCAGAAAAAAATTCCGACGTGATAAAATATTTCTGATAACACTTTTAGGTTTAGGGAAGGTAGATTAACATATTGACATACATTCGGTTCGGGGTATAAATAAAAAGTAAAATTTTGTAAACTTTATTATTGAATGCTAAATTGGAAACTTATATTCAATTTATAAACTGATGTACATCAATCAATGAAATGCACTATGAATATGTCAATATGAAGTTGAATTATATTACATGTCATGAAAATTGAAGGATATTTTTGAGACCAGATAATAATTATGAATTTATGATAAGAATGTTCATATCTGTCATTTTATCAAGATAAAAAGCACTTATATTTTATTTAGGAAGTATGTACATGATGTGCCTTCAAAGTGGAATTGTCTAGAAAATAAACAATTCCAAATAAACTTGTTAAACTTCATAATTTTTTTTTTTTCATTCAGCAGATATAATAATGCAATGTAAAAATATTTCTTCTTAGGTATATAATTTTTAAAATTCTGTGATAAAAATATTATTAGATTAATATTGAAAAAAAAAACTTGTTTTAAGAAATAAAATTATCTATAAAACTTCCTCGACTTGTTTGTTATTTATTTGCATCATTCTCAGCTTGACCTTCTGTGATCTTTTATCTTATCAGAACTAGAAAAGGATTATTTTTGTTATTGTTTTAAACATATATTTACACGTCGTTTGGAAAAACAACTAATTCACTAATGGAAAAACAACTAATTCACTAATTTTGTTTCTCAGAAGGGACTCAGGAAAGAATGTTAAATAATAAATTAAAATATCAACTTCTTTTTAATATGATAAAAATATATATGATGAAATATACATCATTTTATATGAATTTAGAAAAAGCATATCATTACATTAAACAATTTAAAATTTATTTTTCCATATTATGCCAATATAATTATGTTGAGATTTTTACATACTGTTCTTAACGACCTACAATGTATACACCTAACATACAGTTTTAATGTCTTTTGTCAATATAAATTTATATAATTGTTCACATGCAATTTCTGGAAGTAATGCAATTAAAACATGGTGATTAACCATGTAAATTTTATGAACATAGAAAAAATCAAAAACATTATTTCATAAAGTTTTTCTTTTAATTCACAGTATACTTGAAAAAGTAAAGTAAAATATCTATCTGAACTCACGTAAGTTTCACAACATCTAAATTAACTACCTTGGTTAATTAATCTAATTAAATGCATTCATTCATCAAAATCTCATCTTCTTCCGCAACAATTATCTATTTCACATGAAACCTACATGTGCAAAAACACTAACTAGTATACAAAATAGCTTAAGCTGTATTGCCTGTGCAGTGTAGTCTGACATGACAAATACGTTACTGTGAAATGGATCTAATTTCATTGGTCGGTCATGTTCAACTTAAAATAATGAGATTATAAAGCTATGAAGTTTCAGAGTCATTAAAAAGTATTTCATGTCATTTGAACAACCCTGAAACATCACAATCAAAGTGGAACAGGAGATAGTGACGGACATTATCTCGCCAACATCATAGAGACATCAATGCACTGGATCTTGGGGCAGTCTTGCATATGTCTCTCCTGCGGAATTGTATTGGTGACAACAATGGCCTCTAAGCATGCATTATTGATCCGGGATATCGCAGGACCCGAGAAAATACCATGAGTGAGAATCGCGTATACCTTGTTGGCACCTGCTTCGAGGAGTTTTTCAGCGGCGTGACAAATGGTACCACAAGTATCGGCCATGTCATCCACCAGTATGGCGGTACGTTCTTTAACATCGCCAACTAACACCATGGATGCCACTTCGTTTGCTTTTTTTCTCTCTTTGTGAATTAACGCAAATTCTACATTAAGTCGGTCAGCTATTGATGTGACTCTTTTAGCGCCTCCAGCATCTGGTGATACTACGATGCTCGTTTTCCATTCGGGAATATTCTCCTTAATCCATTTAAGTACTGCAGGCTCTGCAAACAAATTATCCACGGGGATATCAAAGAAGCCTTGGATCTGTGAAGCGTGTAGATCCATCGTAATGATGTGATCAGCGCCGGATACGGATAAAATATTAGCCACTAGTTTGGCTGTGATCGGCGCGCGACTCTTGTCCTTTTTATCCTGACGCGCGTACGGAAAGCATGGGATAACTGCCGTAACCCGCGAGGCGCTCGCAATCTTGCATGCGTTAATCATGATGAAAAGCTCCATAAGGTTATCGTTAATTTCACCGCTACCGCTCTGCACGATGTATACATCTTCGCCGCGCACTGATTCGCCGATCTCGACACAAGTTTCCATATTACTGAATTTTTTGGTGACAACCTTGCCAAGATCGATGCCTAACCGATCCACAATCTTTTGCGCGAGATCGGGATGTGAACTACCACTGAATACTTTAATGTTAGGCATTCTGTTGGATAGTTTATGAGAATCGACACGTTGAGGCAGTCGGTCGGCCGGTGCAATGTTGGGCATCAGCGGCGTGCTACTGTTCACGCTTGACGCGCCTGTAGCCGTATACGCCGCAAAGTTTCACTAGACACACTAAAGACAACGTGGGCCGTGAAGCGATTATCAAATCAGCGACTCAAGTACGCTCTCTATCTAAGCACGCCACAATTCCACTTGCAGCTCTCTTCCGCTCCGCAACGACGTTTTTTATTTGACAGTGAAATTAGGGTGACCAGTAGTACAATAGAATCTAATACAATTAAGACTGGATTATAATAGAAAATTGGCATTTTAGAACGATTATACTATATTAAAGTATGTGTATTTACTATTCAACAGTTTTTTATTCATTAATCGTGATTTACTTTAAGAAAAATGTTATTATTCAGCTATAGTTTCTTTAATTTTCCTAATTCTTACATAAACACAGAAAATCTTAAAATCCTTTTTTATATTGAATATAATCTCTACAAGAATTACTTAACATTTTCGTTTTTGTGTATAAACCGTTCTTTTCAAAAATATTGAAAAAAAAACAAATTTACACTTACTGATATCCGCAATAACATATTCAATAATATTTATGTTTAAAGTAAGAATACCCAATTTACTAAAAGGCAAGATTCGTCCAAATTTTATTTTGTCCGTTTCAAAATCTACTGATCACTTAAAAATCATCTAAAACTTATTACAGTTCGTATTAAAACCGCTCTTGACTTTTTGTGATATTCATATTTCATTTTGATAAAGTCCTTTTTTTATAACCTTTTAATACCGGCATAACAATATGATCAAAATGAATTCATGAACACCAAATAGATAGTTAATAAAAGAGGAAAAAGTTGACAAATTAATCATAATTATTCACTGTCATAAAGTCCTTCGGTATTAATCATTGATCTATAAAAAGAAGAGTAAATGCAGTCTTGCGCTTAAATACAGTCCCATTAAATAAGTGCTAAAACAGACAGTTAAGAACTCATTTGATTCAATGTAGTTTTGTCGCACCTTCCGTTACGATGTCGAATTGTTCCGTTAAATAATGAATAAATAACATGTAAAAAGCTATGAAAAAGGATGATTTTTCTTATTTTTGATAAGCAAAATTTAGTTTGTGTATAATAGATGCTCAATCACGTATTGTAATGAGTATTCGATGAGTATTTTATATTTGTTCATTTAAAATAACATCAAAAGTCGAGATTCAAAACGACTTAAAAGAAATAGACCTAAGCTACACAGGTTCCGTATTTCTTGCATTGTCATATTTTTTGATCCCTTAACAATAGAGACTGTTCTTACATTAATAGAGACACCTTTTTATTTATAATTTATTTTATATTTATACAAATCTGAAAATTACCTCTAAAAAGAAATCATACAATAGATTGAACCTATTCTAAAAATAATTATATTTATTATATTTGAATTTGGTTTTTAGCAAATTATATATAAGTATGTTGTTGTTCAAAAATAAGTTTATTTTTTTATTAAACGTCATCTTATTTTGTCATATCAATAATAAGAAAGTTTAATATTACGGTAATCTACACTCTTTAGATGTGAACGGTGATCGCAAAAACTGACATTTAAATATTATATTTTATAAAAGTGTTAGCTAGATGTAAATATCACGTGCGCAATGATCGCAATTATTACATATTAGAGATTACGATAAAATTGATATATAATATTATTTGAAATTATAAATTCGTTCATTGCAGTAACATATTTTAATTAATTCATATGATTAACTTATAGATGTCTAATGTGTGAAATAAACAATATTTAGATGTATTTTCATTAAATAATCCGATTACGAGTAAACCCGACGCTGCTCAAATGCAAAATAAACGAGTGAAAAAGCTAGGGCGTAAATTTATACTACAACGGTAGGGAACAGGAGAATATAAAAGCGCTATCTCGAAATAAGGACAATTATTCGGAGAAAATTATCCCGAGCGATGCAAGGAATGAACGTTCGTTTTGAAATATTAAAGAATAAATAGAAAATAACACTAGAGATAAGTTTATTGCATATTAATCATGTATTGATTGAAAATAATTAATATTGTTCTGAAAAGAAGGGAACCACCCGTAATAGTGGGGACATTGCAAAAAATGTATCTATGTCGAAACAGTATTCTCACGATTCAGTCCGGCATCAGTACCTTTAAAAAAGGTTAGAAATTGCTGAGTGGTTCCGTACCTCTTTATCTATCGAGAAAAGGTTGTTCAAACAAATCTCTGTTTCTACGCCTACGTACTCATCGGGATCGAACGGACCTAGGTTCCTCTTTCACCGAACCCGGCGAGTAACGGTGGACAGTCCTATTTCGTCACATTAGAAATTATCAAATTCTTTCATGTATATTTTCACCGATATTGTGAAATTAAAGATTCATATTAATTTTAATATTTAGTGATTACTACAATAAGCTTTATTATAAGGAAAAATATACTATAATTTTTTTTAAACATTCAACGAAAAAAGAATAAAAAAATTAAAATAACATTATATCATTCCACTGAGGTTTTGTTTTAGAACAACATGTGTAAATTGTAAAAAAAATCGGGTTGCACTTCGAGAGTGCCGGTAGAAATGAAAACCTGAACTTTAACGTTGTGCATTTTTGAATATTTTGGAATGGTTAGGGAATAATTTCGCAAGAATTGCTTTAAATATCAGTTTAAAAGTACTATCATTTATGTGGTAAGATACAATATTCATTTATAGCGCTATCGTACACAAACATGACAATTTATATTACATTAAAAATTGAACACTTCAGAACTATTACAAAAATACGAATTTTACAAGTATACAGACGGTTGAAGCATCAGTAGTCACCATCCGTGGATGCGCGTAGCAGGCTGTAGTACAAACACACACGCACACGCAGAGCCCTGTGTCACTTAACAGTAGGAGTAGGCATAAATTTTCGCCGCACGGTAAAAAGAGGGGGGGATATTACTTCCTCTCCTACGCCGCGCCGGCGGTCTACACCCCTCTGTCTTACGAATTTTTGATCAGGTCACGTGTCCCTGACGCGAACTTAACATTTTTTACTCATCCCAAAAAGTGCACAACACCGCTAAAAAAGTTTTCACTTCAAAATATGACTTATTGCATTCCAATAACAAAATAATCGTTACTTGTTCTCTGTGCATTTAAAAATAAACCTTATGTTATGACATTTTAGTTGAAATGTCAAATAATTAATAATGTTTCTTCTCTTCTTTTTCTTTGTCGCTGGAAAATGGTATCACAGAATGCGATAAAAAGACAAAATATACACTTGAGGCATTTTTCGCCATTCAAATAATACGTAACTGTGCGTCTTTCCTTTTTTAAGCTATGGCATAGCTTTTATCGCGGCGACGGAATCAAGAAATTCCGTAACGAAAATAAAACATAACACCCTCCACTCCGCCTACCATGTAGCTCGGCCGAGCGTTCGCTTAACATGTATGTATATGGTACGACTGTACGAAGCTCGCACGGATCGAGACGAGCTGCTGCGAAATCTGGACGAATACGTAAGCAGCTGTTTGTGAGAAAGTATATTGGTGTATAGGTATCTATCATATCTTTATAATGCTACACTCACCGCATGTGCCCCGAAGTATCCATGTAGGTATATATGTATATATAGGTGTACCTATGTACAACAGTGAATAGCAGTTGTTGGTGAATAGCTATACGCGTAAAATTTGTGTATAAAGTGTTTTATATATGAATAAACAAAGTGCATTTATTAATGAAGAAAATGATGAAAAACTTGAATTAATATCAAAGAAAAAAAATACTTCATAAATAAATAAATAATCATAATTGCGTAATTTGATAAAAAATGGAATGCAATAGCTTTACCGCAGCAGTCCCCGAGTGCCACACGTATAGTTTTTTTATACATGTATGGTATTAGCTTTTACCTTTTATTCAAAATTTCATTTAAATGAATTTTGTAATTACATGTTCCTAGCAAACGGAAGGCAAACATAAAGGTTAGATTTCACATAAATACAATTACATATCTATCCTTTTATCTTTATTTCAAATTAATATTTATAACTTATGCAGAAAGAGACAATGTGTCTAGTTGGGTACTTTTAATTCTACGTGTTATTATTTTATGAAACAAGCACTCATAATTTCTGTAAATTTATGTAGGTATCTTGATGATGATCCTAACGTATACATTTCTGACCTTTGTATACATCTCCAGCTTGGCATATACGTCATTATACACGTTTACATTTTTTTTTAAGTTGTAGAAGGTACGCAGCGAGAACAATATTAGGTAGGATTTAATTTTAATTCCTCCAGATAAATTTGTGAATACATGTGATTATTGGAAAGGAATCCGAGAATATTTTATTTTATAAGTACAAATTAAATAAATTGGCCATAACGTAATAAAAGGAATTTAGAATTGTTCGTTTTTTATTAATGCTTTCCAATTGAATAATTGGAAAAAGGTTTTATTCCATTTTGTATTTATAATACAATTAAAAGAAATAACAAATTTTATTGACATAAGAATTATGTTTCGGGTATGTTATTTGTAATTTTAAGTAAAATATCTTTTTCTTTTATTTTCTACGTCCATCATATTTATGTAATGTTTAGTCATCAGTATAGTAGCGGAGTCAATAGTCTGTACAGCGGTGACTTGTGTCTTTAGTTGTATTAAAATTGATGTAAAAAGTCAAAATGGCAGATTTTTGGCACCAAATTAGGCACCTTGATTTTTTTTCCTTTCAATAGCATGGTATTAAAGCAAATAGTTTTATAATGAACATTTAAAAATATACACTATTTTTAAATTTAGAAGTTCTGAGGGTTTCTCATAAGTATTGTCAGTTTTCATTACTAAAATTCATAGGCTTCTCTTTATACTTAACGTAACTTGTTACGACAGATCTCTAGTTCTATGAAGAGTATAACTGTTTTACTTTCTTTTCATTGACGAGGAAAATAAAACATTTGGAGTGCGATAAATATGAAATTCATGTTTTGTCAAGATAATACCGGATATAAAAATTTAAAGCAGCTGTGGCAGAAAGGTATATATGTGAATTTAAAGAAATAATACATTCGATGAGCAAATAGCATTACGTTGCCTTAATTGTTTTAATAGTAGAGATTTGACGCTGATAGATCATTCGCAATCTGATCGCCCACTTTTTAAAACATTGAGGCTGCAAAGGAAGCAATAAAAAACCAATCTAGTATCAACGCTCATCGCTTATTGGACTTCCTTGGACCTGCTAAAGATATCCTACTTCGCCACTTCAAATCAATGGGCAAGATATATGAAAGTTGTCGAATAGTGCTCCACGAAGCAAACGAGATTTAAGCGAAATGTCGACTAAAAGTGCGAAAACAGCTCCTTGCATGGAAAGGCAGGGAGCTGTTTAATAAAACGATCATCATTCGGCAAAAAAATGATCGTTTTACTAAAGCATCGTCACTTGTGATAAAAAAATGGATTTTCTTAAGCAATTTAAACATAAAAAATCAGTGGTTAGACAAAGGACAATCACTTGACCGCGTCGTAAAGTAAGATCGGTTTGAATTGAAAGTCTCGTTATATGTTTGGTGGAATTACGGAAGTTTAATGCACTTTAAAGTGATTCCAGGTGCTTCAATTATCATTTTGAGTTAGATAGTGAACAACTGCGATGAATATGTCATTAGTAGTAGTGTCTGTTTATCGGAATTTTATAATAAAATCAAAGAAGTAATGGATAAAAGGAAAGGAAGAAAGAAAGAATATAAAAACATTAATCTGATGGCTGCAAATATTTGTCATATTTTATTGAATGATTTTGATATTGTAGAAACTTCAGATAGTAAGAGTAACGACATATTATAACTCGTACAGGGAAACCGCGCGAAAACCTATCTACGAACGGCTTCTCGAGTGCATTCACCGTGTCGACGCATAAACCAGTTCCCCGCAAGCTACATGGTGCGACGCATGTGTCGCACGATCACTCGACGACGCCTGTCGGTTTCACGAATATTTGTATTTGCATAGTTTTTATTTAACCTTGTTTTTCTTGTATCGCGGTTTATTATAAAATTGAGTGTGTAAAATTGTGTTTGTTTGTATTATAACGCTATCTTTGCATTCTCGCCTTTTCTTAAACAACAATCACGTACTGACGTTGGCGCAACTACTTACAACATCGTCTTGTTTCTGTCTTTGTAATCCATATTTAAGCATTACACTGTTTTATAATTTTTGAAGTGAAATTTTTTATGTAGTGTTTTATTAATAGATATTTGCACGAGAATGAAGAGCAACATTTTAAGGAAATATTACGTTTGTTACTTGAGAGAGAAAAAAAATATAACGTAGAGAGCAGGAAGACAGCTATACATTCCAACGTCGCAGGAATGGTGCAAAAAAAAAAGCGACTTATATACCTATCCTGCAACTTAAAGTACACTTACGTAATTGAACTATCTAAATTTACTCCCTTTTTTGAACTTAATCCATTGTCTTCAATACAATATTTACCATTAAATGAAAGGTATTTACGTGGTAATGTAGCAAAATATTTTGTCTGAGGAGTCGTCCCTGATTTATGAAAAATTATTCTCCAGTTCTGAATCAGTGCTAGTAATTACTAATAGAATTAAGTTTAACGTTAAAAAGTGGGTTGCCTGTAGATAATTAGTTTTATGAACAATTGAAACACTAAAACTCACAAACAGTGTTAAATGCTGATTTTGTAAGTTTAAGAGATGTTTTGGAAAAATTTTCTAATATGTTGTCAGACTCGGAAATTTAAGTTGTAATTGATGAGATGTAGCAGAACTACATTCTAGGACTAACAGTGATGCAAAATGTTGCATCACAATGTTGCAGGCAATGGCCTGTGGACTTATTTTAACATAAAGTAAAGGCTAAATAATCGATCTTGACAGCATAGTAAAATATGGCCACGTCTTGTAATTTTTAAGGATCATGCTTTTGTTTGGTTCTTATCAATGTCTAACGCTTTATGTTAAGGCAAATTTTCTCATTTAATCTTAGGTGAAACTAAAATAAAAATCATTTTTCAATTAAAATTTTTTCTTCTATTTTAATGGTCAAAGAAGGATTGAAAGGAAATGGCTATTGTGCTAAATTGATCCAAAAGTTATAATTATAAATCACATAGAAAGCAAATACAAAAGCATAAAACCCATAATACAAGCCTAGTTGCTTAGTTTGGTACCAGACGGTGCTGTGTATATATGTCCGAAGATATTAAAAAAAAAAAAAACATTGTTCGTAAAAGGGATGATCAATGATAACACTGGTATTCAGCTGATTACAATTTAAATACTAAATATACATTATTTGAAATTAGAATGAGTAGTTATATTACAATTCTATGTATCTGATACCTTCTGTATCCGGAAGTACCAAAACCCAGTTTTAAATTTGAATTTTTTAATGCAGAGCCAGCTAAAAAACTAAGTACCTAACAAACTAAGTAGGTAGCAAAAAACTAAGTAGGTTTCGTATATATCAAATAGTAGATTGTTAGTATTTTTTACAAATCTTCAGTAGAAAACCATAGGTTGTCGATAAAAGTAGAGCAGATTTAACGAAATTAAGTGGTAGTGTTGTGTGTGAACTGTGGTCATTATCCACAGATTATATTTTTAACGGTTTTAACTTTGTGATGGATCCTATTCATGATTTAAATACGTGTTTTCGTGGTGTGCTTTTTAAATAGAGCCTACGATAGCATCATTGTAATCTGTTGTTGTGGTTTTCCCTAAACAAATATTATTTGTTTGTTAATAATGTCTTTGAAAAACGGAAAGGTATTTGGAGAATGTTTGTTCATACACAAAACAGACATAACTACAGTTACAATAGCTATTTTATGGCAACTTTACACAATTCAATAAAGTAGTTATTGAAAACAAGTCATAATCTGCCTTTGCGCAACTGCATGTTATTAATAAAAGATGAGT
The DNA here is from genome assembly GCA_005406025.1 of Eumeta japonica. NCBI lineage: Eukaryota > Metazoa > Arthropoda > Insecta > Lepidoptera > Psychidae > Eumeta > Eumeta japonica. The sequence goes on from BGZK01000133.1 coordinate 673,179, forward strand.
ATTCGTTTAAAATTGACAAATTAAAAGCATGGAAGAAGATAATGGGGAAAAAGCAACGAAAGTGGCGAAACAGCGAATTCTCCGGTGTCTAGATTGGTTTTTGAAACAAAGTAGTGAAGGGCCCAAAAGAAATATGAACTTAAATGATATAGATTTCATAGTTGAAACAAATAAGGATAGAAGGAACTTTATGCTCTCATCAGTCGATGACGATACATCTGTACCAGCAGCAGTGGATGAGGTGGATGTGAAGCCTGTTGCAGTGGTAAATATGTTGTCAATCTTTAAGAATAATGAGTTTTGTCCAATTTACTAGCTAAGTATATGCTAATATGATCTTAAAGGATTTTTTATTTAGGAGTTATTTAAAAATATTGTCTCAGTAATAATTTAAGTAATTAATATTAATAACTTGTTATGTTATCCTTTACAGCCAATCCATAAGTTAAGGGAAGAGAGTCTTCGATTAGAGTGTGAGTGGAGATCGTGTGACACAGTTACTACCAATTATGAACTGTTTCAAAAACATGTCATTGGCCATACACGAGACCTTCACGTTATCACTTTAGAAGATAGAAGTAAGTTTGGCATAATTTTTTAAGTTGTTATCTTTATACAAAATTAAGTTAATGTGAAAATAATGCATATGTTACTTTGGCTTGTTTTTATAACTGCACTAGAGTTTACTATTGATTGATTTTAACCATGGATGTACTTACACTTTAAGTTCCAGCAATGGGGAGTTAAATTCTAAGAAGAGCTACATTTTTTCTAGTGCTGCAAATTATGTTTTTTAAAATACATATTCATTACATTAGTTTATTATAATATATCAATGTAAGTGAAAAATGTACGAGAGAGGAAAATGGAAAATAAACTTAAATTATATTAAACTGTGCTTACAACTTACAAAAATGACATAAAAGATATTTGTTATGTAAAATTTTAAAGCTCTATTGAAAAGACATTGCTTCTTATTAACTTCATTAATTACAAGCTGACAACACTTTCCACATAATTCCTATTTCGTCTTTTTAATTTTTGTAATAATTTTAATATCAGAAGTGACGGTCTGTTTATAAAATAATTTTTAATGGCAGTTTATCATTTTCAACATTGTGAACACTTGTAAATAATGTCTGGTTTCCAGCATACAAATATGATGTATAATTTACTTTTTCAACCACGGTCTGCTTGCATGTACATAAAATAAATTTCTTCATCTTTCATTCTTCTCTTTTATTCATGATCCTGATCTAATTCTAGATTTCAATTCTAGTTCCGCCAGTTCTGATTCCGGTTTTATCCTGGAATGAGTTAAACTTGTGCTAAATTTATATCCCACTGGAACTGCATTTTTATGTAACAAAAACATCTTTTTATTTTTGTCATATTTTTATTGATTGATAGTAAACTAATATAAATAGTAAACCAATCTAGAAAGAAAATTTAATTCATATTATTTAACCGCTTATATGAGGGGCGGCTGATAAGTCCGCGGCCCAAGGTACTTAGTGATGACTCATTATTTCACAACTATTACCACTAATTGTGACACTTCTTGTTAGTATAAATATAGCTTTCTTTCATTATTAAAGTCATTAACAAATTATCTGTCGAAGCATAAACGTCATCATGTCAGCCGAATCGTCAAATCTCAGTAATATTGAACATCGCGCCGTAATAAAGTAAAGGAAAAACGCCCAAAGAAATTTTTGAAGACATGGTATCAGTTCTTCAGGAATTTGCCCCTTCGTATACGATGGTTAAAAAATGGACTCGCTTATTTCAACAAGGACGAGAGAGCTGTGAAGATGATCCTCGCCCAGGGCGTCCTGTGACGGTAGTGACGGAGGAAAATGTTCGAAAAATCGAAAAATTAGTACTGGCCGACCGAAGAATAAAATTATGGCAGATAGCTGAAGAGTTGCAGATTAGTAAAGAACGAGTTGGAGAAATTATACACGAGCATATGAATATGAGAAAATCAGTGCGTTGGGTACCAAAATGCTAACGCCGTTTGACAAGCAGCGGCGACTTCAGACAAGTAAGGATTTTGGAGTTAGTCGGGGATAATATAGACGAAATTTGCGACCGAATTGTAACCGTGGATGAAACCTGTTCATCAATACGATCCGAATCTAAACAGGAGTCCATGCAATGGACGAAAAAGGAGAAAGGCCGCCGAAGAAATTCAAGGTTCAAAAGTCGGCATCGAAGCTTATGGCGACAATTTTATTGATAGTGAAGGTGTTTTACTAATTGATTACTTGCCAAAGGGGACTACTATGAATGGCCAATTACACGAATTTATTGGCTCAGGCACGAGAGGCAGTCGTACAAAGCGACGTGGAAGTTATCGCGCGGAGTGCTGTTTTACAAGACAATGCATCTGTCCACACGGCGCGGGTTTCGAGGCAGGCCCTGAAGGACACGGGCTTCTCGGAAATTGACCACCCACCCTACAGCCCAGATCTAGCTCCCAGCGACTATTTCCTTTTTTCTAATTTAAAAAAGGAGTTACGTGGTCGTAGATTTGTTGATGACAATCAAATGAAGATGGCTGTAGAAAGCCATTTTGACTGCAAAGAAAAGGAATATTTTTTGGGTGGTTTGAAGGCGTTATACACCAGATGTGAAAAATGTATTTCGCTTGAGGGAGACTATATTGAAAAATAAAAATAAAATACTCGTACTTTTCTTTCATTTAATGCCTTAGGCCGCGAACTTATCAGCCGCCCCTCGTAGAGGTAGTTATAATCAGTATCCCACAGGAAATGTGCATTGTTTTGGAATAACAATTAGCCTATGTCATTCTTCGGCTCAAAAACTATGTCTATACAAAAAAAATACATTTATTTATTTCTGCATCAACCAAATAGACCACCAACTACTTAATACATTTTTTAATGTAGAATATTAAGTGTTTATTACAAAACCCTCACAATCCGCAGAAGTGACTTAAATCGATCTCATCATTTTAAGTCAGGATTGCTTATCTCGAGTCTTTGTTAGGTCTCATTAGTTTCTGGTGTGAGTTTATTTTCCATGTTGTGCCTCATGATCTTTTTGTATAAATGAAAATAAATTGAGAGATACTACATCTTGAATATTTTTTTTTTTTATTTACTATCAAATATCTTGTGCTCTATTTTTTTGGAGCTTTAGAATTAAGAAATAGTTTTGAGTTGTACCTCATAAATTCATTTATGTGTGTAGACTTTTTGTGTCCATGTCCATACATTTATTTTGAAAAATTAATATTACAAATTTCAGATGAGTACACGTGTTTGTGGGATGTTTGTAAATTCAAAACTGATGATTTCGATGAAGTTGTGCGGCATATACACTACCATGCGTACCATTCCAAGCTTTTGGCGATCGGGTTTAACGCTCGTGCCACTCTCAGTTTAGAGAGGTGTAACAAAGACTCTACAAAAAGAAATATGTTGCCTATACTTAAGACTGATTTTCAGTGTTTATGGATTGATTGTGGTGAAAAATTTAATTCTGTACAGGTTTGTATGTATTGTTTCTTTTATGAATAGGGTATCATTTTGTAATTTTTCAATCGGAATAATGATTTAATTATGTATATGTCATATATTTGATAACATACATATATGTTTTAAAATCCAATTAACGGTGATATCATAATCATCTGATCATTTATTATTGGAATATAAAGGTCACTAATTGGACTCGCTTGTTATAAAATTAATATGCTGTTTAATGACATTAAGAATATAAAAATGAATGCATGAAATATAGAGCAAACAATGGAGATGTAAGAGATCAATTAGGTAAATAGTAAAAAGGTTTTATGTTTGTAGTCCTAGAATTTTTAATATGGTTTGCATACCAGTATGCAATATGCAGTATGTGATATGCGGTGTGCATTATAAATGCTGAAATATAAATTTAAAGGGGATATAATGCATAATTATAAATGTCCTTGCTCTAGACCTCATATAGTTTGAGTCAATGATATGAAAGTTCAATAATATTTTGTGCTTGATGTATTAGATTCGTTTGAGAATGACAGAGGATGTTAGCACAAATGTGCAGAGAGAAGTAAGTATTTGAATTTTAATCCAACACTTACTTATAGTTGCAAAGAGCATGTAATTTAATATGGCATTAATCTTATAAAAGATGTAACAGGTGCATTTTAGAAACAAACACATAACAAAACTATAACTTGGTCTTAGATTAGAAGGAAGATTTTTAATTGTTTCGAAAGCTAATTTTAAAAATGAAACTCACGATCAAATTTTCTTTTTAGTTCTTCATGAATCATGTCAGAAGTCATGTAAACAGTGCAGATGTATTAGTCTGTTCTTGGGCGGGCTGCGGCACTATGTTCCGTCGCCGCGTTGTACTTTCAACACATGTTCATACACACACAGGTGAGCGTGTGATCGCCTGTTATCACTGTGGTAAACATTTCTCCAGTAATACTAAACTTGCGGATCATTTACAGAGACAGGTGATTATTTGCTACAATGTTATATTTCTGTTTTATTTTAAATAAGCATTTATTTTTACATTATTTGAATATGTATTACATTTCACGCATTTGGACAAGATATATTCCATTCACCATTCTAGTGATCTGGATTTTTTTCCATTTATGATTTAAGCTTTATTTCGGTTCTGAGCTTAAATTGACTAATCATATTTATGGTTAATTACAACTTTGATCTTGAATGGTCTTTGAATAAGTGGATTTATTAAAAAATTACCTAGGTTCTTATTTGTAGAGTTTAATTTTCTGTCAAAATATATATGATGAAATATTAGCTAGTTATAAATAGTTTTTCCCTTGTATTTCATATGGAAAATAAACAAAATTGAATATTACATGTATCGATCTCATATATAACAATATCTCAAATACTGTATGGAATCAATCATACGACTTTCCACAAATATTCATAATCTTCTTTTTAGAACAACTTCATAAAGAAACCATAGTCATTGGACTAGCCGTTGTTAAGAAAAAAAAATAAATGTGTAACTGTATGAAGTACAACCCTGCTGCTTAGTAACACAATACAATATTGTATCATGTTCTAAGCGCGTATTACAAACCTATCCACACCGTCATTCGAGGCTCGCACGCGGCGGGTGCCGGCAGTCTGTGTCTAATACGTCTACCGCGAGTACGCTCGTCCACGCGCGGGTACGCTCGTCCACGCGCGGGTACGCTCGTCCACGCGCGGGTACGCTCGTCCACGCGCGGGTACGCTCGTCCACGCGCGGGTACGCTCGTCCACGCGCGGGTACGCTCGTCCACGCGCGGGTACGCTCGTCCACGCGCGGGTACGGTCCACGCGGGCAGTCGTCCACGCGCGGGTACGCTCGTCCACGCGCGGGTACGCTCGTCCACGCGCGGGTACGCTCGTCCACGCGCGGCTAACTACCGAACGGGCGGCTTTTGAGATTTAGGTATTTTGTTATAAAGTGTTACGTTTACGATATTAATGTTTTTGAGACCTAGTTTGTGTGTGATTAATATTGAAGTGCTTAATAACGATGCCTTTCACTGCTAGCATATATGCAAACATGATTTATTGTTGGAGAGTTTGCAGAAGTGATATCGCTGCGGCGCAAAAATTTTACAGTGAAACTTACTCTGTCTGTCAACAACCTGCGAGTCCACGAGTACTATTGCGTGCTGTTTATTATTTCGCAATAATTTACTTTAGTTTGCATTGTTTGTTTAGAGGTGAGTGGAACACATGTGGAAAATCAAAGACTAATGTAATAATACCTTCGGCGACCTTTACGTCACTGACAACATCAAGTGTCATTTGTAGGTAAGTGACTAAATAAATTCTTTAAAAATAATATATTGCATAGCTCGTTCATCACATATCCGAGCGTGGCACGCGGCGCGTGGGCGCTGTCTGGCCGAACATTTCTTTGGGTATTGTTTTATATTATTTTATGTTATTTATAAGCATATTGTCAGTGATAGATTTTTTGTAGTTACTTTGGCAAAGTTGTTCTAAAAAAACCGGCCAAGTGCGAATCGGACTCGCGCACCGAGGGTTTCGTACGAACCTGTAGGCATATGAGTAAAAGTTTACCCATCACGACAATAGAGTCATAGTTATGGTATTTTTATTGCAAAATGAAATCCATAACATTACAATGTGGAAAGCTGGGGGAGTGTAAATTAAAAGCAAAGGTCTCTTTATCGTTTCCGTAATCCTTTATTTTATATTAACATGTATCATTTATTATATAACATAACTGAAATACCATTTTTTACCCTTTGGGCACGGAACCCTAAAAAGGAGGAGATTATAAATATTTGTGGAATGATGCATGATCGATTCCATTTTGTATAATATAAAAAAAGTTAATGTGAGAAATACTTTCACTTGTACTTTGAAGAAAGGAGAATAAGAATTAATCAAGAAATGTACTAATCTTTCTGTGGTTGTTAAATCTATTTTGTGTTATTTTTAGGGCTCGGTAACAGATGCAAGTTTGATCTGTCAAGTATGTGGAGCTTCGTCTCCTAATGGACGCTTGTTAAGACAGCACTCTCAGCAACATGTGTCTGTACATGCTTGTAGCTTATGCGATATGACAGCGCCCACGCGATCTGCTTTGGCCAGTCATATACGTTACAGGCATCTCGGACATGATAGAAATTTGAGAACACATCAATGCCCACATTGTGAATATAGGTCAGCCATTTTTGTTAAAATGGTAAAATTTATTTAAGAAATTTTACAGAGAAATTAGTTTTCTCCTTTTTAAAAAATGTCGCAATTTCAAGTTTAATTTTTATTAAGTATTATATTTATTTTTAGGTCAATACTTTATTCTCTTTTTGCATTTCAAATCTGTATTAAAAGTTTGAATGATTTATAGTGCATAAAAAATCAGTGCTGTACTTAATACTATATTGGTATTTCCACCATTCAATCATTCTGTTTTGACTTTGTATTTGGTAATCCCAAAAAACCAATCTCTTTCAGATGTTGAAGATTAAAATTATTAGTGTTCATTTTATAAATACAAGACCTTTGTTTTCATAAATCACAAGAAATGACTACACTTATAGTCATTTATGTTATTCAGTTATAAACCATAATAATTATTAAAAAACGAATAATTCAGTCTTTTACCTTTTAAAACATCGTCATTTATCTTTGCTATGTATATAATACAAAAATAGGATTTAATAAGTTAAATTATATATATTATATATGAAAAATAAGTAATAGCTTATAACACTTCTAACCACCACCATTTTGAAACTGGGGTAAATTATTGCACATTCCAAAAATGCACTATGGCGTTATAGCTTAGTGTTTAAATACTAAAACCGAATTTAATAAAATAAAACATTTTCAGGGCTATAACAAAGCAAGATCTGAAAAAGCACATAATGATACATACCAAAAAGAGAAAAGCCAAAAGAAGCACAGACGAAGAACTGTCAGATGAGGAATGCAGTTCGCTAGTGAAAAAGAAAAAGAAGATTGTAAAAAAATATTGCTGTCACATGTGCCCTAAAAACAAAATGAAAATATTTTTAAGAGGATCAAGACTTACGGCACATTTAGTGAATGTACATGGAGCTCAGAGATCTTGTAGCAGATTCAAGTATGAGTTATTTTGATGTTTCTTTTTTTATGCAGTATATATCATATTTAGATGTGGCATAATTCTTTTTCTTAGATGAGATGTGTGCCCAGCTGTGGTAATTTTTATTGGTTTTATATATGTAAGTTATTTACGAATTACAAGCAGTTACACTACAAACAAAATGAGGAAGATTTACAAGAGTCTAGGCAACAAAACATTTTGGTTTTTGGCTAACATGAAGTATTATAAAGCCATAATCGAAATTCATTATGTTTATAGAGTTCTGTTGTATATATTCAAGAATTTTTTTATACAAGGATAAAATTAATTCTATGATACAGAATTGGGCAAATTTAATAGATATAATAGAATGTTTCTCAAGATACACTCCTATTTAGCATTTTCTAGCTAGAGGGTTTTACATATATTGGAATATTTTATCCCATTGTAGAAAGGGAATCTCTTTGTAAGGAGAATTTTCAGAACTTAAATGAAATTATAAATTACAACTTCTAATATTTTCAACATTTATTGTGATTCTATGTTGTGTTGTGTGAACTCTATATTGTGTTGTATCTATCTATGTTGTGAGTCAATTCATTAAAATTTAATGAATTGATGAAATTCAAGGGTGTGGTTTTTCGCCATGGTAACCCCAGACCACACACGTACTTAGCCACTGAGAAAATATTGAGAGAGTTTGGTGGGAAAGTGTTACTGCATTCGCCAATATAGCCCTGGCCTTTCACACTTAGATAGATTTTCTACTGTTTCGGTTTCTTCAGAGTTCTTTATATATATATTATAATTAAATGTAAATAAAATGTTATGAAAAATTATCTAGAATTACTTTGAAATACATATTAGGTTTGCATCTTCCCTTCATGGATTGATAAGTCAATACAATATACTGTATGGATTTGATTAAGCATCTTTTCTTAAATGTGTATAATTTATTCTTAGTTATAGTTGAATATGATGATTAAATTATAATAAAAAATCTAAATTATTGAAAATGTCGTTGACTATACATATAGCCTTTCCATATAGTTGATGCATATCATAAGATATTTAAAGACTAGTCTCTTACCTAAATTATACATAGATATTATTTATGATATAAATTAACATTACAATACACGAAACTTCGCCACTCTGAATTGCCTGTGAATGATGCAGGTTCATCACTCCCTGATCCTTCTCCGCCGCGTTCCTATTTTACGCTATAGCGACGCTTTCGTGACTAACTTCACAACGGCATAGTTTCTTGTGTTGTACTGTAATCTCTTTTTTATCCATATTTTTCACACACTAATGATTTTGCCACTATACATGTATATAGTGACTATATGTGCATTGATAAGTTCATATATATGAACTCATTCAACTCACTCAACAACATAATTTAGTATATGAAATTTGGGTAGTTGTTACATTTGTGTTACATCCATTTGATTTTGTCACTGTACATGTATATAGTGACTATATGTGCATTAATGATTTCATATATATGAACTCATTCAACTCACTCAACAACATAATTTAGTATATGAAATTTGGGTAGTTGTTACATTTTTGTTACATCCATTTGATTTTGTCACTGTACATGTATATAGTGACTATATGTGCATTAATGATTTCATATATATGAACTCATTCAACTCACTCAACAACATAATTTAGTATATGAAATTTGGGTAGTTGTTACATTTTTGTTACATCCATTTGATTTTGTCACTGTACATGTATATAGTGATTATATGTGCATTAATGATTTCATATATATGAACTCATTCAACTCACTCAACAACATAATTTAGTGGATGAAATTTGGGTAGTTGTTACATTTGTGTTACATCCATTTGATTTTGTCACTGTACATGTATATAGTGACTATATGTGCATTAATGATTTCATATATATGAACTCATTCAACTCACTCAACAACATAATTTAGTGGATGAAATTTGGGTAGTTGTTACATTTTTGTTACATCCATTTGATTTTGTCACTGTACATGTATATAGTGACTATATGTGCATTAATGATTTCATATATATGAACTCATTCAACTCACTCAACAACATAATTTAGTATATGAAATTTGGGTAGTTGTTACATTTTTGTTACATCCATTTGATTTTGTCACTGTACATGTATATAGTGACTATATGTGCATTAATGATTTCATATATATGAACTCATTCAACTCACTCAACAACATAATTTAGTATATGAAATTTGGGTAGTTGTTACATTTTTGTTACATCCATTTGATTTTGTCACTGTACATGTATATAGTGACTATATGTGCATTAATGATTTCACATATATGAACTCATTCAACTCACTCAACAACATAATTTAGTATATGAAATTTGGGTAATTGTTACATTTTTGTTACATCCATTTGATTTTGTCACTGTACATGTATATAGTGACTATATGTGCATTAATGATTTCATATATATGAACTCATTCAACTCACTCAACAACATAATTTAGTGGATGAAATTTGGGTAGTTGTTACATTTTGTTACATCCATTTGATTTTGTCACTGTACATATATAGTGACTATATGTGCATTAATGATTTCATATATGAACTCATTCAACTCACTCAACAACATAATTTAGTATATGAAATTTGGGTAGTTGTTACATTTTTGTTACATCCATTTGATTTTGTCACTGTACATGTATATAGTGACTATATGTGCATTAATGATTTCATATATATGAACTCATTCAACTCACTCAACAACATAATTTAGTACATCCATTACATCCATTAGTAATATTTAACATGTATTTGTTATTCAAAATAAAAAGAAAAAATGTTAATTTTTGAAGTGAAATTTCTTTAACAAGGGAAAGTCTGAAATTTTGGTAATGGAAACTTTTGCATAAATAGGGTGTAGTAAATTCAGTCAATTCACGGTCAAAGTCCCCAAATGAGATAATACCTCAATTGTCAATGCCCTTTTTTGGAACATGGCCAACAAATTATAAGCATATCATATATTTCTATATGATGTACTTATATCATCATACATGCTATATCCATATAAACTCTTCTGCTACTATTGTATTGTGTGAGGTGTTAATTCGCGGAAATCCATAGTAGACGCTTGCCTGCAACATGCATTAACATGCAGCATGCAACCCACCGCTGACCCTCGAATCTGCCTCTCCACTATGAATCTCTATCCAAATGACTGAATATTGATTCCAGAGGATTGACAGATATCAAACACCTAAGCAAGTGTTATTTATTTTTATTATTATCTTATTCCGCTAACTGTTAAATTGTTAGAATTAACAACTCCTTATCTTATTTTATTCCGCTAACTGTTAAATTGTTAATTCTAACAGATAATGTAGATAATGATGAAAGTGAATAAATAAATTAATAAAATAAATTAGTTATATAATAAATGCATTAATTATTATAATTAGCAAAGAAAATTAACTTCTGTGAGCTTATGTAGGTGAGGCTCATACGGTTTTACAAATTTTTGCAAATGTAAAAATGTTTATTAAAATTGTGGGCTAAAACTAAAACAACAATGTTGCTTAATAGAATAAACACTTATTGAATATGTTTACAACAAATTTCTTATTGTAAAAATTATGAACATAAAACAAACCATAACCAAAATATTTTTCATTATGAAATCTGTATTACATACGTCGTTTCGCGTTTCTGCGTCTCTAGTGCAAACGTAACTACAGGTTATATTAACGTCTTGGGCGTGTTGTAGGAGTGTATTGAAATTATTTCCAACAATATTTTTAATGATATGTGTCCGGGTAACTGTAGTTGTTTTATTAGAAAAGCTGTTCTATTAAAAAGGGAGAATTTTCTATTTACTAAGATGTATGATCATAACCCTTATGATATGTAATGTAACATACAATAATTTAATACAATTCAAAGCTAAACAATACTGTTGATGATAGACAATTGCGACTAATTGTATCAGAAAATGTATCTCGGATTAAAAAAATGGCAATGATATGCATTGTCGATTTAACATGCATGTGTGTTGTAATGATTCAAAGTATTTTAACTCGAATGCTGCATCCAAAGATAGTGGTTTCGTAATAACTGTTTCTGCATTTTTAAGAAGACATGTTTTTTTTTTCAAAGACAGTTTTATTTTTTACATACCAGTATTATTCAAATTTTTAATAAAAACAATTTCAAAAGCAGTCAATATATTTCTAAACAATAATTTTAACTTCATACAGTTTTTTTCACAATAATAAAAGATATTAGATATTGTTATTTTTTTTTAACATGAAATCTAAATGAAGTCCATAAAATTAGAGACATTTAAAATATTTTTCAAATATATATCTTATAAATATTGTACAAAATTGATTATTTACAGGCTAAAAATTAATTTTCAGGTACCAAATATGTGATGATGGCATGTATAGACTGAATATAACACGTTATGAGAGTCTTGAGGTATCAAAAAAGGTCACCTATGGCGATAGAGGTCCTATAGAGTCTTTAAACAAGAATTACGATGTAGAAGTAGTTGTCAAATCTGAACCGACTGAATTCACTCCGATGCAATTCACCGTCAAATTAAAAGAAGCAGGTAGTAATGAGAAAGAAGAAGAAGAGGAAGAACAAGTTGATACATTAAAAGAAGATCCTGACGAGGAAGAGGAAACAAACATAATAGAATCCATTAAGAAAGAGGAAATCAATTCTCAAAGTGGGGAAGTTGAGATAACAATGTGTGATGTAGATGAAAAGGGTAATGTAATACATTCGACTGTAGTAACGTCGGATGTACAATATATGTAAAAATGTTGTAATATAAATGTAATGGGTCTGGCTCCAATGTTACAAGGTTAAAAATTAATTGAAACTCATATCAAAACTTTTAATATTCAAGTTTTAGATCTCTTTTTTTGTGTAGTATTTTTGTAACATTATATTTTACCAAAAATAGTGTACAAAAACAATTAGTATTTGTCATTTTGGAGTGTTTTGAGTATATTTTCTTAAATATGGTAAATACAATCACGAAAGCAACATCGGTGAATATAGCGGATGTTCAATTAATTGAAACTGCATTCTTAAGAGGAGCAAACATAAATATGGGTGCATTATTATGATTAAAGGTAAATTAATACTTCATTTGGATATTATTTTTATATTTAATAATGTTTGACTTGGATTTCTGTTTAGAATTGAAATAAGTATAATAAGTACTGGCGATTTTCTTGAAAGTAATAATTACCAGAGAGATGTGTGTACAGGAAACAGTTGAATTACATTTAGATTAAATAATTTTTTTTTTTGGTTTTAAGTAGAGGACAAACAACTTATATCCCGCAGTAGTCCATCTGACGGGCAGTATTGGACTTGCCAACTAAAGAAACCCATTTGTCAGAGATAATCTCTATAACGTAACATGATTTTCAATGCGGAGCTTTTATGTTTCAGTCTAATCATATGTATATTAGGGAGGGGCGGCGTCATCGATGTAGTAGATTTCAATAGCTCAATTCGGTTTAAAAATTTCAACTATATGTGTGAGCACTACTCACAGCTATTTGTGTCATTTCTTAGACCTTAATGTGTTGTCGTTCCGGATTAGTTTTGCTGAGGAAGACAATTTCAATATCATCCATAAGGTAATCATAATAATCATGGGCTGTCAGCATATCTTTGTTATTGACTGAGTTCTCTGTATACCTCTGGATTAACAGTGTTGTCATTCAAATTCTGGGGGTTTTTAGTCAGTTTCAGGCCTGTAGTACCTGCAGGCATTGGTGGTGCTTTATCACTAATGCAGTAATTCATGCAAGGCTTATGGTGTTTTTTGAAGTTTTAGAGCATTTTTATTTTAATAACTGGAAAAATTATCCCATTTTTTTGAATACATTTTTTTTGAAGGTTGTTTATGAAAGTAAATATTATTTATTTTAAGAATTATATTTCATGTCATTTATAGTCTTCAACTTCTGGGCTCTAAGCTTATCTATTGAAAAAAAACAAACTTAAATTTTGAAATCCAATTAAAATGGTAGGAAATGATACTTTGTGTTCTTACTAATATAAAAAGATCTACATATAATAGTTTTTTGTATATAAATTTATGGGCAATAGGTTATTTCCACTAATTAAAAATGCATGGATAGATAGATTTTAGACACAATTTTGTAATCGCCTCTTCATGCTAGAATATATAACAAATCTGCAAAATGTTTGACTCTGTAAACTATCCTTAAACTTACCACTATTTTTGCGTTTAGAGCGCTCGACATGTATTTATCTGTATGTTTTGGGGCTATGAGCTCAACAATATAATTGTCTAAATATTTTCGAGCTTGTTTTGTTAATTTTTAGACAATAATATCTCATGAACGAATCAACTGATTTGGATCTCGTTTGCAGCATTCGATGCAGTGTTTTTTTTTGTAATATAACTTGTTATATTGTGAAATTGATAGTCATAGTGTTAAAAAGCTATTTTAAAAAAAATGTTTCGAATTGTTCTTTTTTAAAAATATCAAAATCTCCCGACCCCACTCGGTTCCAGTTTTCAGTAAATATAAACTAAGTGACACTGTTTCGATTGCCGCATACGCTATTGAGTGTAAGTGTTGAGTGGTTTACGTATACATATGTACAAACATGTGTTTATGCATATATATTGTACAAACACATGATACATACCCACGCACCAACATGTATGTATATAAGGATATCATCATAAAATAACTAGTGTGTGTACTTACGTCCGCGCGTGAGGAGTTATACTTTTTTGGCATAATTAAACAAAAGTAACCTTAAAAAGTTTACTTTACCTTTACTTTCAAAAACAAATTAAAAACAAATATATAAAATTAATAAAATTTCTATGTATCTGTATATAGAATCAATACATATATCAAAAATAGAATGAACAATTTCTTTAATAGTAATATAATAATAATTTAAAATTAAAACGATAATACATACTGACAGTTAACCCTAAATCTATAAACGCACTTAAATATATTGTTTTTAATTATATAAGTATTGTAGTAAGTGCCTTTACGGATTTTCTGACAGTGACAATGTGCACTCTATTGGAAAAGAAACATGCGTGTCATTTGAGAATGTAATACACAGAAAAAAATATAGACGTCGACCTTCTTTCGAAGTTGGTTAAAAAACTAAGCAATTTGATACATCATATTGATGAGATGCAGAAAACAAACAACGACTATATTCTATTTGATAAATATTCGCATTTTGTTAACAAGAGAATCTTGAATTTTCAATTCGTTATTTCGAGTTTGTCTCAAAAGATAGATATAATAATAATAATATTGTAAAGTTTTCCTGACATCTGTTTAAAAGAAACAACACTTCCATACATCACTTCTAGGTAATGTAAATGATACATGAGTCAATTTGAAAGTCCTTAGAAAATCAAAAACTGAGCAAACTAGCAAATTATCTTTATTATCCTTCAAAATAGTGTCTTTATTAGTCTTCAAAATAGTGTCTGTTGAGATCAAAACATCGCTGCGTTCGATGAAACCACCGAGACACTCATTTTGCTTACTCTCTTACTTGGGGGTCATTTGGTGGCTTTCATATGCAGCCACTATTTATCTCGGTATCCGTACACCACTTTTCCCGAAGTATTTTTTTTCATTAAAATGAAATTATTTCCTAAAGGAAATAAATAAAAATCGTATGGTGTGCGATCAGCTCTGTAAGGCGGATGAGCCAGCATTTCTTTACCTAACGTCCCCAAATAGTTAGTTGTTTGTCTGGTGGTATATGGTGAGGCGTTATCATGATAAAGGAGTAGCGTACTGCGAGGTCATTCTTCCCGAAATTTATTCAAAACAAAATACACAATTTTTAGTGTATCAGTCTGCAGTGACTGTTTCCTTACCTTCTAAAATAATTGTTGTAAAATGACTTGTCATTCCGAAGGAAGAGGCTACCGTTCCTTTTTACGATGCTTTGACCTCATTTTACTTTAGTAGATAATTTCTCGAAAGGAAATCCACTGAGCAGACGGCGTTTTGGTTTCGGGATCAGAAACAGTAAATGTGGCTTTCGTCAACTATAAGTATGTTATATACACCATGTCAGTCATCACCGGCAAATCTTTGTATTATATCGCGGCAACAATTAATACGACGGAGTTTTTGAGTTTCAGTCAAATTATGAGATAACGCTTACATAACCGAGTACAAAGCTTTATGACCGCTAAATGTTCATGACAGATTTTTAGCACTTATGCCGACGCCTAAGCTTGTCCTAATCTGCTTGGAGGTCACTCTTTGGTCAATCTCTATGATGAGCCGCACAGCACTGATGTCATCTTTAGCTGTCGAATGTGTTTTCGACTTTTTAACAAACATTTCAGCTCAGCCAATTTGCACGAAATAACTTTAGCAAATAAATCTTGGTGAATTACTTTAGCTGTTAGTGAAAACCATATCAAAATCTCTGTAGTAGTTTTTGAGATTAGCCTTCCCTAACAGACACCTTGAGAAAATTCAGTTTATAATATGTAAGGATGATTAACTTGCCACTTTCAAAATCAATGTTACAAATTGTGCTTTTTGTTCAAAAACTGACTCGTGCCCGGTTTAATCCTTGACATTTAAAATTCTTAGTGAGAAATAATTCATTAACTATACATTTCACGGATTTCTACGTTTTACTTAAAACTTAGTTTCGAAATTCACTATAAAAACGAGAGGCATTAAACGGTCGACAACTTTTTTTGACGATTCTTTCGATTGGTCATATCGTCCACTACACCTCTAGACGAGTATCACAACTCGTGTGTCAGACCAGTAACATTTCTATTAATGCGCTCTATACATATACATACATGTAGTAATTTAGTAATTTTTTTTCTTACTCTTAAGATATCATAAATATGTACCATAAAATGAAATTATGTACTAATTAATAATAACACAATTATCAATATATATATATTTGTATCGAAACATGAAAAATTAAATGTTTTCTTGGAAATTATGAACAATATTTGTAAATTTTCAATATAACCCAATTTTCAATATTCTTAGTAATGGTCTCACTAAACTATAACGGCTGTGAACATCTTGTTCTGATACATATGTGCATCATGGAAGTTTCATTAGCTCTGTTATCTTCAATCAGCCACCTGTATTTACTCAAGCCTTCGAGTGCTCTTAGTTTCGAGGGCTTATTTTGTTTGGTTACCTTCTAGTATTTAATATGTTATACAATAAATAAAAATTAATCTGAAATAGTGTCCATAGTGAAATTTAGAATTATTTATCTTTTGATTATTCTCTATTAGGACAACTATTTTCTAACGTTCGTAAAGTTAAAATATGATAATATTGTAGGTCTTAAAGGTATCTTTCATTCTAATGTAAAAAAAATCATTTTTTTTTTAAATTTATAATAGTCATTTAATTTTCAACAAATATAATTGTATGATGTAAAGGCATGAATAAAAAGAATGTGCACACATGACCAATACTTTTAAGTATTTTCAGTACTCTAAGGAATGGATGTTTAGTTATTTCACAAAAGATATAATTTTAAATCCTTCAAATATTTAATATAAATTATTCATTTGAGACAATAAACCATCATTTATCTTTAAGACTTTCAATAAGCCTGACGGCTTCTCTGAAGCCAGCCTCCACTGCTCCGTGAACAGCGCTGTGTCTGTAATACGAAGTCGCTTCACCAGCGAAGCAGACTATGGGGTGATTTTCTCCAACGCACAGTGGCTCACTTAAAATTATGGCGCTTCCGCCATTTTCTTCAGTAGCGACACTGCGGTACGAATATGCACCGCGAGCCAATGGATTTGATGCCCATTGTGTTCTGAAAATTAAATAATTGTGATCAAAACAGTTTTAGTCCTAATTCGTTTTAATTTCAATCTTTGAATAACTAAATAAAAACACTAGCATCGTAATCCATAGTCCTTAATTGATTAAATGAAGTTAAGTAAACACTATTTAGGTACTAAGAGTCGCTTTTATTTAATCTAATTTAAACATTAAATAGGAGTTGTTCGTTCCAGCACCATAAAACTAGAAGGCTAAAAATGAAGATAAATATTATCGTTAAAAACAAATATGGTTTTATTTTTCTATTTATTTTCTTATATCTTAATTTTTAGTTCCACTTTAACAATATTCTACAATTGTTTTTTCTTTTCTTTAGTCAACGTCTGTCCCCTTTTAAAAAATAAGTTACTTTCATTGATGTATTTTTGTTGCAAGTTGTGTGATTCTTTAACAAAGTTTATTGTTGGGAAATGGTTTAGAGAACATCATCTTGACTTTGTAAGACCTATTTATTGATATGTCACTCCATATGATATGTCATTTCTTTACTCCCATTTTCATTTAGTCGCCTAATATTGTTTAATCAGTAGAACTAAGTACCTTACCTTGAAAATATTATCACAAAGCGTCGTTTATTCGTTTTGCTAATAAAAATAAGATATACTACAAAACAGTTAATATTTTTAAAAATTGAAAAGCAAAAAATAACAATAGTAAATAAATTCTTAAAAATCCCATTTTATAATCTCTACTAATAATCTAGATAACTAATTATTAGTTTCTTATGCATATATTATTTTATTTAATTTTATAATTCTGATAATCTAGCCAAATTCTTGTGGACATTGCAAGTTTCCGTTGCCCCGATGGCAAGGCATTCAAGTTAGTATGGTGATTTCAATTCAAAAGCGACACCGATGCAAACTAGTGAATTTTCGACGATTATGAATTTTGTAGAAAGTGTAATAGATTTTTTGTTGTTCAAGTAAATAAAGTGTAAGTGTTAGGTGTATATTGGTGTACATAATTTATCCCAAAATCTGATGCTTAATAAATCACCGACTTAAACTCACCTCACCACTGACTTTATGGGTGTGGCGTTAAACTGTTTCTCAAAAATTTGCCTCAATAGCTTTGAGACTCCTCTTCTGACTTCGTCCAAATCGAGTTTCTCCATTTCCACAGCACCCTCTCCATATATCCAGGCCAGTAACATATTTGGCTGATATTCAACCGTGTTTAAGCCATATATTTCTGTTATCCATTTTTCTTTTAGTGTAAATTTATTTTTATCTTCATTTCTCCATAATATCGTAAAATTTGCAGGAAACTTGGGCCACCAAGGTTTTTCGAACTCTATGTATATTTTTCCTAATAGACACATTTGTAGATTGTTTATCGCGTTAATTTTTTCAATAGGCAAAATTGGATCAAACAGTTGATTGTACCTGCAATCATTAGTTACTGCAATTACATATTTTTCAACACAGTGGTTCATAGCGTAATTGGGTGTATAATATTATATTTGTCATTCTGAGTTTTTTCAGTTATATATATATTTTTTTACATACAGTTGACTTATTTACATATCTACTAATTTGTTTTTTTTTTAATAGCATTCTTGTGGAGCAAGCCAGCATGTGAGCTACCAGAAGTAGGTTCTCACTATCGCTCATGGACTTGAAGGTTGAATCTGCTCCTCGATGGCTCTACCACAAAAAATGTATAAATCTATGCGCATTATTAGATTGTTGTCCATTCAATTTAGTACACTTATTATTTTTCTTTCATATAAATCCAAATTAAAGTATTATGAGTACTTACGAATCGACTAATGTAGGTATGTAAAAATTAAATGAGAACATTATAGCAACCTCTTGCGCAAAAAAAAAAACATTGGATTTAAGGTAGATCTTTATTGAGACATCTCGACTATGGTGGATAGTCTTTGTTCTATTAATTTTTTTCCTCTGATTGTTGAATCGAGAGATTTACTTCTTTCGAAAGGGATGCAAAAAGTTAAAAAACCTAGATTTTCCCCCCTTTTTTTTATGAAGGGGTCAATGATTCAAATAATTGTATTTATATTGTATTTTGTATTGTATTCAAATGGTAACAGTACCTACAGTTACTACCTAGATGTTTCAAATAAAATCGAACCTCTCTTTTAAAACTCCTACAGAAACAGTCACAATTACACTCCTGGCGGTGTAAGTAGTCCCGTCTTTGCAACTGACGATCACGTCTTTTTGGGCGGTGTTCCATTTTATATTTTCTACTTCCTTATTCAGAAGGATTTCGACCGGAATTTCTTCTGAAGGATTGGGAATCTTTTTCTGAAATATAAAATTCATATATTTAAAACAATCGAGTTAGGTGGATATACTGAGTGATCTAATTGATATTCGAAATTTTTGTTTTAATCTATACCTAATTTATCGTATAGAACTTACAAGCAAAACGTCTAAAATTGTTTTGTAGCCTTTGCCCTTCCAGTTAAGCATGAACTCTCCCGCACAGGGCTTGCATTCATCTAATCCGCGTAATGATTTACCGGTTTTAGGATCATTTTGGCCCCCCACATGGTTATTTCTTTCGAACCACTCTATGAAGGTGTTTGTTAGAGAACGTTCTTTCTTCAGGGTATCGTTTCTGTTAGCACTGAGGACAGATTTAAGTTATGATGAGCATACAATATATTTTTATCTCTCTAGAGGGATATATTTGTGTATCACAATA